>VDFB02193867.1:78985659-79037359 GCA_007258455.2 Sequoia sempervirens | reverse complement strand
CCTCTTCTTGTCGTTGGGTTAATACAACTGCACAGGAATGGTCAGAGGTGAAAGAGTAAATGTAGAATGGCCTCTTGTAATCAAGGCTGGTGAGCATGGGTGCCTCTGAAATGGACCGCTTGACTTGTGAAAATGTGGCCTTTGCTTCATCCATCTACTCTATCTTGGCATCCTTCTTCATCATTTCGTTTAGAGGCTTTACAATCTCTGCAAAGCCCGTGATGAACTTCCTTACGAAGTTGATTTTTCTGAAGAAAGATTTCATTTCTTTCTTACTTCTTGGCCTGGTGATCTTCAGGATGGACTCGACTCGATCTGGGTCAATTGAAATCCCTCTTTCAGAAATTATGTGCCCTAAGAGCTTCCCTTCAGAAACTCCGAACACGCATTTGTTGGGATTCAGGGAGACGCCATATTAGATGCATCATTCCAGAACCTTGGCCAAGTCCGCAGCATGATTCAATCAATATTTGGAGAATATCGTTAGGTCATCCATGTAAACAATGATGCACTTACTGATGAGGTCCTTGAAAGCTATATCCATGGCACACTGGAAAGTTGCTCCAGCATTTATCAGACCAAATGGCATCCTTCTGTATGCAAAAGTTCCCCATTTCGTAGTGAAGGCTATCTTCATTCTGTCTTCATAGTCGACCATCACCTGATTGTAGCTAGAGTAACCATCCAGAAAGGATATCATCTAAGATCCATTGATTGTCTACAACACTTCATCCAGAGAAGGGAGCGGGTAGTTATCCTTTTCTGAGGCTCTATTGAGATTTTTGAAGTTGACACACAACCTAATCTCCCCGTTTTTCTTACGAATTGGGACTAAGTTAGCCACCTAGGTTGAATGGCGCACGAGGAAGATTATCCTGGCAGATAGTAATTTCTAGACTTCTTTATAGATCAATGGTTCAATCAAGGCATTGACAGGGCACTGCTTCTGTCAAAAAGGCTTAACCTCAGGCTTCAAGGGGATAGTGTGAGTCATAACAGAAGCATCAAATGTCTGGAGGTCTTCATACCCCCAGGCAATCACAACAATATCCTTTTTAAGCACCCTCAGTATGTCTTCTCTAATTGCTTCTGGGCAGGCCTTCCCTATATAGACATTCTTTTCAGGGTCAGCATCGGACAAGTTAACTATTTCATATTCGCCTCCCTTTTCTTCAGCTGATATTTTCTCTCGAGCCCCTAGATCGGAGTCAAAAATTCTTTCTAGAGCAACCATTCCCTTGGGAATGTTATTAGTTTTTAGATTAAGGAACCCTTCTGTATCACAATCTCCAGGATTCCACTCTCCTTGATCCCTGTTGGAATCATTAATGATTTGCCCTTCAAAAACATCAGAACTTGCTAGAAAAGCAAGGATATGTCGGTCATCATCGAAAACTTGAAAATTCTTGACATTATCAGGAACAGTTGGGGTGGACATCAGTTCTACTGAGAATATTTTGAATTTGGAGCCTTGCATAGGTTCCAAGGTGCTTGCAGCAACAACCAATGAATTAGCTACCTGATTTTCTTCTCTATGGATTAAGCAAATCCCAAAGGCATCAAAGTCCTCAATCAGGTTTCATACCCGATTTCTATAAGCTACCAGCCTTCTGTTGTGACATGTGTATTGGCTACACACCTGCCTGATAACTATTTCTGAATCTCCCTTGACCATCAAGGTAGTGACCTTCTTCTTGTGTGCAAACATCAGTCCCAGTGCCATAGCTTCATATTCTGCCATGTTGTTTGTGCATCCGAATTGCAACCTATAAGAAGCAAAGAAGGTTTTCTCTTTCGGGTTGGTTAGTACAATTCCAACACCACTGCTTGTCTTGGACTTGGACACATCAAAGGTAAGGGTCCACAACTGATCATGAGTAGGGGTTAATCCTCTTGCAACTTTTGTAGGTATTTAGATAGGATTAACCAGAGGTGGGGCTCCTTGATCTTTTTCATCAGGTATAAGTGGCAGGTATTCAATCAGTTCCTTTGGTATAATTTCCAATTCCTGCACAGATATATTATGTGACCCACAGTTATCCTCTGGACATTCGCTTGCATCTTGGGGTTGTTCTTCAAAAACATGTTGATTTGGAAGTGTGTCTAGAGTAGGTTTGATCCAAGGAGGGATTTCTTTTCAAAGTATTGTATCCCTGGTTAACATGGTTGCTTCCTTGGCCTCAAATGAGGAGCAGTCTACAATGGTCTCATGGCAACCTGTGCTAGCTTCCTTAGCTTGGGAAACATGATTTAAAATGTCCCTGCAAGGTTGACAAGTCAATTCAGAATGACTTTGATAATGTACCCTGCACCAATTAGGGAGCACGAGACTTTGCAGGTCTATATCTTCCCCTAAGACCAGTTGGTCTTGTTGCAGCTTTCTAACCAAGGCATGTTGATTTTCACCAATGGTGGGGTCATTTTTTTTTTGTTTTAACATATCTTCAACACTGAGAACTGAGAAGGTTAGGATTTCCTCTTGTTTATAAACCCCCATCTCAGTCTCAAAGTAAGCCACCTCATTGAGACAATCATACTCAGTAATAATATGCTTGAGGCGAGGCTCACTTTCAATCCTAATTTGATTAGGAATCCCTTTCCATGACAGCCACATATGTGAAAAGTCAAGGGCAAGATATCCCCCTAAATTTTTCATCAAATCTCGACTTAGCAGCATACCATAGGTCTCGGGAATATCTGCCACTTGAATATCTATGTTGGTTAGGATCCTAGGATCTGATCCTACTTGAACATGTATGTCTCTTAATTCTCCTACCACATTAACCTCTGTCTTGTCAAGTTGAATGACCTTTTTATTTGTCTGAATGGGGTTTAATCCCAACTTCTTACATATGGAAAATGGCATGACATTTCCTGAAGCCCCCGAGTCCAATAAGCAGTTATGTAGGTTCTTGCCAGAAATTCTTAAGCTTAAAAGAAAAGGTGGAGTACTTACCTTGTTTCTATATAAGGCTGCATTCACGTCCCCAGCAAGTGCCACCTTGCTCTTTCCTTTTGACTTATTAGCTTGTTCTAGAGCTTTCAGCACTATCTCCCTTTGAGTAGGGCACCACTTCAAGATGTCAAAGAATGACAAAGAAGTTTTTTGTCTCTGCATCTCAGAAACAATATCAAATTTTGGATTAGAACTGGCAATACCTTTGGAAATGACAGAGGAATTACCCTTATTATGGAAATCAAGTGGGCCTTTTGGTGGAGGAGGATTGTTATCCGCACTTTGATTTGGAGGCACCATGTGATCAGGAGGTGCGGAGGTAGTGAATGCCCCCTTACTTTGATTTCTCAGGAATTGTCCCCCTTTCATGTGGAAGGCTTGGGCATCATATGAATCTCCCTCTGGTTCATTCTCACTTTGCATTGGGAATGAGGGCTCTTCTTCAAAGATATCATATGTCATTGTGGTATCTACCGAGCCGACTCCCTTATGAGGGTTCCCTTGGAATGTTTGGGCATCTTCATGTGCCATCTTGACCATCTTCTCCAGTTCAGGGTAGTTCACCTCAGAATGGGTTGCAGTCTCATGTAGCCTGCACCAATTGGTCATAAAGTTGAGGTCGACTACATTTGCAGTATGTGACCTCTCCTGATTTGCTTGATAGTCATGAGAAACTCCCCCATTATTGGGCCATGTATTCCATTTCCTATTGTTGTTAGGCCTTTGATTATATCCTTTGTTCTGGCTTTGATAACCTCTTCGGTTGTAGTTGTTGTTATTCTGATAAGTACCTTGGTTGCTGCTATTTTGATTGGGGCGGTTCCCTTGGTTTTGGGAAGGGTTCAACTGAAGTTGAGCCATGTCATTTGTAACTTGAGACAATGTTGTCTTCAAGGTTTCTACATCATTTGTAAGCTGGACTGTCTTCTCACTCTCCACATTCTTATCAACAAGTGGCTGACCGCCATGACTTGGTGTTCCAACTTGGTTATGATGACCCTGGGAACTTTGAGGAAGCTGTGATTGCTGAAAGGAATCAGAAGTTCCAGTAGCAAAGAATGGGAGAGGTGGTTGAGTTTGCAATTTAGATATAGGCCCGTAGTGGGAATGAGACATTCCTGGGACAGTATTGAATAGAGGAGTTGGGCTATGCATCTGGTATCTTGTCGAAGGGAAACCTCCTCCCAGGCCTCCTTATTGAGAACTAACTTGTTGCTGCAGCTTGATAGCTAAATTAAAAACTTTGGATAAAGAATCAATTTCAGTTGGTTGGTAAGTTCTTTGCAAGAACAAGCCAAGCAGGGGGTCTATAACTCTAAAGTAAGCTAGAATGGCACTATCCTCAGTGACTAGATAGGGATCTTGCAATCTTCTATACATTCGCTGGAATCTGGTATTGAATAAAGGTAAGGATTCACCTGGCTCCTTCCCGATGGTAGCAAATTGATGATATAAAAGAGTCGGGTCCACATAAACCCGGAACTGGTTGATAAAGGCATTTTCCAAATGTGTCCAGGTTAGGATGGAACCTTGAGGCAGATTAAGGTACCAATTGTAGGCCATATCCCCTAAAGAGTAAGGGAATAACCTATAGAATACATCATGGTGAGCTACCTGAGCTCTAGTACAAGCATCCTTGAAAGCCTGTATGTGCTCCTCAGCACTCCGTGATTCACCATGAAAATACTTAGGGAAAAATTTCTTAGGGTTCTTAGGCAGGTCATGAAAACCTCCAGGAATAGACCCCAATGGAGAGGGATTATTCTAGAAGAATTCCATTGGTGGCGGTGGTGGTGGTTAAGCCAGCTGTTGTATGGGTTGAATCAGCTGTGATGACAATTGAGATGGACGGGATGGTGGATTGATAGGTATCCACTAGGGTATTGGTGAAAAGCCTGGTGGAGTGAGTGGAGCTAACAAGGGTGGTATGATTGTTGCCCCAGCCTTATTATTCTTGTGTCTTGTTGGGGTCTTGAGTTCTATGAAAGGTGATGGATTTTCTGCTGATTGAAGAACTCTGTGGGGCTTCTCTAATGAGAAAGACCGAATGTTCTCTAGTTTTCCTTTCTAGGCCCTCCTTCTAGCACCAATTATTGTTGATGGCGATTTTGACACTACAACAATGCAACCAAAATATTGCTATTTTATTCCTGAAAGAGAAAGGCAACACATGGATGCCTTAGCTCCCAAGGTTCTTGTAGTTGGGTCTCAACTGTGCTGATGTTACTCAGTGGTCAATGCAACAGTAATATTCAAGGGGCCTGCTGGTGTTGAGCTTTTGGATTGTTCTAAGACCAAGCATGAAATGAAACCTACTTTAACTGGGGTTTTAAAGAAACAACAAAAGATAGATCAGGGTTTTGAAATAGAAAATAACAACAGTTCATCCAATCTTAACCAGACTTGTTAACTTCAAGGAATTTGTAAACCAAAACTATAGAACAAGATAAGCTTGTGATTGACACACAACCTCTTTCACTCATAGTGCTAATTCGCATAACAGATTTTTAAGCTACCATTTAAATAAAACACAAAATATTTCATTCCTTGGAGACTTCACAAATCAAATGATCAATTAAGACAAATATCATTCCGAAACAAAACATGAAGTAGATTAAACTCTGATTGCTTCTACTGTTATTAAAATAGATAAACAATATTTACAAGGCTGGCACAATCACCAGTGTATAGAGAATATGTGGCTCCAGATTGTTTCCAACTACACTAAGAGAACTTAGAAAATTCATTACAATCTATACTGAAATCTAACTGCTAACCAAGAAGACAAAGAAGCTCTCATTACTGAGAATCAAGATGCAACTCAATCTCCTTCTGTTAACTCACTAACTCCTAACCGTTCTAACTCTGAAAGCTATTGATCTAAAAGTTCTTTTAATCTAGAAGTTCTAATCCTAAAAGTTCTGACCATAAAAACTCTAACCTTTACAAAGAGGCAAGAATGCCTTATATACAGAATGCATCAAAAGAATGCGATGTCCCCTTGTATTAGGGTTTACAAATATCCGTAGACTGTAGGAGAGTCAGCCTTCAGATCTTTCGGAGGAAAGTCGGCTGTGCATTCAATGTGAATCCTTGCCGACTATGCTGATGAAGGATTCCTACTTGCAGGAAAAGTCTTTTTAGATCTTTTGACAACTACAACATTAACTCTAGCATCTTCGTGTCCACCTTTGAAATCCCTCGCTGAGTCACCTTGAATGCTTCAGGATATCTACATTAATGTTGATCTACCTCTATCAGTGGTCACCACAGGTGTCCCTCTGAGTCATGGCTTCTTCATTCTTCGGCCTCCCTTTTGTTTTGGAGTCCTCTACTCGTTTACTGTCTTCTAGAAGCACCGTCGAACCTTGCTGTAGATTTAAACCCTTCACCTGAGTTGATCCATTTCCTTTGAATCTTAGAAGGAATCCATTTCGCTCATATTTTGTTGTTTTTCATCATAGGGGCAGTCAATTGGTCAAAGGGACTGATGAGCCATTCTTTTGGCTCCTTTTGATTGGTCAGGCATATGCCAAGCGAGCTCCTCAGTGGGTCAAAGGTGGTCCGATCAACATCACACATTGGTGAGACACCTTCGGTGTCTCCCCGACGTGATCTCATCCTTCAGTAGTCATCAGGGTAGCATATGGCGGTCGGTGAGACCTTTCAACAAGCTGTGAGGGTCATAGCGAGCTCCAAAAGAACATCGGCAAGATAGCCGCTCATCGGTAAGACATCACAGTGATGATATCCCTCTTACTGGCTTGGAGTTTGTTTTTCTTTTGGCAAGACTCTGCTAGTCGGGAAGACTTCATAGCGAGGTCCCTTAGTCATACCGATATCTGCTTTTTTCGCTGAGACACCCTCCATTCGCCGAGACCTCTTGTAGACTCTTTCCTTATGCAAAGAGCTTTTAGAGTCAGGGAGACCCTTTGTTGGATCTTTCTTCCTGAGCTGGTCCCCCTTCAGCAAGACTTCTTATGATCATTGGGACCTCATGGCGATGGCTTCAACTCTTGGTGATCTCTTTATTGTCAGTGAGACATTGGAGTCGGGGAGACCTTTCTTCAACTTGAATGCTACGCCGAAGGCTCCGTGTTGTCAGTGAGACATCACTGGTTCGCCAAGACCATATGCCGAAATACATCTCTTGTCGAAACCTTATTGTTGGTCTAGAAGACTTCACTAGTCGCCGAGACTTATTAATTCTCTCGCCGAAGACCACTGATTGAATCCCCTTGTGGCATGTCAATGTAACTTTGTGAATTCGCCGAGACCATATGCCGAAGAAGATGACTCTCGTCGATGCCGCTTTTGTTGCTGTGACCTCACATCTTCGGCCAGACATTATACCGAAGGTTTTATCCTTCGCTGAAAGCAACTCCCTTCGGCAAGACTTTGAGATTTCGCTGAGACTTCTTGGCGAAGAAGTTGACTCCCGCTGAAGGGATAACTCGTTGTGCGGTAATCGGGGAGACATCGTGAACTCGCCAAGACCATACGCCGATGAAGATGACTCCCGCTGAAGTGTCTGCTGGTGGTGGTAGTCGGTGAGACATTAGGGATTTGCCAATACATCTCGGCGAAGAGAGAACATTGTGCCGACAATGAATACCTTTTGTCGCCCATCGGTGAGACCCGAAGATCTCACCGAGAGATCCTCCGAAGGAAACCCCTCATGCCGATAGGAAATTCATGTCGCCGGGATGATGACCCCTGTCTTGCTGACAGGTCCTGCATATGATTCTTGACTGCTGTGACACCTCTAGGGTCTTGCCGACAGGTAACATAAATGTAGATTTGAACCAAACGAACCGTGGGTCAGGGAGATCATGATAATACCATGTAGATATGATCCTTAATGGGGAGTATTCTGATTCCTTGGGATTTTGAACAGTCAGAGCCGAGCCACCAGTCGGTAAGAGTCTGAAAAAGTCTTCCCGACTTTTTACTTAACTGATTTTCATAACCAACTGGATAGAAGAATGCCCCTCAACTGAGCTCCCTTGGAAAATATCATCCTGGCATTATTTAATCCTACACTCAACAAAGAAAACCACAGTGAAGATCTTATAGATAGAAGTTAAATAATCAAAAACACCATTGAAATGAATCCCATGAAAGCAGGGTGCAGTTAAATTTTCAAACAAAATGATCATACAATAGTGTGGGTTTCAGGCCAACCCACAGAATCCAAGCCAGGGAGGAATTTCAGAGAATTTCAAGTCAGGCGGATTCCAGTAGAATAAGCATGAAACCACGCATTAGAAACTCAATCTGATCATTATCAAACCTGGAACAGCATGTGAGATCTTCAAAAATAGCATAAAGGAAACATAAAATGCATCATTATTTGGTAACTAGCCTTACTACTCGAAAATTCTCCACACTTCTTCAGATTCTGGGGAAATCCGCGAGGGACGGATTTCCGCGAAAGAGAAAACATTCCTGCGAATTTGGAAAAACCAGGGGACAACGGATTTCGGGAAAATTTGGAAGAGGACAACCGCGAAAAAGAAGACACTTGGAAAATACAGTCCACGAGGAATTCCGCGAAGACCAAAAATTCCCGAACAACAGTGCTCAGCCGGAGTTCGAGTGAGATCCGGGAAAAACCGAATGGGATGGAAAATCCCAAACTCAGGAGAAAACCCGAATTCCAACTAAGGAAAAACCAAAAAACAAAGACAAAGAAAGGAAAAGAAAGGGGGACCCGTTTTGTTCCAAATCAAAATGGGGTGGTTATGCAGGGCATAACAAGTATCTTCTCAGACATTTCACATGAATTCATGGAAATCTACAAGGATGATTTCACCACCTATGGTGTAGAATTTGATGAAGCATTAGAGAACCTGAAAAAGGTTTTGCAAAGATGTGAAGACCATAATCTGTCCTTAAATAGTGAGAACTATTTCATGATGATGCAAGAAGGTGTAGTCCTTGGCCACTACATCTCTCACAAAGGAATTCAAGTAGATCCTGCAAAGATTGAGGTGATCACCAATCTCCTAACTAAGGATGTTGAATTCCAATGGACAGAGGACTGTGACGAGACATTCTCTAATCTGAAAGTAGCTTTAACCCATGCTCCTATACTCAAAGGTCCCAATTGGGAGCTTCCCTTTCATATTGTTACAAATGTATCAGAATATGCTATAGGATAATTAGTCTTGGGATAGAAATTAGCAATTGAGTATGCTATTTATTTTGTCAGCAAAAACCTACAAGGAGCTGAATTTAATTATATAGTGACAGAAAAGGAAATGTTGGCAGTGATCTATGCCCTTAACAAATTCAGACACTATGTAACAGGCTATCAGATCTTTGTGGACACAGACCATGCATCCATTATGTACCGCATTAATAAGCCTCTGATTTCAAGTAGGCTAGCAAGATGGTTGTTGCTGATGTAGGAGTTTGACATAACCATCGTTGATAAACTAGGGAAGGCCAATGTTGTAGCAGATTTTCTTTCTAGACTACCTCAGAAGATACTCAAGTCATTGATGACTCTTTCCCTAATGAGAATTTATTTTCCATTAGTGTGCATACACCCTAGTATGCTGACATAGCTAATTATCTAGTTATAGGGAGAGTTCCTCCTCATTTCTCTCCAAAAGAGAGAAGGGTGCTCATTGAAAAATATTTTCCTTTCTCATGGATTGCAGGATGTTTGTTCTACATTGGACCAAGCCATGTCATGAGGAGATGTGTGAGGTTAAGATGATACATATGATATATTGCATGCATGTCACAATGAACCTCGCATAGGGTATTTTGCATCCAAGAGGACAACCATGAAGATTTTGAACATAGGATATTACTATCCCACACTCCACAAGGATACATGGAAATATACAAGGAAGTGTGAAAGATGCCAGAGGATGGGCCAACCAACCAAATCTGATGAGATGCCTCTTTACCCCCAGGTAGTAATCACTCCATTTGATAAATGGGGATTAGACTTTGTAGGACCCATTGACCCTCCATCAAATGGTAAATCCTATATCTTGGTTTGCACTGATTATGTGAAAAAGTGGGTTGAAGTTAAAGCAATGAAGCATGCAAGAGATAATAATGTTGCAAAATTTATTTATGAGGAAATTTTCACACGGTATGGGGTTCCAAGAGAGATAGTGACTGATCAAGGGACTCAATTCAACTCAACCCTTGTTATAGCATTGGTCAATGAATACAACATAAGGCATAGGAAGTCTACTCCTTATCACCCTTAGGCCAATGACCAAGTTGAGGTGACCAATAGGGAAATTAAAGTTATCTTGACCAAAACAGTGGCTATTCATAAAAAAAGACTAGGAAAATAGGCTGCTAGAAGCTGTCTGGGCCTATAGAACCAACTAGAAGACAACCACTAGTTTTACTCCTTTTGAGTTGTTGTATGCAAAGACAACTATGATGCCCATTGAATTTGAGCATAAGAATCTCAAGATTGCACTAGACTTAGGGATGTACATCTCTAAGGCACAAAATGACAGAATCATGCAACTGAATAATTTGGATTAGATGAGAATGACAACCTTGCATCACACAGAGGTAGTGCAAAATCAGAGAATAAAGTGGCATGATAAATTCATAAAGGACAAGAAATTCCATCCAAGAGACTAGGCACTCCTTTATGACTCTAGATATCAAGATAATGATTGTAAGCTACAAACAAGGTGGCTAGGACCATATGAGGTTGCTAAAGTCTTCTCCAATGGTATTGTTTAGCTCACTACTATTGATCCTATCAAATTTAAACTGCTTGTCAATGGTCATCGCCTCAGGTTGTATCATAAGCCAACTTCCAAGGAGGAATTCATGCAGCAATTCCCTTAGCATACAACACCCGAACTTCCTACAACCAAAGGAAGCAGACCTAGTGTCCCTCCTTCTGGCTAACCAGGGTACGCAAATTTTCATAATAAAGACTTCCACTCTCGTGGGAGTCAACTTCTTCATTCATCCACCCATCTGCCCATCTATCTCCACCTTTCTCTCTCTTGCATCACTTCACCATAACTTCACTTCATTCCATCTCCACTTTCATTTATTGCTCAATTGACTTCTTAAAAGGTGACTGATACTTCCTCAACATTCTTTGCAATAAATATTCTAGGAATTTAGGTACGTGTGCATCAATTTGTTACATCTTAATTATCTTTTGGTACATTTATTTAATTCTTGTGCATTAATGTAGATGTTCTCCATAGCATGTATTTATTGCCTACCCTGTCAAATTGTCATTACCACCTCACATGTGAGGACACATGCTCAAATTTAGGTTTGGGGGAGTGTGAATAACATGTACACATGTCAGTCCATGTTGGTCCATGTCAGCAAAATTTAAATTGAGCTAATTTGAATTCAAAGTGAGGTGACGGCTCGCATGTGTGAGATGACACCAACTGCCACCATTTTTCTTGATTGTATCCTTCGTTTATTATTCTTTACTACCTTTATTGCCTCAGTCATAATCCTAAGGTTCCAAAAAGGTAAAATTCAAATGACATTGGCGTTGGGAATTTAGTAGTGTTGCAGGAAGGAGAAATTTGGCTTTCAGAAAAAAAATTGCAGGAAGGGAAACCTTGCATAGTGCTTGCTTAATTGCAAACAGTTGAAAATATGGGAGGTCACTTAATTAGAAATGAACCCATGGTTTATGAAATTGTACTATAGGATGCACCTTCATAGGCTGAGTTCAGGAACTACGGATGGTTAGTGTAATCAAGGGATTTCTTTTAGGTTTGGTTAGGAGTGTTAGTAACAAACAATAAAGACAATGAAACCCAAAGATCTTACGAAACACAAAGGAAGTAAAATACCAAACGATTATACCTGATCGCCGAGACTTCCATGATTCCCTTTCGTAATACCTTCTTGCTTGCTGGATAATGTTGCCCTCAGATTCGTCGTGTGAGCAAATCTGCAAACGCCTAAGTCCTACACCAAGCTTTGAAGGATTTATGCAATGTCTAAATGTCCATGCCTATGCTAATGTCTAAACTTGATCAAATATGAATACTAAGTAATGAAAAGCCTAAGAATGCAAGTGAGTAAATGCCTATAATATGTCTATGTAAATATAAAATGTCAGCGTGTTTGTGTGTCATCGAAAAGTGAGAGGAAAATGCCATTTTATAGAAAATGTCATTTTGAGTGGACGAACGAGATTAATTGATGATGAGAACCTAAAATGAGAGGTCCAGATTAAATCTGAGAATCCCTAATTAGGGTTAGGGAAAAATCCTTAATCGAACCGTGGTCAAGATAATATCTTAGATAATCGGATCAACGGTGGAGAATAAATGAGGAAATTAATTAAAGAAATAAATATTTTCAAAAAATCAAGAAGATAAGATTGCCTGATTTGTGAGATTCGAAAAATCAAGAAGATAAGATTTGAACTGAAGATTCGATTTAGAAAATCAAGAATCTGCCCGATTACTTGATTTTTAGAAGATTAATTACCAATTTGAATTAAATTAATTCAAATTATGGATTTTATGAGACAAATAAATAATCTTTTTCAGATTATTTACCAAAATAGACTGACGGTTAAGATTGTGATGACATTTTAAATAATTTAATTTATTTAAAATGAGAAGAATATTAATTGGCAATTAAATAATTAAATATAATTATTTAATGTAGCAGATAAGACTAATTAATTAAATAAATAAATCAATTTATTTAATTAAGAGGATTAGTGACATATTAAATAAATAAAATGTAATTCATTTATTTAATAATCAGGAAGAAATATATGACAAAGGGGAATTAAATAAATTAAGAAATTTATTTAATTAAGGGAAGACAGAAAATTAATGACGTATTTAATAAATAAATAAAATTTATTTATTTAATAATCATGAAGAATTAAGGACATGAATTAATTAAATAATTACTAATTATTTAATCAATAGTCGAATGTGGACCAAGGACATAATTAAATGTCATAATTATGCTAGGACGAAAGTGGTAAAAAAATGAAGCTTGCAGGCCTAGGTCATTTTTAAGTGTCTAC
The DNA here is from genome assembly GCA_007258455.2 of Sequoia sempervirens. Classification (NCBI taxonomy): domain Eukaryota; kingdom Viridiplantae; phylum Streptophyta; class Pinopsida; order Cupressales; family Cupressaceae; genus Sequoia; species Sequoia sempervirens. Next base: position 79,024,376 of record VDFB02193867.1, on the reverse strand, counting down.
AGTTAGATTATTTCCAAAAGCTTAATAGTTATAATGAAGACATTGCATTGGAATTTGTGTAGAATTTTTTTGAAGGAAAGGCCATGGTAAAAGGGTTGGAGGTAATAGCTACTGAAGAGTGGATTGTAGAAGTGATAGGGTTTCCTGTCGATGGTGAACATTTCCCGGCTACCAGAGATGCAAGGCCAACTAGGGCTGAATTTACTGAACTTGGTGACCCACCATTGGACGTGGACAAGCAAGGTATGAAGAGAACCTCTATGCCTAAGCCATGGAGGCAAGTAGCTATCCACATTGTGAAGTACATTACTTGTGAAGGCCGCTAGTCGAACCTAAATTTTGTGCACTTCAAACTCTTGAATCATATGAGGCATGGGTGAAGAATGAACGTACCAAATGTGTTATATCATATTCTTTCAATCATGGCGGTTGAAACCCAAAAAGGTAGGGATAATTTTGTCTCCCACCATTGTCTAATCAAATTATTAGTAGAGAAATCTTTGCATGATGTGTCTGATATGACCTGGGAGGAATTTTTAAATATTGATCAATTTAGACCAGTACATTTGTGGCCTAGGTCTTTGCCTCAACCTCATAGGGTTAGTAGGAGAGTGAGTACGGTTGGAGCCCCTCCTGGAGCCTCAACTTCTAGTGCAAGCCCTAGTGTGAACCCTCTTGTAGCTGAGAAAACTATAGAGATTACTTCTTTTGAAGAAGAGGATTTAGACAAAGATAGTTCCTCTTCAAAATCTGATGATGATGTCCCTCTTAAAACCCTAATTCAAACTAGGGCACAAAAGAAAGAGACAGAAATGAGGAAGGGAAAAGCTAAAAATAAAATGGCAGAAAAAGAAGCACCAAGCTCTAAGAAACGGAAGGCTAACACTATTCTTCCTGCAGCCGAAGAAAAACATGAAAGACCTCCTAGGAAATCAAGACCAGCTAGACCTGCCACTGGTGTGTCTCCAAAGGGAAGCCCTAGGCCTCGAGAAACATCACTAGAGGACATAGAAGCCCCAATGGGGTAGGTGAACGTTGAGGAAAAGGATATTTTTGAGGAACAGGAAAATATAAGGTTGGCAGAGCTTGTTTCCATCGCATAATAGGTTGAGATTCAAGAGTATCATGAGAATCAGGAGCTCCTACAGCAAGAGCAAGAGCTCCTGTAGCAAGAGAAAGAGTTCCTACAGCAAGAGCAAGAACCCCTATAGCCAGAATTGGGTGGACAATTAGAATCCCTGTAGTTGGGGCCACATGAAGAGCAAGAATTAGTTCCAAGAAAAAAATTGGTAGGAATACATAAACCCTCTGATTTTTCATGGAACATTGTAGCCATGAACCTATGGAATGAGATACAAAGGAGGGAAGAAGAATGGAGAAAGAAGAAACACAGGCTAAAGGAGGAGATTAAAAAGAAAGATGCAAAGATTGAAGAAAATAATACATAAATTGTTTCCTTATAGGAAAAGGTGGAAAATGTAGTAGCCTTAGTGCCTTAGATGTTAGATTGTAGGACTCCTCCAAGAGTATATGCTCTATATTTGAAGGAGAGGAATCTGTCTTTTAAATTTTCAAGAATCATTTCAGGTTTGAATCCTTCCATTGAAACTCTTGAATTTTTCTAGGCTTATTAGATTGCTCCTCCTGAAGTGAAAAATTTGTTGTGTTAACTTTATTTGCATAATTATGTCGTGTCCCATGACCATGATTGGAATCCATTGTTGTATGTTGGGGATGTCCAATTAAGGTAATTTATGTCATGGATACATAATGCAATTAGTTGGGGATAATAGTTTAGGACTTATAGGCAAATAGAATCCAACACTCCCTTGCCCAAATGTTAGGGCTGAATCTAGAAACCCTTGAGGCATTTTTTGGGAATGGCACAAATTTATTTATTGACTGATCTATAGAAAAGTGATCCTACCTATGAGAGAAGTAACTTACAAAGAATATGAGAAGGTAGCAGAGACTACAGAGAAATCTGTAATGTGATATTTGTCACAAAAGTGGAACAATTTGATTGATGAGTTAAAACAAGCTGAACCTCACTCTCTGTAGAACTATGCTGCAACATGCAAAAGAGTTGATAAATATATACAGATTGGAAGGATGAAGGGACAATTTTGGCTTCCATTACCTTTTCAACCACCTATCCTATTATGTCCTATGCCAAATTTTAGGTATTACCAGTATGATATAGTTGCAGAAAGACAAAGATGGAACAAGTTGGACAGCAAGCAAGGGTTCTATTGGGGCCCTAATTCACACACTACAACAACTAATGTGGGACAACTCACAGTTATAGATTTTAGGGTATTGACTAAAAAGAAGAATAACCCTTCCTCTGCTGGAGGACCAACAAAACCCTAGGTTGGGGGGAGTGATGAGTCCAGTTTATGGCTCAATTTTGATAGAGTTTATTATCCATTTGTTGTTGTTGTCATAGACTTTGATACTTGGATGTTGACATTTTCATGTTATTTCCTCAAAACCATAGACATTGGGCATAATCTTATTTTGTAACCTTTAATGACATTAACATGCTATGCAAACTATCTATGTTAATTTACATGTGGATTACTAAATGTTACATTAAGATAGTTATATATATGAAATTGTTGTGCGTACTAATGTTGTCATGTAGATATAATTTGAGCCTACAAAATTAAGGAAGATTCTGCCAGTTGGTTGTTCACCATAAAGGTCAAAACGATGATCATTTAAAGGTCAAAGGAGGGAAGACTCTCAATGGAGGGAGATTCCTAGTTCAAATCAAAAAATTGTAAATTCCTTGTAAATGGTCTTAATAGTTTGTTGAGCGAATATAGGAGTTATTGTTATGCTAGATCTATGTTAAGGAAAAATGGCTTGACCAGATTCCTTGCATGCATAACCTTCTTTCCACTTTCTATGCTTTCCATAAAGTGGCATCCTCCTAATCTGTTGGAGTTGATCACCTTGCTAGGTAGTTAGTTAGTAGTTTCTCCTTCTATAAATAAGACTCAGATGCTCCTTCTCAGAAGGTTGATTGATCTGTTGTTGTACTTGCATTCTTAGTTTTTCAGTAATATAGTTATGTTGCTCTATTGTACTCATGTTTTCCAATGAATAAAATAAAGCTATAAGCTCATTGCATCTAAGTTTGTCTTAAGGGATACTCATCCAAGGGGGCCCACTTGGTGAGCATTCCATCCTTTAGCTTAGTTATTACTTTTCTGTTCAACAAATAGTTACGAATTTGACAACTGTTTGTTCTTGCAGCCACTAAAATTTCATTCTATGACAGTTCCTGCAGCCAGAGCAGACAGAGTAGTTTCTTGTTTGTTTGCTTAGATTTTCATTTCTATTATGCACTTCAGCTTAGTATAGTTTTTGGTTGATATTCAATGCTTATGTTACTTCTTTCAAAGAAATTTACTTTCAAGATTATGTCTTTCTTATTTGTAGGATGAATATGGCTACTATGGATTCCTAGTGCACATACTGTGCTGAACCATTTCAAGTCTACATCCTTGGGTTGACAATTAAATGCACCTTCATGATGATTAAGATAGCTATTCAGATCATATGTAAATTCTTTGAATCACAACCTTAAGGGATTAGTAGTTAAGTCATTGTAGGAGGCCAACACCCTATACCCTCAACCCTAATCCCTCAACCCTCAACCCTAAACCTTCAACCCTTAAACCCTTAAACACTCAACCCTAAACCCTAAACCCTAAACCCTAAACACTCAACCCTTAAACCATAAACTCTTAAACCATCTACCATCTACCCTCAACCCAATACCCTCTACCCTCCTTAATCCCTCAACCCTTAAACCCTTAAACCCACTTAGTAAACTCTCTACCCTAATCCATCAACCCTCTTGACCCTTAATCCCTCAAACCTCAACCCTCAACCCTCAACCCTTAAACCCTAATCCCTCAACCCCTATACCCTCTACCCTATACATTGGACCCTCAAACCTAATCCCCCAACCATAAACCCTCTACCCTCAACCTTAAACCCCCAACCCTCAACCCTTAAACCATCTACCCTCTACCCTCAACCCAATACCCTCTTCCCTCAACCCTAATCCCTCAACCCATAAACCCTTAAACCCTTGAACCCACTTAGTAAACTCTACCCTAATCCCTTAACCCTCTTGACCCTTAATCCCTCAACCCTCAACCCTCAACCATTAAACCCTAATACCTCAACCCTTATACCCTCTAATCTATACATTAGACCCTCAACCCTAATCCCCCAACCCTATACCCTCAACTTCTACCTCAACCTTAAACCTGAACCCTCAACCCTTAAACCCTAAACCCTTAAACCCTCTACCCTCTACCCTCAACTTTCTACCCCACCCCCACCCTAATCCCTCAACCCTTAAACCCTTAAACCATTAAACCCACTTAGTAAACTCTCTACCCTAATCCCTCAACCCTCTTGACCCTTAACCCCTCAACCCTTAAACCCTAATCCATCAATCCCTATACCCTCTACCCTATACATTAGACCTCAACCCTAATCCCCCAACCCTATACCCTCAATCCTCTACCATCAACCTTAAACCCTCAACCCTTAAACCCTCTACCCTATACCCTATAAACCCTTAAACACTCAACCCTAAACCCTAAACCCTCAACCCTTAAACCCTAAACCCTTAAACCCTCTACCCTCCATTCTCAATCCTCTACCCTCTACCCTCAACCCTAATCCATCAACCATTAAACCCACTTAGTAAACTCTCTACCCTAATCCCTCAACCCTCTTGAACCTTAATCCATCAACCCTTAATCCCTAATCCCTCAACCCCTATACCCTCTACCCTATACATTGGACCATCAACCCTAATCCCCCAAACCTATACCCTCAATCCTCTACCCTCAACCTTAAACCCTCTACCCTCTACCCTCAACCCTAATCCATAAACCCTTAAACCCGCTTAGTAAAATCTCTACCCTAATCCCTCAACCCTCTTGAACCTTAATCCATCAACCCTTAAACCCTAATCCCTCAACCCCTATACCCTCTACCTTATACATTGGGCCCTCAACCCTAATCCCCCAACCCTATACCCTCAATCCTCTACCCTTAACCTTAAATCCTCTACCCTCTACCCTATAAACCCTTAAACACTCAACACTCAACCATAAACTCTAAACCCTTAAACCCTAAACCCTTAAACCCTCTACCCTCTACCCTCAATCCTCTACTCTCTACCCTCTACCCTCAACCCTAATCCCTCAACCCTTAAACCCTTAAACCCACTTAGTAAACTCTCTACCCTAATCCCTCAACCTTCTTAAACCTTAATCCCTCAACCCTTAAACCCTAATCCCTCAACCCCTATACCCTCTACCCTATACATTGGACCCTCAACCCTAATCCCCCAAACCTATACCCCTCAATCCTCTACCCTCAACCTTAAACCCTCAACCCTTAAACCCTCTACCCTATACCCTATAAACCCTTAAACAATCAACCCTAAACACTAAACCCTCAACCCTTAATCCCTAAACCCTTAAACCCTCTACACTCTACCCTCAATCCTCTACCCTCTACCATCAACCCTAATCCCCCAATCCTTGAACACTTAAACCCACTTAATAAACTCTCTACCCTAATCCCTCAACCCTCTCGACCCTTAATCCCTCAACCCTTAAACCCTAATACCTCAACCCCTATACCCTCTACCCTATACATTGGACCCTCAACCCTAATCCCCCAACCCTTAAATCCTCTAACGTCTACCCTCTACCCTATACATTAAACCCTCAACCCTCAATTCTCAACCCTCAACCCTTAATCCCTCAATCCTCAACCCTCAAACCCTAGCCCCTAAACCCCAATACCCTCTACCCTATACATTGGAATCTCAACCCCAATCCTTCAACCATATGTACCCTCAACCTTAATCCCTCAACCCTATACCCTCAACCCAATACCCTAATCCCTCAACCCTATAGGTCATCAACCCTATACCTTATATTCTCAACCCTCTACCCTATACATTGGATCCTCAACCTGCATATATCTATGTCCCTCCCTCATCTTCTCTCCTTCTCTCTATCTCACTTCTCCCTCCATATCTCTACCCATCCATCCCTCCCTCTCTACCCTAATCCCTCAACCCTAAACCCTCAACCCTTAAACCCTTAAACACGAAACCATAAACCCTCAACCCTAAACCCTCAATCCTCAACCCTCAACCCTTAAACCCTAAACCCTTAAACCCTCTACCCTCTACCCAAGACCCTCTACCCTAAACCATAATCCCTCAACCCTTAAACCCTAATCCCTCAACCCCTATACCCTCTACCCTATACATTAGACCCTCAACCTTAATCTCTTAACCCTAAACCCTATACCCTCAATCTTCTACCCTCAACCTTAAACATTAGAACTCAACCCTAATCCCCCAACCCTATACCCTCAATCCTCTACCCTCAACCTTAAACACTCAACCCTTAAACCCTCTACCCTATACCCTATCAACCCTTAAACACTCAACCCTAAACCCTAAACCCTAAACCCTTAAACCCTCTACCCCTCCATCCTCAATCCTCTACCCTCTACCCTCTACCCTCAACCCTAATCCATCAACCCTTAAACCCACTTAGTAAACTCTCTACCCTAATCCCTCAACCCTCTTGACCTCTTAATCCCTCAACCCTTAAACCATCCCCTCAACCCCTATATTCTACCCTATACATTGACCCTAACCCTAATCTCTTAACCCTAAACCCTATACCCTCAACCTCTACTCCTCAACCTTAAACCCTCAACCCTCAACCTCAACCCTTAAAATCTAAATCCTTAAACCCTCTACCCTATACATTAAACCCTCAACCCTCACCTCTAACCCTCAACCCTTAATCCCTCAACCCCTCAATCCTTAAACCCTAAACCCTCTACCCCTCTACCCTTTACATTGGACCCTTAACATAATCCTTCAACCATATACCCTCAAACCTATACCCTAATCCCTCTACCCTCAACCCTAAACCCTTAACCCTAAACCATTTAACCCTAAACCCTTAAACCTTCTACCCTATACCCTCAACCCAATACCCTCTACCATCGACCCTAATCCATCAACCCTCAACCCTTAAACCCTAATACCCTAGAAACCATCAACCCTATAGGTCCTCCACCCTAATCCATCAACCCTATACCCTCAACCCCCATCAATTTCTCTCTATCTATAAATCTCACCCTCCCTCCTGAAATTTGAGCAAAAATAGCTCCAAACTCCCCCTCTCAATTTTCTTGACCAAAAAGAACTCCAAAAGAACTCTAGTTTGACTAAAAGTCAAAGAAAAATCACTCTAGATCCACTGATTGCTCAACTCAATCTCAACTCCGCCTCCTTGCATGCTTAGAGAGCATCTATTAGTTTATTTTAACAAAGATTAAGGTAACAAATAGTTAGCTACCTTAGTAATTGTTGGAACAAACTGATATCACAAATATTATAATAGTTATTAAGGAAATTAATTAATAGTTTACCTTAATAAGTGCTAAGATGAACTAATATTGTCTTGTGAGCATGTGGAGAAGGGGAGTTAAACTGTTGTTACATGTCAAAGTTTACAAAAGAATAAGAACCTCAGAACTGCTAGGTGCCAAAGATGATGAAAAAGGCATCTTAAGTCAAACAAGGACTTAACCTTGCCTAGTCATTAATACATAGCTTTCTTTTACAAAATAAAGGGAAAAATACCCCTAACTTGGTCAGCTAAAGTTAGTTTTTTTCTTTGAGATTCTCAAGGAAAACCCTAAAGCATCCTCAGGGTCATTCATTTTTCATTTTCCATCATTCTTTATCTCTATTGTTGCACCACTACGGATTGAAGGTTCAAGATTTCAAGGGCTTGAAAAATTCTCTACAATCTGGGTATTTTCTTGCATAGGCTAATTTTTTCTCCCTTATTGGTAAGCTTTCCTCTGTGGTTTCTCTTTGAAATTTCATTTTTTCAATATATGTGGCTCTTCTACTTTTGATATTTCTTATTATTCCACAAAACCTTCTAGTGTGATCCTCTGTTTCTTTTCTTGCATCTCTTAGGCCCTACTTTCTCTGCTTTCATACAACCATACAAGATATCCCTGTCTGGGAGTTCACCCTCGACCCATTCCTTGCAACTTTTCTTCATTGTAATCCTACTCAACAAAAATATATCATATGAAGCATGAATAGAATTTGTTAATGCAGCTAAGTGAGATGGCTTCACTCTCTAGATCCTTGTATTTGCTGAGATATAGAACTCTCATGCCAATCAATGGTGGAATCTTCATCAAGAAACATGAGCTCAAATTATTCCTCCCTTGAAATCACGAACTACCCCCTTTATGATTATACTGTTGTCCTCTGTTTTTGACCTTCTTGTACCTATTACATGACTATCACCTTATGTTGTGAAAGCTTTGAGATTTTCTTTAGTTCAGTGTCCCTAAAATATTTTCTTGTTGTCAAGGCTTGATGTAAGGTTGATACTCCTGCTATCTCTTGGCATGACTGCTTCTTATGTTCAATATCACTGATCTTTTCTCTTTGTATAGGTTGTCTACATAATGGCAACTTGACTATGATGATTTTTCTAGAATTCAATGAAGGGTTTTGGGCTATCTCCTTCCTGTCTCAAGCAAGACAACACCATGGCTAAAGATATCTCCTTTATACTTTTATCCTTCCACTGTTAACCTATCACTATCTTCTAATATAGCTTGCAACATCTTTCTTGAGTCTCTTCTATACATTTGGCTTCATAAATACTTGCTCAAAAAGACTTATCAAACTCCACGTCTTTTAATAATCTGTTTAGATTTTGATAATTCTAGAAGGTAGTCTCATAGTTTGCTTGAATATTTAATTGAAATGATCTAGAAGTTAAAGAATACACATTTAAACCCTCCTTGGACAATGATTTGATTCTTCTCTTTGATGAATAGCCTTTCTCAAATTTACTATCCCTTGGAGCTATGACCGTTCCATGTCATCTTTACCTATTACCTTGAATCTTCCTTATGACTATTCTCTATTGTAGCTACAGTACTTTCATGAAATAAACGCTGCCCCTTTTTATTAAAACATAGTGGTTGTTTCCTTGATTTTGAAGGCCTCTTACTAGGTTGTCTTTATGAATCTTCTTTATTTTAGGTATGCCCATTGAAGATAGGGCACTATCGTTCCATGAATTCCCACTCTCTTTTCATTGAAGTGAAACTCTTGTTGGAACCTCAAAATGACCTTCATTCCTCATTTACTTTCACTGTCACTTGCATTGTATTGCGAGATTTGCCACCTTGTCTCTTTATCAATGATTACTACCCTTTATTCATTAATGTTTGTTTTCTCTATCATGAATTATGACTACTACTCCTTTATTACTATCATCTATACCATGAATGTCCCTTTTACAAGGATGCATAGGGTGTTGTTTGATATATATTTCTTGATAGTTCCCTTATCATGCTTACTTTGAAGAACAATTCCTTAACCTTTTGTTCTCTGCCTTAACACTGATAGCCTCTTTAAACCTTGAATAGACCATTAAAAAATGTGAACTATGAATTCCCTCCTAATTTGTATGATAAGATCATTCCTATACCTACACAGTCAGCAAATAAGTTAAGAAAACTAAGAAGCTTGGAGCTTCACATGGTGATTAGATGATTTTGAATTTTCTAGGATCTTCTTGATAACTATGTTCTGATCTTAAGGCACCCTTGAATCTCTGATTTGATGTATATTAAGAGATATGCTATATATCTGATGATTTGGCATATAAGAGACATGGAAGATCCTAAGCTCTTAAGACCATTTCCTTTGTCCCTTGCAGATACCTCTACAACATAGCAAAGGAGTTGAAGATGTAGCAGATCAACACTGGGGTTCATCATTCAGGCAATGACAGATTCCTTTCCTCTTACATGTGTTTCTTTATTTTTAGATGTACATTTTATTTCTTATTGCATCTTATCTAGTTATTCCCACACCTTGTGTGGGAAAATTATAAACATACCTCTTGTAATGAATCTAAACAACTACTTTATGCAAAATTTTGTGTACTATTCCTCTTTTGTAAAGCTATTACATAATGAAAACTGAAAATTTCATTTCATGGTACTATTTTGTATGATTATGAGTAACCTTTCTAGATTTTTTTTTTTTGTGTACCTTTCTCTTTCTTCAAAGTAAAACATCAATTCTATCCTAGCCTAACCTGATTGAGATGAAAAGCACAATTAGGAAACATGTAGTTGATATGGAAATTGACTAAGTGTCAATATAGGGAATTCAATGTACAAGAAATCTGGTTATTGGGTCCACATTGGTCTACTATGTAATATTTTACTCTACGGCTTTGATATAATTTTCTTGGTTGTTAGAGAAGCTTATATCTAGAGTTTCATATTGTTTTTGTATCTAGTGAAGAAGTTATGAGTGATAGAAGTTCAGTCTGGCAATAGTAAAGGTTTCTAGTTTGATGTACATGTTTTAGTGAATCCGCACTTCTACGTGGATTGGAATCTATCTTTGTGGATTTATGGGAATTTTGACAGGTGCTAGTAGCGCCTATATTCCAAGTTACATAGAGTTTGGAGGTTTGTGTGTCTATTTTTGGATGAACAGTTGGCGAGTTTTGTTATTAGGTCATTACCGATGCCAACCTAATAAGTTTTGTCTATTGCAAAGTTTGAATAAGTATTGATTCATTATGTGGGAGCTATTATATGTCCATACCGACCTATTTTAATTGGTTATCATTTTTGGATCTTGGTGTGAATTGTGTATGTTTATATTGAGTTGACAAGTAAAATTTTGTATGTTACATCTAATTAGGATGAGCTAATTGATGTTGTAGGTGTTTGTAGATAAAACAAATATATATATATGTAAGTTATTTTTTGGAGTCTTGTAGATAGAGACGTGATGTGATGCACAATTCATGTGAATGGTGCAAGTATAAGGTGAATGCAGAGCAATGTGTTAGTGCAAATTAGTATGAAGTGTGTAAAGTCTGTATTTTGAGCTTCAATGGAACTATAATTCATACATATATATTAGATGAATCTATAACAATTCAAATCTTTGTTGTGTGCCACAATCTCTTCTATCTTTTCTTATTTCAGTGGAAAGTGATTCCCCTTGGACAATGAGTCCACCTATAGTGAGCACTTCTATGATATACTATAACTGGTTATAATATATTGTGAGCTAATCCTCATCGTGGTTTTTCCCATTTTGGGTTTTCCATGTAAAAATCTGGTGTTCATGTATTATGTGCTTTGATGGATGCTTTAATACTTCTCTTTCCTGCTACAAATTGAATATGCTATGTGGAATGAATGTTTAAATGTTTAAGTGGTTTAAAATAATATTGATTCACCTCCCCTCTCATTATTCTGGGTGTTCAACAACCCTATATAACCAATCAAAGATAGTTTCAACAAGATTTCCAATATCAAAATTGTACTTATGTATGCATTTTTATTGCCCTTATGCCTTTAGGAACTCATCCAATGTTGCAAAAAATCTAAAAAATTACCCAAGTTTTCCTTATCTTAATTCATTTACATAGTTGTGGTGGAGCTTTTAGAGGTTGAAGAATTGCTTGAACCTCTAACACATTCAACATACATGAGGAAATATCTAAAAAAATATGTGAATAAAAATTGGCTATGTTTCCAGTTAGAGTTCTTGGAGGTTCAAGTACCTCCTAAACCTTAGACAAGGTCTAAAAACTCTCCAAAGAGTTGTCAAAAGAAAAAATAAAGTCATTCACTAACACAATTCAATAAGTGATGAAAACCCTAACAAAATGATTAAAGAAATGGACTAAGGGGATTCCAAAGATCTCTATGGTTCAAGAACCTATTGAACCTCCAATCAAGTTTAAAAAGTAACTAAATCATAGAGGGTGATCCCACAAAGCTAGTTTACAATTTCTGGGAGATTTTGATTTTTGCTGAAATCACATATTTTTAGAAAATATAATGATTTAAGCATTAGAAATTTTCATTTAAATCATTCCAATTGAAGAGGTTTTGATCAAACTACCTTAGATCAAACCCCCTTGGATAGAACCCTGCTAGTTTTAAACCATACCTATAACGGAGTCTCCTTTATACCTATCAAAATGTTGATAAAAAACCACTTTTGATTTACCTTTTGGGGGATCAAATGAATTCATTTAAAATTTATTTTTTGTAAGTATGTAGTCCTTATTATAAGCTTCCCAAAAAGTATAATTTTAAATAAATTTAATTTTATTATTATTATTATTTTTATTTTTGTGAATGCAGGTTTTTCAAAAAATCAAGCTCTCTATTTTGCACATGTGGAAAAATAGAATATTATAATTTTTTTTAAAAAATATGAGTGCACTAGATATTGAAGTCCTTGATCCAACAAAAAATAAAATTGAATTTCATACATACAAAAAGTTGTGTTATACGGTCCAATTGTAATTTTGACTTCAAACTTGATTAAGGAAAAAATATTCAATAAAACACTATGAAACCAATTGGAAGAACTAGATATCGTAGTTAAAAATCTAAATTTGAAAAAAATATAATTTTATCCTTCATGGAAAAAAAGTTGTGTTATATACGGTGAGTGTCACTCCTTAAAAATGGTGTTTACTGAAGAAAAAAACTAGTTTTCGAAGGAGATGGAAAAATAAGTGCAATTTGATTCCAAAATTTTTGAAAAAAATATATTTAGAATCTATAGACAAAATTTCACAAATCACTAGTTTGCATCATCTTCAAATTCCTTATGGTTTACCCACTATAGGTGCCTGAAAGTGAAGATTTAGTTAGAAAAAATTAGTTCAATGTGCAGTTTGGCCAAAAATTGTAAACCAGTATTGTGGGATCACCCCAAATGTATAGTGCATAGGGACAAAGAAGAAAAGAGAAAAGGTTATATTTTTAGGAGTTCACTCTTGAATCTTTGAAAAGGTTCATAGATGGTAAGATCCCTACTAAATCTAAAGTGGTCAAGTGAGTAAGATTGACAAGTTCACATTTCCTTGAACTCACCAATAGGGTTCAATAATTGAAGAGAGTGCCAATAAAATAAAGAAAATAGGAAGAGGTAAGACATGTTTTCCAATTCAAAATCCCTTGAATGATCAAAATAGTTTGAAAAGGTTTAAAATATATGAATTGAGATAGTTCATGTGTTTGTCCATGTGTTGTATTAGACTTATGTCAACTCACCTTTTAAAACCAATCTGAGATAGTATAAGTGAGTTTTCCCTTTGTCAAAATTTTTTCCCAATTCTACTTTGTATAGTCCCCTGTATACTCTTCAATATCTCCAAAAGGTCCAAAAATTCCTAAGTGTTGAAGCTGTCTAGGTCATCTCCTTGATCTCTATGTGTTTGTCACCCTGTCGAGTTGTTGAAGTTGTCCCTACTATCATACCATTCCTATTGATCCTCACAACTTGCTCATGTATTTGTTGAAATCTAAGTGTTGGTTTTTGGGTTATTGGATTTGGTAGATTATCCATCCCACCCCAACTCCCCAACTTGGCCCCTTTGCAAAAAACTTCTATGTGTGTATTTTGTTAGAGTTTTGGGTGAGCCCATACTCAAGTATCATTTTGTTTCAAACCTTTCTACTATGATCCTCCATGAGTTAAGAATTGCCTAAGTATTTTGGAGTTTTGAATTTGGTCTTAGATGCATATCTTTTTGTCCAACTCTATTTTTCAGATGTTGATGTCACCTTTCTGTCAGAGTTGTGTGTTGATCTATGCCTACTAATCCCATCAATATAGAGTATCAATCCATCAATTTCCCTAGTACCATGTTCCATACTCCCTTGAATCCTAACTCCCAATTCAATATTTTATAATAATTCTTTCAAAATTGGAGTTTTGGCTAACTCTTATCCTGATACTCATTTCCATACATTGCTAAAACCTTGAAACTTTGTCACTCCTTTATAAATTCCTTTTGGAGTCAGAGTTTCAGCTAATACTTAACTTGGTAGTTGTTTCCTATCACCCCAAAATATTAAAACTTTGTTATTTATCCTATTGGAGTTGGAATTTTGATAAAACCTTATCTAGGTACTAATTACAAGGTCATCCCAACACCTTGCACTTGACACCTTGAATTCTTTATTCCTAATTGGGGTTACCCATTCGTAGTTCCCCCATTTTGAATCCTATTTGGCATGACTTTCCATTCAACTTTGAAGTCTAATGCTCCAATCATAGGTATGAGGTACGAGTTCTCCTTGAACTTTGAAGTTTGATATTCTCACCATTTCCATTACAAATCCTACCTACCCTCTTCAATGACTTGGAATGTATTTAATGAACCAATTTATCCCTACAAATACTATAGTAGATTTGATGGCACCCAAAAATCATTCTTTATGTAGGTTGGCATATATTCAAAGGAGAAAAACACACTTTTTCCATACCCCAATTTATTGCAATGTTGAGATCATAGAACATAAGCATTCACACGATTTATTAGGTCTCATTTCAATAGATTTTGTGGGAACTCTTCTAGACTTACACAAATAGTATGCAATTAATGGCTAGCATGATGGTGAATTATAAGCATATCTATATTTCATGCATATAGGTGTATTTCCATGTCTTAAGAGGATGATTTTGGTGCATGGGATCAAATTTCATGATGTCGATGACATGAGTATTCTCTACAAATATAAGGTGGCCATGTCATCTCTCATGACCACATGCCTTAGTTGTTGCTCTATATATGAGCTCTCATTTTTTATTGAAAGGGTTGGTCTCTGTTAATTTTGAGCTAGCTCATCTTGGTGAAGATATAAATAACTATATTTTGTGTATATGAATGTAATTAGTTTTCACTTTGTATAATGGGTATGTGCAGGATCATGATGGGCCAAAAAGTGGCAATATTATAGGTATTTGTAGGGTATGTGGCTGACGACTTTTTTTTTACACAAAATTGATGAAATGAAAAGGGTTTTTAGAGGAAATTCTCAACTTTCCACAAATATAAATTATGCTTTAATTTGAATTTAATAAATAATCATTATTCATTTTCTATTAGAATTATGACTAAAGTCCTGATCGATAGGCTAATTGAAAAACATCTATAACTTTCAAACGGTACCACATTTTTTAAATCTAAAACATGCGTCACATTCTATGCTTCACATACTATAGGATTAAAAAAAGAAAAATTAAATTTCATGAAGTTTTGACCAAGTTAAGGTGGTCAGACATATGATTTTTCATATTTTTAAAAAGTTGTAATAAGAAATTCATAATTAATTATTTACCTGGAAAAGAATTACAAAAAAAAATGCATCACATTCGAACATGAGTCCTCTACTTATATGTAAAATCTTATAAATTTTTTTTATCATTTTATTATGGTTAGGATGGTCAGACAAACACCTACTTCTTATTTTTTCCCTAAAATTTAAGTACTACTACATTGAAATTTCAAATTTTCACCAAATAGATTTTATTTATTTTTAAATAAACCTCGTAGTTTAGAAACTACATTCAATTTTTTATAGATTCTATTCTTACATATTTTTGAAATAATATAGATAACTTATTCAAATTTTTACATCAAGTTGCCTAACACTGATTTTTCTGAATTTTTTGCCACTTAAGGGCCTGTTTTTTCCATGATGATCCTGCACATACCCTAATATCTTTGATGGCTTTGTAGAATTCTCACGGTTTAATCAATATATGATAGTTCATCTTTATTGTTGTATTTTGTCACCAAGATTGTTTATTTTCTTTAGAGGACTTAAGGAATTCTTAGGTTCACACTTGTTGTTCTTTATATCAACTCATGTCAGTCTGCATTCAAGGGGTGTTGTAAATTGTTTTCATTCTCATGTAATTGTATGTCCAAGAAAAATTATTTTTGGGTTAATACGTGAGACTCTTGCGTCAATTGTGGATTAATAAGTAGAGGTGCATTTTTGGGGGAAGAAGGGTGTTTGATGGTTTGAGCTCTACAAGATAGAGCCAAGTGTATCAAGCTCATTTGAGGGTTAGTGTTTGCTTTCTTGCTTGGGTTTCATCCGAATTTGACATTGTATTGCAAAATTAGGCGCCTATTTGATGATTGAAGGCTAACAAATTACTCATTATAAATCAAGAAAAATATTGTAAACCATTCTATTTTTATTTTTTATTTTATCATTATGCACAACCTATTGCTACAAATTTCTGCTATACTTGTTGTGAACCTTTAAAAAATCAAAAATTTAGAGGACTATTACATAATGTATTTCACTAGGTAATACATTTGAAGGGATTTGTGACCAAGATTCATCTCTAGTTGCTTGATACTAAGAGATTTGCAATTTCAATGCATAATAACCCTCAACGAAGAACAAAATTCAAGGCTGATTATAGAGCTATCAATGTGTTAGAGTTAACCAAATTGTAACTGTTTTACCTTTAATCTTTGGGATTACCCTCCCGAACTTGGTAGGGTTCAAAATGTAGAAAATGTCAAAATTCTCTTGTTTGTTGGTCTTTTCCAACCCCTAATTTGAGGATAGGCGGTCTTCCATGTGCAAAAGTTTGGTCACATTGTTCGCATCTTGGTAAGAGCCTTAGAGCTAGGGGTTAATATAGAAAATAACACAAAGACACACTACTCTTCCTGATGATGAATAATTGAGTGTGATTCAAAATGTTGATTCAAAAACATACACAATTGATTCTAGAAGCAATCTTTTGAATACTATATCTGAACAAATTGCTAATATCTTCACCCAACTTTTTCACTCAAACATTTTACAACTTTGAGAAATCAATTACAACCCATCCTTGTTGATCATCAAGAAAGAGATTGAAAGAATTGTTGTTTCACATGACAACTTTTCACTTTCATTTTAATTTTTGTTTTTATTAATATGTTTCTTATTTTTTAGTCTTTCTTTTATCCTTCTTTATTTAATTAGTTTTTCTATACTTTCTTATTGAAACTCAAAATGGCACCCGATATTACACCTAAAATTGACACTCCTTTTGGGGCCCATTTTGACACCCCACTTTTGAATACTATATTTGAACAAATTGTTGATATCTTCATCAAAGATTTTTCATTAAAACATTTTACGACTTTGAGAAATCAATTAGAACTCATCCCAATTGATCATAAAAAAGAAGTTTAAAAGAATTGTTATTTTACATGACAACTTCACTTTTATTTTAATTTTTATTAATATGTTTCTTATTTTCTAATCTTTCTTTGTCCATCTTTATTTAATTAGTTTTTCTATACTTTCTTATTGAAACTGGGAATGACACCTAGATGGCACTCTTTTTGGGGGCCATTTTGACGGCCAAGTTCTGCCTTGCAAGACCCAATGCCCAGTACCTCTTTTCCAACCCTGTTCCATGCTGATCCAAGCCCCAAGGTAAGCCCCACTGTTTGGGACCACCCAGTCCTGAAAAAGCAACTCGCCTCAATACTGGGACAAGCTGCCCTGGTCTTGAGGTCCTAGACCCAGTGGACCTTCCAACCAACTGGACCCCCTTACATCATACAAAAGTTTTAAAAACTTGTTGCTCAAAGAGTATTATATATTTCTGTAGAACCATCACTAAAATTAATGAAAAGATTCATATCTTAAGATATATGTAACTTAAACTTGTTCATATTTTAAACATTGCAACGAAGTTTGATACAAGTAAACAGCCAATTCCGATTCCTTGAAAATGCTAGGTTTAATCTCCAGTTAAGGATAGCCTGGCCGCTATACTTCCATGATAGGAAGTAAAATTACAACTTACTTCAGTGTGGTATCATTCACTGTACATATGAACGCCAATGTGATAGAAATTGGACGTGAAGAACATCTCAAATATCTATGGTTATGTACAGATGCTTCTTAGGGCAACCTATATAACTCTGGTATTTATCACTCAGTTTAAACCAGGTGGTCTACCGGCCGGATTTCTATTGACTTGCCATTACACCTCTCCGTCACAACTGTGGATAACACAGCGTCTCATCACGTCACCAAAGAATTGCCACTTGTGGGTATCCCATTGCCGGCCCTTCTCATAATTACCAACAAACATTTTAAATTAGCATGTCATCAGATTTCTTAAACTAGTGTAATTGAATAATTTAAAGACAAAGCTAACGAGATGGATTAAAACAGACACCTTTGGTTGGACGACAATATTAGTAAGAAATGGAGATGCCTCTGTATGTGAGTGAATTGAAACGAGCAGTAATTGTGCTGCTCTCAACTGCTCGAGTACCCTCGTTAACAGAGCTGCTGGGCATGGAAGCACATCTCTCTCTACACTTATTCTCAAGTTCACTTGGCAGAGGATATCCTTACGTTCCTCCAAAACAACTCCATCGCCGTTGTAGAGGACTGTGCTCTTTGAATTAAATGGCTTTTGGTGGGCATCGAACCCGCTACTTCCTTCCATAGTCTTAGGCTGTTGTTCTAGCTGAGTAACACGGAGCTTTAGGTCCCTCAAATAGCTTGCAGTATTTGCCAGTATTGAATACCTGTTTGTCTGTACAGACAAGATTAGAGAGTCCAATTTTCAATAAGAAGGCATAATCCAGTATATTACAAGAGTACTAGTCATAAAGCAATGGTATATTTCTAATTAAAAAATAAACTGTTAGCAAATGGTGGCGAGTTAAGTGGACTTGAACATGTAGGAAATTCCATGGTTAAGTGCATTTGCATTGAAATAGTATTGAGATAGGTGATTTTTTGAAATCCTATTCTTGTGAGCATCTCCTAAATGTAATGATTGCTACGTGACGGCCATTCATTCTCATGAGAGATAATTTATACGAACTTCTACTCATGAAATATGGGTTCCAAAAGCTTGCACTTTAGTTATGGTTGTTTGTTTATGGGTTCCCTATTGACTACCACATGCCTTCAACTTAAACCCTTCTGAAGAAAAATGATAAATAATGCAATGGCTACTGATTGAAATCATGTTAGAGGTTGACATGAAAGCCAAGTTAGTTAAATCCAAAGAAATAAAGAGTTTATTTCTCTGCAGGATTTCTAGATGTGAAAAATCAAGAGATTAAAGAAGAGAAAAAAAAAGAGATTAAAGAAGATAAAAAAAAAGATATTCTCAGTTATAGAGAAGAAAATGAAATTTTGGCATTACCTTAGAATTTCCAGCTGGTAGAAGAGAGTAAAGATTTAAGAAAAGTTGTTTCAGTTTCCCTCTCCTGTTCCGCTCTCCTATCATATGCTGAAAGCGTGACCTACCGTGACGATCAATCTTTGATTTCTCATGTTGATTATCATTGACAGCATCGGCACGAGCAGCCCTTAAACTTGACATTAGAAAATAATTTGTTTTGTTCTCCTCGATTTGGCTCAAATACCTAAAGCATCTCTTATGCAAGCTATGACCGGGAGTGAAAATTTTAAGGGCAGCCTTTGGATCAGCTTTTATATATCCTTTGAAGGCACTGTGTGTGGACGAAGTACGGGGAGGAGGTGGGGAGATAATTAGTGAGGAGGAATTACGAGATAGCTGGTTATCTAATTGACAAAAATACTGCATACTGTATTCTTCAGGGGAAGTGGAGTAGCAATGGGTTTCGGTACTTGTGTAAGGAGAAAAGGAAGGAAGCTCAAAGATCTCATCGCCCATTACAGTTGCTTGATGACCCAAGTCGTTATAATAAGCATTCGGAAGCCTGGTATATATATTAGTGCTTGTACTGAACCCATTCTGGGTTGCCATTGATTCCAGCTTTAATCGAGATCTCAAAGGAATTGGATTCTATCTGTCATCTACAGGCTGTATATATAGTAGAACTGGGCAAATACCTAGTTAATATAGAATTAAAAAATTCATGTATAGGTACCGTCAATCCAGAGTAGCAGCTTATGAAATGTAGTGACAGGCTCTCCTTATCCTGCACACTAAGCTTTTGACTTGTGGGGGCAACGTCTATCCAGAACTTTAGATGCACATTTGACCGTATTTATGAATTAATTGAGATTTAAAATAACATTATATTTAAAAATTTTATTAAGTAATAAATACAATTAGATAAAGCTAAATGTATATTATTTTATATTATATTCTAAATTTTAATTAATTAGTATATATAATGTTGGATAGATAATATGTTAGGTGGGTCTTCCAAACATTGTGTACTATTTATTATTTTCTATTAGCTATTTTTTGCATTCTATGGCATCTTGACTTTGATTGTGTTGAAATCATTAATAGAATGTTAAATATTTTAATTGTTACATTTTAACAATGTCAATGATACTCTCACCCATCTCTATTAACCCACACACAAATGGAATTTTAACAATGTCAATGATACTCACACCCATCTCTATTAACCCACACACAAATGGAATAAAAGTTAAAATTGTTGTCGTAGTCATCAAATTTCAAAGTTTCTTTATCACTAGTACAAAAGAGCTTTTCTTATCTAAAAGGAAATTGTGTCATGGAGGTACACCTTATGATAGTTTAGGCTCTTCATGCTTATGAAAATCCTTTTATGTTTCAAACACTATGATTGAGTAACTATATCAAAGCTTAAAGTGACTATTGTAAATATGTAGGTAGGGGAAGTAGACCATAGTGTCAAGATTGCAATGCTTGTTGATGCGCAATCCAACCCTACTTAATTTTAAGGAGTTTATTTGTTTTTGTAGGGTTTTGTTACAATGCTATTGTTTTCTTTGCAATTTCCTAATGTAATACATCTAAACACTACCATAGCTTTCATTTAAATTGAATTAAAGTATATACTAACAATTCCAAAAATATTTTGTTAATAGATAGGACAAACAAAACAATGATATAATTGCATGGTAGCTCTTATATGGAATGTAATATCATTTATAGATTTTAATTGCTTTGGATCCCTATTTTTTGCTCTTTTATTAACTCTAGAAATAACATTTGGAGGAGGTTTTTTTTTGGATTTTGGAAAACAATGAAGGATGTATTGCATTTCATGTTCAACCAATACCACTTTTTGCTCTTTTATCAACTCCTAAAATTAGGATTTAGGGGAGGAAGATTTTTTTTTGTATTTTGGGAAACAATGAAGGATGTATTTTATTTCACATTCAACTTGTTAGGTTCATGTAGACACCTGAAAAATGTCCTAAGTATATCACACACCTTGATTTCACTTACTAACATCATTTTCTCTCATAATTCACATAATTCCCCTGTTTAATTAAATAATGTCCAATTATTTAGTTAAATTCACTTTATTCCCCTATTAATTGAATAATTAAGGTTATTTGATTAATTCATCATAATTTAACAAAATTTCTCCCCTTTTGATTAAATAATGTTAAATTATTTAATTAAATGTCATTTCCCTCTTTGATTAAATAATTCTCAATTTTTTAATTAAAGATCTTAATTCTTGCAACTTGTACAATTAAATTATTTTCTTAAATTGTTTAATTAACTAATTTTACTCCAATCCTCCAACTTGCATAAAGAATATCCGCATGGAATATTCATTTTTCAAATTCAAATTCTTCCAGGACATAAATAATATCTCCAACATAATTCCTAAAATTTAGGAATTTGTTGATGTCTCATGGATTATGGACCCTTGATTAAATTTGTGATCCACACCTTCATGGATTATTGACCCTTGATGCATCCATTGATCCACACTCACATCCTTAATTAAATTTCATCCCTTGATTAACGTTTTGAATCCTCACCATTGATCAATATTTCAAAAATCTATAAAAGCCAAGCCTTTTTACATGGAAAAGGATTTGCAACCTTTATGAAAATTTACTCTCTTGAATTGACTACTCTCCTTTGAAAAATTTGAGAACACCTCTTTTGTGAATCATCCTTATTCATTAACCAAGCTTTTGCAACAACATGGATTAGGAAAATTTGAGCAATCCACATCCATATCACTCCAAATTTACACTCAATCCACAATGGGATGGGAGGTTTTCTTGCTAGTGTATTCAATTGTTTAGAATTTAGATTTCTTTCATGCTAATTAAATCATTTTAGCAATGTTTACTAGGTTTCATTGACTATGGCTCTTAATTTGGTTAATTACTTGTTTATTTTCTTTAATTTCATTCTTATTTGATCAATTGAGCTAACCATATCGTAGCTCAATATTGCAATGCTTGTCATTGTCTAATCCCACCTTACCTTATTTGAAGGAGTTTTTTTTTTTCTAGGGATTTCTTTTGGTTTTCTTTGCAATGGCCTAACGTACTATATAAAATGGTCATATTTTTCATATTAGTTGTAATTTTTGGGTTGATTGACTATGTTGTTATATTAGTGATAGCCTTAATGTCATTTATTTAAAGTTCAAGGTGAGCCTTATTGAGAAACAAGGTGAAACTACTACAATAAAATATTATTAAAAGTGTACATGCAAGTCTCAAATTAATTTTAATAAATTAGAGTACCACAAAATATTAGGTAAAAATGCACTAGTCATAATACAATCAACAAATCATAGTAACACATGATTTATATGGAGAAATCTCTTTAAGAAAAAAAATTGACTAGAGAAAAAGGACCTATACATATTAATTATCAATTATATACATGATACAATACCAACACACTACACTTTCCAGTATGGCAATATTCCAACATCGCAATATTTCAACTTTGCTTGTGTATCTATATATAATGATATCAAACTACTATCTCATACCTCCCATATATAGGGAAAGAGAGAGGTAAAAACAATAAATAGTTTTAACAAACAATGGATACCAAAAACATGGTATTATACAACACACCAACCTTGGAGAGAATCTTATAATAAATTCAATCAATGACTTCACATGGATATCACATGGGCTCAAGCAATGAATCCCCAAATATAAACATAATTACAAAGACATATTTGACCCATAACTCCTAAAAAATTCACATCCCTATATGTAGCAGTTTATTATGGAGAAGCCAACTCATGTGGATCCCATCCATAGTGACAATTCAAATGATTTCTTAATGGATGAAAATTCAAATTTGTGTCACACTTCAAGCCAACTTATTAGTACAAGTGAATTTAAATATTTCTATCTAAAAGTCAATTTAGGTTAACATATGGTCTAGTTGGATTCATTCTACCTAAATTAGATATGAGACAAATATTTCTCAACTAGATGTGTCCATTAGATATATATGTAGCATCACTTTGGGGCTAATTTACCAAAAAATAAAATTATTCAAAAAATTTGATGTTTTCACAACTCCTCATGTACAAATAACATTTTCTAATAAATCTAAAAGTACCATTTTGTAGAACTATAATTTTAATTTAAAAAATATAAAATTCTAGTAGTTTAATTATTATTTATATTTTATATTTTATTTTTACTAAAAGTAGAACATTAACACCAAAATATAAGGTCAATTTTGTCCTGTCAAAAAAATATACTAAAGTTTATTTAAAACATTAAAAAAATATAATGCACTAGAGAAGAGATTCCATGTCAAGATGATTTTTTTTGTATATTAGAAAAATTGTTAAGACAAAAGGTGATGTCCTATTGAAATAGTTGTGTTTTTAGTATACACAATTTTAGGATTTATTAAAAAATATATATTTATTAAAATGAAAAATGTTAATCCATATACTAAAGTTTCAAGTTATAGATATAAATTAAAAAATTGAAGGAAAAAATATTATACAAAGAGAAATGTCCAATTTAACCTCATTTTTGTTAGCATTTTATCGACACCTAAATTTATCAATTTTAGAAAAACCTACATTCATTAAAAAAAAGGTACAAAAATACATTAAATTTTTTACATTCAATTAGTTTACATCATTTCTAAATTCAAAATATATATGTTAAACTTTCTAGTGATTCAAGTTAAAAATTTAGATTAGGCGTTGCTCATTTCATTTATAAAAGTGTGACACAATTTTGAATTTTTACCTAATCCTAAAGCCTAGAATTGATTTTTTTTATTGATTCCAATGTCAACTATAGTCACCATTGTAGTGCTCCACCTCCTACATAAATTCATACTCGAAAAATAATTCTAAGATCCTAGGAGAATCTAAATTACAAATTATTTCTCTAATTACACTTTAGGCATCCAAGTACACCTTCTTGAAGTTTTATAGACACATAATATTCATAAGATTTTTAAGGATAATAGAACATAAATCCTAACATTCTCTCACTTGAAATTATGCATTGCTATTCAGAGGAAACAAACATGAAATTAATTTCAATATCCAAGGAACATAGCCATCTTGTACCAAGAGAATTTAATTGTAGTCACTAGTTTCATGAGGGAAGTTGCAACCTTTTTTTAGTGTCAACCATTTTTAACAAGATCTTACATTTTATACCATCTCTTGCACAAAGTGATATATGAAATTATTGTCCAAACAAATAACGCTATGACTATTACAACCAATTCTAACAACTCTACAACATAAACCAATACTTGTACATAATCTTTGTAATCAAATTACCTCTTTAGAGGCATGTTTATTAGTCATATCCTTTGTTTTGGTAGTGGAAAAAGAAGCCATATGTTTTTTTACTCATCCAACTCACTATACCACCAAATAGAGAAAAAATAACCACTAGTAGACCTTTGAATATCCAAGTCACTTGCCTAGTCATTCATGAAACCCCTTATGTCCGATGACTTAAATCCACATCAGTACCATGATAAAACAAATAATAATTATAAGTATATAAAAAAAAATTAAAAAAATCCTCTTAGCATAAGTCCAATGCTCCTTTCCAAGGTTAGATATAAAATTACTTAAAGCTCCCACTACTTGGGAAATATCCATCTAGTGCAAATAATTACATTCCTTTGGATACCAAAAACAATACCATAAGACACATTATACATATCTTAATAATAATCATCTAATTTAGGACTCATATCTCAAGATGTATTAGTGGCAACAAGAAATGAAATACTCATTGCTTTACAATCATGCATACTAAATTACTGCAAAATGGTAGCAACATACTTACTCTAACTTAACTAATATTAATGCGAACTTTATCCTTGCTATTTTCATCCCAAGAATTAATTTTGTAGCCCTCAAATCATTTATATCAAATGTGCTAGAAATACGAGTTTAAACTCCCTAATCATTATCTTATTGTTACTAGTAAATAACATATCATTCACATATAAGACATTGATTATAATTTGATCATCAATTTAATTATATAATAGAAGAACAATGATCCCCCTCACTCTTAACAATACTCAAACACATGTGAAGCATCACAATTTAGGTACCACATCATGGGTGACTATTTTAAACTAGATAATGATTATTTTAACTTGCAAAATAAGTGTTCCTTTGCTTTAAAAAAAATGTCAGGCTATTATGTAAAAATATCCTCCCAAAGATCCCCATACAAGAAAATAGTCTTAAAATTTATTTTTCCAATCTTAAAATCAGAAGCTATAGTAATAGATAGTAGAAATCTAATAGAAGTTAACATTGCAATATGAGAGAAAATTTCATCGAAATTAAGTCCCTCTTTTTAGGATTAGCCCTTGGCTATTAGTATAGCATTGTACTACTCTAACCATTAATCTGCACCAAATTTCTTCTTATACACCTACTTGCAACTAATGGGCTTTATTCTGCAAAAACTAACAAGATCCTAAGTGTCACAACTACCCGAGGCTATTATCTCCTCATGCATGGCCTACATCTAAGAATCAATATATTTTATTTAATATGAGCTTCCTTGAATGATCTAGGTTCATCATTAACTTAATAAAATAAATTCACAATAAAAATCTAGTGAGCTATACCTATCTTGACTAGATTATATTATCTTGTGGACCTTCTCAAGGTAGGAGTAAGGGGATTTACCTATTCTTCCGTATGCTCATCCTACACATCCTCATATAAAATCCCACTTGAACCTCATATTCCTCTCCATCCTTTAAGGCATCAATTTATTCTTCCATATGCACATCTTCTTGCTTTTCGACCTTAGTCTCAAAATGCACTATTTTTTCTTTGGTTGTTTTGGACTTAAAAAAAAAGCTCCAACTCCCTAAAAATCACATCTATAGAATAAATTATTTTTTAGGTTAGAGAAATCCAAAAATTATAACATTTTACATTCTTTCATGTCATAACCTATAAAAACATATTATTGAGTTTAAATAGATATAGTTTAGATCACTTTTCTTGAAGCACATTAAATGTAAACCTCACAACCAAAGACCCTTAAATGTGAAATAAAAGGTTTCTTATTTGTCCACACTTAATCTAGGGTGTTTTTTAACAAGATTCAAATAAGGATATCTATTAATCAAATAAAACGTCTAGTGCTTATAGCCTCTACCCAAAAAAACTAATCCAACTACATAAAATTCACCATACTTTTGGTCCTTTGCATTAAAGTATGGCTCACTCTCTACAACCCCATTTTTTTGGATGTGTAAGGTGTAGTATTTTTTTGAACAATACTTGCATTCTTACATAAATTATCAAATTCCTTAGGCAATATTCACTACCATTATGAGATCTCAACACTTATTTTATAATATATTTTCTTTTCAAATAATACCTTAAATTCCTTAAACTTAGTGAACACTTCTAATTTAACATGCATAAAATAAAACCAAGTGTATTTAGAAGTATCATCAATGAATGAAACATAATACCAATATTTTTTTCATGAAAATCACATGTCAAAATGAATGATATTTAATAATCTATTTTCCCTAAAGTTTTCAATAGGAAATGAAGATCTATTCTTAGTTCTTTAGACATATAAGGGTTAAAGCATAATAGTGGTTTACAATTATTTTAAGGAAGGAATTCTCATTTATTTTTGTTTTCACCATATTAATGGGTTCGACTGAACTTATAGGTTCGGTCGAACACTATTATATGTTTGACCGAACCTATAAGTTCGGTCGAACCCATTGTTCGACCAAACCACTCAACGGCCCAATAAAATAAACATATTTTATAGGGTTCGGTCAAACCTAGGTTCGACCAAACCCCTTGAATTAGGGAAAATAAATAAAAAGAAATCATTGTCACATGACTATTTTTAAAGCGGCGAACGTGAACAGAGGAGGACGACAAACGTGAACAGCGAAGGCTGAAAACCCAGGGGAAAAATGTGCACCACATTTCTAATTTCATCAACCTCTTGACCAAGCCATAGTGAGCAGCAGGTTGGTGATTGAAATTGCGTTTCAAATTGAATTTATTTTGAAAAAAAATTAAACCCTAAATGGAATGAAATGGTTAAAATTTACACTCGATTTGAAATTAAGTTTGTTGAAATTGAAATTGCATTTGCTTGAAAGTTTCTAAAGCCTTTCAAGAACAACAAACTTAATTTCTATTATGCTTTGATGAATGTTCATACCATGTTTTAAAGCTCCAATTTCGGCACGGGCAGGGAGTGTCAAATTTGACTTTGTAGTCCATTTGTTTGAAAGATTTTGCATACCCATTTTAAAAATTTGTCAAACAATTAATGTGTCTTGTCTATGCTTCCACATTTTGCATACATTTCTACCAAGGCACTGCCAATTGCATTTGCTTGAATGTTTCTAAAGCCTTACTTCAAATGTTAACAATTTTTTTTGAGGCATTATATCAAACAGTTCATGTACCTTCCACATTTTGCATACATGTCTACCAGGGAACTTGCAATTGCAACTACAACATTTGGTAAAATTCCCCCTTGATGATTCGATTGATGTCCATACCTTGCCCAAAGCTCCCATTTTGGCACAAGTAGGGGGAAGGTTGTGGAATTTGGATTTACAGCTATCAATTGCATTTGCTTGAAAGTTTCTAAAGTATTTTCAACAAACCCATTTGCAAGGATAACATGATATTATTTAAGTACAAGCTTAAGTTTAAATCTTGCATTTGAAAGCTAAATTGAAATTAAAATTATATGTTTGAGGCAATGCATATAAGACACCCATACAAAATAGTACAAAAGAAAGAGAAAAAATGTAAAGAATGCACTTGTAACCTATACTTGAGAGCATTAAAATTTTGAAATTAAACATAAAGAATAATAGGATATATATATATATATATGTACTCTTTCAAATCAGGATTTTTTCTTTTAATATAAATCAGGTAAAACTTATTCCTTTGAGTAGATGAATAAACTCTATTAATATTTAATAGTAAGGTTGAAAATGAAAAATTATTGTGGTTACAAGATAAAAGAAAATAATACTAATAGGTAATATTTATATTAAGGAATGCCATCTCCAATAACATAATTAACACTAATAATTGGGTTATAATCACATTATGTATCATAAATACAAATATTAACATTGATCCAGTGGATATTTTCAATGGAAATTGAAGTATCTCATTTTTCTCCAGAATTTGCACCATCAGAAAGAGCTCGATGTCCTGGTTCCAACGCAACTTGAACGGAGCGAAAAGGAGTTCGTTTGTGCAAGTTATGGCCGGTCAAACCTTGGGTCAAATTGGGATCAAGGGCGTCCAGGGTGTGGAAAAAATGATGTCGTCAAAAGTTGTTGAAGTTGGAATCATCGCAAAGAGCTCGTCGCAAGCTTTCCAACGCAACTCGTTTCGTCGAAATCCGACATCGTATGCTCGAGTTACGGGTAGTCAAACATTTTGCAAGGCAGGTTGACTTGACCGTACGGATGCTAACGTCAGCATTTCGTACAGTACAGATAGTGAATGGACCATTTAGAATTCAGCATCCACATCATTTGTACGGAACCAATCGGGAACTGACACGTGTCAATCCGTACAGGTGACGTGGCATCTTCGTACTGTCAGTGTACAAGTGGCAGTCCAGGTGGCAGTTGAGTCAGCATGTACGTGGCATGTCCAGTCAGCTGTACAGTCAGCTACCTCATTAGTGCATAGTTGGTGGAAACATCGGCAGATAGGTCAGAGGACACGTCATCAGATGAGTGAGCATGCAGGTGGCATCCACGGTGTACACGTCATCTCTGTCAGCAAGTGAAATTCTGCCACATGGCAGTTGTTGGGTGCGCCACGTTTCCCTCTCTTCTCTCTCCCATTGCGAGTTCGTTGAGTGGTTCAGCAAAAGTCTGTAATAGACTCGAACCCCTAACCTCTCATTTCCAAGAATTCTGGCTCACCGTTGCACCAGCGCATTGGCGTGTTACCAAATATAGCGACGGGTTTGCTTTGTTAAGAGTTTGTTAGAATTTGGTGAGAAAAACCCGACAGCTGGGGCTTGAACCCGGAACCAGCAGGCTATCAAAATATATTATCACCGTTGAGCTAGCAAATGGCTTATGCAAATTATGTGGCATCGGTTCGTTTTGTCTAACTATTGAACCCGATAACCTTAATTTGAATTAATAAATCCTCCACTACTTCAACAAATCTTTTTAAAAGGGTTAAACCAAAACCTTCCAACAACCCTAAGCCCGAGTGATGCTAAGTTGAAGGGCTTGAAATTATTTTATGGGATTTTTAAAGATTAATATATGTTAAAAATGGAGGAGGTTGAAAATATTATGTAAAATAGGGGGATTTAGTGATTTGGAATATGTAAAAATGGGAGATTGTTAAAGATTATTATGTATTTTGGAGAGATAAGGAATATTTTGTAAATCAGTTGGTTAAAGGCCAATTTGAGTTAATTTTATGTATAAAAAGGGGAGTGTGAGGTGAGAGTTGCTATCAAAGTTTTTTTCAGGTGATGAAGTCCTAATGCTGAGGCGATGAAAGAGAGGTCTTGTGGAGATTCTTTGAGTCATTCTTGCACGTCATAGCACTGTTATGCTGCCGAAGTGCTTGGAGAATGATTGTGGTGCTTTGTAATTGATTTTTGGAGTTAATCGGATCGGTCTCTCTATTGGAGTGGACCCGGAGACGTAGTCACATTTGTGACGAACTCCGTAATCAAACACTGTTTGCACTTTCTCTTCTTCTCTCTCACCTTCTTTCAGTTTGTCAATTCCTTCATTTTGTTATTTCCTTAAGTTAATTTTGATTTAATTAACTTGGAATAATCATTGTAAAAGTTAAGCATTTCAATACTGCAATCTAGTCTAGATCCTATACAGATCAAACATTGATGAAAATATTATATTATGGATAATAATTATAATAAAACATAATAAATTGAAACTTATTTCATATAAACATGCAAGGGAAATGTTAGTATGTATTATAAATAGTAATATTATTATTTATAGTAAATTTTAATACTGTAATAATAGTATTTACCATTAATGTTATGAAATGATAATAATGTTGGTATATATTAGTAATATAAGCGTTGCAAGTGTTATTATCCAATATATAGTGCCCAATGTATAAAAAACAAAACCATTCACATTAAGAGAAAGTGTTAATAAATATTTCTTTTATTGTTGGTTTTAGGGCATGACCTTGGAGAACCAAATAGTAATGTTGTTAAACATTAAAAATTGTCAATTTTGGAAAAAATGACAATACCATTAATTGGAGTAAATGCTATTTTAAAGTTTAAATTTATATTTTAATTTTAGGGTAAATACTTTTGGTTGAATTTATGAATTAGAAATAGAAATTTTGAAAGGGCCCCACCCTTTTACAAAGACCAATAAAGAAACAAAAAATGATCAATCATATTGGCATGGAACAACAACAAGAAAAATATAGTTGTAAGTTAGAAAAATAACATCCAATTAGAAATACTCCACCAATAGTGGAAATGTATCTAATAAAGAGGGTCATTTTCCCAAAAACATTAGTAGATCTATCATTTCACAACTTGAATCCAAAATTCTTCAAGGAACTATATCTTATTGTCAACCTTATCCTTTTCCATGAATGAACCTAGTTGAGGTTTGTAATGGAGTTTCCATCTTTAGTTTCCAAACTTGAGACCAAAGGGAATAAAGGGTTCCTATAATCTTCTAAACTTGAACCTTCTTCATATTTTTAAATTATTAGAAGAAATACCAAGAGGTGAATGTTGCAATTCAAGAGAATGGTAGAGGCAATGAACTCCAACTAATACATCTGTAACATGATTCTTGTCTCTACCAATCTCCTCTAAATTTCTCTTGACAAGACCTTCTAAATTAGTCATGTCTACAAGAGGACCAACCACCCCTCAATTATGCTCAAAGGGAGCCTCAATGAAATCCTAAGGTAAACAAGGCTCCATCTCATCCTTATGCATTTTGTTCAACCTTTCCTTCCTCTAAAATTCCTAAACCTATAAAATACATAGCTATCTACACATGACAACATGGTGAAAACACAAGAAAATCCTATAGCATGACATGTTGAACCCAAATAACCAAATTCAAAAATAATTTAATCTATAAGTATAAATAGTTTGATAGTAGAAACTTTATACATATAAAAATATGATAAATGTGTGATTATTTTTCTTTCCAATCTATAAATTTTTGATGTGCTTGACTATATATAATTGAGATGATTCACTCATTTAATGTAATGATAAAAATTTAGTATGTACATGAAAGAAATATTTTCAAGACATCAAGCTACCATTCTACATAACTCTCACATGGAAATAAGAATATTATTTTATTTTAACTAAAGAAATTGTGTGTACTCTATCTTGAAAATTACTAATTAATTTTGAATTATATACTTATAATTTAAAATAAGAGCATCCTTTGTAACATGGAATAGATAGTTTAATTAATGAAATAAAATATGTTTTTATATTAAGAAAAATTACAAATATATGGAACTCATACATTGAGAAATTGACTAAGATGTAACTCTGTATGAGAATTAAGATGCTCGAATAATTTATATACCTTCTTTCAATAATTAACATTAGAAATTAATACTTGGCTCATATTGTATACCCACCTCCCAATGGTCTTGGAATGGATTCATTTAGATGGAGAAGGATTTCAAAATGCTCATGGTACTTGTGGACCCCTCAAAGGCATGATATAGAACAAATGAAAGTTCTTTATTTATGAAATTTGGTCTTTAGTTGTTGGCTTCTAGTATGAATGTTATATATAAGGTGGAATTCTTAGTTGAGACTCTCAATCTTCCATTGCTGGTTTCTAGTGTGATTATACAATGTGAGCCAAGTATTAATTTATAATGTTAATTATTGAAAGAAGGTTTTGTTTCATAAGAAGAGGTATGGTGACATATTCCAAGGCATGTTATTATCCACAATGCATGAAACTTCTTCAAATCTCTACCAAGTTCTAAACAGATACAGATCTGCCATTTCCATGGAGGAGATTGATGATTTAAAAAGAAAATATCATGCCATTTCTTTCTTGAGAAGTCATGTTTGCATTCATGATTTGCAACTTCTATCTTCATCCAAAAAGAAATTTTGTTATCGTTATGTGCCTGATATTAACAAATAAAAACCTTCTTTTGAGCATGATCGCCAACACAAAGGTAAATGAGTGGAAACAAAAGAAAGCTTGATTAATGGCTTTCAGCATGTTGGCGACAAATCTACATCTTTTTGAAAGTGGCTTCCCAGCTTATCAGTCTTATGTTTAGTAAGGTTTTTTAATCTCCAGTGTTATGTATTTGGGTCACGGGTATATCTAGTATGATGTCTTCTTTTGGGTATTTTGGGTGCATAAGAGAATGTGCATATGTACTGATGTATTCAACCAATGTGCTTATGTAACGTTGTAATTAGACAATTGGTCATTTGTACTGGGACCTCACTGGTCTTTTTGATATTTTGTAAAATTTGTTACTTAGACTGCAACTAGGGGTTTTCTTGCTGGTTCTTTCCCGCCAGTATGTTCGCCTGAACTAGCTATATGTACAAAATATTATATATAAATAAAATTATAAGTGGTCTCCCTCTTTTGCTTAAAAAAAAAGTTCTTGTAAATGTCCACATCTTTTTCCTTGACACAGTTGCTATTTTTCCTACAACAAGATTTTATTTTATGCAAGGTCCCACTCACTCCAAGATTAGTACAAAAAAACTATACCCATAACACCTAGAATGTAATATGACCAAGGCTTAATACCAAATGAAAGAAAGTAGTGATGTAAAAATATTCCTACACTAATAAATGGGATATTATATACTCAAGCACTAACAATATCTACAAGCCAATCATATGAATCATGTGATATTGTCTACTCAAGCACTAATAAATGGGATGTTTTGAAACTATACATTAAAAGTGGTTTATTGAAACCATGAGTGAAAATAATTCAGCCACAATTTTTGTATTCCACTTTGATATATTCAAACCCATTAAAAGATTTCTTATGATTTTTCATAATGTTGGTCAATAATTTACTATAAATATTCTATAGTCATGCTCTTAAATGTCATAAGAATATGTCATAAGAGGGTTTCATCTTATAAAGCTATAATGATATTATATGCTCTTAGAATGTTGAATCTTTGACACCTCCCAAAGCATTCAACAAATGACAAATAACTACCAACACAAAGTGAGATGCCTCATTTCCTAATATGAGGAAAAAATAATAAATCAAAATATTAGGATGCAAGGTTGACCCACCTTTCCCAAAACTTAGAAGATTTGAACTTAATTGTGGTAGAGGATCTCAATTAAGATCTATCTAGGCTTACATTGGATGAAAGGATTTAAGAGATACAAATTATTTTTTAGTTATCTCGAACATATTTACATTCTCAAGAGTGGATAATATCTATCGTTGATCAAGAGAGGTAGTTCCATGACAACTCTAATGATATTAAATCCATTTTCCTCCAACATTACAAATAATTTTTAATTGATCTAGTTGAAGGAGATCCACTTCAAGATATAGTTGAGGAATTGATTGGCACTTGCATACCCAAAATAATTGGTCTCAAAAAATAGGCACATTTAGATAATTTATTCACCCTTGAGGAGGTTGATATTTCCTTGAAGGATTTGAATACTCAAAAAGTCTTCGAATAGATGGTTTAGCTACACAATTCCTTAAAACAATATGTCCATTCATCAAGGAGGACTCTATGAGGTATAAAAAGTAGCTTTATCAAAGAGATCCATCATTTAAATTCTACTAATCAAGGGTTGATAAATTAATTCCTAAAAGAAAAATATTTTTTTTATCTGGGGGTGGATACTAATTACTCTTCTTAATACCTCCTAAAAGATTACGGCTAAATCCATAGCTAAAATAATTGAACAGATGACACAAGAAATTGTAAGACTAGAAAAAACTATATTTATATAAGAGGGAGATTTAAATTATAAAACTTGAATCTTTTTAAGGTATCTCATTAGATTCTACTTACTCTAACTTAAATTTAAAAAACAACATTAAAATCCACAAAACAAATTTCAAAGACAATTAATTATTGCAATATTATTTAAAAATCTAATTGTAATGAACATGTTATAGTAATAAATATTCAAATTTTAAATCTATGAAAATATATATAACCAAATGATCCTTAGTTTTCATATATAATTTGTGATGAGAATGTTGAATATTGTAATTTTTTAGGCCAATCTTTAGGCACTAATTCACCATTGTTAAAATGATCCTTAGTTTATTCATTGTTTTTTTTATGATTATAATTTTTTTCAATTTCTATTAAACCAAACTCAAAATAATGGTATAGATTAAGATTCTTGTCTTTATCATAATTAGAAGTTGTATAAATTGTTAAATTATATATTTTTTAACATATATAAAATGTATGGTTGGATTAGTGAGATATTTATAACAAGTATGCAATATATTTAATCATATAATTATTTTTGTAATAGAGATGAATAATTAAATAAATGCTATAACAATATATAAGAGTTAGATAAAAGAATTAAAATTAAATATATTAATAACAAATAGTGATACTATTATTGAGGGTAATATAAAGGGGGGTCGTCATACTAAAATAAGTCGCAAATAAAATCACCCGAGTAAGAAAAGTATTTTATTGATAATCTTATTAGGGATGCTAAGATGGTAATAAAAGTTTTGCAAGCAACAATGAGCTGACAAATAATAGTGTTTATGCTATTGTATATATATATATATATATATATATACATTATTAATATTATTAATAAAATTTATTATAGTATTGATATGGGTATTAATGGATGGTATTTGTAATAGTATAAATGAGGGTATATGTAAACATGATATCACTATCACATTAACATTTCTATTATGAGTAAAGTTTAATATTATTTGTGAGTAATAAAATTGATAGAATGTTTGTATTAATTGTAGAGGGAGCCTTAATATCATCGAGTATTGTTAATACTCTTATCAATATTCATATCGATAGTTACCTTAATACTAATGTTAGCATACTTAACCTTATTAATGCTCATCGATAATTGGATAGCATTTTTGGCAAAACCTTTTATAGATGTTGAAATATGAGAGGAAAATAAATAAATAAATGCAAACCATATAATTATTCATGTTGTTATTACCATCAAAAGTTACATATTTAGTACTTTAAATGCCATCATTGGGTCATGAGGAACTATCCTAATAATCATAATACCATATTGACCTTACTGTCAACAAGAAATAGAAGTAGGAACAACTCATTGTGGGTTACGATGACATAACCATTATAATGAGAATATTATTAGTGTAACCATTAAATTGTGATACTTGCAAATTTAATATTTAAAGTATAGTTAATAGTGAGAGATGCATTAATAATAGTATCACATTAGCAAGTTAAACCAACAAATTAATTAAAGAAAGGATGTTAATTCTATTGGAGATGGTTATTGTTGCATCATAAATGCTTAAAGCATTAATTAGCGTAATTAAAGGATTCAAAAAAAAAAATTATTGGGTTTTCTAGTGAAAAATTATGGGCATAACAATTATATATTTTTTAACATATATAAAATGTATGGTTGGATTAGTGAGATATTTATAACAAGTATGCAATATGAAGTCAAACTTTATTAGATTTGATTCTTAATAAATTAGTTTTAACGATTCAATTTATAGCTTTATGCAATCTATAAGTTTAAATAGTTTGATGGTATCTAAACTTTATACATATAAAAATATGATAAATGTCTGATTATTTTGCTTTCCAATCTATAATTTTTTGATGTTCTTGGCTATATAATTGAGATGATTCACTCATAATGTAATGATAAAATTCATCCTCATATGGAGGATTTTATATTATCTTCCATTAAATTCATCCTCTTTATGAGATTCTTATGGAATATTGATATTGTAGTGTGAATTCTTAATTTTAGACATATCTTAACTAGATAAATTTAGGTTCAATGAAGGTAATAGAATTTTTTTTTCACTTACATAATCCTATTTTGAAGTTCATTTATGTTAACAACTATTAGATTAGATATTTCTATCCCTAATTATTTTCAAATAATTTTACACTAATCTTTGTTTTCTTATTCTTTCTTTCATTGGTTCATTTAAAATTTGAACCATTTAAGGATGCTATGTTATATATTATAGTTGTCTTCCAATTATTTTTAAATTGTTAATTATGGTATGAAAATATTATTGATGAGTAGATGAATTATTAGAATTGTTTTAGATAAATATATTCTCTATATCTAGATATATTACTTACCAAGGTCTCATTGCTTATTTAGGTGTACATACATATATAACATGGAAAATGAAGATGTTCCACCTATAGAAAATTTGTTTGGAAATACCACTAATGAGATTAAAAAATTGAGAGATTCATTAGCATAGGGTGCAAACCCGGGGATATATAGTGAACCATGCATGCTAATATTGCATAGTCTAGAAAAACTAAAAGATGAACTTGAGAGGGCTAGTGCATATGAACCCCAGATAGAGTAGCTGATATTCTTTGTCATATGCGGGAAGAAGTATATGGTGACGTTCCCTTTAAACAAATACAGGATAGTGTCACCAAAGAAATGATAAAAGCCACTTGTTTTCCATTTTATCAAAATGTGCGTAAGGGTAGGGGATACCAGGTCACTAGATGTGTTGATCATGCTATGGCCTCATTGATCTACCCACGATTTCTCACAGCACATGGTCTATACCCAAACAATGACCAGATTCCATTGTATTTTGTTCAACAGTTGTATGCTAAGGTCCATTTGGGCCTCAAAGTTAACTACCTGGACATTCCACCATATGTTGGTTAGGGGTGTGGCAGGATTGCTGATAGGCCCACCTATTGCCGAGCAGATAGACCACACCCAATGTTTAGGGTATTGGTTGGTGAGAGGTCTCCTGCTCTCACCCCAGCTCTAGCCCCCATAGTAGATGAGGTTGTCATTG
This sequence comes from Sequoia sempervirens, assembly GCA_007258455.2. Classification (NCBI taxonomy): domain Eukaryota; kingdom Viridiplantae; phylum Streptophyta; class Pinopsida; order Cupressales; family Cupressaceae; genus Sequoia; species Sequoia sempervirens. The sequence continues at coordinate 78,987,135 of VDFB02193867.1, read as the reverse complement.
CTTCCCAAAAGGAAGCAATTGACACTATAGGTGACATTGCAACTGCCACCACTAGGATATTTGATGATCATGTAGGTCAGTATTTGATGTCCAGACATTCCTGATCCATGCCATTTTCAGCACAGTGGACCACCATGGATCCTTTCATAGTGGTCAACATCCCTACTCCTACACAGCTTGATGCACTTACAAGAGATATGGCACGCATGACTCTACATTGATTGGATGAGGACCTGTTGGAGGCATATGCCCACATTACATCAGACAATGGGATCGGTATAGAGCATGTTAGAGATCATTTGAGATGCATAGGTCGTTCAGTTCCAGGATCCCATCACTCTCAGCTGAGCCCTAGTGCACATCAAGATCCACCTACAGTTCATTTAGCAGCTGCACAGACTATGGGTTTTACTGATATGTTGATTGGTTCTGGTTCATCATCGCCGATGCCATCTCACCTTCATAGTCCTCTACATTCATCATTTCTGGCACATGGGATAGATCAGATGGATGCAGATGTTGATTCTTTGCTTGACCGTTTGGTGGATATGGTGGAGGCGACCGTTTCAGAGGACTTAGGTCATCTAAGATCAGATGATGTGCATGTATGTGTGCATGTGCATGTTTCAATTCTTTTTTCATTATTTTTAATTTTTTTTAACTAGATATTCATGTAAGTTGATATATATATATATATATATGTATATATATTGTTATAGGTGGACATACCTCAAATCACTCCTAGCCTTGGTCCAGATCGTGTGCATGATCGATGTGACTTTGTGGATGAATTTGTTGCCATTGGACATGTGAGTTTTTCATTTTTATATAATCACACGTGTATATGTACATGCAATATTTATGTATGCATAGATCTAGATTGATATTTAAAAATACAAGTGCATTTAAAAATAACTTTCATAAAATTTATTTAATATAAATTATATGTATTTAACATATCCTGTACTATACACAATTTTATTTGCAGGGCTCAGCACATCCATCAGAGCAGGACCGTTCTCATTCAGATGGCCATTCGACTAGGAGTAGACATTCATATTAGGCCATGCACACTAGATTTATGATCTTTACCACATGTATTTGCTTATATGATGATCTTTAATAGTATTTGATAGTTTATGGTCTCTAACTTACATTTGCTTATTTGTTGATCTTTAGTATTCTATATTTGATGATCTTTAATTTACATTTTGCTTTTATGTTATGTACATATATTTTCTTATATGATATATACATACATTTTCCTCTTTGCTTATAATATGTGTTGTGTTTATATGTATTGAATCCCTTTACATATATGTAAATGTTTTTGCTTATGGTTTAAACATGTTTACACATAATATATGTATGCATTTGCTTTAAATATTCAATATACATACATGTTTTCTTATTTTATGATCTCTTTCAACTTACATTTCCCTATATTCAATATACATTTGATCTCTAGTAGAATTT
>VDFB02193867.1:78925255-78985559 GCA_007258455.2 Sequoia sempervirens | reverse complement strand
GGTTTAGGGTTGAGGGTTTAGGGTTGAGGGTAGAGGTTTTAGGGTAGGGGGTAGAAGGTTTAAGGGTTTAAGGGTAGAGGGTAAGGGATTTAAGTGTTAAGGTTGGAGGGTAGAGGGTTAATGGTAGAGGGGGGAGAGATAGGAGTGAGTGAGTGAGTGAGTGAGAGAGAGAGAGAGAATTGAGGGTATAGGGTTGAGGACCTATAGGGTTGATGGTTTAGTGTATTGGGTTGAAGGTAGATGGTAGAGGGTTTAAGGGTTTAGGATGTAAGGGTTTACAGTTGATGGTTTAGGGTTGAGGGTAGAGGGTTTAGGGTTTAGGGTTGAGTGTTTAAGGGTTTAAGGGTTGAGGGTTTAGGGTTGAGGGATTAGGGTAGAGAGGGAGGGATGGATGGATAGAGAGATGGAGAGAGAACTAAGGTAGAGAGAAAAAGAGAAGAGGATGGAGTGACAAAGATATTTGAGGGTCGATGATCCAATGTATAGGGTAGAGGGTTAATGACCTATAGGGTTGAGGGATTAGGGTATTGGGTTGAGGGTATAGGGTTGAAGGATTAGGGTTGAGGGTACATATGGTTGAAGGATTGGGGTTGAGAGTCCTATGTATAGGGTGAGTGAGTGGGAGAGAGAATTGAGGGTATAGGGTTGAGGACCTATAGGGTTGATGGTTTAGGGTATTGGGTTCAGGGTAGAGGGTAGAGGGTTTAAGGGTTTAGGGTGTAAGGGTTTAGGGTTGATGGTTTAGGGTTGAGGGTAGAGGGTTTAGGGTTCAGGGTAATGGTTTTAGGGTCCAATGTATAGATTATAGGGTATAGGGGTTGAGGGATGAGGGATTAAGGGTTGAGGGTTAAGGGTTGAGAATTGAGGGTTGAGGGTTTAATGTATAGGGTAGAGGGTAGAGGGTAGAGGTTTTAAGGGTTTAGGGTTGAAGAGTTGAGGGTTGAGGGTTTAAGGGTTGAGGGTTGAGGGTTGAGGGTTGAGGTATAGGGTTGAGGGTGAAATTGGCAACCCTAGCATTCTTTGAGAAAATGGGTCCAAGAAATGGGGTCTCGGTGATTAAATCCAGGAGACCTGGAACCGGCCTATAAGCAACAAGATAGGTTGCCAATTCCTACTACCAGATTGGTGAAATTGGCAATCTGAGTAGCCTATTTGAAAAATGGGTCAGAAATGGGGGTCTCCCATTGATTCCGCATCATCAAGAGACCCCATTTATTGAACCCATTTTTTTCAGCAGGGTGGGATTAGGATGTAATTTCACCCACTAGCTTGCCAGTCCAGGGTGAGTAGCAATATATTGGCTGTTTGAAAAGGCGGAATCAAAAAGTCTCCCGTGATCTTAGGCCCATTTTCAAGCAGAACTAAGATTAGGATCACCAATTTCACCCACTAGCTTGCCAATTGATGAGAGAATTGTGGCAGTATGATGGCTTGTTTGAAAAAATGGAGTCAAGAAATGGGGTCTCTGGTGATTTCCCTCAGCGAGACTGGCTGAGCCAATTTTCAAACAGGCCAAGACAGGTTGCCAATTTCACTAACTTTTGAATTTGGTGAAATTGGCAATGTAGTGACTTCTACTTGAGAAAATGGGTCAAGAAATGGGGTCTCCCAGTGATTTACATCACTGGGAGATCCCATTTCTTAAACCCATTTTTTAAATGGGCCAAGTTAGGATGCCAATTTCACCCACTAGCTTTCCAATTCAATGAAATTGGCAATGTAGTGGCCTATTTGAAAAAATGGGTCCAAGAAATGGTTTGCATCACTAGGAGACCCCTTTTCTTGGACCCATTTTTTAAATAGGCCAAGTTAGGTTGAGAGAGAGAGAGGGGGGAGGGAGGGAGATAGAGGGTAGAGGATAGAGGGTATAAGGGTTAAGGGTAGAGGGGAGAGAGATAGAATTAGGGTTTAACAGTTGAGGGTATAAGGGTCAAGGGTAGAGGGTAGAGAGGAGAGAGATAGGAGTGAGTGAGAGAGAGAGAGTTGAGAGAGGGAGAGAGGGTAGGAGGGAGAAACTTGAGAGAGACAAATAGACAGAGGGAGTGGGAGAGAGATAGAGGGTATAAGGGTTAAGGGTAGAGGGTAGAGGGGAGAGAGATAGAAGGAGTGAATGAGAGAGAGAGAGAGGGAGAGGGGGTAGGATGGAGAGACTTGAGAGAGAGAGAGATGGAGGGAGTGGGAGAGAGATAGAGGGTATAAGGGTTAAGGGTATAGGGGAGAGAGGAGAGGGGAGAGAGACAAAAGGAGTGAGTGAGAGAGAGAGAGAGAGTTGAGAGAAGGAGAGAAAGAGGGAGTGGGAGAGAGATAGGAGTGAGTGAGGGTATAAGGGTTAAGGGTAAAGGGTAGAGGGGAGAGAGATATAATTAGGGTATAGAGGGTATAAACAAAGAGAAAGAAAATAAATCTATAAAAAAACCAACTTTCTCATAACATGATTGTGTTTTGAAGAAGTAGAGATATGGCCATTTTTAGCAAGAAATAATGTGAGCGTGTTTTGGATTACTCTAAAAGTGGTAAAAAACTCAATATACCTGTGATCTCAAGGCCCACATTCTACATATTCTCCTGGTTCTACGCACGCTTCAACAAAAAGTAGTTTTTTGATGATGTTGTGAAGTGTGCATGCATATTTTTCACATTCCACCACCTTTTTCATGATTTTTCCACCACCTTTGCATGAAATAGTAGATTTTTCACATTGAAAGGCATATAATATCAATTCAATTTTGAAATCCATTCAAAAGTGATATAGAATTGAAGTTTGGAGGGGAACAAGCTTTTGAAAAAGTCAAATTGTTGAGGAGTTTGAAGAAAGAAGAAGCAAAGGCTACATAATTGGGTAGAACTCCTCCATTTGAAACTTTGGTTTTTTAGGTATGTGAAGTCTTTACACATTTTCTTTCTTTCTATTATGGCTTGCTTTCATTTTTGTTAATTTTCATATTCCATGTTGATCATTATTTGTTTGTCATTATAACCTTAGCTTGTCAATGCACATTTTAAATTACACAATTCTATACACTTGCCAATTACATTTTTAAACCACATCTCTTTGAGGCATTTTGTTATTTAACAATTGACTTACCTTGTGTATGCTTCCACATTTTTTATACACATATATATAACATAAGTTTTAAGGAAGTAAAATAAAACATCATTTCTCAATCCTTTATTATGGATGTGCATACCACTCTCCAAAGCTTTCATTGAGGTATTTTGTCAAATAGTTATACCAACCAGCTAATTTCCTTGTCTATGCTACAAAATTTTCCATACATGTCTCTATAAAATTGGAATATACTCCTCCCACATTGATAGATCTTTGAAACTATTTTTATTTTCATCTATATTTCTAAATTAGCTCATCATTTATGTTGTGATATATTTTAAATGTTTCCTTGATTAGTCTACCTACAAGGGATTCTAACCCTTCTCTCCACTATTTCAAGACTCTTTATTCAAGGCTAAGTTAGCAACACGGGGAAACGTGCAAACTATCTTGTAATCATGGATCAAAATGGAAGCATGGACAAACAATCTGAATTTTTTGACAATAATGTTTTCATATAAATGTATGAAAAATGTGGTAGCATTAACAAGCTAGTGAGCTTGGCAAGATAGTGAGCTCACTCACTAGCTTGCTAATGCAGTAGGGTTGAGAAGGTAAGGGAAGCATATGCCTCATAGAATTGGGGACTCACAGTGATATACATCATCATGAGACTCCATTTCTATGAGGCATACATCACCATGAGATCCCATTTCTATGACGCATACACTGCCCCTACCTTCTCAACCCTACCACATTAGCAAGCTAGTTAGTGAGCTAGCTTTCCAATGTGGTAGGGTTGAGAAGGTACGAGCAGCGTATGCCTCATAGAAATGGGGTCTCATGGTGATGATTATATCACCATGATACCCCATTTATATGAGGCATACACTGCCCCTACCTTCTCAACCCTACCTCGTTGGCAGTCTAGTGAGTAAGACCCCAATGCAGTAGGGTTGAGAAGGTAGGGGCATGTATGCCTCAAAGAAATGGGGTCTCACGGTGATGTATGAGAAGGTAGCGGCAGTGTATGCCTCATAGAAATGGGGTCTCATGGTGATGTATATCACAATGAGACCCCATTTCTATGAGGCATACACTGCCCCCTCCTTCTCAACCCTACCGCATTGACAGGCTAGTGGAGTATTATCAAGCTAGCTCACTCACTAGCTTGCTAATGTGATGGGAGTTGAGAAGGTAGGAGCAGCATATGCTATCGCATAGAAATGGGTCTCATGGTGATGTGCATATGCCTCATAGAAATGGCTCATGGTGATATACATGCTACAAGGCCACAGCCAGAACATCTCCCCTTCTCAACCCTACCGCATTGGCAAGCTAGTGGAGCATTGGAAAGCTAGCTCACTCACTAACCTGCCAATGTAGTAGGGTTGAGAAGGTAGGGGCAGCGTATGCCTCATAAAAATGGGGTCTCACGGTGATATAAATCACCGTGAGACCCCATTTTTATGAGGCATACACTGCCCCTACCTTTTCAACCCTACCGCATTGGCAAGCTATCTCACTCACTAGCTTGCCAATGCAATAGGGTTGAGAAAGTAGGGGCAGTGTATGCCTCATGTGGAGTAGGGTCAGCTTACTTAATGGTAGGAGGTTGAAAGGTGGGGAAGCTTGCTTGCATATTCCTCCTTAGAAATGGGGTCTCATGGTGAATACATCATTGAGACCCCATTTCTCTGCTTCCTTCTCAGCGATAAGCATGCTCACTCACTGGCTTTCCAATTCCAGTAGGGTTGAGAAGATAGAGGGCAATGTATGCCTCATAAATGGTCTCATGGTGATATGCATGCCATGAGACCCCTGACTACGCTCCCCTCAACCCTGTCGCGTCTTCCAAGCTCACTCACTAGCTTGCCAATGCGGTAGGGTTGAGAAGGAGGGGGAATTAGCAAGCTAGCTCACTCACTAGCTTGCCAATGCGGTAGGGTTGAGAAGGAGGGGGAAGCGTATGCCTCATAGAAATGGGGTCTCATGGTGATGGAAGCATATGCCTCATAGAAATTGGGTATCATGGTGATTTATATCACCGTGAGACCCCATTTCTATGAGGCATACGCTGCCCGCTCCTTCTCAACCCTACCGCATTGGCAAGTTAGTGGAGCATTGTCAAGATAGCTCACTCACTAGCCTACCTATATGGCGATGTATATCACTGTGAGACCCCATTTCTATGAGGCATACATTTCCCCCTACTTCTCAACCCTATCGCATTGGCAGGTTAGTGCAGCATTGTTAAGCTAGCTCACTCACTAGCCTACCAATGCGGTAGGGTTGAGAAGGTAGGGGTAGTGTATGCCTCATAGAAATGGAGTCTTGCGGTGATGTGTGTATGCCTCGTAGAAATGGGGTCTCACTATTGAGACCCCATTTCTACAAGGCATATGCACATCACCATGAGACCCCATTTTAGGCATAAAAGACGGGCCTCTACCCTCTCAACCCAATGCGACCGTAGGCTAGTGGAGCATTGGAAAGCTAGTCACCAATAGCCCAATGGTAGGGTTGAGAAGCTGGGGGAACGAGTGTTCATAGAATCAGTCCCACAGTGATAAGCATCACCATGAGACCCCCATTTCTATGAATTAGCTTGAGACCCTGAGCTTATGAGAGCAGGTGTCGCTTCTACCTCTCAACCCTCCTACCGCGATCAAGGGGGGTGCTGGTTGGAGCATTTCGGGAAAAGCTATCTCACCTACTCTGGCTTTCCAATGAGTGAAAATATAGCTGCAAAGGTTTACGCCCCTCGAGGAATGTGTCCGCGGTGATTCTCAACCCTATCACATTGGCAAGCTAGTGGAGCATTAGAAATCTAGCTCACTCACTAGATTTCCAATGCGGTAGGGTTGAGAAGGTAGGGGCAATGTATGCCTCATAGAAATGGGGTCTCATGGATATCACCATGAGACCCCATTTCTATGAGGCATATGCTGCCCCTGCCTTCTCAACCCTATTGTATTGGCAAGCTAGTGGAGAATTGGCAAGCTAGCTCACTCACTAGCTTGCCAATGCGGTAGGGTTGAGAAGGTAGGGGCAGTGTATGCCTCATAGAAATGGGATCTCATGGTGATATACTCATAGAAATTGGGTCTCACAGTGATTTATATCACCATGAGACCCCATTTCTATGAGGCATACATTTCCCCTACCTTCTCAACCCTACCGCATTAGCAAGCTAGTGGAGCATTGGCAAGCTAGCTCACTCAATAGCTTGCCAATGCAGTAGGGTTGAGAAGGTAGGGGTGGCGTATGCCTCATAGAAATGGGGTCTCATGGTGATTTGTATCACCGTGAGACCCAATTTATATGAGGCATAACATCATCATGAGACCCCATTTCTATGAGGCATATGCTGCCCCTACCCTCTCAACCCTATTGCATTGGGGTCTCACTCACTAGCCTACCAATGCAATAGGGTTGAGAAGGTAGGGGAAGTGTATGCCTCATATAATTCACATGTTGATGTAGAGAAAGGAGGAAATCATTCATCAACCACAATTCAAGTCCTTTGAAACAACTTTGCAACTCTTAGAACCCTAGCTCTTGGATTTCTCACACAATCTCTATGTTTCCCTTATAGGTTTTCCAACTCAGTTTCTAGGTCCTATCTCACAAATCCAAACTAGAACCCACTAACCAAATACATTTTCAGACACCTTTTATTTCCTTTCACAACATATCACAAGAACTCATACAACTCTTTTGGAACAAAACCCTCAAACAGGTGCTTCTACGTTGTCCTAGACCTTTAATTAGGTCACTTTTACAAAGGAACACCCCTTTAAAGTTATTTTCCACCCAAAATTCCTTTGGATAGTCATGTACTAGGTTGTAAAACCTCAAGATCCACCATTTTTAATCAGAGGAAGACCCACTAACTCACCCAACCATAAAACCCTCAATTTGGCTTATTTTGGGGAGGGTTTATTTGAAGTATGCCTTCCCAAACTATTTTCAATCTAACAACACTTCAAACACTTTGAAAATTGTTTGCAAAAACTTAATTAACCTTCAAAATTTGTTGGCCCAAATATTTTCACCTATCACCACCCTCTAACCACCAAATTTGATTAAAAAACAAAGGAATGCCATCTAGGGCATCACACAAAACCACTTTCAAGGACTCCCTTGCTCCTAAATATCATTCAAACATTTATTCCTACCATTTTGGACTCATTCCACTAATTCACAGTATTTACAATAGGTGGAATGAATCAATTTCTCATTTTAAGCAACCACAACCCTTCAAAACAAGGTTTCAGACCTTATTCATGACAAAAAAGATATAAAACACCTAATAACCTATCACAAAACCAAAATTGCAACTTAGCTAGGTGCCCCTACACCACATGGCTTGTCCATACTTCCATTTTCAGCCTATCTTGCAATCATGGCATGCCACATTATCACATTTATTTAAGGCATTCCATTGAAAAAATTTGTCACCTTTGTCTATGCTAGAAATACTCTTCTACAAGATGATTGTAAGTATTTTTTATGAAGCCTTGAATGACATATATTTCATTTATTTGAATGGATACATTTTTTAAGAACTAATATTCATCTCATTACCATGCTACAGGTAAAATTATCCACCATGCCAAAGAAACAAACAAGGAATAAACTAACAAATGAAGAGTATGAAACCAAAATAGCAAAGGAGAGAGAATGGGTGGCAGAATATCATGAAAAGAAGAAATTAGGTACGATTGACGAAAACAAGCCAACTGAAGAGGAACCTCAACCATCAAAAATAGAATAGGCATTGGCAGCACAAAGGGCACGAATGCGAAAGTATCATGGTAAGACAAATTTAGATATAGTAGTTGGAGACACACCCTCTACAGCAAGTGAATATGAAGGGACACCATTAAGCACAAGGAAATATGGAGGGACACCAGCTACTGCAAGTGAATATGGAGGGACACCATCTATCGCAAGTGAATATGGTTGGACACTATCCAATGTATCTCAAGTTGAGAGTACATCATCACTTGGATTTGACAAAGAAGGTATTCCATCTTCCCCACATGAACCTCAAGGTATGTCTTCTACTCCACCCTCGATCAAATGTATGCAATCTAGCCCACCTCAATTAAATATTGATGAAATTCCTAATGTTGAGATGTATGTACCTGGAGAACACGACCTAGAATTTTGTGTAGAAAGCCAAAGTATTTGATTAATATTGATGAGGATATTTTGCAACACATGGAATGTAAGATTCTAGCATGCACTTGTAGAAGATATGCTGATAACATTTGGAAATCATTCTTTGAAAGGCTAAATGAGACCACAAGATGTCAACTATTTATTGAAATGATGTGGGGTATAAAGTATAGAAACATCATGAAGACTCTTGGGTTGAGAACATCGAATGCATCAAGTGAAAACACTATTGTGAAGAATCTAATGGATGCATATGAGAGTGTGGGTAAGACCTCACGATCAAAGGATAGTAATGTCACCCGATGTGTCATTACATCGACTTTGGTAAGTATTCAAACATAGAGATTTCATCTCATTAGAAAGACGAGTGAACAAATGAGAATTAGTAGAATTTTTTTATCAAGAGTCATTCAAAGGCGGCTGTGTGTATGAAAATCGAGTGTAAGAATTAAAATCAGTTCAAACACACCAATAGAACATTATAACAAAAACAAAACTATAAAAGGAGTATAAATGTGCAAACTCAGTATCCTGTTCCTGTTGTCGTCCTATCGTCCTCTATCTTTAGTGTTTTTGTAGATTCCAGCCTTGTGTTCTCAGATTAAGGGCTAGGCTCAACAAACTGTCTTCCTAAAGAACGAGATTTTGCTATGATATGAATGCATGATTAAGCTATGATAATGATTTTAGCTAAGAAACTTGAAATAAGCAAGATGCTATGATAAATGAATACTAAATGAATTAAATGCATAAACTCTACTTAATTGCCTATTTGCCTATTACCAATGTTTGGATTCACACAAGTATTTATAGGGCTTTCTGACTGATTCTGATTGGCTGTCTCGATTGACGATTGTGATAATTCCTGACAGATCAAATGGTTGAAGAAAGATGAAATTGAAGGATAAGATAGAAGAACCCTAGAAACAGATTTTTCTATTTTATTATGAAAGAGGAAAAAGAAGAGAAGATAAGAATAAAAGAAAGATTAAAAGCTGATAAATAATTAATTAAAAAAATCAATTATTTATTTGTGGAGCACATTCAGCTTTTCTCAATTAAATAAAATATTTAATTAAGCTTTTAAAAGCAGAAGAAAACTTGTGGTGAGAAAAGAGCTTTAATCAGTTTTATTGAAAAAAGCAGAATATCTCATAATTAAATAAAATATTTAATTATGATATGAGAAGATTGCACAATTAGGTTAAAATACCTAATTTTGAATTTAGAAAGAAATCATAAGATATTTTTAATTAAATAAGATCTATTTAATTAAATCACTTTTATGAAATTAATTAAATGAAACATTTAATTAATTAGAAGAAGAATTAAAATAGAAGAAAGGGGAAATATTTAAACTTAAATTAAATCAAAAGATTTAATTTAAATTCAAACAGTGATAATTAATTTAAATAAATAGAATGTATTTATTTAATTAATTAAGTGGACGTATGAAAATAATTAAATAAAGTAAATTTATTTAATTATAAAAGAAGAATAAGATGAATGAACAATATAATTAAATTAATTAAATTTAATAATATGTAGAGGACTTTAGAAAACTAATTAAATAATAAATATTTAATTAATTGTCAGGATTATAGACATGACCATTTTTATGCGTATACAGCGGCAAAGAATTGAGGGCACTGATTCAAATGAATTATGGGAATTCTCGGGGAGACTGCCATGAAAAGATAAAAAAGTTGTTGAAGCATTGAGAACACTAATTCAAGAGTATTGGAAGAATAATGCAAGGCCATCTCTGAATCAAGGGGATGTAGTAAGAAGGAGAATCGGTAGTCAGAACCATGAGCCACATCCAAAGCATTTTTTGGATATGACTCAAACCCAATTTTTTCATAAATTTCAATAGGATTATCCTCAAATTAGTATTTTTCAAAGACATTTTGAAATGCTTAAACCTTTTTATGTCAAGATAAATCACACACGCACTACTTGTTGTTGTAGACTACATATTGAATTCTCTAACCATTATGATGTTTATCGTTCTATATGTTTAGATTTGCATACTAACGATGTTTTGCAGGATTGTGGCATAGAAGCCCCACCAACATCTTCAAGAGAGTTTTTATCAAAAAAATTATGTGAAATAGAGGATGGCCAAATATTCTACAAGACAACATGCTTGGATGGTTCATGCAAGCATTGTGGTGGCTTGCAGCGTATGTCAGTATGCCAACATATGGAAAGCACATATGAGGTGGGACAAAAACTAGTAGAGTTTAGGAAGTATAAAAAAATGGCATACATTACAAAAGATGGGTCTCAAGAAAAAGGTGTGATTTGGTTATTCAGAAGATTCCAGTGTATCAGTTTATATCCATGTTTCATGACAATATAGTGTATGAGTATGCAATGCATACCCATAGAGCCTGATGGTTGGACACACAATTCAAGTTATGAAAGGACACCTTTTCAGTTGGTAGCATATTATCAATGGTTGACTTTGTAGAGAACTACAATCTACAGCCATAGTGTGAGGTGCAGTCACAGTATTACAACTCCACACAGGTTTCAATATTTGTGCACATAGCATTCATTCATGCAGCTATTAGTACAGAGGACCAAAGGAAGGTATTGAGGGAGTATCACTTTTATGTTAGTGATAATCGCACATATTCTTTAGAGTTTGTTCAAAGTTGCTTCTAGATTTTTTACAGTGATTTGGCTCAAAGGGGCATAGCATATGGTTGGCATATAATATGGTCAAATAATTGTGCAACACAATCCAAGAACTCACGCATGTTCTACTGGTTCAGCAGGATACATGTCATGATAGGTGTTGAGCATATGTGGAACTTTTTTCAGGCCAAGCATGGAGAGGGGGAGCATGATGGTGCAGGAGCATGCATGAAAAGAGAATTAGTACAAGAAGAGTTAAAGTATAAAGAAAATGAAAAGTTGATAGATGCAAGATCAATTGTCGAGTGGTGTAATGCTTCGATGGGTCCAGGTAATGAAGGTACGTCTTCAATTCATATATTTTTTTGGTTGATGGATGATACTAACATTGCACCATATGAGGATTGTTTTACACTAACATGATCAAGTGAGCTACACTCTTTCCTTAGCTCAGATGCAGGTTCATGTAGTATCAATACACGAAAGATGGCATGCTTTTGTTCTTCATGTACAATGCAAGAATGATTGTGAGTCAGGGGAGTGGGTTGAAAAATGGTTGACAAGTTATCTTAGCCCACTTCACACATATCACCCTCTGACAACATTGGAACTATCACAAATGGAATCATCGGTCGACTTTGACCATGTATCAGATCTAGTTCAACCAGGTAATATATCTACTTGCTTAGTTTTTGAAATTGCTATTGTTATCTTACTTTGTAGTGTATTTGTAATGTTGACTAATTTCAAGAGATTTATTGCACATATCAATGTAGGGCATGTTTATGTAGTTATTGCATATGAAGACAATGAAGAGGGAATGGACTATTACTTGTTTTGTGTTAAGGCCAAAAAGAAATTGGAGGACCTAGTTATAGATGGAGAAAACATTGAATACCCTACAAGCTCAGTTGTTACTAGAACACGACTTAGAAGGTACCCACATAAGAGTGTTAAACATTGGTTGTTTCAGAACTTTGACATGCATCATAAGATTCTTCATTACTCGAACCTTGTCATGGCATCCAATGTTTGTTTGACGAAATATGGGGTTAGACCTTTGAACAAGACCTTGTGGAAGGTCCGTGAGTCTGACCATGAGGCAATACATGACACAATAAAGAGTAGAGCAGACCCAGATGGTTCGTTGGATTAATTTCTAAGTATGCACATTGGTTCTTATTAATTTATACTTGTATGCACATTGATTTGTTTGAAGCCAATGCTATCATATCCTTTTACTTTTCCTATTTGTATGTAACCTGCTAAAAATTGATTGGTGTCCCCTTGCAGAAAATGCAGATTTATGAGCCATCCAAGAGAATCTCAGCCAGAAAAGCAATGCAACATCCTTATTTTGATGATCTTGACAAATCTCAATTATGATTTTTAGCCATTACAAAAGTGTGTGTGAAGCTTGGTGAGGGAATTTCAAGTTATTGATTTGAAGTTAACTTTATCATGAGCACCTATGATGTAGACATTATAAGAACATCTTGAATTTCAAGTTATTTTATTCATGAGAGGTGTTGTGTACAATAGGTATCTTGGAACTCCCAATGAAGATGTATGACTAGGAGTGACTAAGTTGAGAGACTGGCATGCCTATCCTCAATGGAAGAATCAATATTTATTCCTTGTTCTCGATTTGGAACCAAATGGTATGGATTTATTGTCTGTAAGTGCCTTCCATCTATTTTCATTTCATTTCCATTTTGGATGCTCTTTCTTTTTCTTCTTTTACTATGCATATTTGTAAGTAAACTACTAAAAATTGATTGGTCTCTCCTTGTATAAATGCTGATTTATGAGCCATCAAAGAGAATCTCAACCAAAAAAGCAATGCAACATCCTTATTTTAATGATCTTGACAAATCTCAATTATGATTTGAAGCCATTATAAAAGAGTATGTGAAGCTTAGTGAGGAAATCTCAAGTTACTCATTTGAAGTTAACCTCATCATGAGCACCTATGATGTAGAAATTATAAGAGAATATTGAATGTATGAGTGACATTGTAAAATATCTATGATAATGGAGTACCTAAGGCATTGTAATGAGATTTACTCAAATATTGAAATTTGGTGCTGGGGCACCAAGGTTATTGAGCAAATTTGGTTCATAGAAGTCTTAAGTTAGTTTTGTGTTTTGAGTTTTTTCAATTGAATAAGGTCATATTAGACCAATTTATAATGTAATAAGTTATGTTAGTTGTTTTTTGGGTCATTTTGGAGTTCATGTTGCAGATTTGTCAAAATGATGTAAAATTGCAAAAATTGAAAAGTTGTCAATGTGGAAAAAGTGCAAAAAAATGTAAACTTGAAGAAGCCCAATGGTCATGGGAATTCAAAGGGAAGTTAGAGTCATTTTCATAGGTTTGTTAAGGTTTAAATATGTTGGGAACTCAAAGGAAGAGGTTGTTGAAGGTGTTTGTGAAGGAAAAACAATAAAAATCCCCTGATTTCCCTTGTAATTATGTGTGTTTCATTGAATTTTTCTGTTGCAGACTGTTATTCTTGGTCGTACAAAAGTATTATGTCCTAAAAAAATTTCCAGTTGGTAGAGATAGGTGTTAGATACATTTTGGATCTTGATTGAAGGAAAATCGTTGAGTTTTAAGAATTTTATTGTCAAATTACTGACTGCGGGTTTGTACAGCCAACCATAAGGGTTTGAAGACTAAAAATGAATAAATGACTCATTCCACCCATTTTTTCTCTATCTGGTTCATTTTAATGAGTCCAAAATGGTAGTATTAGATGTAGGAATAATATTTTAGGAGTGGGGAAAATGTTTAGGAATGTTTTTGGTTGTTGTCTTAGAGGAAATTAGGAATGTTTTTGGTTGTTGGCTTTAAAATGGAGTTTAGATGTTGGGTTTTGGTGAAATTTTCTTAGGAAATATTGGGAGATGATTATTTGGCATGAGTAGGAATATATTGAAGTGTTTGAAGCTTTGGAAGGGTAGGGAAGGTGAGTTGAGTGCCTGGGCATGATGCCCTAACTGTCAAACTATGTATTTTGAGTGAAATTTCATGGTTCAAGGAGGGAAGTTGTAGAAACTCTTTGGAGCAGTAGATTTTGATGAACCTTCAAGAATGTGCATACATAACTAAAGGTGTTTGAGGCCTTGGTTGGTTGTGTACAAGCCTAGAATAGTTTTTTTCAATAAACCCCTTTGGAATGGCATAAAGTGAGGGTTTCATGTTTTGGTGTCATAGGAAGTGATTCTTTGATCAAAAGTTGTGGATTTACACTAGAAATGGTACATGTACACTAGGAATGGTTCTCTTTAGCACCCAAACATGCGGAGTCACTCCGAGCTATGTTCAACCAGCTCGATCCCTTAAGGGTCCAAAGTGCAAAAGGGCAACAATCTTTGACAGGGTATTACTCAAAAACTGTGGCACTTACGAAATATCCATCTAAGCCTATGAGATCATGTTGGGCCCCTCTATAATAACCTCTCTTAGTTTTTTTTTTATCTCAGAGTGGTTTTCCCATGGTGTCTAGTTTTCACTTGATGGAAAAAGTGCCAAATGCAAGCAGTGCAAAGTTACAAAGTGATGCAATTTTCATTCTACAACTCATGTGACCAAACAAACTATTCCAAAACATCTAAATAGGTATGTTGATGCTAGACATGTTCCTCTTTCACACCCAAACACGCGAAATCGCTCTGAGCTATGTTCAATCGAACCGATCCCTTAAGAGTCCAAAGTGCAAAATGGTTGCAAACTTCAATATGTTGTTACTTAGATATCATGATGGTTAGAAACTTCTCGTCTAAGCCTACGGGATTTTGTTGAGCCCCTCTAGAATAACCTCTCTCAATTTTTGCTATCTCGAAGGCATTTTCCCGTGGTGGTGAATTTTCACTTAAGTTGTCAAATGCAAGTACTCGAAAGTTGCAAAGTGGTGCAACTTTTATTCTGCAACTCATGTGACCAAACAGACTGTTGCAACATGTCTGAATAGGTATTTTTACAGTAGGAATGGTCCTCTTTCACACCCAAACATGCGGAATCGCTTTGAGCTACGTTCAACCGGGTCGATCCCTTAAGAGTCCAAAGTGCAAAATGGCTGCAAAATTCAACATGATGTTACTTGGATACCGTGATGCTTAGAAACTTCTCATTTGATCCTATGAGATTGTGTTGTTCCCCTCTATAATAACCTCTCTCAGTTTTTTCTATCTTAGGGGCATTTTCCCGTGGTGGTGAATTTTCACTTGGGGAAAAAGTTGTCAAATGCAAGTAGTTGAAAGTTGCAAAGTGGTGCAACTTTCATTCTGTAACTCGTGTAACCAAATAAACTATTCCAAAACATCTAAATAGGTATGTTTATGCTAGGCAGGTCCTATTTCGCACCCAAACACACAGAATCACTCTGAACTACGTTTAATCGGATCTATCCCTTAAGAGTCCAAAGTGCAAACTGGCTGCAAACTTTAGCATGTTACTGAGATAATGTGATGCTTAGAAACTTCTCATCTAATCCTATGGGATCGCGTTGTGCCCCTCTACAATAACCTCTCTTAGTTTTTACTATCTTAGAGACATTTTCCCGTAGTGTCAAATTTTCACTTGGGGAAAAAATTGTCAAATGCAAGTAGTTGAAATTTGCAAAGTGGTGCAACTTTCATTTTTCAACTCATGTGACCAAACAAACTATTCCAAAACATCTAGATGGGTATGTTTACACTAGGAATGGTCTTCTTTCACACCTAAACACGTAGAATTGCTTCAAGCTACGTTCAACCAACTCGATCCCTTAAGGGTCCAAAGTGCCAAAGGGAAGCAATTTTTGACAGGCTATTACTTGAAAACTGTGATGCTTACGAACTCTCTATTTGAGCTTATGGAATCGTGTTAGGCCCCTTTACAATAACCTCTTTTTTTTTGTTATTTTAGAGTCATTTTTTTGTGGTGTCCAATTTTTACTTGATGGAAAAAGTGTCAAATGCAAGCAGTGTAGTGGCCCTTCTATTGAATATTATTCTTGCAGAGTAGTTGTACAGCCTGTACGGCCTAATGGTGACTCCAAATTGATTTTAATTGTTGTTTCAATTTCCTATCTATCATTTTGACTAAGTTTGAGGCATTCCCATTGGGATTGTTGAATCTTATTGAGTTTTCCCTATAGGCGGGTCTGAAACTCCAATTTTAAGGTTTTGAAGACATAAAAATGTGATTATGCCCCATTCTATTGACTGTAGCTCATGTAGTTGAGTGGAATGGGCCCAATATGGTAGGATTTAGTTGATTGAATGGTTTTGAGAGCAGGAGAGGTAATTTTGGGGTTTGGGCATGATGCCCTATTTGTCAAATTTGAATGTTTTGAGTGAAATTTGATGGTTAAAGGTAGGTAGGTGAGGAAAAATCTTGGGGCAACAAATTTTGGTGATAAATTAAGCATGCATAGGAAATTTGAAGCATGTTTGATGCATTGGTGAGGTGTAAAGAAGTTGGGAAGTGGGATTTTCAGTAAACCCCTTTGTAACTTGCTAAAAATGAGGATTTTATATAAATAGGACTTAGTGAGTGGTTCACTGGCTAAAAGTTATAGATTTGGTGGTTTTATAGACTGGTAATGAATTTCCATAGGTATTGTGGGTTGGCAGATTTTTCAGAGGAGTGTTGCTTTGTAAATTAGGCCTATTTGGCTTAAGGGGCCAACGTAGAAGCATCAGTTTGAGGGATTTATTCCAAAAGAGTTATATGATCTTTTGAGATATGTTTTGGTATGTCTTAAAGGGTGTCTAAAAATGTAATTATTTAATGGGTTTGAGAGTGGAGTTGTGAGATAGGTCCAAGAAACTAGGTTTGTAGACCTACAAGGCAAATAGTGAAGTTGTGAAGGGAATCACCCTAGTTAGGGTTTTGAAGATTGAAAGCTTGTTGAAATCAATTGAATTTGTGATTGGTAATTGAAGGTATCCCTGCTTTGCATCACTTCTCTCCCGTTGCAATTTTGGGTGAATTATTACTTTCAAAGTATTGGGAATGCTTTGCTTATTTTCTAGTTGGCAGTTGTCATTCTAGAAGGCTCATCTCTTGATATATATTATACTCATTCTTAATCAATTATCAAGTTAATAATCAGTGCATTTATTTATAGTTAATATTTTCTTTTCAATTTGTGCAATTTTGGAATTTGTAACTCTACTAGTATTCCTAGAAATCAACTAATAAAGTTGTTTAGCATCAATCAATTAATATTCAAGACAAACCATAAAAGATAACAATGATCGATGCTAGGGCTAACCAATTAATAAGTATACATGTGAAAAAAGGGAACCACAAGTACTCAAAAACATGTAAGCCTTAAAGTATACACACAAATACATATTATACACAAATTAATACAAAGTATATGTATGAATACAAGGTATATGCATGAAAACATGTAAGTCCCAAAGTAAACATTGGAATACACGTAAGTTGTAAAGTATACACTTGAATACATATAACTCATATCTATTGAACCATGGATTTATAATGGAAATATGGACACCATCGATAAAAAAGATTTGTATTAACCAAATATCCATGTAGACATACATCAATATATGTCGATATAAGTATAAATTATAGGTAAAAAATTGCCATATAGGCTTACGAGAATGCCATATAGGCATACAATATCAAATATATCCAATAGAAAATCTCTACAAAAATGTCATATAGGCATACAACAAAGGGCTCTAGAATCAAAAGTCATCGCTTTCCATGCTCTCGAAATAAAATATTTCCCTCTGTTTGTCAATTGGATGGTGGTATGTTTGTAACTCGTTTATGCTATAGTCGAGGAGTGCTCTTGGTGCTCCTCCTAGGGTTTAGTTCTTGGTCAAGTCTTATCTGTTACAATAAGAAGTAAAGACATTAATATATAGAAATTACATTTTAAAAAATGATATATTTAACAAAATAATCAGTTACCACCATCTGATGATCACTCTCCATGAGGGAAATATTCAAATTCCCATGGTGAGACGTGTTGAAGCCCTATATAAAGCATCCAAATAGAAATTAAACTATGAATCAATAATGATTTTATTTTTCACTAACTAACATCTATAACAACGAATGTAAATTGAAATTTAGTAATTTTCTTCATACCTCCCCTGTCAGAGCCATCAAGGATTCTATAGCTAATGAAACATTGATTTCCATTGTCATCTAAACATTCGGAGGTGTTTCTATTTGCAACATCTGAAAATAAAACAAAAAATTATTCAATCACGAAAACTACAATAGCTATCCACGTCATGAAATAATGTATGAGATAATGAACAAAATTTTGAGTACTTATTAAACTATATATTTCTTACTATCATGCTTACTATTTTCCCTATCCATATCTTGTTTGAAAGCACATGTTTTTAGGATTTTACCCATAGCAACAAGTTGGTAAACCATTTGATAAAATGCTTTCGTAGACATGTACAATAACTATGGTGGCATAGAGAAGGTAGTGAACTATTTGAAAAAATGCCTCAAAGAAATGGGGTCTCATGGTGATGGAATGTCATACAAACAAATGTACGTCATGGCATTCCATCACCATAAGACCGCATTTCTATGAAGAATTTTTTCAAATAGTTCATTGCCTTCTCTATGGTATTATTGCTTACTATTATGCTTTGATAGAAATTTTTCCAAGCATTCATAGTTTGTTGGAAAGCACCTATTTTAGGATTTTAGCCATAGCAGCAAGGAAGTGAGTAGTTTGATAAAATGTTTTGGTACACATGTATGGAAAATGTGGTATCATAGAAAAGGTGGTGAGCTATTTGAAGAAATTCCTCAAAGAAATGTGGTCTTATGGTGATGGAATGGCATTCCATCACCATGAGACCACATTTCTTCGAGGCATTTTTTCAAACTACTAACTTCCTTTTCTATGCTATTGCTTACTATTATGCTTTGATAGATTTTTTCCAAGCATCCATAGTTTTTTGGAAAGCACCTTTTTTATGATTTTAGCCATAGCAGTGAGGAAATGAACTGTTTGATAAATGCTTTGGTAGACATGTATGGAAAATGTGGTAGCATAGAAAAGGCGGTGAGCTATTTGAAAAAGTGCCTTAAAGAAATTGGGTCTCATGGTGATGGACATCACCATGAGACCGCATTCCTTTGAGGCATTTTTTTCAAACAACTCATTGCCTTGTCTATGCTATTACTTACTATTATTCTTTCATATATTTTTTCCAAGCATTCATAGCATAGATAAGGCAGTGAACTGTTTGAAAATATTCCTCAGTAAAAAGTGGTCTCATGGAATGCCATGACAAGCAAATGCAATTGGAAGTTGCTCCTACTTATTACTTATGCTATGTGAAGTAATTGCATCACTTATTATGTTGAATTTCTAAACAACTATATTGTAGTTGAAATTTTGTCATCTATCAACATGTAGTTATTAGTTATGGAATGTGAAGTAATTCTTTGAGTTTGAAAGATGTGCAATGCAACGTAATCAATTATATGAATATAAAATACACAAATCTACTAAGTACAATTCATTAGTTAAACTCTTTATTCTATTACCTACGTGTAGGTTTGACTAAATCCAATAGCACTGGGAGGTGTTCCCTCAAAACATCCAATATTAGCCTATTCAACATCCAAAATCACATATTAAAATACCATTCATAAAACAATGCTATTAGCATGTAATAAATTTATAATTTTTTACTAGTTACATACCTCAACGGTAGGTGCAGTGGTGAAATAAGCAGGTGTAGGGCCAATGTATCTAGTATCAACACTGTGACCCTGAAATTTTATTAAAATGATAAAACTAAATTAGTTAATCTTGCATTTCAAAATAAAAAATAAATTCAATTCAATGAACATGCTAACTTTTACCTGAGTATCAATGCCATAGGCCTCATGCAAAATGTCAGTTTCCCTTGCCATCTCCATAGCTACAGACAGATCCTGCATAGAAGCCTCCTAAGTGTCAGTGGGGTCATATGAACAAGTCACCTCGCAAGATTGGCACAAATGGGATCGAAGCCCACCACTTGAAGACTCCCTTGGATGGTGTTGTAGAATAGGGCTAGCATGTTGGATGTCACTCTGGGTCAAAGAGTTGATGGCTTGCAAAGTCTCTACGCCAACACTCTCCTTCGTGATGGAAGGGATAATGATTTGTTCATGAGGTAGCCTAGCAAGAGGTCATCTCCCTTGCTGTGTAGGATCCTGTTGTACATTGGGTCTATCTTCAGCTGACCCGCCACCTCTCCCCTAGAAGTCCCTCATAGCAAGATAATTTTGGATTTTGTTCAAGATGAACTCACAATATAGTTTCCTAAGGAAATACTGTGAGACTTCACAATTGTTGCATGGTGGGTAATCAAAAACCATGTACCACCTATCCCAAAAAAAGTTCCTAATCTGTTGGTGGTGGCACCAGTGAATAGGAAACCTCTTCGCATTGAGGGTAATATTTGTATTTGACCATGGGTCAATGAATAATGAGCACAAATCACCCTTTGTAATTTTTAAATCTTTTACATCTTTATATGATAATTTATTTTGGTAATAAGCCCTAGTCGCATGCCTCCTATCTTTCCAACCAGTTAATTGTTTGTTGATTAAATCTACATGTTTTAATATTTCTTTTGGTGGACTTTCTAGGATCATTCTTTTCGTGGTTGAACTATTTGGATTGTTCAATCTCCTGCTTAAATCCTCAAAAAAAAAATTATTGTTCTCAATTTCACTCATTAAGTTTTGTTGAGGGGTGATCCCATAATAGTGGTTTACAATTTTTGGCCAAACTGGACACTAAAATTATTATTTTTAACTAAATCTTCACATTCGGGCACCTATAGCAGCTAAACCGTGAGGAATTTGAAGATGGTGCAAACTAGAGTCTCATCAAAAAAAATTTGTAGATTCTAAAAATATTTTTTTCAAAATTTTTGGAATCAAATTGCACTTCTTTTTCCATCTCCCATGAAAATTGATTTTTTTCAGAAAACAACATTTTTAAAAAGTGACGCACACCGCATAACGTATAACTTTTTCCATAAAGGATAAAATTCTAATTCTTTCAAATTTAGATTTTTAACTCTGATATCTAGTGCTTAAACTTGGTTAGATAGTTTTTATTGAACATTTTTTCCTTAATCAAGTTTCAAAGCCAAACGAGTTACAATTCGAACACGACGATTGTATAACACGTAACTTTTTGTATATGTCAAAATTTAATTTAATTTTTTGTTGGATCAAGGACTTCAATATCTAGTGCACTCATATTTTTCAAAAAAATTTGATAATCTTCTATTTTTCATGTGAAGAACAAAGAAATTCATTTTCGATGAAAAACCTATGTTTAATAAAACTTAAAAACAAATACATAACAAAACCAAAACATATTAAAATTATATTCATTGGATAGCTTGTTTTGAGGAATACCATAATCATTTGAAATAAATTTTAAATGAATTCATTTGATCCCCCAAAAGCTAAATCAAAAGTGATTTTTTATCAGCATTTTGATAGGTGTAAAGGAGACGCATTTATAGGTATGGTTTAAAACTAGCGAGGTTCTATCCAAGTGGGTTTGATATAAGGTGATTTGATCAAACCCTCTTCAATTGGAATCCTTAAAATGGAAATTTTTAAGGCTTAAATCATTATATTTTATAAAAATATGTGATTTCAGCTAAAATCCGTTCCTCTCAGGAATTGTAAACCACTATTGTGACAACACCCTGAGTGCGAGGAGGATGTTGAGGGATTGGTGGAGGAGATTGAGGTTGTGATTGATTAACTTGAGGATTTTGTTGTTGTTGTTCTTGCTATGCTTGTTGAGGATTCTGTTCCTCTTGTTGTTGTTGTGCTTGTTGAGGATTTTGAGGAGGGTTTGCAGGTTGATTAACATCTCCTACAAATTCAAAAAATAAATATCAAAAACAACCTAAAACTAACAAATTCAAAACAAAAAAAAAACAATCCTTACCTCTCAAACCTCCTCATCGATGTGGCGGCATCCTAGCAATGAAACAACAACCATTGATGAATAATTTTCCAAAATAGCTCCTCCCAGAATGCGAGTGCAGAAATATTAGGGTTTTGGTTGTGGGCAAGAAAAAAGACACAGTCAAGTGTTAGAATGAATTCATTTTTTATTTTCTTTTAATAGGTCATAACATGAGCGCGTTATAATGAACTCATGTTATAACACGCTCGCATTATGGGCTCATTATTCTTGAGCCTCGGGCTTGGCACACCAAGCCATAATATGAGTGTGTTATAACGCGCCCGCATTATGAGCTTTCAAAACTTTTTTAAAAAGTTGGCCACAAATTGGCTACCCATATTTTTGCACCCACCCATTAGTCCTATTTGGAGTTTTCATTTTGCATTGTGGATGTATGTTCTTGCATAGTTTCATTGTGATTCATGTGAATCCTTTGTTTTCTCCCTCATCTAAGCAATGTATTTTGAATGTTTGTCATATTAAATCAGGTCATATGTTGTGTCAAACCAATTTTGAGCAAATCTTGATGTGTAAACTTATTTTACCTTCAATGCAAAACTAAAAATTGAAACCTTCATGTGAAATACTTATGATTATATGCAAAATCTGAATTGTGAACATCATAACCAACAACTTTTGTTTCAAAGTTTTAAGTTAGGCTTTACTTCTTCCAAATCATTGGTGTATCACCTCCTAGAATTAAATTTTCATTTTGAGAGCATCCTTATTCCTTTTTCCCATCAAATCCATCAGTTTCTAGGAGATCTAAAGGGGAACCAACCCATAATTTGGAGGTTCATTCTCACAATGGTTCACCCACAACCTGCGTTTGATCTCATGTTGCATAGGATTGCTGAGTTTCACACTTAGCTAAATAGCACAATCCTTCGTGACAACACTACCTTCACCGGATCAAACCTTCTTGCAAAATTGCACTTGATAGTCATCCTCAAACATGCTCAAGCTATACAAATTGATCTGAATAGTGGTTTTCATACTAGAATAAAATTTTAACATCAATTTCAACACTGTAATGCAATGCACTTATCCCTCATGCTAATGTTTCCAGTAGATGCATCAATGACAAACTCCTTATTCTTTCAACAATCTCCCCCTTTTTCATTGATGACAATATGCCAAAACTATTCTCCCCCTTTGACTTCAAGGGGAAAGGGTGCATACTTTAAACATGACTTATCCCCCTTTACATGATATATGCATATATACAAACCCAAAACTTTACGGAATCCCCCTAAGGGTGCTATCCAATACTACCAAATCAAAATTGTGCTGAAAAATTTTTCTATATTATTCACATATGTACACTAAAATTTGAACAATAAACTAAAATACGTAAAAAAGAATGAAATACATTCATCAAGAGTAATATTTTGACTCTTGTAGTTTATCTAGATGAGCTTTCCACTCTTGTTTTCCTTCTTTCCAAATGTTCTTGGCTATGCCAAGCATTCTACTCTAGGTCTCCAACTCCATCAAGAGTTTTGCACCATCAACCAAAGTGTTGGGTACACCATATTTAGCTTTGAAGTTTTGTCAGCACGTAGTAGGGCACTAAAAACATATATGAACTTCATGTTCACCAAATCTCTGAGATTACCAAACTGCATTATGATATTTTCTTTTCGATCTTGTAGTTGAAAGTACTGCTCATGCAAGCTCTCAATTGCATACCTTGTGATTCCATCCAAATCATGTTTCAAATCATAGGCACTAGAATCTTTGTCAGTTTGGGACTCAATTGAGTCCATCTCATCTCTTATGCTCTTTGTAGAGCTTGGCCAATTCATACAAAACTAAAATAAAACTTTGGCTTCCACCACACAAGCTTGTGCACCTTTAAGATTTTCCTTAAATTTGTTGTATGCACTAGCACAATTCTCTATTACATCCATTATTTTCCTATCATTTATCATTTTCTCTATTCTTTTTCTAACTTTCCTTTCAACCCACTAGCATTCTCCTTAAATGAATCAAGTAAAAACATTAAATTGTCCACATTAGATAAAAATTTGTCAATACTTACACCAAGTATGACCTCTTGTAGAATCTTTACAACCTCATCAATCATTTCTCCACTCTTTTGATGTGTCTCTATGATTTATTTATAGGAAAATGAGTGGAATACATCACCCAATTGAAGCTTGTGAAGAGGAAAAATATTTTTCATGTCCACATACCCCTACTGCATTGGAAGTTGCAATTGATTGGACACTACAGGTTGGAATTGTAACTGCATACTTAACAAATTCTTTATGGAATCTCTAGAGGAACTAGAAGATTCACCAATAGTATTTACTTCCAATCATCTACAGCCTTCTCCTTCATATCCTTTTCTTTATCACCAGTGTTAACTGGTGTCTCTGCATCCTTCTTCTCTTTTGCATCATTGGGTGCATCCTCACTCTTTTTCTCCTCAAACCTCTACTCATCACTCCTTTTAGGCATATCTTCACCATTAGATTGTTCTTGGTTATCCATAGGAATAATTGTCTCTGGTTGGCTCTTAGTGTTCTCAACATGTGTCTCAAATACTAGAGGAGGTGTTTGATGATCTGTAGTAGTATCCTCATTTGCAATGTCTTCTCTAGTAGCTCCTTCTTCAACATTTTCCTCACTTGCAACATTTTCTTTTTCAGTTTCTTCCATTTCCAAGGGAATATTATCCTGCACATTTCCTTCTTCAATGTCATGCTCATGTTGAGCATAATCATTTTTCTTCTTCTTCAATGTTTACATCTAGAGCTTGAATATCAATATGCATTTCTTTTGTGCTTTCCAAATTCATCCCCAATATTTGAGCTATCTCTCCTACCTTCTCTACAGCCTCATTCTGGAGCCTTTCGAGATCACTCTAATCTCTACTCATGAGGTTGGTCACCCTTTGCTTTGTTTAGAACTCCTTGCTATACAATTTATCCAATGTGGCTTTATTATCTTCAGAGAGAGATGCACTAATCTTTTCCAAAGCAAAAACTTTTATCTTTGCTTCTTCCTTTGTAGCCTCTTGCCTCCTTGCAAGTAGTACATTCCATAGATCTTTAGATAGCTACTTCTCAATATTATGCATATTAACTTCAAAAATAACAGTATATTTGACAATTTCTTCTACAATGGTGGCTTTTTCCACCTCATCAATATCAGTGTACAATGTAGTAGTCTCCTCTAGAATTTCATTCTCCAGAATCCCATTAAAC
Organism: Sequoia sempervirens; assembly: GCA_007258455.2. Classification (NCBI taxonomy): domain Eukaryota; kingdom Viridiplantae; phylum Streptophyta; class Pinopsida; order Cupressales; family Cupressaceae; genus Sequoia; species Sequoia sempervirens. The sequence continues at coordinate 78,960,462 of VDFB02193867.1, read as the reverse complement.
ATGGAATCTAATCTCATGAGGCTGTGAGTACTTACCAAAGCCTTTTTCTTACATTTCGGTGTCTATTTCTCCTTACCGGATTCTAATTTTTTTTCTCATATGTATCATAAAGGTTTTCTTTTCTTTTTCAACTTCTTCCTCTTCATTTGTATTCAAAATATTTTTTCTCACTTTCTTTGCACTAGCTTCTTCTTGTGAAGCTTTAGTCTTCCTTTTTCAAACCAATTGTGGTCTTTCCTCTTCTTCTTCTTCTTCATCTTCAACATTAACTCCTAAGTATTACTCCCTTGTGGCCTTTTTCTTCACTCTCCTTGTAGGGCCAATTTTTTGTGCTATTGGAGCAACCTTTTCCTTTTAAGGCCTCTTTTTCTTTCTAACTAGAGAGGTATTCTCCTTCATTGGAGTGCTTACAGGTTCTTTTCTCTTCTCCCCTAAGGTAGGCTTAGTCCTAGAGGACTTGGGGGAAACTAGAGGAGTGGTAGTTTTTCTACCAAATCTCTTGACACTTGATGATCCTCCCAGTGAGCTATACTTAGCCTTTGATTTCTCAAATTACTCTTTGGTAAGCCCCATTACTTCTGCAAATTATGTAGTCATCTTATCAACTATTTTCTTTATCTGTGATTGCATTTGATCCATATGCACCTCCATAGACTTCTCCTCATAGGTTCTATACCACTCTTGAGTGGTATCCTTGGGTTTTCTCAACATAATATCAGCCAAACCAACAACTTCATTCTCCTCAACTTCATATCCCTATTTTAGGATCCACATGGTCCTAGGCTATACAGTCTCCATTATGCAATAATCTTTATTCACCATGAAAATTGTGTCATTCTTGTATTCCTCTACAACATTTTTTAGAATTATTTTTCTTACCTACATCTTCTCTTGGGAATTTTTGAAGAACCCCCAGAGGGAATTCTTCTGTGCATCTAAGTCTCCCAACTTCATCAAATGATCTTTGATATGGTGGGCTATAGGTCTATCATTTGGCCACATAATTTTCCTTGTTTAGGGGACTTCATTCATAAAGTAAAATATTAAACAGATAATTAAAGTTCCAAATTTGAAAGAATACTTACTCTTTTGTCTTTTGTAGGTTCTCCAGAAGCTACAACCTCAACAGTTCACATAGATCATAATCAACTCCCATCTCAACCATCTCATATGTTGTATTGATGGTTGTTGTGGATATATAATTATCTCTGTTAGATATATAGGTTGTATCCTATCATCATTAAAGCATACTTCACTGTCGGGTTCCTGATGTCCTTGATGGTCAAGGCTCTCCTGTCATAGTTTGTACCCTTTCTCTCCATGACAATTTCATTCTTCGCAAACTTAAGTACCAGAGTTGGCCTGGTTGACCACAAACTAGTGACAACCCTAATATCCTCTTTGTTTATCATATGTGGAATCTCCAACCAGAGGAACTTATCATGAATGTGGATTAGGGTCTATCTTACCCACTCATCTACATAGAAAAAGATGAGAAACTTGGCCTAGACATTGAGTTTCTTCTCCATCAAAACCTCAAATTTTTATCTTTCAACTTGAAATCATCTCTAGTGAACTCTTTGTACCATACATCACTCAATTTTGTATGATTATATTCTTCTAATTTAGCATGAATGTATACTCTAACATCATCCATGTGTAAATGTCTATATGGGATGTGTGAAAATGCACCATTTGGATCATCCACCAACAATTTTTTGGGATGCCATTTAAATTTAGGGTGAGGACACTCCCTAACCTCTACCACTTGTGGTGTATACATATTTGCAATAAATTGAAAATTCTCTCTAAAATTAGGGTAAATAGAAATTGAAAATAACTTTTAGAGTGCTTTCTGACTAGGGTTTCACTTACACTAGATCTCAATCGCTTCAACCACTCTGCTTTTCTCTTCATTTTCCCTTTTCTCTCTCAATTCTTGTTTGAAAATGATTTTTTTCTAAGTATAATCACTTATAAACCTTTTGATATTGACCTAATTTTGCATTGAATGCTTCAGTTTGTAATTTTTTCAAACCCTAACTGTATGCACAATCAACTTTAAATGCTTTGCAATCTTCCACAATTTAATATTTTCCATCAGTTCTTTCTCCAGTAGGTCAAGAATATTGACCCACACCTCATATCCATGTGTTGAAGTATTGGCACCATTTCTTCGGAAACAGATAAAGAATCTTATATTAATGATCCCCCTAATCCAAATCTCTCTTAGTTTCTAAAGGAAACATATGCACCAAATGCTAGTACAGACTCAGGCTTAGTCTCTGTCTCTTCCTTCTTTTTCCAAATCTTGTCCATCTCTTTCTTCATCTCTACTGGATCAACCTTTTCACCAGATCATTCTTCTTTACTGGATTGTTCTTCTTCACATTATGTCTTCTACAAAACTTAGAGATATGTCCAGGTCCACTATAATTGTAACATGTGGCATTCTTTTGAACAAGTTTACCTCCATTTATTCTAGATTTGTATTGATTAGCTTTGTGCCCAAATCCATTGCATGCATAGTAGTATCCATTAAAATATTGGTCCCTCATACCATTCTTATAAAAATTCATCATTTGACTTATGAATTCATTAGCCTTATGACCAAATCTCTTGTATGTAAAACACTGACTAGGAAAAGATTGAACATTCTAATTCATTTTGCTTCTACATTCCATAGCCTTATGTCCAAATTTATTGCAAGAATAATAAAAACATTAAAATATGGGTACCTTTGTGCATTTGGTTGTCTAATAGGTGGTCTTCTAACTTGATTCTTTTGATTCTGGATCTACTTTACATTGCCCTTCTTATCTCCATTCTTCTTTTCATCTTGATTTGGAGTTTGATCCGTATTTGAGATTTCTCCTATCTCAAACCATAATCCACCTTTATCTTTAGATCATTTATGATTTGCAATCATTTCATCAAGATTTGTAGATCTCATCTTGAATTTTTCTTCATGACTCCTTTCTTTCTCCAAATCTGATCTCAATGTCACAACTTATTCTTCAAGTTTTGAGAATTCTTCAGATTTGTTTTTCATCTTTGCATTTAGAGATTTCTCAACTATTTTTCCTTCTTCAACTTGTACCTTCAGACTACTAATTGTTTCATTTTATTTCTTTAACTTCTCATTGACTTCCTTATGTCTCTCTAAAATTCTTGATTTTCTCTCTTAATTTTTTGATACATTCATCCTCTTCTTTGAAATTTTCCTTCAAATCTTTATTCTTGATTTCATTTATTTCTAGATATTCAAGGGTTATTTTGAGTTCTCCATTCATATACTCTTCTTCTGTAAACCCCACATCAAGTATCTCTTTTAGAGTAGTAAATGTTCTAATAGCCATGTGTTCAACCTCCAAGATCTTCTCGAAGCGATTAAGCTCCTTCCAAGGAACCAAGCTCTTATACCAATTGTTGAACACCTAGAATACTAAGAGGGGAGTGAATCATTATTCTTTTAAACCACTTAAACATTTAAACATTCATTCCACATAGCATATTCAATTTGCAACATGAAAGGAAAGTATGAAAGCAACCATCAAAGCACATAATACACAAGCACCAAATTTTTATGTGGAAAACCCAAAATGGGAAAAACCACAATGAGGATTAGCTCACAATATATTATAACTAGTTATAGTATATTATAGAAGTGTTCACTGTAGGTGGAATCACTGTCCAAGTAGACTCACTTCCCAATGAAAGAAGAAAAGATAGAAGAGATTGTGGTACACAGACAAGATTCAAACTATTATAGTTGCATCTAGCATATGAATGAATTATAGTTTCATTAGAGCTCAAAATACAAACTTTGCACACTTCATACTAATTTGCACTAACACACTACTCTACTCTGTATTCACATTATACTTGCACCATTCACATCAAATCTGCATCACATCACATCTCTATCTACATGACATTGAAAAATAACTTATATATATCCACTTTATCCACAAACACCTACAACATCAATTATGCTAGCCTAATTAGATGTAACTTGTTGGCTCAATATACACATACACACTTCGCGCCAAGATCCAAAACTTATAACCAATTAAAATAGGTTGGCATGGACCTATAATAGCTCCCACATAATGAAACAATACTTATTCAAACTCCACAATATACAAAACTTATTAGGTCAGCATCGGTAATGACCTAATAACAAAATTCACCAACTGCTCATCAAAAATAGACATGCAGACCTCCAAACTATATGCCACTTGGGATATAAGTACTAATGACATTTTTCAACATTTTCACAAATCCACAAAGCTAGATTCCAATCCATGGAGAAGTGTGAATTCACCAAAACATGTACACCGAACTAGAAACCTCTATTATTGCTAGATAAAACTTTATCATTCATAACTTCTTCACCAAATGCCAAAACAATATGAAACTTTGGATATAAGCTTTTCTAACAACCTGTGAGATGAGGATAGTCGGTATGGGTCGATTACGCTTGATCCATGATGAATCGAAGCATAATTTATCCACTAAACCTCAATCTTCCAAACAAGATCATTCAAATTGAAAGTTAAACTAAGAATTTATTGAAATTGAAAAACTACAATCTATGAAAAATAGTTAAATTCCTACTCTAACCCATTTGAAACTTATCCTATTTTGGAATTGGTGTCGTGTTTATGTGGGACAATGACCCTTTCCCAATCTCGTGATTATTGAGCTTGTTTCAATTGATTATATGGCAGAGAACGATGAAACCATCGTGATAAATGGACGAAAACCTGATTTATGCTAAATTAAACATGATGCAAGCTAAATTAATAGGATTTTATGCTAAAAAAATGGAAACCCTAATTTATAAACAATCTAATATGGATGCATGGAAGCCATTAATGGATTTTTTGAGCTATTATGCAACTCAAATGAACTAAAATTAGCTAAAAGTGAGTAAATTGAGAGTGTGAATGCAAGTGATTTCAACAACATGAGTTTGCAATTGAAAGATGGATCCATTTGTCTCCAAATAGTGTTCTATTTATAGGAGAGCAAATGAGAAATGGAGGTTGAGATTGAAAAGATTAATCAACAATTTGGGATGGAGGAAATAGGAGGCATGGATCATGGATTCTCATCAATGGATGAGAATACGAGATGGGAATTAATCAAGGGCTCACATTTGTTCCAAACAAACACACTTTTGACCTGCACACATAGGTCACTAGGTGACTTTCTCAAGAGGTTAAAGGTTTAGCTTGTTCAAGAAGCCAAGTGAGATGATTGGAGGAGAGAGAGAATATTCTTTGGAATATTCTCATGGGTGAGGATAAAGATATTTTGAAAATTAAAAGAAATTTTTAATTGTGCAAAAAAGGAGATAAGGGATATTCCATGGGAATATTCCCCTTTTGGAGGAAAATTAGTTTAATTGTTAATTAAACATGGTTTAATTACACAATTAGGGGATTAGAAGATTTTTTTTAAATGATATTCATTAAATTAAATGATTTAATGAATGGGGGAGAGATGAAATGACATTTAATTAAATAACTTAGGATTATTTAATTAAATTAGAAGACTTAGGGAATTAAATTAAATATTTTGATATATTTAATTTAATGAGATGAAATGTTAGTGTGAAAAGGGGTGAATTAACCTAATTTGATGAATTAGGTTAATGGATGAAAATGAGGCAATTAATTAAATAATTAGGCTTATTTAATTAAACAAGTGAAAAGAGGATGAGTTTCGAGAAGAATTGATGTTAGTAAACCTTATTCAAGTATATGATATCATCTAGGACATTTTTTGATGTCTACATTTTTCCCCTCTTTGAAGCGAGGTACCTACTACTTCGGTTCAAAGGACAACGCTCCTCGGATAAGAACTACTACTCAAATCAAAAAAAAAAAAAAAATTGATTTTTTTCGATGCCTCGATGGAAGGATAAAGCTGATTCCCTACCCCCTCGAGATATCGAGCGAAATTTTGAATTTTGGGTTGATTTCTCAATAAAGGTGAAAAGTTTCCCTAGGGGTCCAGAAAGGCTCCAGCATGCAAGAATTATGCCAAAAATGCAAAAAATGATGTAAAATAAGGTACATATTAGAAAAATTGGTGAAAATGATGATAAATCCTAGCTTCAAGGTGAAATTAGGGCAAAAAACCCTAATTTTCTAGCTTAAATAAGCTAAGAAGGGTCACTTTCAATTCATTTGCACATTCACACCTTAGAGATTCTTGTTATTTTGAGCTCTGACCCTCTGACAAAATGGCACGACGAGAGCTTCCTAAGGACATTTTTGATCGAGTTCAAGAGTATCAACAAATTCCAGGCTCAAGACCACTAGTATGTAACTCAAAACTCAATTTGAAAATTGACTTTTTGATGCATTTATTGCATGTTAAACTTCAAACTTTGGCAACGTCGCTATATAGCGACACCCATTTGAAAATAAACAACGCTAAAATGATTTAAAGTGACACATATTTATATAGCGATGCACTTCGTAATTTAAAATTAGGGTTTCTAATTTTAAATAGCAACGCATGTGTGTATAGCGATGCACCTACCGATTTGAAAGCTATGGTTAGGATTTCCAAAGTTTAAATCATGATGCACATGTATATGGTGACACACTTTGTGATTTGCAGTTTGAAATGATTTCGGGTGTCACAATTTGAAATTCAAATATAGTGACACTATTGTAAATAGCGATGCTATTGTGATTTTTGAGCTAAAAATTTCAAATTGAGTAAAAAAAATTGATTTTTTTTTTTACATCGTGCACTTCATGAGTGCGGGAGGTCATTACACTATTGATGTCATGCGAACAAATTCCCACAGTGTTGGAGAGACAGGGTGATTTGTCCGAGTTGCACCAAAATCACCTAGGAGAGATCACCCTTTGGTATGTTGCATATGTGCCCATCGTCTGGACTCATCTAGCAATGATGACTGCTCTATGCAAGAGATGGTACAGTGAGACCTCATCTTTTCACCTTTCAACTAGTGAGGCAACAGTGACCTTGGAGGATGTATGACATATTCTACATTTTTCAATACATGGGGAGCGGGTGATTTTTGATGTTGACACTAGATACGATGCCTATCATGAGGTGATGGAGTTGGAGAACATTTCCTTAGTCACATCACAGATTGACCTCGAGATGTATAGAGGTCACGTGCATCATAGATTGACCTCGAGATGTATAGAGGTCACGTTCCCACCTTTCGATTGATCATTGTAGCCATTATTTCATGTTTGGTTCCTCCCAATAGACACAGTAGAGGGTTTAGCCCAAGATGGGGCCTGGCATTGCATAGGATACTACATAGGAGAACAATTTTCATATGGGGGCCAGTGATGTTGGCCTCACTATATCATGACATGCACAAATTTTTTTATTGCAACGAGAGAGCCATTAGTGCAGGGGTGACTCTGCTTCATATTTGGGCATGGGAGCATATTGTTGTTCTCTAATTAATAGTGAAGATGGTAGATGTCAAGCTAGATGATCCCTTGATCTACCAATATAGAGGCATCATTACTTTGAGGCACACTAGATAGATTGGGATCCCATACTAGCTGTGAGTTTTGGATGATATGAAAGTTTTCAAGTGGCGTCTGTGGCTACATATGCCACCATGGTATGATGATGCTTAGCAGTTATTCTTCATGAGATAGGCCTAATACATGTAGGGTTGTGAGCATACCATTATTGAGCAGTACCTATCAGACAGAGTGGCACGACAGTTTGAAGAGCAATAGGATAGGCCAGATGACACCTCTGGGGCTATTTTTGTGTGGTCTACTCATGAAGTTCCCACATGGGGACCCACCATTCTAGCTCCAGAGGTGGTAGAGGGATTCAGACAGTTAGTGGCTCAACCATGAGCCTATGACTAGGGTCAGGTGGTAGCATAGACTATGCTTGTTTATGAAATTTGGTTCACACCTCTACGACATTTGACAAATCCAGTGGGTGATCCTCCGTGGGGGAGGACCAAAGGTAGGGGAACTGGTAGATGCAGAGGATAGGGTGGCCAAGATGGCCATGATGGATGGATTATGGGGGCTCCACCAATTGGACAATAGCCTCTAATTCAACAGTAGCCAGTGTAGTAGCAAGCGAGACAAGATTAGGCGAGACAACAACAGGCAGGATAGTAGTAGGCAACGTCGCCACCACCATTAGATCCCAGAGATATATAGATCAAACAAATGTAGCAGTAGGTGCAGGTTTTGATAGGTGATTGAGATCAGGCCTGCCAGTAGATTTTGGCTATTACTGCTAAGCAAGATCAGGCCAAGCAATAGACTGTGGCCATTACAGCAGAGAGGGACCATGCAAGACAACAGGTATAGGTTGTCACTGCTAAGAGAGACCAGGAGATTGAGTAGCAGAAAAAGTTAGAGGCCCTCATAGTAGCTACCCAAGGTAGGACTATATCCGCCATATTATATAGAGAGGTCATGAATGGGGCAACGTATTATAGAATGCATTATCATAGAGATGTGCCAGTGCCACTTAGAGAACTTGATTATTCACAATGTAGCGATGTACAACCCAGGGCTGAGGATTAGCCAGAGAGGCAGAATGGAGAGGGTAGCAGCCATCAAGGCTAGCCCGATTTTGTATAGACACTTTTTGGTTTTGTTGCCCCATTCTTTTATAGATATACATTCATGGGTTCCTTTTTTATAGCCTTGTGGATATTGTATTTATGATCGATTTACATACATTGATCTAGATTTTGTACCATGACATCCATTTATATATATATATATATGATATGGATATAGATTCTATACGATGTGTTCATCTTATTTGATGCTTATGGATGCATATGATATGAGATGAATTTTACTATGTATGGATGCACTTTACTTTTTATTCCTATGTGATATTCGATGCTATGAGATGATATGCGATGTTATGATATGTATGTATGCAATGTTATATTCTTTTTAAGTATCTTTTCATGATATGATATGATATGAAAATGTTATGGATGCATTTCTTTTTGTATTTTCCATCTAATTTATGATGTGATGTATGCATGTGGATGTATGGATGGATAATGTAGATGTTTATGCTTTATGATATGATATGCAGATGTTATGGGTGTATTTCTTTTTGTATTTTCCGTCTAATTTATGATGTGATGTATGCATGTGGATGTATGGATGGATAATGTATATGTTTATGCTTCATGATATGATATGCGATGTATGCTTGTGCAACGATTTAAGATGCTTAGAATAAAAAATCTATATTATTCATCTCAACTTAAATCATAATGACAATATAGAATGTATGATGTGATATGTTGATGATTTGTGGATGCAGGATGGATGCATTGATGATGTTTTTGTTGAATTTCATGATACCAAGTTAGCGTGGAGAGAAGATAGAAGAAACAAGAATGAGTGACCATTGATTTTGATGATTGCTTCAAAATATCCAACAATTCTATCATCCACCGAGACTTTATTAGAGAGGATGATGAGAAATGAAAGATGAGGATGCAAGATCCAAGATGATGAGCTACTTACATTTTGGGATTGGGATTTTATGTCATTCCTTATTGTTTGATATAAAACATAGACACGATGCATCAAGGTAATGATAACCAAGATGACATTGTATCTAGTGTAATGGACTTTGACTTGGAAAACAAATAGGATAGTTCATGTTCACACCTTGACATACAGAAACCTCTTTGCAATGTAAGTTAGAAGCTTAGAATATATTGGACCAAATTATACGCAATATTCAACAACGTACTCCAAACAACTTCCCTACACACAACTAAGCGAGTATGCGCCAAGATTATTTTACAAGAGTATCCACAAGCACAGTAAGAAAAATATAATGATCAATGCCCCATTCCTTTCTCTCTAAATCATTTTGATAGACATCATCGAGACCTCCTCGAAATGGGTCAATAAGATAAATCATAAGAAAATATCAAAGACAAACAGTCAGTGTTATCTATACTCTTTCCTAGTTTAAGTTTAGCTAAGGGGATGTCTGATACTGGTGTTCATCATAGGAAGGATACATCCTAGGACATGTTGATCAGATGGTTGTTTGATGTTAGGATGATGATGCTAGGATGAGCTATTGATATACACTTCACTGGCGCACTTACCTATGATCTAGACTTTATATTTTGACACTTAGGTTCTCACTTTACGACTTGCTATACTTGTTTCTATTTGTTTTGCCAAAGGTTGAAGGTGAAAGATCGATTTATTATGGGTGAAGTTTTATTGCGGGTGAAAGCAAAATGGGACGGGTGGTTTTTGAATTTGTGGAATATTTCAATGTTTTTTGGTATTTTGAAAATTTTCTAAGGTTGTTTTTGGTCTTTTTGAAAGTTTATGCGAATGTTTATGTTTTCAGTTATTTGAGGTTGTTTAGGGTTTTTGAATTTTTTCTAATATTTTTGGATTTTCAATTTTCTAATGTTTTTTTGTTTTATGATATTTGAATGTTTTGGGGTTTTCAAAAATTTGGATGTTTTGGATTTTCAAATATTTTACAAATGTATAGTGATTTTTGAGAGTTTCGACCAAGAACCTAACCTAAAGACCTATCCTAGCGGCCTTGGGGGTTGATCAAAGATAATCCTTGACTACGTTATACATGCAGAGATCATGTAGTTCGATTGACTCGACTTATTAACAAGATAAGATATGAACATTTGAGAGATGTTGGCTTATTATGATAGACTTCTAAAGGACTGGCCTAGGGTGTATTGGACACACATCAATGATGGCCTTGCCACGTTCAACCTCAAAGACAACGTTTTTTGACAAGGGTACAAATTTTTTTTGATTTTTCGATGTTTGACCTTTTTAGGGATTTTGATGTGTTTTGGATGTTTAGGATCTTTTCCTTTACAATTTTTGTAAATTTTTTTGGATTTTTTATGAAATTTATGGATGTTTTTGGATTTTCGATGAGATTTTATGGATGTTTTTGGTATTATGAAAAAATTCTAAAGGACTGGCCTAGGGTTTCTCAGGGGCACATCAATGATGGCCTTGCCTACATTCAAGCTCAGAGACAATGTAGTTTGACAAGGGTATAGATTTTTTTGGATTTTTTGATGTTCGACCTTTTTAGGGATTTTGATGTGTTTTGGATGTTTAGGATCTTTTCCTTTACAATTTTCTAAATATTTTTGATTTTTTGATGAAATTTTATGGATGTTTTTGGATTTTCGATGATATTTTATAGATTCTTTTGGTATTTTCAATAAGATTTCCGATAACTGCAAGATATACAAGAACTCGATACAATCCATAATGAATTACCCCCAACGTGACAGGTTAGGCTACTTCGATATAGGCAGGACAAACTGACCTTTGGAATATGCCAAGTAGTACAAAAGGGATACAATACTTCACAACATCAAGCTATGATAAAGACGCGGATAGGCAGTGGATGAATGGTGGTACAAAGAATGATAGGAAAAAAGAGCCAAAGAATAGATGGAGGTGCTTTATTTACGCAAGGCACCTGCTTTCCAGGTTTTCACCAAGGTACTTTCCCAAAGCACCACCGAAGTGGATTTCACTAGAGGATGATTATTTTTCTTTACTTTTTTCAATCATTTTTCTCATTTTTTTGGATTTTGATCATTTTTGGATTTTTTTTATTTGCAAATTTACACCCTTCAAGACTAGGCATAAAAATTTTTGAGATGCAAGTTGTTGGTTGGTTCCTGCAAGGGTTCACCTTTAGGCATTGATAATTGGTATGCTTCTAATCCATAGCTTGTTGTGATGATGAAAGGGCCCAACCAGTTAGGCTCAAACTTTCCTTTGCTATCTTGATCTGGAAAGTTCTTTTGATTCTACTTTAAGACAAGATCCCCTACTTGGAATGACTGACATTTGATCCTCTTGTTATAGCTCCATTTCAATCATTTTTGATATACTTGCAAGTGATTGAGGGAATCAAGACAATGCTCATCCAGGAATTCTAGCTCATTTAGTCAAGACACTTTGTATTCTTCATCATTGATCAGGTTCTGTAGTGACACTCGCAATGATGGGAGCTCAACCTCAATAGGCAAGATGGATTTCGATCCGCATACTAGGGAGAAAGGGGTTGCACCCATTGGCATGCGGATACTGGTTTGATAAGCCCAGAGAGCGGGATTTAGTTGCAGATGTTAGTCATGACCAGCTCCATTGACCATTTTCTTTAGGATTTTTGGGATATTTTTGTTCGTAGCCTCAGCTTGGGCATTGCCTTGGGGATAATGCGGGGTAGAGAATCGGTGTTGGATGTTGAATCTTTGATAGAGCTCTTTCACATCATGATTCTTAAAGAGTGTTCTTTTGTCTGAGATGAGGGTTTATGGAGCACCATAAAGGAAGATTAGATAGTTTAGGATAGATTTATCAATCTACTTCTCTATTATATACGTCAAAGGAATGGCTTCAACCCACTTAGTAAAGTACTCAGTGGTGGTTATGATAAACTTGTGGTCGTTGGATGAGGTTGGGGTGATTTTTCCTATGAGATCAAGTCCCCACTGTGAGAAAGGCTACGGTGTGATCATGGGTTGCAACTCTTGAGCTGGAGCATGAATCATATCTCCATGTTGTTGACATTGGACACACTTCTACACATACTAATGAGATTCCCTTTCCATGGTTGGCTAATAGTACCTCATCCTCAACAGTTTCTTAGCTAATGCCATACCCCTAGAATGGGACCCACATATTCCATCATGTACTTTTGTTAAAGAATTCAAGGCTTCCTCTTGGTTAAGACATCATAGCAATGCCCCTTCAATGCTTTGACAGTAAAGGGTATCACCAAGGATCATGAATCGGGATGCCTTTTTAAGAAAGGTCATTTTAAGGTTCGAGGTGATATTAGATGGGAGGGTTCCTCTGATTAGGTAGGTAAAGATTTTATAGTACCACGGGGATCTAGTACCAATAATGACACATGAATTCTGAGTCAGGGATCTCGAAAGTTGGTACGAGAAGTTGTTTTATCAATAATTCACATTGAAGGATATTGTTACACATGTCTAGTAGTGATTTGATCATTTCCATGGTGTTTGTTGATCTATTATTCATGCGAGGAATTTGCTCAAAATTTATGTCTATAAAAAGGTCCTTCAGATTTTCCACCATCTTCTTGTAAGGAGTAAGCTTTTCGTCCTTAGTTTGATAGTCATTGTTGACTTGGTTGATAACCAGTTGTGAATCTCTATAGACTTTCATCCCTTGAATCTACCACTAAATTGTTATCCTTAGACCTGTGATTAGGGATTTGTACTCAGCAATGTTGTTAGTACAAGGGAATGATAGCTGGTAGTATTTTGGAATGCAATCACCTTGAGAGGTGATGAAAATAATTCCTGCTCCTAATCCATTTTGGGTGAATGATACATCAAAGTACAGCTTCCACTGAGCTATGAGATTGATAAGGAATACTTATTCATTAGAGAATTCAGATATCAGAGGGTTCTTAGCATACATAGGTGCTTCTTCTAATTGGTATGTAATCACTTGTACTTTGATTACCTTGTACTCTACATACTCTATGTCAAAATCCATTAAGATAGTCACCCATTTGGCCATTCGCCCTATGAGAGTTGATTTGGATAACAAGTATTTCAATGAGTCAATCTTTGCAATGAGCTTGATTTGATGTGACAGCATGTAGTGCCTAAAATTTTGTGAAGAAAAAACTACTGCTAGGCATGCCTTCTCAATAGGTGAATAATTCATTTCATAGCCCACCAAAGTCCTGTTTATGTAGTAAATAGCTCTTTCCTTTTTGTTTTCATCATGTTGTGCTAGAAGAGCTCCTAGTGTTGCTAGTGTTGCTGAGATATACATGATCAATGGCTTGTTCGATATTGGTGGCATGAGCACTAGAGGTGTTAGTAGATAGTCTTTGATCAGTTGGAAAGCTTGATCACATTTCTCATCCCACTTGTAAGTTTTCCCTTTATAGAGAGGATACGAAAAAGGGTCGATTTTATCTGATAGTTGTGTGATGAACCTTCTGATGGACTCCCAATCTTCCTTGTAATCCTCTAATCTACTTTATTGTTTGTGGTGTTTCCATGTCTAGGATGGATTTTACCTTTGTTGGATCAATTTATATCCCTCTTTGTGAGATGATGAAGCTAAGAAGTTTCCCTGATGTGACCCCAAAGACACAAATTTTTGGATTTATCCTTACTTTGTACTCTTCCAACTTTTCGAAGATAGGTCCTAAGAATTGTATGTGCTAACTTATTTTCTTTGATTTTTCCAAAATATCATCCACATAATATTTGACTATTTTATGGATCATGTCATGGAAGATGAGGGTCATTACTCTTTGATAGGTTGCTCCTGCATTCTTTAGCCCAAAATGGCATCACATTCTAGCATTAGGTTCCCCATGGACAAGTGAACATAGTTTTGTGTTGATCTTCCTTGGCGATTATGATTTGATTATAGCCTAAAAAACCATCCATGAGTGACAAAATTTCATGCTCAGTTGTTAAGTCTACAATAAGGTTGATATTAGGAAGAGGGAAATCATCCTCTGGACATTCCTTGCTTAAGTCTATGAAATTAGTGCATATTTTGATGCCACTAGTGGGTTTTGAGACTGGTACCAGGTTTGAAACCCACTCAGGATAATCTATCGATCAAATGAATCCAACGTTAAGAAGCTTTTGTAACTCAAGTTTGACCAAGAGTGCTATCTAAGGATGCATCTTCCTTATTTCTGCTTGACTGGCTTGGCTTTAGGATAGACTACTAAGTGACGCATAACTACTTCAGGATCAAGGCCTAGCATATCTATGTATGACCATGCAAATTTAGCTCTTCTCTCTTTTAGGAATGCTACTAGGTTCTTTTTTTCTTCATCCAATAGGGATTCGGCATAAAAAGTGATCTTGGGTGCCTCTTTTGTTCCCACATTGACTGGAGTGACTTTTTTTGCTAGTACTGCTAGCTTCTCTGGATGCATTGCACTAAAGGGGAGATTGAATCCCTCATCCTTGGATTCCTCAAAGAGGTTTTCACCGTCGTATGAGTCCTTTGATTTTAATTTTTTAGGATCAAAAAGTGCCACAGTGTGGTTTTCACTCAAGTATTTGCATGTTAGTTGCATTTCATTAATTTTACGATTGAAAGATTCAATCCTCTCCCCATAGTATGGCTCTGTATCTAGCTCTATGTCAAAAACTACTTTGTGATCTTCCAATGGTAACTTGTCAAAGAGTCCCATGAATTCTGAGATTGCTTCATCTTTTTCAAAAAAATCTAGAATCAGTGGTCCTTGTTGGTCCATATCAATGATGTTGTGGGTAGACTAGGTGTATTTCAGTGGGTTGATTGCTTAGAGTAAAGGATGTAATGGATATCATAAATAGGGTATTGTTCTCAAAAATATTGGCAACATCAAGAGGGAAGTCATCTAAGATCGTATCACGTGATGCAAGTAACAGAGAGGAAGCCTCAACTCATTTAGCAGAAGTACCTTTTCCAATAAGGGTAACCTTGCTAGTAGTACAACCTAAGCCTAGATTCTTTAGTCATTTCTTAGGAACGATGGGTTATAGTAAACCATTATCATTCTATTCTAGCTTCTCATTCTTGTTATATCCCCATTCCTTCATTAGCTACAAGCCTTTGTTGTCATCTTCCATGGGAAGAATGGGAACAGTTCATTCACCCTGATAGAGGAGTTTAGAGATATCTTCTTCATTGATAGCTTCTTAGTTCAAATCCCCCCACTTGGTGAAGGTAGTGGCTGCCATCTTGATTGTTTCAGGTTCTTTGGTGCTAGATGTGGGTTTCCCACACTAACTCATTTGACTGCAAAATCCGATGAAAATATTTGATGAAATACGTATAATTTGATGTATTGTCGGGTGCTTGTAAAATTTGATGTGTAATTTTCAATTTTTTGAAAGTTTATCCCCAACGTTCGTCGAAATTTCGACGAACTTGGGTTTCGTCGAAATGTCGACTATCAGTTTCGTTGAAATTTTGACAAACATGAAAAATAGAAAAAAATAAAATTGTGGCCAACATAAAGAAAAGTGAGTTCACGCCTAATTTATTGCGATAATGTTTTGCTCTACTTGAGACAGTTTGTGGAGAACTAAGAACAATTTTCTTGGGAAAAATCAAAAAAATTCAAGAAGATATCCAGGTTGAGGGTAGTCATTGTCTTTTTGGAATTCAGTTGTGAAGTCAGATTTGTAGTTCCAGTTTGAAAATCATATTTTAAAGCAACATCTCATCAATTTCATTTTTAGAGGTTTAGGGTTTTAAGAATTTCATGTCCAAATTTTGTTGTGTGGAATCACCATAAGATCACAACCAAGGAACAAATTCTTGTGACTGTAATTATGTGATCCATAACTCTATTGGTCATGTGGCACAGTTGTGCTATAACAAATACAGGATGCATTCATGTGTGACCCAAGTTTAATGTGGCTATGTTGTGATAGAAATGGAGGCACTCATATAATGTAGTTAATTAGGTTGTATAATGTAGGTGTCAATCATCATTGGGTGCATTCAGGTTGTCTCAAGTTTAACAAGTTAGGATGTAATTATAACATCGAAGAGTGATTACCTCTTGCTGCAATAAAGAGCCTATAAATCACGGTTGATATAGAGTGGTTGTGTTATATCAATTATGTAGTGCATTCAAGCACAACCCATTGTTTAATGGGCTATTCTAGAGAGTGATCAAATATTTTCTAAACCTTATGAATGTTACTTGACATATATTTGCTAATCTCAAATTCCTTCAGAGGATTTTCAAGTATCAATGTATCCTATATAGGGTTTAGAATGATTTCTTTAATTAAAAAATAAATAAATGATGTATTTCCCTGTAATTAGATAATGTGGAATCTCCTAAATGCGCCCACACACTATCCTCTTTGGCACTGTATTCATTACTCCAGCTACTAGGGTTTTGCATGTGACATCTTTAATATCTTCATGACCGTGGCTTTTAAATAGATCTCAGTCTTTGCTTTAATCCTTTTCATGGTAACCCTTGAGTTCCATAATCCACCTTCAATCTCTTCTAAGAACGTTGTCTTAAGCTAGACTGCATAGTATGCATATAAAGCAAGTCTTCATACCTGCCATTGTTCAAACCACCACTCACTGCCTTGCTTAAAATGTTTCCTCCATAAGCACAATAGAATGTTTTAAAATCATGGTTGCCATGATTGACTATTAAAGGTCACCACTTTCATCATGAAGATACAATGAGATTTTTTTTCTTCAAACTCAAGGCATTATGGAAGATAACATTGTGAATTTTTTTTGTGTACAATTTGATATTCTTGCACATTTACTATTTTGCTAACTTCCTTTAAGATTGGGTATTGCCCTCGTTGCAATCTCAAGCAGCTCACTCACTATCACTTGAAGATTCCTTTCATGAGCATCCTTCTATAAAATCAAACTATGCTCTATAGACTGCCTACTTACTACAGAGGACTCATTCCTTCATGATATTGTAGTTCTTAAGATCCTTCAACCTTATTGACACTACTTCACAGTCCACAAGGTATTATTCACTATTCTCCCATCTTTGATGAGTCTCAAAACACTGCTCAAACATGCAATCCACTACCTCCATTACACATTAATTGATAAGAAGAAACATTGAACCTATGATTACCACTGTTACTTCATTTGGAAAGTCATTCCCTAATTGCATTTTCCTTGTCTAACACTACAAAAAGAATTTGAAAAACCCTTAAGGTCAGCAAGGGGGTAAGGAAACTCACTGTTAAAATCTCCAGTTTACTATGCAAGGTTTGAGCTTTATTATCTTGTCACTACTCAGCCTCTTTTTAACTATCACATCTCAAGTGACTGCTATTGTTCTTACCGTAGATTACATTTACAAATGTCACTATGATACATAGTGTGCTTGTTACTAGCTACAATATTTAGATTGCAATATTTTGTTATTACCTACAATGTGTAATGCCCCGCCGTGTTGACCCCAAAGGACAACATAATGTTACACTAATTTTTTATTTTTATTTTTTATTTTTTTTTAAAAGCAAAACATTGTGTAAGATAAGCTTGTACATTTATTACATGAAAGAAATTATACATTTACTAATTCATCCATGTCCTCTGGGGTACACGAGACGGTCATTACGATTCAAAAACTTTAATCAAATGAAAGCAAATGAAAATCAAGATTACATAATGATAACATACAATCGTTAATGATCACATGTGAATAAAACAATACACCATTTTATAAGAATTTCAATTCACATATCCATAATACAATGGTGGAGCATATTTCCACATATACAACATATCCGATAATGGCTATCACATAAGGTTTACAAAGATAGAATAATACATTACAACTATTTTTTTAGGAGTACATTACATCACTTTAGGAGTACATTACGTTACATCAGGAGTAACTTACATTACTTCAAGAGTCCATATGCATCCTATCGTGCAAAGGAAAAGATACATCCAATACAAGGTCACATAAAGGAACATGGTACAAAAGAACTGAGGTAGAGTCTTGGATTAATTGCATCGTCATGAGCTAAAACTGGGGACCCAATGGGGTGCATAGCACGTTCCACCCGACCGCGTGGACCCTAAGGTCCACCCCCCGTGCTAGGAGATGACAAGAAAGACCCATGACCAAGGAAAACAAATAGAACAATCACAAGACCAAACCACAAGGTCAACCCAAAACAAAACATACAACAATCTCAATGACTACATACAAGGAGACTACTTCCAAAGGCATACAAAGGAAAAGCAAGGGATTCTATGACACCAATATCCATATAATCCCAACTGAAGGGTACGCAAATACTTGGGTTCCCAAGAAACTCACATCATCGGACTCCAAAATGACTATGCAAGTTTCATGATCACAAATCGGCAAGAGAAGAGTAAAGGAGACAATATCATAATGAAAATAGAAGCCAATGCTTTTAAAAGATTATCATCTTTATACAAGATCGAACACAATAACCAATAGCTAAGTCTATTGACAGTTCAACCAAGAGAGACATGATGGGAAATCAACAAGCAAATCGCCATTAAAGGAATTTCTATCAAAAGATGATGAAATTAATAATTTGTAATAATAGGCCCTAAGACATATTTCATTTAGTTCTTTAAGTCCAAAGACTTTCTTCCTCTCTTTCATAAACTTTATATCACAAAATAATTCTCATTAAATTATTTTACTAATTATACAAAAAAAAAATTATTAATAAGTTAATGCACATTAACATCCTACTAAGTTTACTAATAAATTTATTAATAAATTATTTAATACTAACATATTTTTTTTTTTGTATTAACATTTAACTAAATTTATGAAGGAAATTACTAAGAGAGTCAAGTTATATTTTAAATTCCCTTGAATAGACACAAGAATCCACTTAATTGGATATTTCATAACCTTAATTTCTTTATAAGATAAAATGGAAAATTTTATACCACAATTTCTCTCATATGAATTCTCTTTTCTTGGGCTGAAAGATAGGAAAGCTTTGGGTTAAAGATAGGAAAGTTTCCTTAGAATATTATTAGAAGCACAAACTATGAATGTTTAATCCCTAAGAATTTCCTCACGTGAAAACAAGGTTCCCCTTTTTTGAATTATTTGTAAAGTGATAAACTTTTACTTTCTTGGGTAAGGCAGAGACTTTAATTTTATTTTATTTTCCAAGACAACGTCTTTATGCATAAAGTCAGTTTGCTATACCAAAATATGGATGTGGATATCCTCAAGATAGTAATGTATCAAAACAAATTTACATGGGTATATTAAAAAACAGAAAGACAGTCATCACCCCACCAGATCACGATGTAACATGGCTAATGTATATAAGTAAAAAGGGCAAAGATTTAATCCTATAAAAGAATTGACGTTATTATCAAATCTGTAACCAAGGACACAGCTACAAAAATTAAATTGATTAACATGCATGAAGGTGAATTCTACCTGTTATTTACAGCAGAGCATCATAGCATGAAAATGGACTTAGCCCGCACATTCAACTAGCACGGTTTTCCTTGCAAATTGCCATATTATTAAGAACTACCAGCATCCAGAATCAAAATTTTAAAAGGACAAAGCTTTTCCGAAGACTTGCCTGCAAAAGTCTTATAAAAGAACAAAGCTTTCCAAAAAGAAATACTTGCCTGCCATCTATATTTTATTTCAGACAATTATAGACCTTCGCCAAATTTAGCAGTTAACTCAGCAATGCAATTAGATCTCTGTTCTCCCTGAAACCACCTTTTCCTAATGAATGCTACCCAATGAGAAAGCATAGGCAAGGCTCGAACTGTTTCTCCCAACGCTTTATGATGCATACAATAGAAGCATAGACAAGGGCGCGGCTAGAGGAGAGGATTGGCAGACGTAGGCCAAACAGGTTTAAGAAAATTTCAAGAAATTGCAATTAGCAGGAGAAAGGCACGAATTCAAGCAGGTTGTTTAAACCTTTAAACTTCCTATTATGTTCCAACGCTGCGGCTGAGACAGGTTGACGAAGGAATCAGAGAGATTATTTAAACCTTTACAACATTCTATTCTCAAGTACTGCAGATGTGACAGGTTGCCAACCGTATCTGGGAGACTGTTTGAACTTATACACTCTCTAAAGATCTAAATACTTCAGCTATGATACGTTGCGAATGGTACCAAGGCCATTATTTAAAGTTTATATACCTTCCAAAGCCTAAATTCTACTGCTGCAATAGGTTTGGCAGATAATCAGTGAAGGCGACGCAGCCCAGCCCCCTCCATATCAGACTCCAAGTTTGTTGCAAGAGAATTTGTTCAGAGAGATGTGAATAACTCCCAAGGAGTACGCAGTTCCCAAGAAGGATATTGTTGGTGCAAAACAAACAATTTGAAAAGTAGGCTTGCCCTAAAATAATGTGCCCAGGCCGACCTGTATACCAACTGCGTAGCATACACAACTTTTAAGCAAATGAAATAGGTGGGTGTAAAGCCCGATTACACAACCTTAGTTAGCGTCCTAACTGCTCGAGCCCAAATGAAAGCTAAGGGACGGTTTAAGGGCATCTATCAAAGTAAGAAGGATAGGGAATTTTGTCAGACATTAAAGTTGCAATTGCGCTAGTAGTCATGTATGCAAAAATACGGAAGTCATAAAGAAGGCACGTTAATTGTTTGACAAAAATGCCTCAACGAACAGGTGATCACAGGGGCTACGATTACTGCAGAGTATGCACAAGATGGATTTGTGGAAATGCTTCAAATCTCTTAAGCAAGTGCGATTGGTGGGTACAAAACCAGACCCGCAACGTTTTATAGAATGGGAGCTTCGAAACAGGGTATGGGCATACAAAATGCAGTAGCTACAGCTGCCATACAAAATGTGGAAGTAATAATATTTACCCAACTTAGTTTAGCTTCTGTTTAACAGATACAATAGATTTGTTTTAAAAGGAAATAGAACACCAAACAAAAACAAATCTTCTGGCCATGTACCAATCTTAACAAAAGCAGAAGGAGAAAAGAAAACTCACTGGAACCATGGCAAGCGACTCACCTCAAGATTTCAACCAAAAAAAAAAGTCAAATAAGCACGCTTGAGTCATATATGGCCAGTCTTCATGACCCTTGCCAGCCTTCTCTCTAGCTACGCCAACTTCCCTCAAAGCGTAAAGCAAGAAAGTTTTTTTTTTTTTTTTGTCAAAAATGTTCTAGCCTCCATCCTCTGTCCCCTTGCCAGTTACCCCCTACCAAAAAGAACAATCCGTTCTTTTCTAGAATAACTCAAAGACATGCGGCTAAACTTCCTCCTCCTTTCACCACGCGTCCTCTGTACCTCCCTATTTTGCATGTAAAATTCTACCATCTTAACTCTTTCTGACAATCTCTGCTTGTTTTCTAATCTCTTTCCTCCAAGTGCAGCATATGAGTTGTGTGACAGTTGCATAATTTAATCTCCTTGAATTTACACCATTTTCAATGCCCTCACCATTCCTCATAGTTGAGGTTTGTCCCCTCCATTAATGTCAGTTGTGTTCAACCCGGGATTATCTTCTTCACCTTACCCATTCGAACAAAGCTTCATAATAGCAGTAATTGAAAGTTGGTGACCACCCATTCCTACTAAGCAGCAACGCAATTAGTTGCATTACTATTCATTTTGAAATTTCATAATAACATTATTAGTGTTTAGTAATGCGAATACAATTCACTTAAATATTGATAATATAAAATTGTAATATTATGGTGCAATATTAATATATGTAGCAACATCGATATTATGCTATCAGTATTATAAGAGAAAGGCATGTGGAGAATGACGTTCGACAAATATTGATAAATACACAAGCAATAGATACACAAATTTTGAATTCGTCCTATGAGAAGATGTTGTGAATCTCGGGTTACGATTTATTTAAATCATTTGTAATCATGATTATAGTATTAATATTTTCAATAATATCACCGATGGTAAAGTAATTTTTATTGTTTTTAATAATCTGTAATCTTTATGCTTACATTTAATTTACGTTACTAAAACAAATAATATAACTCTAGTGCGTGGTTCTCAATTTTAATTTCCATTCACCACTAGCACTAAAATTAGGAGTAGCATTAACATCGCTATAATGTCTAGGCACATTAATGTTAAGAGATTCAAGTGCAATTGTAACATTAATATTAACACTACTATTTCAAGAGACATGAATATTACTAAAAGACGATATACGTATTAAAAGAGGATCTAATTGGCCATAATGGTGATATTATAATTGTTATTCAAGGAGAGTAGGTGTGACTAATCAATTGATACTATTTAGATTATTAGGGTCTAATCATTCAATAGGCAATGATAATACCTGTTATTGTTTAATTAGAAAGTAACACTTTCTAATGGAGAAACACATTTATCTCTTACCTAGGATTATTTGAAAACAATATGATTGTCACGTTAATGTTGATTAATCAACGAACTTACCATCATGGCTGAATACTTAGTCAAACATGATCTATTGCCTATAATTTTCACTGAGAAGAGGGGTGGCCATAATTTTATAATTACTTGGAATACATATTAGAAAGGATGACACACCTAAGATATGACTTATCTTCTTGAGTTGTCTTACTTACAACATGGTGTCATTTTCTCAAAATAGTTAGTCTCTTTAATTAGGCATCTCTAGCTTATCTTGTAAATTAATTCAAATTGATTACTCAAGGCTAACCCTAATATTTTCTTTATCACATAATTTTGAAATCAAATTAAGCATTAGAATTCACAAAGTCAGAAATACATCTCAAATAAACAA
Organism: Sequoia sempervirens; assembly: GCA_007258455.2. NCBI lineage: Eukaryota > Viridiplantae > Streptophyta > Pinopsida > Cupressales > Cupressaceae > Sequoia > Sequoia sempervirens. The sequence goes on along the minus strand of VDFB02193867.1, from coordinate 78,937,114 downwards.
CTCACTCATACGACACGAAGGGCCAAAAGCAGAGGGGTACTACACAATGTCTCAATCTTTCTGGTATTGCAACCTCACTAATCCGCTATAGTTATTGTTTATTTTTCTATGGAGGCCTAGGGTTTGTACCCCAATCATGCTCTTACCAATGCTTCTATTGTTTTTTATTAGGGCTCTCTCAATGTTGAGGGCCCTAGGGATAAGCTCGTCATAAGAAGTGACACATTGCACCTTTAACTAAAAGGATAAATTCGTATTGAAATTAGCAATGATAATTCTGACTTGTTGCTCCATAGGAATGGGTCACTTGCTCTTACTAGCTCGCTACCTCCATCGTTTTAGGAATTTTGCGATCAAGTTCAATATTTTGATTTTAGGAGTCTTAACAGTTGGAAATCATAGTAAAATCAGAATTTAATAAGTTTTGGAATTAGCATTTTAAAGTGTTTTTTGGGGTCATTAACTTCAGACTATATTCTCTTTTGCATGGGTGGTTGCATGCCAAATTTTTTTGGTGTAAAATATCAGAATTATTAGATTATGTTGCATGTCTATGAATAAAAATTATTGGAGTGTGAGTTTGATATTTTTTGAAGATCTAAATAGTCAAGCTTGGTAAAGAAAAATAATGTCAGATAATATTAGTCTAGAACAAAATGAAGAGACACTTGATAGATTGCGGGCTAGATTGAAAAGAAAGGGTGATGGGAAATGTTATTGTCTTTGCAATAATTACAAGGGCTTAAATACAAGATGACTTTTAATCACAATAGCTGAGAAACATTGTAGACAACATGGTCACGTTGAAGGGGGGAATGATTATCGTCCATTGGTAAGTTGTTAATTATATGTGTTTATATTGATTGAATTTGTAAATGTTTATATCATTTTAACATTTATATATATATATATATAATCACTTGATCATGATCATGGTTTATTTGTGTCTATCATTATTATAAAGGTGGGGTGCCCTAGGGTAGATGATATGGATTATCACGGCCCAGAGAATGTGGTTTTGCAAGCGGACGAACATGGAATTGTGAATATCGAAGATGAAGTTAATGATCCTATGGAAGAAGATGATCATGCACCAAAAAACACAGTTGAAGATGATGGTACAAATACATTGATCTATGACACATTTAGTGGCAGAGTTGATCATGATGATCAAGATGACTTTGATGATATTCATGATTTACCTATACTTGAGAAGGCATACAAGCCCCTTTATGAAGGATCCCAAACAACTCTTCTCTCTGCTGTATTGTTGTTGTTGAACTTGAAGGTTATGAATGGTTTATCAAACATAGCAATCTCACAGATGTTAAGGTATGTCATATATGTCATCTTTTTTCATCTATTTTAATTGTTGTTAGTTCATCACTAGTAAATAAATGATGAAATATGTAATATTAATATTCTTTATATTAACAAATTATTTTTTGTTGTATATTGATTGATGAATTTTTGTTACCATCATCAAATATTTTACCTCGCTCATACCGAGATTTATCTACCATTATGAAAGATATCGGAATGGAGTATCAAGCAATAGATGCATGTCCCAATGATCATTTTATATATCATAAACAACAGGAATTTATAACAGAATGCCCAGAATGTCATATCAGTAGATATCAAATAGATCAACTAACAAAAAAGGTGCCTCACAAGGTTCTTCATTATATTCCCATTATTCCACGTATGCAATGATTATTTAGGTATGAAAGCTTAGCACAATTTATGGATTACCATGAATGGAATGGAAGTGGAGATGACATTCTTCGAATGCCTGTAGACGGTTCTGCATTTAGGGACATGGAGGAAAAATGGCCACACTTTAAAGAATGTCATAATCTCAGGCTTTCATTGGGAGTGGACGTTGTCAATCCATTTGGAGAGCTGAGATCTATTTACTCAGTGTGGCCTGTTTTTGTTATCAACAATAACATTCCTCCATGGATGTCAATAAAGAGGGAGCACATAATGTTTTCAATGATTGTTCTAGGTTTTTTTTTACATCAATTTTCTTTAACATAGTAGCATCTCATTTGTCTTATTTGTTGCATAATGACTTATATTTTTTTCATTCAATAGTCATGTACATTAATTTATATATATTGCAGTAAAATGGTTATAATAATTATGTAATGTTTATGTTCATTCAACTAGGTAAGTACCAAGTTAAAGATATGAATGTATATATCGAGCCTCTTATCGACGAGTTACTAAAGTTATGGAATGGAATCACTATGTATGACGTCTCTAGACCAATAGGACAAAGACAATTTCAATTCCATTCAATGCTTGTATGGACAATTCATGATGCCCCAGGGCTAACACATTTTTGTGGTATGTTATAATGTTAGATTGCACTTTAACAATATTTAATTTGATGAAGTAGATATCGTGTATGTTTTTAAAATAATCTATTCATTATATAGAATTATAAAAATTGACATATTTAATCCAATTATATATGATCTTGCAGTCTTCAAACAAAGGGAAAATTTGCATGTCCAATTTGTGGTCCAAAGATGAAATCTCATCGTTCAACAAGTTTAGGAAAGCAGTGTTTGATGAGTATGGGCACTTCCTCCATAGAAATCATAAGTATCGAACTAAAAAAACATCTTTTCAATGGGAAAGAGGAGACTACATAAAAACCACGAAGAATGACACCTCACCTATGGAAGTTGGAATATAATAGAATTAATCGTCAAGGTTATACATCGGATCAAATTGTTTATCTATCATATATGATATGTTTTAAATTTATATTTTTATATTGTGTTGTGTTTACTCATGTTGTAATTGATAATGATTGTCATTGTTAACTTGTTTAAATTATATGCTTCATGAAGGTCATCAAGGCATTAATGGTTGACTTCCACAGGGACTAAAAAGTTATCCTAGATAATTTAGTAGGTTGCCCTACAATGAGCAACTACAAATTGTGCATTTGTTTCTAATGCATATCCGGAAGAATATAATAGAAGCGTTATGGAAAATATTGGATGGAAGGCATGACAAAGAAAAAATTGTCAAAGGAATTTATGTGACATTAGGGAAGCCAATCATGCAATGAAAAATGTCGTCAATTTTACATGTTTGACATGATGCAGTGAAACACCACAAGGCTATGTGTGAATTTTGCAGTAGTCCTCAAATTTCAAATCAAAATGTTGGATGGCGTGAAGAAAACTTGTGATTCTAGTATAACTGCAGTCTTTTAGGTGACTAATGTTTCATCTAGAAGCGACATACATCCAAAAGTCTTAGAAAATCGATACTATGTGATTTTGGATGATATACTTGAGTGTGACTTTAAGTCCTTGATTAATTTTGTTAAGTTGTCATAGTGCATACAGTCTGATTGAATAAAAATGATCTGAGAGAAGCATTATTGAACATGATAATGGTTTCATGGTTAATATAATAGTCGGCGAGTTGGAAATGACCTCACGTTCTTCAAATAATGAAGCGGTATTATTTTCGAGTTTCCAAATGAAACCCGGGTTGGTCTCTCATTTGTTGTTGAGCATGATGATCCAAGAGGAAGGCGGTAAAGTATAATGTGGTGGAAGAAGAAGATACCGAAGAACTAGAAGATGATGTAGATGATGATCAGGATCAACAGTTAGTTGATGATGTCCCTGACAAAGATGTCGAAGAGGAGGAACTAAATCATGATGATGTAGGAGTTAATGTTCATGAAGATGATATTCATGTAGATGATGACATTATCGAAACTGATATCGATGATGATGATGATATGACCAATCCTTACAATGTCAATCTGGATCAGATGATACAGACAAAGAGTTGGATGAAGAAGAAGATCAATGACATTGAAATGTATAGGTTATGCAATTATATTATCTATTTGATATTAATTTCTTGATAGAATTATATTTGACTTATGTGGTTACATAATTAATTCATGATGTTTTTAATTTTTATGCCATTACATAATTAATTTAATGATGTACTTTTAATGTTTGAAAGGTCAAAAAATTAAAACATTTCAATAGTGATGTTAACAACTTTGAAGTTAGTGTGTTTTATGTTTCATGTGATCATAAAAGATTAAAAGAATCTAGGTTAATGAAGTGGTTATTCGGTGGTTGACAACAAAGGCCTTTAAAGGAAGGCATAAAAGTGATCATTGTAATGGTTGTTGATGGTTGAGGGATTTAAAATACAAGCTCTTGACATTCAAAAATCTGTGTTTTTCTTCAAAACTTCTATATTTTTCCTATTATGCAACACTGTAAGGTCACATGTAGCCATATTTTGATGTGAAATAAATTCCAAGTCATGAAGATATGTGTTAACTTTGATTTGAATTTGATTTGAGGGCTTAAGGCGTTGATTTGAGTTAGAAAGCTTCATTTCTTTGCATACAACCCGGTTACCCTATTTTTTAGGGTTTTGTCATCCAAACATAATATAAAAGGGCTCTTACACACTTTTGTGATTCTTGTAGCTTGTAGAGGCTATGAATATTAATTGTAATTGTAGGATGCATGAATAGGGTGTAGGATGAAATAGAAGGTATAATCTTTTTTGTCCTCAATTTTTTGTGAAAAGCATGTGAAATGAGAGTACTTTTCTAGCCCGATGCTTGTTTGCTCATTCATTTTATATAAGAAAGTTTCAAGGCAGTATGGGTTAGCAAGTTAGATATTATTTTTAATGATTGAGTCTAGGTAGAGTTGTAGAAATTGTAAAAGTTTGATGGTTTTAAGGAAAATGCAATTTATGTTTTGAGTCTTTCTATAGTAGGTTTTGAATTCATGGGGATTTGATGTTTTATGCTTGTAGAATATGATATTTTTATTTAAATTAAAATTAATATACAACCTAAGTGACCAAATACTTATTGATAACCATAAATCTTTGATATCTCTACCTTTTATATTCAACACATATGGACTAATAGTTGAACACAAAATCGGTCGTTGTTATAAAAAACAACACATAAATTTTTAAAATACAACTTATATTGAAAAAAAAATGCACTAATGAAGTTGAACACTAAAACTTTTTGAAAATCCTTCACATTTAATGGGAAAATACATGTTATTTATTGTGCTCACCTTTTATATTTGTGATAGGAAAAACTATTAATATAAATTTATCCAATGCTTGTACATTTCTACCCCAATTGTTGTACACATAAGAACAATATTTTTTCACTATGATAACAATATTGCTCGAAGGACCTGGACCAACTGATGAGGTCTTTAAAAATCCTCCTACACTTTGGGCTCTACAAGACCCAGGAGGGTGATCCCTTAATGTGTTTACAACCTCTACACCAATATCATAAACAACATTAACACATAACAAATAATCCCATTGAATAGCTCAACACAATAGGATAATATCGAATAAAATTGGTTGTTCACCAATAATATCAACTATGTGGAGCATGAGATAACTGCAACACAATCCATAGTAAAATATAGTCATTAATATTCAATTTGTAGCAAGCTCTAGGAAAAGACAAACAATTACTGAACTACACAAATAAGTACAACTTAGATCAGTGACATATATCCATTGCAGGAGTCAAATTCATAAGCATCTAAAGGTTTATGACAGATTTAATACATAACATATAACTTATAAGATCCCTGACAATATTGCATTACAATTTCATCAGTATGCATTCTCACCCAATACTAATCAAATCCTTATATAGAACATATCCACCTATAATCCCATTCAAGCATTTTAATTAATTCCTTGAATTAAAGCTAAAATAAGGATTATACATACCACAACAGTGAGATGAATGAAACAACCCTTAGTCATCTTATTCAAAATTCGGATATACAGGTATAGTGGAGAGACATGAGTTTTAATTTATCATTTCAACTCAAATTCTAGTACTTTTATACAACATTAAATCCCCATGAATTCAAAACCGATTATAGAATAACTCAGAACCTAAATTGTAGTTCTCTCTAAAACCAACAGACTTTACAATTTGCTCTACAACTTCACCTAGACTCGACCAAAAATTATCTAACTTGCTAACCCGTACTTCTGGCCTTGAAATCCTTCTTATAAAAAATGAAGGAGCAAACAAGCATGAGGCCAGAAAGTACACATGTCACAAGCCAGTTGGCACATCTGGTGATATTTCAAAAATTGTTACAACAACCATCACCTTGGAGAATATTCTTGTTCATCACGTCAACTGAGAAAAGTCGACGCAACAACAAAAAACCACAAGAAAGCCACGCCGAGAATGCCATCAAAGCAAAACTGGAAACCATTGTAACCATAGCATCCGATTTACCACTTGTTAGTAGTCCATTCCTTTTACTCTTCCTCGCTCAAATATTTAGTTACCCATTTCTGGTATTCTTCATTAGTCGGCTAGTCAAAATTAATCACCTCATTCACCTTGGTATTATAAGGTGTGTATTTTACCGCTACCTAATTTGCATCTCTTTCAAAAGCTTCCAAAAATGAGCAGGTACTAATGATTTTATCCACACAGCTCTCCAACAAGTTATAATCTGACTCATCACAAATTAATTTAATTTGATCATTGATGACTTCACTTGCTTGATCTTTCCACTGCTGGAGTAACCTGATTTTTCCCTGCTCATCAATTATATCTGGTAACAATGTGTTACCCCAATCATTAAAATTCTTCACCAATTCCTTGATCTTCCTACTCAAATCATCTGGTAGGGTCTGAAAACCTTGCAATGATTTAACCAACACTTGAGTAGGCTTTAATGATTGGGGCCTATTATTTGTATCAAACCTTGAAGCATTATACATGACATCCAAATCACTGGCCCTAGGGATCCAATTTTCAATCAATGGTATCACTACTTCCTGATCCCTATCAATATTCTTTATTGCATCTAATAGCAAAGAATATAAAGAATGTATAGATAGAAATTTACTATCAACCTTTTCATTTAAATGCCTCAAGACAAGAATAATAACAATCTCCCTCTTTTCAAAGAGATCCCTTCCCTTACTTACCTTCAAATGATGTCCGCACCATCACTTTTGCAAGAGATGCTTCTTTCTGGGATCAACAAAGCACTCAAGCTTTTCATCAATTTGTTCTAAAGGAGGTGAGAGAAATATTCTAACCTGATACCTCGGGTGGAAATAATTGGGAGAAGCAAGAGACCAATCTCTACCGTGGAAGTGTAATGTAATGGGTCCCCTCGAGCACTTGATTCTCCCCAATCAAGCGAGGCGGGTACCTAAACCTTTCCACCTCACCCAGAACTCAACATTCCTCCTCGCTAGACCTCCTGTTGTATTCCCAATCGTGCTGCTGTACTTCTCCCATTAGGGCTCTTTTTTCTGCTCCTCCCTTTCAAGCAGCCTTTTGGGCCAATTTGGCCACATTCACAACAAATTAGTGGCCTCAAAGGTTTAGGCCCTACTCTCTTTATTATTAATCCTCCTCTCTAAAATTTGATTGGTCTGTGAACATTTGACTTTCTTCCTTGAGGGGCCAATGCCCAAATTGCCAAAGTTTCATATTCTTCACTGAAGGCAGAATCTTGCAATGCTGCCTTGACTTCTTCTTCAAAGTCTTGCAAAGGATGCTTGGACTTTAAAATAGCATTAAATGCTACAACATCTGCAATGTCCCATTTAGGCATAATCAACACACTAGCCTGACTCACCAGTCTTCTTCCCTCTTTAGGAGTGATGTTCTTAAATTCCTCCATTAATTCAGCTTTTACCTCCTCATCATTATCCTGGTCTGACCTGTCAAGCCTTAGTTCTCTTCTCTTCTTACATTTCTCTTGATATTCTTCAAATTTTATCCTCCATACCAATTGCAAGAATACATGATTTTTTACAAATGTATTGTCATCTAGAAACTCCTTACATGCTTCCATTCTAGCATCTTGTACACTTTTTCCTTTCATATCTAAATCAGATAGAACCAATTTAGCTGGCCTAGGAGGGGAAGGCATACCAACCTGCATGTCTTGATCAGTAACAATAATTTCATCCATCAAATCCTCCTGTGGTTGATCAATTATTTTTCTTTTAGGGCTTGGATCGGATGGTGGTGATGAGGGACTGTCTTCTGGTGATGATTCTAAATCAATGATTTGAATTGCCCCAGGCACTTTGAATTTTGGATCTGGTTGTGAAGGAAACTTCATTATTTGCTTTCCTTTTCTGTCCACTTCCTCTTCATCACTGCTATCATCCTTTTTCCTCCTATAAATAGGCCACCTTTCTGTAGGCTAGTATGTTGGCCTTGTTTCAATTGGTTTGGCACCTTGTTCCTGTACACCCAGACTCAGTTCTAAATTTATCTTTTTGGTCCTCAATGTGCCCATAATTTCCTTGAAGTTCTGCATTAGAAAGTCAATCTTCTTATGGTATGGATTGAACTCCAATAATGGATCATACTTCGGATCCATCTTATGCACAATATCTAATAGCTTATCATAAGCTATCCATTTCTTCTTGTTCAACTCCTACCTATTTAGATCAAATTCATTTCTGATCAAATCCTCAGGAAAGTTGAACTCATGCACAAATTTTTTAGCCTTTATTCTTTGTCTGAAAAGGGAAAAGAAACCCTCAGGATCATGCTGCCACTTTGGACCACACCTCAAATGGTAATCATCAAAGAATTTCTCAAAATGCACCCAACCTCGTTTTGAAAAGGAAAAATCAGACACCACTGTATAATTAGGGAAAAATGTTCCCTTACCCCTCCCTGTGAGGTTGCCCTCATGGATACAACCTATTTGCCACATAACTTCTGCAAACCCCACTCTTCGTGGCACATTGTATGGCAGTATATGGGGGTTCCTTGAAAACTGTATACTCTCAAAACAGTGCTGACTAGGTATGGGATAATGTCACCCTAGTTATGCCAAACTTTCAATTTTGGCTTCCTCCCTTTTGGCCTAAGGAAATCATGCAATTCCTTAGGGATCCTGGGTACATTTACCATCAATCTAGCCCTTAATTTAGAAGCAAAGAAATTATCAAATTGCACATAACTAGTGATTTCCTTATTGAAAGATAAATCTGCAACCCATAATTGTACTGGCAATCTTTCTCCATCAACCAATTTCCTTAATTCCATCTTTTCAGAGAAAAAGTCAGCATTCTTGAACAAGAACATATGCATCAGCATAGAATACCAGAAGAATTGAGTGCCGGTATCATTTTTCTATAACTTTGACAACCCTTCATGTATCCTCTCATCCAAGAAAGAAGCAAAGTCATATGTCATAGAGAAGTTAGGGTGTTGTATTTTCACCCCCATGAACATGTATGCAATAGGCATCACCGCACCAGGAATGAAACCAAAAATTTGACACAATGAATAGAAAGTGGCCAAGAAATGATTTGCAAAATAGTTTAATCTGAAAGGTTCCTGGTCACTGGGGCTGATATGAAATTGTGAACTTCCTACCCTACCCAGATGAGGTGGAAGCAACTTAGCTCTAAAAAGTGACTTCAACTTTGCATATTCCTGCTTCATTTCCTCAAGATTGATAGGAACCAAGTCTTCACTCAGTTCACTCAAGTCAAAAATCTATTGGACCTCTTCTCTATTAACGCTCAGCAGAACCTTTCTGTCATTATCCCTGATTACGCGTGTGACAGGGTCATATCTTATAGCCACTGCCCTAAGTAAGTCTATGTCAGGGAACACATTTGGGACCACTAGCTTTCCCAAATCATACATCCAGCTGTTTGAAAAGGGGCGAGGCAAATTCCTCTATCCATACCATAATCTAAACATTTCCAAGCTTGTGAGAGGAACCGTAGCATTGGCAATGTTAGAGCAATTATATACTAACTCTTCCCCTAGGATTTTTCCTCACATTAGAACCAATCCCTTGTTCCTATCATTCATTGAGCAGGGCAATTGATCCAGTAAATCATCGTACAGGTTTCTTTTTAAATATTCAACTTGGCCAGAATGTTGCTTTGGTGGTGCCATCTTGGACAAACTAGGGTCTTTTTACAATTTCACACTTCGAATAGCTAGGACTAACTAGAGATAGGAAATTACAGAACAAAACAATGCAATTTCTCACAACTATAATTAAACTATAGACCTAACACGTTTATCAACAAGCTCAATGACAAGCACAGCAAATATTTTCCCAAATTCAAGTGCAGAATGACTGAGAAGCACATAAATTAATTCACGGCTTTGTTTGCAAAAGTCCCAAATTATGGCTGCAAAGATTCACAACTTTGCTTTTGGCTCTGAAACTGCTCCGTAAAATACTTGAATGCTTTGTGATACAAATAAAATAGGAGAATTGATTTTATCTCAATCAAATCATGCCTGCAGTTTTAAATTTTAGTCATTCAATGTGGTGATTGCCCGCGAGCAATCAAGAAAGATCCTACAACTTTGGATCAAGTGCGATGAAGGAAACCGTAGATCTTGAGCATTCATGATCTTGTTCCTTCAACATAGTCGCCAGCCTTATTATTAACTGTCGAGCAGCTTTTTCGTCAAGATTATAACATATCCGCTAATTTAAAACATGTGCACCTCAAGAACACTTTAGTAACCCACCTTTTAATGTATTAAGGCTGGATTAATTTGCCACAATATTTCCTTCATTCCTTCAGCTTCATCAGATAAGACACATGATCTTAGCCATTCCCCGCCATCCCACGATGACCCCACCAGTCGATCGTAATATCACATGCGAGCGCCACATGTACTAGGCCCTCTCCCCTAATAAATGTTTTTTATTTTGCAGAGGGACAAGTTCGCGTGGTCGTAGATCACCGTCAGTGATCTCACCAAGCCTCACGCCATCCCGGCACGCGATGACCCTACCGGGCTGATCATGATGCATCACCGTGAGCGCCACGGTATTGGGCCCTCTCCCCTAATAAATGTTTTTATTTTGTAGAGGGACAAGTTCGCATGGTCGTAGATCAATCATCATGTGATCTCAGTTGTTCCCCACCATCCTGCGTTGACCCCACCAGTTGATTGTGATATCACAGGCGAGCGCCACATGTCTCATCTGGTGAAGCAGAAGGAATGATAAATACTTTGATGCATCTTTAATACATTATGCCATGGGTTACTAAAGTAGTTATAAGATGCACGTGTTTTAAATCAACGGAGATGTTATAATCCTGGTAGAAAGGTGCTCAATGGTTAATAACAAGGCTGGTGACTGTGTTGAATGAATAGGATTGCCAATGGTTAAGATCCATGATTGACCGCCATCGCATGATCAAAAGTTGTGAGTTCTTTATTGATTATGATATCACGGGCGGGGGCCATGTGGATCTCCTTGGCAACGAGTAGTATGGTGGGGCAATGGCTACCCAGCCTACAAAAAGGCATGGGCATCCGCATGGCTTATGCCTACCGCACTTTTGTTAATGATTGTCAGTGTCAATTAATGCAACTTTCATTAATTAGTTGTTGTGTACTTCCTTAGTATGTTCAATATAATTTTTTTTCTTTAAAAAATTATTCTCTACTTTTTAAAACTTTTTAAAATTGTTGTATATTTAAATTCTTAAAAATATAGAATAATTTTTTGTTCTTTAAAAAGTAATTTTGTTTTACTTTGAATGATTTTAAATATAATTAATAGAATAATTTTGAACTAACTATTTCATATTTTGTTATATACATTTAATAAATAAAATAAAATAAAATATCAATTTTTAAAATATGATTGATAAAATAATTCTCATACACTAAAAAAATTGATATATACATATAATAAAACAAATATAATAATATATCAAGTTTTAAAATATATGTAATAAAATAATTTTTAAAGGATAAAAAAATGTTTCATACTTAATATATACAAATAAAATAAATAT
>VDFB02193867.1:78824001-78925155 GCA_007258455.2 Sequoia sempervirens | reverse complement strand
ACCCAACACTAATGTATCACAATAATGTAGTGATGATACTATTGCTCATACATAATTCACTCGAAATAACCCACAACCGCCACAACCAATTACACCATCATTACCTTTTCCTAATCCACCTAGTACTCCTCATTATAACCCACCTACAAAGGAATATGATCTTGTTGAACAATTAAAGAATAATCCTACAAATATTTCCCTTTGGGATTTACTTTAGACCTCACCAACTTACAACAATATTCTTCAAACAACCTTACAACAAATTGCAGTTCCTATTGGTACAAATATGAATGATATGGTAGCTTTAACCCATCCAACAAATCAAACACATCTTGACATTACTTTCCATCAACACGAGCTCCCTCCTTTAGAGTTGTGCAAACAAAGTGATGCTTTCATGATCATTTCTCAATAAAAACGGACAGGAATAAAGAGAATTTTTATTGACAATGGTTCTTCTCTTAATGTGTTTGGTGTGAGTCTCCTTGATCAATTACAAGTTGATAGATCACAAATCATACCTAATTCTACACCTATTCAAGGATTTGATAATACAACAAAGCAAACACTTAGTGTAATCACTTTTCCTATTACAGTTGGGGTGGTTACTTTTTAAACTCCTATTCATGTCATGTCTTATGGTCTTTCATACAATACTCTTCTAGGTAGACCATGGATTCATGAGATGAATGTAGTACCTTCCACCCTTCATCATATCATGAAATACATTTATAAGAATAACATTTATCAAATTGAAGATGATCTGGAGCTTGACAGTTGCTTGCACCTTGAAAAAGGAGCTACAAGTCCTCTAAAAAACATTGATTCCAACATCCAACATAGATCCTATTGAAATTGAACATAACGATGAAGAATTTCCATCTAAATTATTTGGTGATGATTGGAGATCTTTAGAATTCACACCCCCCAGTTTTGGGCGAATACATATTCACAAACAAGAAAGATGAGAAACAATAACAACCAACTATCTTGATAATGCAACATTCAAATAACCTTTCAAAAGCATCCACCTCAACCTCTTTAGACAATACCACAAAAATGCTTGAGAAACACAACAATGAAAAACCACCTAATTCCAAAGTAATGAAAAATATTTATGGAAAAGGGTATGATCTCCTAAAACAACAAGGATATAGTGGAAAAGGATGTGGTGCTTGAGAAAAAGGTATCTACAACCCTATAGAGCTTAACACACAACACAACTCACAGTCTTGGTTATTCTCCTTTACTCAACATCAATAATATCACACACAGCTCCCAAAATTATTCCTTATTCACATAAATAACCTTAATTGTTTCTCCTTTCCATGTAATAGTTGTAGGATAATCACATTCTCACTATTGCATGTCTTGCATCCATCGCAAGGGGCAGCATATCATCATCCACTTTAGGCTCACCCTTGTCCTACACTAAGTGGGGGGCAAAGGGATAGAAAACCTTATCCCTTGTATTTCAATTTTCATTATCTCTTTTGACTACTCGTTAACTTTTCATGAACATATAAGAGAAAGCTTGAGATGTGAATGACATGTCTTAATATTGAGTCACATGTGACATTCAACCCTTCTTTCATTTTTCATTTTTCCTCGACATGACGTAGCCTAAATTTGAAACACATGACTTGGCATGGGGCTTTACAAGTTGGATCTCATGTCTTGTTTTCTTTTTTTCTTTTCTTCTCTACTTTAAAGTAATTTCCCATAGAACAATGTGTAGCAATTCCTTTAAAGTGGAGGGCATACAATACCATATTTCATTTACATTCTTGGTTTGTAGTGTAGCCTTGCCATTTGTGTGTTGTGTTTGTCACTTTATGGATGACATTGGGTGTGATTTCCTTCATAAGAGTGATCTTTCTCAAGCATATGGCATTCCTCTTAGTAGCTTGATGCGACGCACTGCATCCCCTAAGTTGTGAATATACTATCCTTTGATTGGTCTTGTTGTGTTGTTTTTGCACACATGCCCCACTGAAGGTAGGGACCCCCTTTTTTTTTGCTCTAATTTTCATGCTTTGGCCCTTTGTTTTTCATAATTTTCTTACTTAGGCATGTTCTTGAATGTTTATCTTGCTTACACTAATGATCCCTTTATGTTGTTTTTTGAGGATCTTAAGTTTTAGACTATTCTTGGGTTTTCCTTTCATTTCAGGATTTTCCTCCTTCAACGAAATTCCCCAGTTTCCTTGAAAACCCAATGGGGAAGAGCTTACACTGTGATCTGGGGTTTTTGGTGCTTTGTGGAATTCTGTGTCGACTAGATTTTTTTGAAATTCTTACACCTCATCGAATTCCCTGGTTTTAGTTTGGGTTGTCTTGTTAATGGCCTTAATGCTTGATTGTAGCATTTTTGTGGCATGTATTTAGTTGATTTTGGGGAATTCTTGTCCCATTGATATTTTTTCATTTGTCTTCTATTATCTGCGGGGTTTGTTCTTGAGTGCTTGACTTAATTTGATGTTTGGACTTATGCATTTTTTAATTTTGTGGTGAATTTCCTAGGCATGATCATTGTTGCTGCTATTTTCTAGGACGTCAAATCTTGTTACCAGTCATTGAATATAATAGATTTCACTTCATCAATGGTATGTATTCATTTCCTTACTTTTGATTGTTTAAGGTGAATGATTCTTTGGCGTTACTTTTGTATGTATGCGTGGAGTCTAGATTTACATGTTTGGCATTGAGCATTTTAAAGCTACTATTGTATAAATGTTTTCATAATTTTTGGAGGTCTAGAAGATGCACCCCTCAGTTAATCTTTGACAATGCCAACTTCACCTTTGATTTCAACCCTACATGTGTGATTGGTTCAGCTTGATTTGATTTTAGGGTTTCTGAGCTTGATTGATTATCGACCATAAGTGGGGTTTAAATATGTGATTTCAGTTCTATTTAGGTGAAGCTCAATTACACCTATTTCAAATGACCCTTTTTTTTTAAAATTTTAATAAGTTGAGCACTCTAAATCTAATCTAACTCCCTTGTGTTAATGGTGAATTTTAGAGTTTTAAGCTTAGGGGAGTCAATGGTGAAATTTAGGGCATCACCAATATTCACCAATTTTCCTTTGGGAATGCTGAGAGCCAATGGATAGCTAATGGGAAACTCAAAGTAAATTAGATTTGAGCTCAAGGACCTCAAATTCTTGATCGATTTATTATTCTGGGCAAGATTGTGAAAAGTGGTAGTTTTTAGGATTTTGAGACCTACGCGGAATTCCCACACCTTCGAAATTTCCTGATTTATCCTATGCCTCCTTGTTTTCTCAGATGTGTGCAAAGCCCATAATTTCACTTACCTCATGAATTTCCTTCCATGGTGTATTTTCCCGAAATAGTTTCGCAGTATGGAGGATTTGAAAGTTAATGAATGCAATGTTATGGGTTTAGCATCTCATGCTTGATTTGAATCATTTAAAAGGGTGTTACATACTTTTCCTTCATCTGGTGATGACTAATTTTTCAATAACCATGTTTTATCATTAGAATCCGCTTAGTAGGGAATTCCCCGAATTTCCTCCCTAGCTTGATTTCCCTGGATGGCTCAAAATCCTAGATTTCTTAGTAATTATGCCTTATGTTAATTTGAGGGGATTTTAATTATAGCTTTTGGTTGATTGATTATGATTATATTGTCTATGGTTGGCTAACCTCAATATGGGAATTATAAAGGAAAATTTATTGTGGTTTCTTATTAGATGCAAGCTAAATCAGGTAGAGTGGTGGCCAATAGACAATGGGCAAGTAGACAGATCTAAGTGCTAAAGGATCCTCTATCTCTAAAGTAGAGAAAATAAATATGGACATCAAGAGTAAGGTTCCTAATTCTAATATTTCCTCCATCTGGTCTGAAGTTGGAGATACCAATGTAGGAAAATGGGAATATGAAGAATTCAAAGGAAGGATGGCTGCATAGAACCTTCCCCTATTGGCTAGAAGGATATTGGATTTAAGATTGCTTCATGTGGCTGGGTTCCCTTCCATAGTGCAGTGTTATGAGTTGGTGCTTGAGTGTGCTAAAAATTATGACAGAGGTACAAAAAGAGTGATTGGCCCTCAAGGTAGGGTGTTATCCAAGTTCTCCCCTCCTTCAGTGGCACAAACTTTTGACATTCCTGATAGGTCTCTTGTGGTGGCCTCTGATTTGGACATGGATAAAAATCATTATGAGGATAATACCAACAAGGCTCTATAGGTGATCAATTCTTGGTTGGAAAAACCTATGCCTCACATAGATCAAAATTGCCAAAATAATTGTTTAGGGAAAAGTTCAAGTCAGAATATTATGATGCAATTACACTCCTCAATAGAGTATTGGGCTTGAAAAGTGTGGGAGTCTTTGAGAACTAGATGTTCTTCATTGTAGTAAGGATGGAGGAGAATATTGATTATCACTGGGCAGGAATCATAAGTGCCATGATGCATGATCAACTATGCAATGTGTTGCAAACAAAGAGCTTCACCATGACTTCATACCTAGTTTATGCACTTTCAAGGTTCCACCCATACAAAGGATTGGATACCAGAGCTATATGAAGTCTGTCCATAGCTACACCTAGACAACTCAAGCTATAGTAGGGTGAATGGTGAATTCATCATGTACATCACTAGGCTGCTTCAAGGTGTAGAGCATGTTAGAATATATGACAAGGCTAAGGAGTAGATCAAGAAGTATGGGACTTGGTTTATACAGTTTCCTACCTTTTCTTACATAAGTATAGATGGTTTCTAGAGAGCCACTTACAGACTTTACAGGTATCCTACCAACCACCTCATACTCTTGAAAGTTACAAGGAAGATATGTGACTTTTGATGCCATAGTCAAGAAAGGGAAGCACAAAATAGGGTTTGGAAATGACTTTCCTCTTAGGATAGGTAGTAATGAGGCTTTCCCTTCCATACAATTTTTTTTTTTGAGGAGGATATGAGCACTTTGGGCCTATCTTTCCACTCCAAAAGGTCCAGATTTAATAGAACTAGTGAAGCCAAAAAGAAGGCCAGTAGGGAATGCAACCACAAGGATGACATAGAAGACAACTCGGCCAACTGCAAAGATGAGTTTGAGATTAGAAATAAGTTCTCTAGGATGCCAATCAATTTGATTAGATTGTACAATGTTAAAGTTATCTTAGATCAAATAGATGATGATGGGGATGTGATTGAAGGCCATGATTACAAAGTTGTGAATCATAAATCAATTGGAGAAATAGACTGGCTAGAGGATGAAAATATAGAACTAGAACAAGTTATGGCTCTAGTGATTAAATACACCAGGTTATGGCTTAAGCAAAGAGAATTGGGAATTGGAAATTGGTGTGCAATGCACCTATCACCTAATGGGAGACTTGGAGTCTCATTCTACCTATGAAGAGTCGGCATAGTAGGACCCTAAGGGTAAGACTAAGGTGAACTCTCCCTTCAAGATAAAGATTAAGGATGCTCAAAAAAAAGGAGAGAGGAAAAGTAGACCTATTTCCAAGAAAATAAAACATACTTAAAATGTAAATAAATTTGCAAAGGAGGAACCTGAGGAAGAGGGAGATGAAGGTAGTGCTTCCATGCCTAAGAGAAGAAGAATAGTGAGATTGTATCAAAAGAAGAAGGAATCTTCCAAGGAAGGGGATGAAATTGGTCCACCAGTAGTGAATGTGGATAGTTTGGGAGAGAAGACACATGTATACGCAAGAAGATAGTGTGCCAAAGAAGGATGTTCCCTTAGCTTCCCCTACTACATAACAAAATGATGATGACCCTCCTACTCATGAACCTCATGATGCACCAAGCGAATCTAAGGATGTAGAGGATTGCAAGGCTCAAGGAGAGGAACGATTCAAGGAAGGTGAGCTCTAAAATGCAGAGGCAGAAATAGAAAAGATATTGTAGTTTCCTTTGGTGACTTATGAGGACTCACCCACTGACCATGGGAAAGATAGAACTCTAGAGAGGGAGGAAGTTCCAACCAAGAATCCTTCGCCAAAACATGTAGAAAAGGAGCATTGTGAAGAAAAGAGTGGGAATCCAGAGCTTGACAAAGAAGATAAGATCGAGGAGACTCCTAATAAGCAGAATCTAAACGAGGATTTCTCTAAGGGTCAACAAGATGAGGTTGGGAAAGGTATTTTGCAATCAGGATCTATTGTGCCAACTTGGTTGGATAGAGAATTGAAGAGTAAATAGATTTTAGTGGATGACACTCTCCTGAATTGGGATGACTTATTGGCCAAAATTGGGAAAGGTAAAACAAAGAAAAAGGTTAGGGTCATTTCAAAGATTGAGAGAGATGAAGATAGTAATAGAGTGATCCACATTGCTACTCCTCATAATAAGCATAAGATGATGTGACTATTAGTGATTACAGTACGCAAACTATCAACTAAGGGCCTACCTCCATGGAACACGAGATTGAATAATATGAGGGCTCTAGTGCTGTAATCTTGGGTAGATTGAGAAAATAAGTGAAAACTAAGTGAGAGTTGAAGAAGGTGAATGAGAAATTGAAGAATTATCTACAGGATTTGATGAAACCCTTGTAATCTATCAACCAAATTATCCCTTCATCATCTACATCAAACCTCAAGCTAGAGGAAACCGCAACTAAGTTGCAAAAGATAAAAACTACTACACATGCCACACTAAACTGGTTGCAAGGGGTAGGAACCAAGGGTGATGATGCAATCAAGGAAATTCTATCAACTGGTGGGGATGCCATTAGGTTTGTGGAGTGGTTGAAAATTGTGTTAGCTCAAGATAAAGAATATGTAGAGCTCCTACTACAGAAAACTAGGACTATCCTAGAGTACACTGAGGAAAAACTAGGTAGTGATGTAATCCTTCCTTCTTCAAAAGCTGCAAAACCTTGGGAATGGCTTGAGGCCTTGCAAATCAGGTAAAAGATGTTGAAGAAGGTGCATAAGCAAGGAAATCAAGTAGAGGACACCTTGGAAAATATTTATGATAAATGTATCTCTTTCTTTGAGATCATGACAAGAAGGAAAAGGTTTGCACCAAAACACTTGAATCTAGAGCAAATCAGGAAATGGTGGTGTGATGTATATTCTCCATTCAATGATGGCCCAGTTAACCAACCACCAACTAGATGATGCAACTACTTACATTGTAGTCATGGATACATATCGACCCCTAAAGACATATTTGGATAAAATTATTAAGCAATTAAGGGATGATATTAAATCCATTGAGTGGAGAATTAATGTGTTGGTTGTTCCACCTTTGGCTGACCTGGAGAAAGTATTTTCAATGGTGTAAGATAAGATAGGAAAGGATAAGGACAAAGGGGAGGGAATTTAATACAATATCACATCAAAATTTGTGCTTCCCCATTACTCCTTCATTCTTTGCATGCAGTGGACCAAACTACATTGGAGAACCCAGGACGACCTGGATGAGTCCCAAGCATTTAATGCTATTATATTTTGTTCTGGAACTTCTTAGGTTGATTTTTTTTGTGGTCATTTGTTATTGTAACCCTAATTGGGCTGACATAATTTGGGGGATTTCTATAAATATGGCATTGTGCCTCATTTGTAAGCGCTAGATAGTTTTACATTGGAGCGAATTAAGCATTAAAGCAAGGAGTTAGTAGTTAGGTTATTTTCAAGCAAGCATTGTAACAGAAGATTGGAATTGTTGCTACTTTGGATGATTTAGTGCAAGTAAAGGCATTGTCATTTTGTTTCCTTCTTGTGTTAGTTTGTCTGGAATGGTTCCTGTGGTTCTATCTTTTGAAATTTCTTAAGGTTATTTGATATATGTTATATCTAGGGTTAGAAAATTCAATGGTGTTTATGATTTGATTCTTAAAGTGTTTGTAGTAATCCCTAGTCCATACTTTTTGTAGCTAGCTGATTGTTAGTTGCTTTGCAAAGTTATACTAGGCTTTAATATTCATTTTTCTTAGTTAAGTTGTGAATGTTTGTTCATTTCAATTGCAATAGGATTGTTCTGGATGAATGTTGATGATTTGAAAATCTTTCATGCCTTAGAAGATTGCTCTATTTCTGTAAGATTGCAGGTTTATCTGGGTCAAGTAGGGATTAGTTTTTAAGGGATTGGTCCATTTCAAGTATTTTATCATTTGCATTGTTAATCTTAGGATTAGTGTTAATTTTAGAAATCCCTCTGAAACCCTTATCTTTTGCTATTTATTTATCATTTGGGTTAGATTTAGGATTTTACGTATCATCAAATTGCAAAATTTGATAAACTTAAGATTCAGTATTTGTTTGTAGTAAGGTCTTGTTGTGATTACCAACATTTTCACATTTATCACTAAGTTGTTTATGTATTGTCAAGACTTGACATTAGAGATCTTGGGGTTATCTCTTGATGCTTATTGATTGAGATTTACCTTTCAAGAGCGATAGGATTTCCACATTCTGTTTGAGTTGTTGTTGTGCAGAAAACACCATGAAAAGATTGGCACTAGAAGGAGGGCTTGAATAAGCAAGTTGGATCAATTTTTGTCTGCCATTTCTCCTGAAAGATCTAAAAGAAGAACTAGATCTACTCCAGGAGAAGATGAATTTCAAGAGTTGCAAGCTCCTACTAGGTCAAGAAGGACTAGAGGAAGAGGAAAATCATCATCCACCCACCCACTTCCATCATCTCCATCATCCTTATCTTCATCAAGTCCATCCTCATCTAATTATGAAGCCATCCCTGTTCAACAACCCCAACAAGTTGTAAATCATCCATTACCACCTCCACCCCCACCAATGGCTTTCCTTGCCAACAATTTGTCTCTTGAACTTCAATAATTACAATGTTATTCCCAAGAACCCTGAACAGTTTTGTTCTAATTTCCATGTTAATGATCCCAATAGGATCACAGAGGAATATATCAAGATTTTTTAGAATTTCCTTAGGGATAGATGAATCAATCATGAGGATGTAGCATGTAGGATCTTTCCTTATTCCCTAGGAGAAGATGTGTTCTACTGGTACAATCATTTATCTACTGGTTCTATTCATAATTAGACTAAACTAGAGACTACATTTCTGCAAAAGTTTAGGATTCTTATTAGTCCAAATGAGCTTTATCTTTAGTTCACTAAAGTCAAGAGAGAGGTCAATGAGCCCTAGGGTAATTTAACAATAGGTTTCATTGTGCTTATACCCGAGTGTAGGCTCCCTATGTTGTAGATGATGTCACTACTTTAGAAGTCTATTATGAGGGTCTGGATAGTCTAACAACTACCTTTGTGAAATGAGAAACAATCATTTGACCACCCTACTTGATACATACACAGAAGTTGTAAAGGTTAGCACTGATTTAAGATAACACTTTTTTGGTCCTTTTCCATCATTGGGACCTACTGCTCACCTTGGGCAGGTCCCAGCTCTTAATCAGGCTCTTGCAAATCATACTCCTATCATGAATCTGATACCTCAGTTGCCTCTGGTTCCCCACCCAGAACCTCCTATGAATCAAGTTCCACCCATGGTTAGCTACCCCTAACAAAATGTTAATTAACCCATTCATCCACAACCTTAGACTGGTTTCCCCACATATTTGCAAAATTATGAGGTACTGAACCAGTCACTAAGTTTTGGTGCTACAATAGGAAATCCTCACAATAATGTAAACTAGACTCCATATAATAATCCTGACAAGGAAAGGTTGGATGAATTGACTAAAAAAGTGAAGAAGATGAACATGGAGGTCACTTATCTAAGAAGCTAGCACAATCAACTCCAAGATGCTCAAAGGAGCATGCAGTCCAATCATAATAGAGAAAATTAGAAATCTCAATAAGGATAGCACTTTGAGAGGGGACAAAACCCTAAAAGAGGGCATAATTATGATAGAGGGTAGAATTATGATAGGGGGAAATTTGGTGGACAAGGATTCGATAGAAGACAACCACTCAGATAGAACAGACTTGGAATACGAGGCCCAACAATGGGGTTGTTCCCACCTAATTGGATCAACCAGTTAATTAGGAGAAGCCTCCTAGTGGTGTATACCTGGCTAAAGTTGCTTTATCAGGCTAGTGTAGGCTTCATAAGATAGGCTCTCATTCTGAGGTAGATTGTCCTGAGTTCAAGACAACAACTTCAATCTTTCAATATGAGATGGACAATAATACAAGTAACCAGGAGTTGGTACCATCTACTCCTTACGACTCATCAGTGTTCGTGCTAAATCATGCTCCTTTTCCATAGAGTGAGGAGAATGTGCCTGAAGAATAATCAAGCTAGTCTAAGAAGGAAGCAGATCAGGTGTGTAATGGAGATGAAATTACACAAATTTTTGATGAAAATTTTGTGAATGATAATGGCCCCATGGATGAGGAAGAAACTTATGTTGAAGAGGTGCAGACATTCTAGTCACCTGTTAAGGAATATGACTTGAGAGATCTGCCAAATATATGTTTGCAAGATGGAGGCCCATTCACCACTTCTATTCCTCCAAAAAACTTCACCACACCTCCAGATCCCAACTCCAACAATAATCCAACATATCCTCATGTTCCTAGACTGTACTTATCTAAAGATCAAGGACAAGTGGATCTATCAAAAGGGTAGACTACTGAAACAAGCAAAGATAAGGTGTTGGAATTCCCCAAAGAGGCTCATGTTGACCTAAGTGCATAACAATTGGATATATATGTTGTAGAAGAACTCAAGAAGCTAAAGGTAAGTCTCTCTGCATTTGAATTATTGAGAGTCCCAACTATTAGAAATATAGTTTTAGGAGCTTACAATGCAAGTTCGGTATCACAAAATAGATCAGTCAGTGGGAGTGTTAATAAAGCATCTAGCTCTCAAGTAGTAAAAGACAAGAATCAAGTTCGCACACATCTTGGAGATAAAGGGAAGGAGAAAGATAAAAGTCAAGTTTCCTAGGTTGATATGCCCTTAACTTTGTTTCAAGGAAGAACAAAAACTCCTCCATTTTTTATTCGTGTCTATATATTTGGTAAGAACTTGCACAATTGCTTGTTGGATTCAGGTGCTTCTACCAATGTGATGCCCTTTGGTGTCTATAGAGCTTTAGGCATTACCCCTGCTATCTCCCAAAAGAAATTCACTCAAATGGATAGAACAAAAGTTAATGTTGTAGGGGAGTTGAACATGATTCACATGCAGATTGCTTCTGATCTTAGAAATCAGCATGTCATTAATATACAAGTGGTAGATATACCTGATGCTTATGGTCTAATTTTGGGAAGAGACTTTACTAAGGCCCTGAATGGATATGTATCAACTGATCAATCTCACATGTGGCTTCCTTGGAAGGGAGTTCCAAACTAGATTAGGATTGAAATGGAGCCTAGGATGAAATATGTGATCTCAAAATATCAAAATACTTCAAATGAAATACTGATATTAGAGGTGAGCATGGGTAATTATGTGTTGGCAGCCCCTTTTGAAGAATTTGATGTGGAGGAATTTTTTATGCTGCATATTGCACCCATTGACCTAACGGAAAAAATCTAGTAGTACTGGAGCCTAGGTGGAACCAATTAATGATGATGATCCTGAAGATAACTAGCTCAGCTTGCTAGATAATTTCCAAGAATACATCCAAAAGTGCATTGAAGATCAGATTCATTTGGGTAGAGGAATGAATTTTGAAGAATTACTCTTGCCTAATTGGTGTAGAGTTCACAATGCCTCCCACTTGGAATTGGAATGCTGCTTGTGCCAAGCTACAGTAGAACAAGTGCAAAGATGTATCAACCCTACTCTAGTGGTCAAAATCAATATGCAAAATATTCAAGAAGATTCCAAAGGGAAGAAGGTGATGTTTTTTGAAGAATCTTCCAGTACTAGCAACAGTACAAGGGATACAACAAGAAAATATAGAGTTGTTGGTTGTTGGACCTTAAGGTTTGATCGATCTAAATCAAAGTAAGGAGTTGGGGCAGGATTTGAGCTAATCAGTCTGAGAGGTAAGACTTTCTTTGTTTCTCATAGACTTATATTTCATTGTGCCTATAATGTAGAAGAATATAAGGCCTTGATTCATGGGTTGTTTATGGCACTAAGGAAAAAGGTCAAATTTTGCAAGTCTTTGGGAATTCTAAGTTAGTGGTCAAGCAAGTTAGAAAGCAGTACTCGTGCCATTACAGAAGGATGACCAATTATAGGCATAGAGTATGGGACCTTATTGAGGGATTTGATTCCTTCAACATTCAGTTGATACCACATAATAAGAACCAAATGGTAGACTCCCTAGCTCAGGTGGCTAGTACTTTGTAGCCTTTGTCTCTCTCTGGAATGAAGAAATTTACTGTGGAGTTGACTTCAGTACCTTCAATGCCTGAAAATGTGCCAAAATTTTAGGTATTTGAATATGATAAACATGTTTTAGGTTTTATTACAAGTTCAAATGTCTTTACTTCTCAAATAATTGATGAAGCTGAGCCCCAAGAAGAAGAGATGGATTTGGAAGGGGTTATTAATTTGAAGCTTGATGCTATTACAAGGGGAATGGTGCAGCTAGAGAGGATTTTTGATTTGGATAAAGTAAGAGATCAAGAGCAAGATGCTAAGGAGTTCATTAGTGGAAAATTTGAAACATACAACATGGGGATTGAAGATGATATCAAAAAGGTCTTCATTGGTAAAATGTGTACTACTAAGGAGAGAAAAGGAATCATTGATGCCTTGCATACATATCAAGACATGATAGCCTAGAGTTATGAGGACCTAAAGACATATGACACTTCAATTATAACTCATAATATCCCTCTAAAGCTAGGAGCAAGACATTTCAAGAAAAGGAAAAGGACAATCAATGCCCTACTAGAACCCATAATCCAAAAGGAGTTGCATAAGCTGATGTCTACCATGATCATATTCCTAGTCGGGCATTTGACTTGGGTTGCAAATCTGGTCCTTGTGAGAAAGAAAAATGGGGAGATCAGACTATGTGTGGATTTTAGGAACCTTAATAGAGCATCAGAAAAAGATAACTATCTAGTTCCTTCATTAGATGAAGTGCTTCAGATTATCAATGGGTCTCAAATGATTTCTTTTATAGATGGATACTCTTGATATAACCAAGTTATGGTACAATATGAAGATTGACATAAAACTTCCTTCACCACAAAGTGGGGAAATTTTTCCTACAAAAGAATGCCATTCATTTTGATCAATGTTGGGGCTACATTTTAGAGGGCTACAGACATTTCCTTTAAGGACATAATTGGTAAGTGCATAATAATTTATATGGAAAATTTGATAGTTTTCTTCAAAAGGTGAGGCCATCATATAGCAGACTTATGCAACGTATTTCAAAGGTGTAGAGAGTTTGGCATCTCTCTTAACCCAAAGAAATGCATCTTTGGGGTTACTGAAGAAAAATTGTTGGGGCATGTTATTTCAAAGAAAGGAATTGCTATTGATCCTGGACGAGTGGAAGCCATACTCAATATTTAGCCACCTACTAGCAAGAAATAAATGAAATAATTTTTTGGTAAAATTAACTTTGTATGAAAGTTCATCACTGGATTTGTTGAGATAGTCAAACCATTAAATTCCATGTTGAAGTAGGAAGCTAAAGTTGAATGGAATGTAGAGGCTAAAGAGGCATTTGTAGAAATAAAAAGAGCTATTGTTGAAGCCCCAGTCTTGGTGAGTCCTGATTATGCTAAGCCATTTTACATATATTCATTTTCTTCTGATCACTCTTGTGCTGGCATGTTGACTCAAAAGTCTAATCAAGGGAATGAACACCCCATAGCATTTATGAGTGCATGACTAAAATATGCAGAACTAAGGTACCCAAGTGAGGAGAAGAAATCCTTCACCTTAGTTAGGGCTGTGAAGAAATTGATACACTATATTCTAAGGAACAAGGTCTTTGCAATAGTGCCAGATCCCGCAGTCAAGCTATTGCTAATGCAAAATCAATTGGGAGAATGTAGAGCTAAGTGGGAGACTATGTTGTAGTAGTATGATATTGAGATTCAGCCCATGAAATTGGTAAGAGGGCAAGGGCTTACTAGAACAATGGTAGAAATGGGTCCTAACCTTGCAGCCCAACATTACAATATTGAAGATGTTTCTCTAGGGGACTAGTATGATGATATCATTTACTATCTTTTGAATCAATAGTGTCCAGATCACCTTAATGTTGTACAAAGAAGAGCATTGCACTTGAAGAGTGATAGTTTCTTGCTTAAGGGAGCTATTCTATACAAAAAGAACCATGAAGGTGTCTACTTGAGATGCTTGGGAAAGCAAGAAGTTGAAAGGGTCATGGAATAATTTCATGATAGATATGGCATTGGCCATGGATCTATTCCTTCCACTACAAATCAGATTCTGAGGGTTGGTTATTATTGGCCCACATTGTTCAAAGACACACATAACCATATCAGAATTTGTCACGTCTGTCAAACTGTAGCTACCAGAGAAAAGCATGCAGCACTCCCACTTCAACCAATTTTTGAGGTAGAACCTTTCGCACAGTGGGGAATCGATTTCATAGGTCCAATCAATCCACCTTCTTACGTAGGGCATGTGTATATTCTCACTGTTATATATTATTTCATAAGATGGACTAAGACTCTTGCATGCAAACAATTTATTTCTAAATTAGTAATCAATTTCATTGAATCTGGTATTATCAACTATTTTGGATGTCCTATGTCTCTAGTTTGTGATAATGGTCCTACATTTGCATCATTGAAATTCTCTAACTGGGCCTTTGATCATGGAATAATAATTAAATTTTCATGCAATTACTACCCCCAGGGTAATGGTTTGGTTGGGACCTCTAATAAGAACCTCCTGATAGTCATTCGTAAGTTTTTAGAAAGAAACCGTAAGGATTGGCATACCTAGCTTCAATTTTCTCTATGGGTAGACTGCACAAGAAATAAGGCTTCCATAGGAAATTCCCCTTACCATCTAGTTTATGGGCTAGAACCTATGTTTCCTATCTAGTTAAAAATCCCCACTCTATAGTTCATTAATGAATATTATGATGAAGGGGATAAACAAGAAGCCCGACTTACTGAACTGTTACACCTTGAAGAAAAAAGAGATGAAGCCCTTGAAAAATTTGCTAAACATTAGGGTGTAGTCAAAAGATAGTTTGATAGGAGAGCTAAGGTTAAATCCTTTCGAATCTCTAACTTGGTTCTCTACTAGGATAAAGCCCATGACTGTAAGGGAGATCATAATAAATTTGACAAACTCTGGCTTGGCCCTTATCAAATTTTAGAGATTTTGGGAGATAATGCTTTTCACTTGAAAACTCTCACTAGAGGAGATATCCCAATGCTTGTGAATGGGTAGTACTTGAAGCATTATTTCCAATCCTGAGCTGTCTATAGCTCTTTTCTTGTACATAGTTAGCTTAGGTTTCTTTTCTGCTTGGTTTTTTCTACTTTGGTTAGGGTAGGTTTCCTTTCTTTTTGTTGCTTTTGGTTTGTTTTTGCTCCACTGTTGCTTTGGGGTTTTCCTATTTTCTTTGGGTGTGTTGCAATTGCATGTCAATTATTTTATTATCTGGAAATGTCATGATTATTTCTTTTACAAACTTCAATCATCCTTCCAGATTTAGTTGGTAAAAGTCTTGTATTGGTGTCACATGTATTAGGTACTATGAGTGGATGAATCATGGGCTAGGTTAAATATTGAATGTATTTGATTCTCATATATTTACGCAAGTCTTTAAAATTCCAAAGGAGCATAGGGTCCTTATGAAGTTTGGTTAGGTGAAAAATATTATTTTTGCTTCAGCACCACTGTGGTTCTAAACCTTGAGTGTGAACTTCATTATTCATAGGTTGAAATAAGAATAGAAGAGAAAAACATCAGAAAAGAAAAAAAATAAAAAAATATTGAAAATCAAAAGAATAAATCCAACCTATCAGGGGTATCCAAGTATCTCTACTAGGGCTATGGATGCCTGGCTAGCAGTAGAGCTATACTTGGGAGGACTACAATGATAACCTCATTAGGGCTATAGATGCCTGACTGGTAGCGAAGGGCTATCTAGGATGCTTTTGGAGTCAGTATTTTTACGTAACCCATTTGGACTAAATTTGGCCCCTATTGCAACTAAGGAAAGGGAAATGAATACACATTCACACACTTTCACCCCGGTGCAGGAAAGGTTTTTCTGCCTATGAATCTTGAAGCTCTGCTAAATTGGTGATCTAATGCAAGGACTAAAACTAGAGATTATGAGTTCTTGATTCTAGTTTGTCACTGAAATGCTCTAGAGCATTTCCTAGCGAAGTCACCATTTGTTGTGAAATTTTCACACACACGCCCCACTGAAAGTAGGGAACCCCTTTTTTTTTGCTCTGATTTCTGATGCTTTGGCCCTTTGGTTTTCAGGATTTTCTTGCTTAGGCATGTGCTTGAATATTTATCTTGCTTACACTAATGATCCCTTTATGTTGTTTATTGAGCATCTTAAGTTTTAGACTATTTTTCAGGTTTTCCTTTGATTTTGGGATTTTTCTCCTCCTACAGAATTCCCCGATTTCCTTAAAAACCCAATGGGGAAGAGCTTACACTATGATCCAGGGTTTCTAGTCCATCATAGAATTTCGTGTTGACTAGATTTTTCAGAAATTCTTGCACCTCGTTGAATTCCTAGGTTTCAGTTTGGATTGTCTTGTCAATGGTATTAATGATTGATTGTACGATTTCTATGACATGTATTTAGTTGATTTTGGGGAATTCTTGTGCCATTGATATTTTTTCATTTTTCGTCTACTGTCTGGGGGGTTTGATCTTGAGTGCTTGACTTCATTTTACATTTGGACTTATTCATTTTTGAATTTGGTGGTTAATTTCCTAGGCATGATCATTGTTGCTGTTATTTTCCAAGATGTCAAATCTTGTTACCAGTCATTGAATATAATCGATTTCACTCCATCAATGGTATGTATTCATTGTGTTATTTCCAATTGTTGAATGTGAATGATTCTTTGGCATCTTGAGTATGCATGGAGTCTGGATTTTACATGTTTAGCATCGAGCATTTTAAAGCTAGGGTTGTACAAATATTTTCATAATTTTTGGAGTTCTAGAAGATGCACCCCTGGGTTAATCTTTGACAATGCCAACTTCACTTTCGAGCTTGATCATTTGTTGGCCATGAGGGAGGTTTAAACATGTGATTTCAGTTATATTTAGGTGAATCTCACTTACACCTATTTCAAAGGACCCCATTTTTTATGTTTAATATGTCCAACACTCTAAATCTAAGCTAACTCCCCAACATTAATGGCAAATTTTAGGGTTTTAAGCTTAGGGGAATCGATGGTTTAATTTAGGGCATCTCCAGTCTTCACCAATTTACCTCTGGGAATGTTGAGAGCCAATGGATAGCTAATGGGAAACTCAAAGTAAATTAGATTTGAGCCCAAGGACCTCAATTTCTTGATTGATTAATTATTTTGAGGGAGATCATGAAAAGTGGTAGTTTTTGAGATTTTGAGACCTTTGCAGAATTCCCACACCTTCCAAAATTTCTCGATTTCTCCTGTGCCTCCTTATTTTCTCATATGTGTGCAAAGCTGAGAATTTCACGTACCTTGTGGATTTCCTTCCTAGGTGGATTTTCTTGAAATAGTTTCATAGTTGGAGATACCAATGTAGGAAAATGGGATTATGAAGAATTCAAAGCAAGGATGGGCACACAAAACTTTCCCCTATTGGCTAGAAGGATATAGGATTTAGGATTGGCTCATGTGGCTGGGTTCCCTCCAATACTCTAGTGTTATGAGTTGGTGCTTGAGTGTGCTATACATTATGATAGAGGTATACAAAGAGTGATTTTCCCTCAAGGTAGGGTGTTGGCCAAGTTCTCCCCTCCTTTAGTGGCATAGACTGTGGACATGCCTAATAGGTCTCATTTAATTACCTTTGATTTGGAAATGGCTAAGAAGTATTATAAGAATGATACCAACAAGGCTCTATAGGTCATCAATTCTTGGTTGGAAAAACCTAAGCCTCACATCTCAAAATTTCCAAAATAGTTATTTAGGGAAAAGTTCAAGTCAAAATATTATGATGCAATTACGCTCCTCAGTAGAGTATTGGGCTTGAAAAGTGCAGGAGTCTTTAATAACTAGATGTTCTTTATTGTAGTAGGGATGGAGTGGAATATTGATTATCACAGGGTAGGAATCATCAATGTTGTGAAACATGATCAATTATGCAATGTGCTATAGACAAAGAGCTTCGCCATAACTTCATACCTAGTTTATGCACTTGCCAGGTTCCACCCATACAAAGGATTGGATACCAGAGGTGTCATTGGGTAGGAAATTATATATGAAGTATGTCCACAAATACACATAGGTAGCTCAAGATATAGGAGGGTGAATGATGCATTCACCATGTACATCACTAGGTTGCTTCAAGGTGCAGAGCATGCTAGAATATCTGACAAGGCTCGTGAGTTGATCAAGATGTATGGGGCTTGGTTTATACAGTTTCCCACCTTTTGTTACATAAGGATAGATGGTTTCTAGAGAGACCCTTACAAACTTCCTAGGTATCTTACTGACCACCTCATACTCCTAGAAGTTACAAGGTAGATATGTGACTTTGATGCCATAGTCAAGTAAGAGAAGCACAAAAAAGGGTTTGGCAATGGATTTCCTCTCAGGATAGTTAGTAATGAGGCTTGCTCTTCCATACATACAACACATCTTTCTAAGGAGGAGATGAGAAATTTGGTCCTATCTTTCCACTTGAAAAGTTCCAAATTTGATAGAGCTGGTAAAGCCCAAAAGAAGGCTAGTAGGGAATACAATAACAAGAATGACATAGAAGACTATTGGGCCAACTAAAAATATGAGTTTGAGATTAGAAAGAAGAACTTCTCTAGGCTACCAATTAATTTGATTAGATTGTACGATGTTAAATTTATCCCAGATCAGATAGATGATGACAGGGATGTGATTGAAGGCCATGACTATGAAGGTGTGAAGGATAAATCAGTTGGAGAAATAGACTGGCTAGAGGAAGAAAAGAGAGAACTAGAACAAGTTATGGCTCCAGTGATTAAATATGTTGGAAATATGTGCCTAAATCATCACAAGTTGTAACCTCTATTGGAGCCAAGTTGGTGTGATATTGTTAATGTCTGGCTGATTAGTAGCTTTGACACCTTGTTGAAATTATGCAGGTCATTGTGACCTTGCAGGAGTCTCACCGAACACTTTTACTTTGGAGCCTATCACTGTAATAATTTTTCCGTTATAACCTTTTACCACTCATGGAGATCTTTGGCCGACAGGCCATTCAATCAGATATTGGGGAGAGTCTTGGATATTCACTATGATCTCTCAATGATGTGTTAATGTCTCACTGATAGCGTTTGGTTTGAAGTCATTGGGGAAAATCTCGCCAGAAGGAATACTATCGGTAAGAAGTCTTACCAATGAGGGAATGTCACACAGACAGTATTTTCTTGAGGTAACTCAAAGGGCTTCAGGAAGATGTCCCAGTGACCGATGAAGGTCTTGCTAAAGGGGACACACATAGAGGCATCGGGGTAACAATAAGGGTTCGCTAAGAACTCTTATCGATGGACAGAAGTCTTACCAACCATTTGGTGCTCGATGTAACATAATATCTTAGAGTAAAGTCTTAGCAAAGGATGTATGTCTTCATGATAGATGAGCACTTCAAAGTAACGTAAGATAGCTCGATGAAACCTCTTGGTGATAGTTGAATGTCTTAGCGATGAAGAAGTCTATTGTCAGTATGACTTGAGAACCCGGTATGAAGTCCTGGTGAGATCGATATGTCCTACCGATGCAATGACATTTCGTTGTGATTTTGAATATCGATATGTGGTCTCACCGGAGAGTGATAGTCTTTTTGAATGGAAAACTGATGTCTGTGTTACTTTGAAGCTTTGGTTTGATGTTTCACCGATAGTTGTAAGTCTTGGCGACATGGTGAAGTATGAGTGATAGCTCTCCGGACTCAATGTAACATCTTGGCGATAAGGATGACTCTTGGCGACATCAATGGTAAAGCCTTTGGGCATCGGGAAGACACTTCTTGTGTCTCACCGACATGGCAATACAATGTGAACTCTTTTTACCGAGTGATGACCATCTACGTGGCTGGTATTCGACCAATCAGAGAAGTTGAATGGGAACCGTTGGGAGTCAGTCCATTGTGGCAGTTTTGTGAGGAAGCTTGACAGACAAGGAACAACATGAATATAGTTTGAAGTTGCAGATGTTCAATGGTTCGGTTTGTTGAAAGAAATATTGTGTGAATAGTTCGAATTGTATCAGAGTGATTTCTATTATGTAAAGATTGTAACTTAAAGGTTACTGTACAAGATTAATCATTGTGAAAGCTGCTGTAATTTGGCATCAAAAAGATAAGTCTGAACTTTGTATGTAATTATTTGTTACTGTAATACAAAGTGACTTCTCTTTGTGTGGTGGGTTTTTCTCCCGTAAGGGTTTGCCCACGTAAATCTGGTGTTCATCTGTGTATTTCAAATACTCTGTTTCTGTTATCTCTTTCATGTGCATCTTAATTGGAATATAATTGTAATTTTAAAAGGTATCTTTGCATTCTTCCCTGTGGTTTTGACATTAGAAGAGTTGTTTCCGCATCTAATTTTCCTTACAAGTGGTATCAGAGCCAGGCCAGTTGTGTTATCCTTGAGGGTATGTTGTTTTTTTTGTGTCAATTTCTATTCAATGGGAGTCTTGTAGAAGTTTGTCAATTTCTAATTACAGATTGAGATGGCTAGCACATCGGGAAATATTGAAATAGAGAAGGTCAATGGAAGCAATTTTGAGTTGTGGAAACTTAAGATGGAGGATCTTTTAGTGGATCGTGATCTGTGGCTTGATTTGTTTGGAACTAAACCTACATGCATGAAGCAAGAAGATTGGGACCTTGCAGATGGAAATTCTAAGGGGTTGATAAGGCTCTATTTGATAGACTTCATTCTTCTCAATGTGCATGAAGAGAAGACTGCATCTTCCTTGTGGAAGAGACTGGCATCTATTTATCAAGGGAAGTCCTTGTGAATAAACTATTCCTGAGGAAGAAGTTGTACTCTTTGAGAATGTAGGAAGGAGGGTCTCTTGCTGATCATTTGAATGCATTTAACATTTTGATTGCATAGTTAACTTATGTTGGTGTAAAGAGTGATGAAGAGGATCCTTGTATGCTGATATAGTGTTCTTTTCCAGATTCATGGGATCACCTAGTGATGGCTATTCGGAGTACAATATCCAATTTCAAGATGGAGGATGTTGTTGCTTCTTTGTTGTCAGAAGATATGAGAAGGAAATATTCTAAGATGGTGGTGGAGGCCCTTGCTGTTAGAGGAAGGTCAAAGGAGAAAGGAAAGAAGAAGGACAAGAAGTCCAAATCAAAATCAGAGGGGAGATCAAAGTCTCCTGGAAAGAAGTCCAAGGTGAAGTGCTGGAACTATGGGCAACCTAGTCATGTCTAAAAGGATTATAAAGAGGAGAAGAAGAAGAAGAAGAAGTATTCTTCCGAAAATGATTCTTCTCACAGTGATGGAGATGCCTTCATTGCAGCCTTGGCTACATAGGCATCAGATGATGTCTGGCTGATTGATTCTGAAGCATCTTTCCACATGACATCTCATAGAGATTGGTTTACAAAGTATGAAGAATAAAATGGTGGAAAGGTGTACTTGGCAAGTGATTCAACTTCTGAGATAGTTGGCCATGGAAGAGTCAAAATCCAATTCCCCAATGGCAGAGTGAAGGGAATCAATAATGTAATGCACATACCAGGTCTGGCTCGAAACTTACTTTATGTAAGTATGCTAAATGATATTGGAGTGCAAGTCACATTCTTTGGAAATGGCTGCAAGATGACTAGAGGCTCAATGGTGCTAGCAAGGGGTGCTTGAATTGGCGCCTTGTACAAGCTGGATGCACATGTTGTTTGATGTAACAATGTCTCTGTAAAGTCATAGAAAGCTACTCATGGAGGAAAAGAGGGAAATGTTCCTAATTGTGTAAAATCTATGGATGTTAAACTTCCAGCAGAAAAGACTATGCTTTGGCATCATAGGCTAGGCCACATAGGAGAAAAAGGTTTAAAAACCTTGAAGAATAAAAACTTGGTTGAGGGGCTTGAAGATTGTAACCTTGAATTTGAATTTTGTGAAAACTATATGTATTGAAAGCAGCACCATGTTTCTTTTTATTCCAGTCCTCATAAATCTTTGAGTTTGCTAGATTATATTCATTCTGATGTATTTGGTCAAGTGAGTGTTCCTTCTTTCTCTAAGTCAAGATACTATGTATTGTTCATTGATGATTATTTGAGAAGAACATTTGTTTATTTTTTGAAAAGTAAATCAGAAGTATTCAGTCAATTTAAGAAATTTAAGAACCATGTAGAAAACCAGACTAGAAGAAAAATAAAATGCTTAAGGACTGATAATGGTAGTGAATTGTGTTCTAATGATTTCGAGAGGTATTGTAAAGACCATGGGATTAAAATGCATAAGACTACACCTTATACTCCACAGCAAAATGGAGTTGCAGAAAGGTTCAATAGGATAGTGATGGAGAGAGCACAAAGTATGCTGAGCAGTGCTGGCTTGGAGGAGAATTTTTGGGCTAAGGCTGTTGCTACTACATGTTACTTGATTAATTTTTCTCCAAATTTTGCTCTTGTTGAGAAAACACCTTTGGAAGCATGGTCTGGTAAGAAGCCCTATTTAAGACATATTCAAGTTTTTGGTTGTGAGGCATATGCTCATGTGCCGTATGAGAAAAGATCTAAATTGGAGAACAAGGTTGTCAAGTATATTTTTATTGGCTATAGCACTAGCATAAAAGGATACAAGCTTTGGAATCCTGATACAGAGAAGGTTGTATACAATAGAAGTGTAATCTTTTGAGAGCTAAAACCTTCTACCTTGGATCTACAGTAAGAGACAAAGTCTAAAAATAATAAGGATGTAGATGTAATTCCTCCTACACTAGAGAAAGAGGAATTGAAACTTCAAAATGTACTTGAAACTGAGGAGAGCTCAAGCAGTTCTGAAAGTTATGAAGAAGAAGAAGAACCTTAGCCTCAACAAGTGAGGAGGTCAATCCGTGAAAGAAAACAACCTGATAGGTATGGGTTCTCTTTGATAGATTCTACTTGTGCCTATTCTTTAATTTATAGCACTAATGAGCCTAGTATTATAAATGAGGCATTTAAAATGTCTGATTAAAACTCTTGGTTGGAAGCCATGAATGAGGAAATGGCATCATTAGAAAAAAAATGAAACTTGGAGTTTGGTGCCCTTGCCTAAAGGCAAAAAAGTTGTTGGCTACAAATGGGTATTTAAAAAGAAGATTGGTCTGGATGGCAGTGTGGAAAAGTACAAGGCAAGATTGGTTGCGAAGGGTTATTCCCAGGTAGAGGGAATTGATTATGGGGAAATTTTTTCTCCTGTAGCTAAGCTGAAATCTATTAGATTTATTTTGTCACTTGCAGAAGCATATGACTTAGAGGTCAAACGGATGAATGTGAAGACAACATTTCTTCATGGTGATCTTTAAGAAGAAATCTATATGTCCCAGCCTAAGCACTTTGTTGAAAAAGGTAAAGAGAAACTGGTTTGCAAGTTAAAGAAATCACTGTATGGGTTAAAGCAGTCACCTAGAATGTTGTTCCAGAAATTTGATACTTTTGTATTGTCTTTGGGATTTGTGAGATCAAAATCTGATCATTGTGTTTATTACAAAGCTGAAAGTGATCAAGTTCTTATTATTGCTCTCTATGTTGATGATATGTTGTTCATAGGCAATAGTAAGCTAATGATTTTTGATCTTAAGTCTCAGTTGTCTGCTAAGTTTGAAATGAAAGATCTTGGTGCAGCAAGGTATATTCTCAGGATGGAGATAACCAGGGATATGAATAGTAGAAAACTTTGGCTCAGTCAGAAATCGTAAGTATATCAAGACTGTTCTAGAGAAATTTTGCATGAATGATTGCAAACAACTAGTTGTTCTAGTTTTGCAGGGAACAAAGCTATCTATTGAAGACTGTCCAAAATATCCTACTAAGATGGAGGACATGACCAATGTACCCTATGCTAGTGTGGTTGGAATTCTTATGTATGCAATGGTCTATACAAGGCCATACATTGCCCAAGCAGTGGGAGTTCTCAGTCAGTTTATGGCTAATCTAGGAAGAACACATTGGGATGTTGTGAAGAGAGTGTTTAGATATTTGAAGGGGACTTCAAAATATGCTTTGTGTTACCATGGGAACTTGGTTGAATCATAGAGGACTCTCAGTATTTAAGGCTATGTGGATTCTGATTAGGCAGGGGACATTGATAGCAGGAGGTTCACCAGTGGATACATTTTCATGTTGAATGGTGGTGCAGTGAGTTGGATGAGTAAGCGGCAGGCTGTAGTCACTTTGTCCACTACAGAGGATGAATACATGGTAGCTACTCATGCTTGTAAAGAAGTAGTTTGGTTAAAATGTTTGTGTTCTAACATTGGTTTTGATGCAAGGAAAGTAACTATTTTTTGTGACAGTCAGAGTGCAATTTGTCTGGCAAAGAATCCTACTTTCCATGCCAGGATGAAACATATAGATGTACAGTACCACTTTGTATGAGATATGGTGGAGGATGGAAAGGTCAGTTTGGAAAAAGTTGATACTCTGGAAAATGTTGTAGATGCATTGACGAAGCTAGTGAGCACAAACAAGTTCTGGTGGTGTGCCAGTTCAATGGGCCTTAGTGCCCATGATTTTCAGTAAGTTTTGTTATGCTCTGGAGGTGCCTGTGTGATCTTCGTCAAGTGGGAGATTGTTGGAAATATGTACCTAAATCATCACAGGCTATAACCTCTATTGGAGCCAAGTTGGTGTGATATTGTTAATGTCTCTCCAACTAGCAGCTTTGACACCTTGTTGAAATTATATAGGTCACTGTGACCTTGCAGGAGTCTCGCCAAATGCTTTTACTTTGGATCCTATCGCTATAACACTTTATTCGTTATAACCTCTCACCACTCGTGGAGATCTATGGCCGACAGGCCATTCAATTAGATATTGGGAAGAGTCTTGGATATTCACTATGAGCTCTCAACGATGTGTTAATGTCTCGCTGACATTGTTTGGTTTGAAGTCATCAAGGAAACTCTCATTAGAAGGAATACTATCAGTAAGAAGTCTTACCCATGAGGGAATGTCACACTGATAGTATTCTCTTGAGGTAACACAAAGGGCTTTGGGAAGATGTCCCAGTGACTGATGAATATCTTTCTGACGGGGACACACTTGGAAGCATCGGGGTAACACTAAGGGTTCACTAAGAACTCTTAGCAATGGACAAAAGTCTTTCCGACCGTTTGGTGCTCAATGCAACATAAGGATCTTGAAGTAAAGTCTTAGCAAAGGACATATGTCTTGATGATAGATGAGAACTTTAGAGTAACATAAGATAGCTCGACAAAACCTCTTGACGATAGTTGAATGTCTTACCGATGAAGAAGTCTATTGTCGGTATGACTTGAGAACCTAGTATGAAGTCCTGGCAAGATCGATATGTCATGCCGATGGAATGACATTTCATTATGATTTTGAATATCGATATGTGGTCTCACCGAAGAACGATAGTCTTGCCAAATGGAAAACTCATGTCTGTGTGACTTTGAAGCTTCGGTATGATGTTTCACCAATAGCCATAAGTCTTGGTGACATGACAAAGTATGAGCAATAGCTCTCCAGACTCGATGTAACATCTTAGTGATAAGGATGACTATTGGCAACATCGATGGTAAAGCCTTTGGGCAACGGGGAGACACTTCTTGTGTCTCACTAACATGCTCATACAATGTGAACTATTTTGATTGAGTGATGACCATCTACGTGGCTGGTATTCGATCAATCAGAGAAGCTGAATGGGAACCATTCGGAGTTAGTCTATTGTGGTAGTTCTGTGAGGAAGCTAGACAGACAGGGAACGACATGAATATAGTTTGAAGTTGTAGATGCTCGATGGTTTGGTTGGTTCGAAGAACAATTGTGTGAACAGTTCAAATTGTATCAGAGTGATTTCTATTATGTAAAGATTGTAACTTGAAGGTTCCTGTACAAGATTAATCATTGTGAAAGTTGTTGTAATCTGGCATCAGAAAGATAAGTCAAAACTCTATATGTAATTATTTGTTACTATAATACAAAGTGACTTCTCTTTGTGTGGTGGGTTTTTCTCCCGTAAGGGTTTTCCCATGTAAATTTGGTGTTCATCTATGTGTGTCAAATATTCTTTTTCTATTGTCTCTTTCATGTGCATCTTAATTGGACTATAATTGTAATTTTAAAAGGTATCTCTACATTCTTCCCTATGGTTTTGACATTAGGAGAGTTTTTTCCACATCTAATTTTCCTTACAAAATACACCAAGTTATGGCTTAAGCACAAGATTTGGGAATTGGAAAGTGAAGGTGTGCAATGAACCTATGACCTAATGGGAGACTTGGAGTCTCATTCTACCTCTGAAGAGTTAGTTGAGCAGGAACCTAAGGGTACTTGGCTAACGTGAGCTCTCCCTTCAAGATAAAGATTAAGGATGCTCAAAAAAAAGGAGAGAGGTAAACGAGACCTATTTCCAAGAAAAGAAAACATACTTTAGAGGTAAATAAATCTGTAAAGCAGGAACCTAAGGAAGAGGGGATGAAGGTAGTGCTTTTGTGACTAATAGAAGAAGAATAGTGAGATTGTCTCAAAAGAAGAAGGAATATTCCAAGGCAGAGGATGAAATTGGTCCACTAGTAGTGAATGTGGAGATCTCGGGACAAAAGATGTAGGTATACACAAGAAGATCAAGAACTCCTTCTCCCAAGGATAGTGTGTGAAACAAGGATGTTCCCTCAGTTGTCCCTTCTATAGAAAAACATGATGATGACCCTCCTGCTCATGAATCTCATGATGCACCAAGTGAATCTAAGGATGTAGAGGATCACCAGGATCAAGGAGAGGAAGAATTCTAGGAAGGTGAGCTCTACAGTGCAGAGGAATAAATAGAAAAGATATTGCAGTCTCCTTTGGTGACTTATGAGGACTCACCCATTGACCATGGGGAAGATAGACCTCTAGAGAGGGAGGAAGTTCCAACCAAGATTCCTTCTCTAGAACATGTAGAAAAGGAGCATGATGAAGAAAAGAGTGGGAATCCAGAGGTTGACAGAGAAGATAGGACTAAGGAGAGTCCTGATAAGTAAAATATGAATGAGGATTTCTCTAAGGGTC
Organism: Sequoia sempervirens; assembly: GCA_007258455.2. NCBI lineage: Eukaryota > Viridiplantae > Streptophyta > Pinopsida > Cupressales > Cupressaceae > Sequoia > Sequoia sempervirens. Next base: position 78,897,892 of record VDFB02193867.1, on the reverse strand, counting down.
GGTAGGATGAGGTTGGGCAAGGTAATTTGCAATCAGGATCTACTGTGATAGCTTGGTGGGACAGAGAATTGAAGATTAAAAAAATTGTAGTGGATGACACTCTCCCGAATTGGGATGACTTATTGGCCCAAATTGGGAAAGGTAAAACAAAGAAAATGACTAGGGTCATTTCAAAGATTGAGAGAGATGAAGCAAATAATAGAGTGATCCACATTGCTACTCCTACTCCTGATAAGCATAAAGATGATGCGACTGGTAGTGATTACAGTATGCAAACTATCAAGTTAGGTCCTACCCCCATGGAAAAGGAGATCAAAGAATATGAGGGCTCTAGTGCTGTAATCTTGGGTAGTTTGAGGAAAGAAGTGAAAAATAAGTGAGAGTTGAAGAAGGTGAATGAGAAATTGAAGAATTATCTATAGGATTTTATGAAACCCTTGCAATCTATAAGCCAGATCAACTCTTCATCATCTATATCAAATCTCTTGCCAAAGGAAACCATTACTAAGTTGGAAAAGATGAAAACTACTACTCATGCCACACTAAACTAGTTGCAAGGGGTAGGAACCAAGGGTGATGATGCAATCAATGAAATTCTATCAATTGATGGGGATGCCATTAGGTTTGTGGAGTGATTGAAAGGTTTGTTAGCTCAAGATAAAGAATATGTAGACCTCCTACTATGGAAAACTAGGACTATCTTCGAGTACACTAAGGAAAAACTAGTTAGTGATGGAATCCTTCCTTCTTCAAAAGCTTCAGAACCCTGGGAATGGCATGAGGCCTTGCAAATTAGGCAGAAAGGTGTTGAAGAAAGTGCATAAGAAAGGAAAGCAAGTAGAGGACACCTTCACAAATATTTATGATAAATGTATCTCTTTCTTTGAGATCATGACAGGAAGGAAAAGGTTTGCACCAGAACACTTGAATCTAGAGCAACTCGGGAAATGGTGGTGTGATGTATATACTCCAATCAATGATGGCCTAGTTACTAAGCACCAAATAGATGATGCAACTACTTACATCGCACTCATGGATAAATATCAACCCCTAAAGATGGATTCAGATAAAGTTATAAGAAATTAAGGGATGATATTAAATCCATTGAGAGGAGAATTAAGGTGTTGGTTGTTCCACCTTTGGCTGACCTAGAGAAAGTATTTTCAATGGTGCAAGATAAGATAGGAAAGGATAAGGACAAAGGTGGGGAATTTAATACAATATCACATCAAAAATTGTGGTTCCCCATTATTCCTTCTTCATTCTTTGCATGTAGTAGACCGAACTACATTGGAGAACCCAGGTCAACCTGGATGAGTCCCAAGCATTTAATGCTATTTTATTTTGTTATGGAACTTCTTGGGCTGACCTTTTTTGTGGCCATTTATTATTTTAACCCTAATTTGGTTGACATAATTTTGGGGGTTTTCTATAAATATGGCATTGTACGTCATTTGTAAGAGCTAGATAGTTTTACATTGGAGAAAATTAAGCATTAGAGCAAGGAGTTAGCAGTTAGGTTATTTTCAAGAAAGCATTGTAACAAAGGACTAGAATTGTTGCTACTTTGGATGATTTAATGCAAGTAAAGGTATTGTGATTTGGTGTCCTTGTGTTATTTTGTCTGGCATAGTTCATGATGTTTTATCTTTTGAAATTGCTTAAGGTTATTTGATATATGTTAGATCTAGGGTTAGAAGATTCAATGGTGTTTATGGTTTGATGCTTGAAGTTTTTGTAGCAATCCCTAGTCCATACTTTTTGTAGCTAGGTGATTATTAGTTGCTTTGCAAAGTTAGCCTAGACTTTAATATTCATTGTGCTTAGTTAAGTTGTGAATGTTTGTTCATTTAAATTGCAATAGGATTGTTTTGGATGAATGTTTATGATTTGAAAATATGTTGTGCCTTAGAAGATTGCACTATTTCTATAAGATTGTAGGTTTATTTGGGTCGAGTAGGGATTAGTTTTTACAGGATTGGTCCATTTCAAGTATTTTATCATTTGCATTTTTAATCCTAGGATTAGTGTTAATTTTAGATATCCCTTTGAAACCCTTATCTTTTTCTATTTCTTTATCATTTGGTTTAGATTTAGGATTTGAAGGATCATCAAATTGCAAAATATGATAAACTTAAGACTCAATATTTGTTTGTAGTAAGGTCCCTTTGTTATTACCAACATTTTCACATTTATCACTGAGTTGTTTATGCATTCTCAAGACCTGACATTAGAGACCTAGGGGTTATCTCTTGATGCTTGCTGATAGAGATTTACCTTTCAAGAGAGATAGGATTTCCACATTCTTTTTGAGTTGTTGTGCAGAAAACACCATCAATAGGTCCTCTCTTGGAGAGATTAGACACAATGTTCCCTAAGTGACTAACCTTGCATAAATTGAACAAGACTCCTTTGAACATATTTTCACCTTTTACATTTTATGTTTTTACATTTTTACATTCCTTTTTTCCACCTTGCATAACACAATTTGCATGACTGTGGTACCTTTCCTTTTTATTCATGGCATTTTTCCTTGTGGCACCTTGTTAAAGTTATCAGGTGGTATAACTTTGATGTAGCTGAGCGAGAAGCCCACCCAGTGGCATGAATTTTCCCCATAGCAACCTTTGTGTTTGTGAGTACATACCAACTGGCATATGTATCTTAGTTTTTGGGCCTTCTCATCCCATGAACAATTAGTTCCATGGCCCCAAAGTGAGTATATAGTTTGGCCTTTCTCACTCGATGGACAACCAAGAGGTCCCATCGGCCCAGAGTGAGTACAACCATTTTCCACCTTGTCATTTTATCATTCCTTTGCATGATTTTGTATCTTGGGGGCTTGACATGCATGTGGATTTCTCTTGAATGGCTACTTTAGTGTGAGTTTGAAGCAGGTTCATCCTCTCACTCAAGTGGGGGCTAAATGTGTTGTATAAAAAAGACCCTTTGCTTGACATGGGATTAATTCATGATAAAATGGACTTAATAAGGCCTTAATATAGTGTTGTGAGGCATTTTATGCATCCACATTAGGTCTTGGATCCTTATAAATTGAATAACATGCTTTTAATGATGTCTTATAAAGGTGTTGTAAAGTCTTATAAAGGACTTTCACACTTTTCTAGACTTAATTAACCTATTTACACCTAATTCAACATTATAAAATGTATTTAGTAACATTATTACATCAATCTACAAGGTTCTTAACATAAACTTAATGATAAACTAGTGTTGTGTGATTTACACATTCACATTAGTTTTTGTGCTCTTCTAGCCTATGTGGACCTAATTTTAGTGTTGTAAAGTGTATTTAATCACACTTTAACATTGATTTATGTGTCCCAAGCCCTATTTAAAATTTAAATCATCACTAATAGTCCTAATTAACCCATATTGTGCATCTCGAGGGTTTAATTGATCAAACACCCAACAAGATGGCATTTTAGACCTTATTTCCTAATTCCTTGGCTTCTTAGGTGTCAGAATGGCCCCTATGGGAACCATTCACCATGCATGGAAAATTAGTCCCATCCAAGTGGGACCCATTCACGATGTGTGGCGAATGAGTCCTATTTGGCGCCATTTTGACCTTTGAGCAGGAAATAAAGTGAAATTTTAACTAATTTTGCTTCATGTCGGGCTGCGATGTGGTATTAAGAAGATACTAAGGCACAATTGTATATAAATAATTTTTTTATCCTCGTTTTACACATCTTATCTCATTATTACATGCTTCATCATTAATTCATCTTTTATCTTCTCATCCAAGTCGAGCAAGCTAGGGTTTCTCCATTAGAAGTCTTGAAGTTAGCTTTATAAAGCATTCAAGGGTTGAATCTTTATGTTATGTTGCAAAATTTCAAGATAAAATCATCATGACAAGGTAATCATCTCCATTTTTTCTTTTTTCATTACATATTTTAATCATTTTGGTTTAATTACCTAAATGAGGTTTGTCCAAGGAAAACCCCCATGCCCGAGCCTTCAACATATCTCTCTTTTGTCTTGTTTATTTCCAAATATAGGACTCTTGGAGGCTTAGGAATCATTGAATATTTCATTTCAAAGTCATTAAAGTCATATCTTCATCATTCAAGTCAAAAAATCAACAAAAAGTCATTTTCAAATCTGGTAGTTGTAGGAGACATAAGTGAAGATCTAACTCCATAGAATAAACTCTTGATTTTATAGATTTTTGTAGGTGGAATAATTCACCACCCATGAAAAATGAGTCCCACCTATAGGCCTAAAAATATATTTTCTTAGAATTCATCTCCCGACAGTCAGAAATAGGTTTTCGAAAGATTTTACCAAAAATAGGAGTAATTCGCCATGCATGGCAAATGAGTCCTAGTGGCCATTAATATAGGTTTTTGAGACATTCCAGAATCTTCTAGTGACATAATTCTACCTCCAGGTCCACTCTATTTGGTCTCATTAGTTTATGTTTTCATTTGCCTAAGTTTCTAATTCATTCTTGCATAACATAATGTGTTTTCAAACAAGTCTTATTGTTTAAGTTTTGCATAGTTAATCAACAAATTACATAGCTTAATTTCCCTTATATCATTCCATTTACATCATACAACATCACACATCATAATTTGAGTCTTACATAAGCATTTTTGGACCCAATCTCTCTCCTTTTAGGTGGAAAACCCTAGGAGTGTAATAGTAGTATTCGAGTCCAAAAAATCTATGTTTCAATGTATAAGGTACCTCTGCTTTCATAGCTTCCACTTTAATTGGAAAAAATGGGTTTAGTTTTGGTTGAGGAGGTGGATTGAACTATAAAAACCTCTATTTGGTTTTCTAAATTTTTGCACATTGTTTTGGTTAGTAGGCTCAGACTTCTCTACTCGGTTAGAAGTGGACTTTGAATCACAACTTGAAATAAAGTTATGATATTCACATAGGGTTGTTCATAAGTGCATGAATGGAGGGAATTTCATCATAGTTAACTTATCCTGAAGTTTTGTGTGCAAGTTTTTGATAAACATCTTCTGCAAATGTGAATCAAGAATTTTGACATCCACTTGAGCATACAATGACTGATAATGTGAAATGAAATCAGTGACTTTCTCATCGACATTTTGTCTACAATGCATTAGTTCAGCCATTATTTTTTTAGGGGTCATATTAACCTAGAAGTGACTTATGAAGGCATCCAAAAGCTCATTAAATTACCGAATGGAATGATTGGGAAAGTTTGAAAAATACTCTAATGCAGTGTCTTTCAGGGTCCTAAGAAAAGGTTTGGCTAAGAGTTTATCATCAAGGAAAAAATCACTATATAAAGCTATAGAAGAATTAACATGGTTAATAGGGTCTCCTTTACCTCAGTATTTCTCAAACTGAGGCATTTATTTCCCTTGTGGCATCAGGGTTCTTAAGATTTATATAGATAAGGGGCTACTACGAACATGATATGTGGGTGGAACATTTTGACCCTGGGTACTAGTGAAAATTTGTTATTGCATGGATGGAACAGTATTGAAGAGATGTGTAATTATGGTATTAGGGTAAGTGGTTTGAGGTGGAAGGGAAAATGGAGATGGAGTGTATGTAATGTGAGGGGAAGTGAAAGGGACACTAAGAGGGGTGAAGGTAGTGGAGGGGACTTGTGATGCCACAAGAGAACTAGGAATTCTAGTTCAAATTGTGAAAGAAGGAGCCACATGACTAACCTATTGCATAGTTGTTGTAACATGAGGAATGGTATAAGTTGGCATGGATGCTATGGTTGAAGGGGAAGGAATGTGAAGGCCTCCTTGGCTGGAAACTATGTTTGCTAATTGGGAAATATTAGTAGCATGTTTATTATATATTTCAGCAATTCTTTTCATGACTTGTAAGCCATCATCACTTTCAATCAAGCGATGAAGGTTTTAGATTGTAGGTTTGGTGGTGGTGGAAATGTTTTCAAGGGAAAAATCTTGTTGTAAGTGTGCAAAATTCTCATGAATATTAATGACCTTTTCTTGCGGGATGGAGTTTTTTTCTGTGTCAACATTCATTGGATGGAAAGGTGAAGGCATAGAAGTGGTATTCTCCATGCCTAATGCACCATTTTCCATACTAGGAGTAGGAGATCTTGAGATCCCAAGGTCCACAATGAAAGTGTTATCGCAGGAGGCCATGAGTCTAGAACTTTGTCTCACTAAAGTATTATCAATGGGGCACCAAACACTCATACAAGTACCACAGAAAATGGGGTGAATGAAAATGTAAGGTAATCAAGGAGTTCTAAATGAAAATAATAGAAATTATGCTAAGTGTAACAAAAAAGTAACTACATAAAATAGAAATTCCAAAAAAAATGCCTAAAAATGTTGTTTAAAAAGTGCAGGTGGATTGATTTTCCCAGGGTGGCGAATGAGTCCTAGTATGAGATTTTTTTGTGTTTTTTTTGAAAATTTAATGTGATTCTAATGCTTTTCAGAGGGAAATGAAGGATGTAGATGCATATTTTGAGTTTTTTCAATGATATGCAATGCAAAAAAGAAATCTAAATGAGTCTTTCACTAATGCAATTTGAGAAACCCTAGGATGCAAAAACAAAACAATACCCTAATTGAATGTTGATGAAAATGTAATATAGGATGCAAGATGAAAATGAAATCAGAAATGCAAAGTGTTCAAAATGAAGGCTCACCAAAATGAACCATATATTTTTGGCACCCTGCACCTTTCTAGCTCTTCTAGGGTTTTTCACCTAAAAGGAGAGAGGTAGGCCAAAAATGCTAGCTAGGTTCATTCAAATTATGTAATGTAGGATGTTAATTAGAATAAATGAAATGAAATAAATGCAATTAAGTGATATATATGAGTGATTATGTATGAAAAACCTAAGATTTATGCAATGTTTGAAAACATACTGTGATATGAAAACAATGAGCTATGAATGAATAAATGCAAAATAGAAAGAAATGAGCTAAATTAGTGTGCACTTGGAGGTCTAATGAAGATTCTGGAATATTATGAATGTTGTCTAAAATCACAAAAATTCACTAGTGGGACTCATTTTCCCAGGGTGGCGAATTATTCCTGGTTCTAATGAAGACTATTGGGAATAGGTTTATGGGTTTCAAGGTTTAGAATTTGACAAAACTTAGATTTCTAGCCTTAAGGTGAGACTCATTCACCACTGGTTATGAATCAGTCCTCTCCAAAAATTATAAGAAATTAGGAGACAACTCTACAACACCAAATTTGAGGATGTATGCTTGTCAGGTTGTCGAAGTCAATTATGCAAGAAACATAACAAATACCTTCTTCATGCTCAAAATGTGGTTGATTTGACTTGAAAGACCTTGTTGACTTGTTGACCACTCTTCAATACCTAAATTCTAGTTAAACCTACATACGAAAGTCTACAAACACACATACAAGAGGGGAAAAGTGGTTGAGGGTTAGCAAATAGGGGTTTCCCTTGGTCAAACCCCACTTTGGTAATCAAACCCTTAATGAAATAATGAAATGCAAGAGAATGATAAACAAATAACATGTAAGTGCTATCAACTTACCTATCCCTTGTGGATGAAAATATGAAGTTGTGTCAATGAATGCTTCAAAATGCTTGATGAATGCTTGATTTGATGTTGTAAGATACTTGAATGCTTCAGTGAATGAAAGGATTGCTTGGATGTGATGTATGGTTGTAGGAGATGTAAAATGAGGTGAAAATCACTTATTTATACAATCTTGTTCCTTAATAACCCATTGATACCTTAGCATAGGCTGACATCAAGTGATTTTGAATAAAAACCCAAAAGGAAATTTAAAATATTTTGAATTTGGAGCTAAGGGTGACTCATTTGCCACCCATGGCGAATGGGTCCCACCTAGAACCTAAAAATGGGTGTTTGGAATTAAGTCATTTTTAATGTTATTTGTGAGGTTTACATTAAAAAATACACTTAATTAAGCCTTATAAAGGAAAAAAGGGGTCAAATAAAGTATAAGAAAGGTGTAAATAGTGAAGTTAAGCCTATAAAATCATGAAATCTTGTTACAAGACTTTACAACACTTCAAAATGGGACTTTCTTAGTGATGAAAAGGTGATTTTTAGATGAATTGTAATGAAGAGTCTAGAAAAGTGTAGAAATGTTTTACAACACTTCACAACACCTTCAAAATAAGTCATTATATAAATTTTAGTACCTAAATATGCATGTTCAAGCCACATTCTAACATAAAATCGGAGAAAAATAGACCAAACCTCATGAAACAAGACCTACAAGGCCATGAAAATGACAAGGGGCCATTTTTCTATGGCACACCTTGATTACCTCAAGTTCATGTCTAGAACTACCTAAATTAACAAACATAAGAGACAAATCTTTACTTTCATTAATCACCCTTTTCAACTGCCCTATGTTTGTAAAAGACCTATTAGTCTTGATTCTATGAGAATGTACAATATACCTGATACCATCCTTTAAAAAGTTATAATGATTAAATTCCTTGTAGAAAATAGCCTTTTGATCATACAAATATGAGCTACCCAACACTATCCCATAGACATCTAGTGGAACCACATCAAACTGCACCTCATCAACATACTTACTTATGATAATGAATCTTAAAGTGCATTGACATGTTACTTGTAAATCATTTTTTTCACAAACCTAACCTAGTGGATAAGGTTTCTGATGCAGTGTAGTTTTCAATCCCAAATTCCTTACAACATTGCTTCAGATTAAGTTAATTTGAGATCCACTATCTATGAGAGTATCTATTTTAGTGTGCTTAACACATTTCTTTTCTTATCTTCAGGGCCAACATGGACTTGAGAGTAGAAGCACAACTAGCAAAAAAAATAGTGGTAACAAAAGTCTCACCTTTCAATCCCATTGTTGTTATCTTAGTTTTGTCTTTAGACTTTGAACCAAGATCCATAACAATATTTGCAGACTTACCATTCTGTTTACGAGCCCATTTTGGCTTCAATTATGGATGCAACTACCAGCAGTGATGTTCATCATGAACTTTCCTATGACAATGAGAGCATGAGATATTATCATCCTTCTTAATGGTAGTTGTCTTCTTCCTATTTCCTTTATCTTTAGATTTACCTTCAGGCTTAGATGGCTTCTTATTAGACATATCAATGAAAGTACTCTTACCTCTTGACTCTAAGTGTGTAGCTTGTACACAAACTTTATCCAGATTACTAGGATTCAAAACCAAAATAAAATGTCTTAGATTAGAGTGCAAACCACCTATGTACTTAAGCAAGGTATCTTTGGTGTACAATGGAACATTCAATGCAATATCCATTTTCCTAAATTCATGGGTGTACTCTTGGATTTTATGACCTTTCTCTTGCCTAAAATTTTTCCAGTTCATCATTAACTATTGCATATGGCCTAGGGGATAAAATTGCTTCTTAAGAGCATTAACCAATTATGCCCAAGTTAAATTGACTCTACCATGTTATGAAATTTTTGCCCGAGTTCTACTCTCCCACCAGGTGAAAGCCATTTCTCCCAACCGATGAGTAGCTAATTGGATCCTAGAAGCATCATATAAGAGACCTTTTACTCTAAAGTTCACTTCTACTTGTTGAACCCAGTCATCTAATTTCTTAGCATTTAATTCCCCACAATACTTAGGTAGATCAAATTTTACATCCAATTTAATTTTAGGCTTATCTGTACCCTTGAAAGGATTAGCAGAAGAAGTAGAATCAATAGAAGAAGGAGAAGATGGAGAAGAAGGAGAAGATAGAGAAGATGGAGTTTCTGGAGGCTTGTCCTCAGCTCCTAGTCTTTTCCCTTTGTCCTTTCAATCTTCATGCTTTTCTCGCTTCGATGAATCTCATTTTTCACACTTCTTCCATTCCTACTTTTCTTTCCTTTCTTGAGAAAGAACATCTACCATTTCCTTCATTTCAAGAAAAGCTTTCTTAAAGCTTCTTTCATCAAGCTCTAGAACTTCATGTTTGGTTACCATTTTTGACATTTTTGATGCCCTTCATTTCCCGATCTCAGGATTATAGTTTGCAAGCGTTCCTTCACCTCATTGTATCCTAGATCGTGTTATCATTAACCTTTGAAAACACTAGTCACAACACAAAGCTCTGATACGACTTGATCTTATGTTAGGATCTAGGACTGTTGCATGTAAATAATAACTTTTACAATGATTAAATTGAAGGTATTTGAAATGTAATTTTTTAATTATAATGATTAAACTTGTAAACATTCAATGATTAAATAATCAAATTAAAGTGATGAAAATAATAGAAGAGAGAAAGGAGATAAAAGATGAAACACAAGTTGATAACGAAGTTCACCAATATGGCTACATCTCCGGGGCCCCTCTCCAAAGAGTGACTGATCCTTGATTATGCTCCAAATGGATTAAAAGGCTTCAATTGAAAAAAATTTGAGTCTTCTAGTTAGAAAGAGTCAAAAAATTCTCCTCCTTCAAGTGTGGTGGAATAACATTGCTCCAAAGCACATAGTTGATTATACAAGATCCAAGAATTCTCTCACAAACTCACCACCTAGTTATCCAATTCCTAAACTCCCTACTTTTTATACATAAAATATGCCCAATATGGTTTAAAACCATATGATTTCCAAAATCAAACCTATCTCCCTTTCCAAGTAAATCTTTATAAATCTTCTCAAAAAAGTTCTCCCCTTTTAATTATGGGCCCTTATAATTTTGGGCTTACAAATAATAATCTTCAAAATATATTTCCTTAGTAATTTCCTGCAAAATCATGGCTCTTGTATTTTTGAGCCTTTACAAATATAATGTTTACATATCTTTAAAAGTTTTTTTAATATCTTTAAAATATCTTAATAATATTTTATAGATTTAATAAATATTACTTTAAGGCCCTTTTAATATTTAAAATTGGGCTTTCAATCTTTAGAAGGGTTTATATTTAAATTTAGGGGATATTCAGTTTTAACTACTATTAAAAATAACAATTCCTCAAAAATATTTCAAGCTAAGTATGTGGCACATTGGTAGGAATATTTTTTGGGAGAGGGGAGGTTGGCGGTTCAAACCACCTCCTCTCCAATTTCACCTTTATCACTTATTAAATAGAATTTGTTAATTGATAAAACAAACCAACCTACCACATTTGTAAAGTGAAACTCATGGCACAATGGTAGGCATGAATGTTGGAAGATGTGAGGTTGGGATTTTGAAACTCCCAAACCATATTTTTCACAAAAAAACCAGAAAAATTTGATGAGTTCACATTGACTGCCATGTGGCACCCAACCATTGGGCCACATGGCAAAATTTCATTTGCTCATTGATGACATGTGTCAGCACTTGGTTGGAATTCCAAATGTATATGCCACATCACTGAAACTTGTACTTGCCACACAATCATCGTACTACCACATGTCAAAGTGTCATTGGTCCACATCATGCCGGGTATGTGTAGGATCATCATGGAAAAAATAGGTCGTTAAGTGACGAAAAATTCAGAAAAATCAGAGTTAGGCAACTTGATGTAAAAATTCTAATAAGCTATCTATATTATTTCAAAAAAATGTAAGAATAGAATTTGTAGAAAATTAAATGTAATTTCTAAACTACTAGGTTTATTGAAAATTTTAAAAAAATGTATTTGGTGAAAATTTGAAATTTCAATGCAATAGTACTTAAATTTCAAGGAAAAAATAAGAAGTAGGTGTCTTATGACCACCCTAAGAACAATAAAATGATAATATTTTTTTATAAGATTTTAGTTATAAGTATATGAATCATGTCCCGATGTGATGCATATTTTTTTGTAATTTTTTCCCAAGTAAATAATTAATTATGATTTTTTTATTACAACTTTTAAAAAATATAAAATCTTGTATGTCTGACCACCTTAACTTGGTTAAAACTTCTTGAAATTCAATTTTTCTTTTTTTAATCCTATAGTATGCAAAGCATAGAATGTAACGCATGTTTTGGATTCAAAAAATGTGATACCGTTTGAAAGCTATAGATGTTTTTCAATTAGCCTATCAATCAGTACTTTACATAATTCAAATAGAAAATGAATAATAATTATTTATTAAATTCAAAGTAAAGAATAATTTATATTGGTGGAAAGTTGAGAATCTCCTTTAAAAACCCTTTTTGTTTCATCCATTTTTGGTATGAAAAAAGTCGTTAGCCACATACCCTACACATACCCATCAGATCGCCACTTTTCGGTCCATCATGATCCTACACATACCCTGCCATGTTATCTGCTCTTGCCACATCAACATGTTGACATCATCATGGTCAACCTTTTTACCGTAGAACTTTGATTGGCCATATCTTGCACGTACAAACTCCAATTGACACGATTCAAGCGACATCAAAATAATGTTGATGAGCCCTTTGACATGATGTTTTTTTGACCATTTTTTAGATGATCAATTTTTTCTCCTTTCTGACTGGCCCTTGTACTTGGTTTGATCCCAACTTTGACCAGGCATAACTTGAGCATACGAGCTCCTTTTTCACCCATTCAAGTTGTGTCAAGTTCAAATTTTTGGGATCTTCGACATGGCGATGAAATATGGAGCATGAGGAATACTTCAAGTTATGACAAGTATCCACCTAGATCATCCTCTAAAATTTCCTCATCTACCCCTTATTTTCTTTTCTTTCCTTCTCCTCGACTTCTCTTCAACCCTTATGGCCAATTGATAGAAATCTTCCATTGTTCTTGGGTTTGTGAGACTTAGTTCATCCTGTAGGTTGTTTCTCAACCCATTGATGTACCTTGCCACTTTTTCCACATCATCCACTACATGGCCTACCCTTATACTCAATTTTTGGAACTCCTCTACATAGGCCTTCATATCCATTTTTTTTTTCTTAAGGTTTTGTAGTTTTTTGAATAATTGAATGGAATAGTCACTAGGTAGGAATTTACCTTTTATTTTGACAACCATCCTATCCCAAGAGGTGATTTTGGATTTTCCCTTTTTTCTCCTCTCACCTTGTACATAGTCCCACCAAAGTAATGCATGGCCCTTCAATTTTGTCTTGGCCAACTTCACTCTTTGTTCTTCTGGTATATCTTCATATTCAAAGTAGTTGTCTAGTGCTCATATCCAATCTAGGAGTTCTTCACTATCCAATTTTCCTCCATATACTAATAAATCCATCTTTATCTTGGGACCTTCTCCCTTGAATGCCTTAAATACTTTTCCATTCTCAAGTCATCAGGATCTAGCTCTTCTTGGGACTTTTCTTGGGAGTTTTGCTCCTCCCCTTTTTCTTCTTCTTCTTGGTTACTCAAGTCTCCTGTGACCATTCCTCTTTTCTGACTTGTTTCAACTACAAGAAGCCTAGATTCAAGGGCTTGTGTAACCTCCCTCATTTATCTCATCTCTCTTGCATGTTTCTCCTTCAATTCATTCACCTCTCTAGCATTTGGATTCCCTTTTGGAGGCATTCTTGCTTCTCTTCACTTCAAATTTTCCCTCTTCGAACCAACCTTCACTCTAATACCAATTTGATGTATAGTTTGGGTATAAGTTACATGATTGATACCATATTTCACAGCAATGGGTTCATGTCATCCTTAAGGTTCAATGAACAACTATGACAGGGTGGACTTCTTCAACAATGACAAACCTTTTTGACATTTCAAGAGTGGCAAAACTCTCAAGGATGTGGAAGAATATATCTCCAATGTGGAAAGAATGTAATAGTGAAAAAAATTATCCTACAGACCTTCCAAATGCTTTGGTAACTTCAAAGTGCATAGAACAGACCTTAAGGTGACAACATTCAATGGGATGATCAATTGTCTCATATGCAAACAATGTGCAAAATTTAACCCGTGATGAAAATGGTGAACCAAATGGCTTCCAAGGTATAAACATCAACCATCCACTTTTCCCAGCCTTCATCAAACATCAAAAAATGTTGCAGTGCCAAGACTTTGGCAAAACAATCTCAAAGAGGAGTTTTGATTGAAAAACAAACCAAAATGCAATAGATTGTTATCTTGTTCTCCCTCACATGTGCAAACCCAAATCGAAAACCTTGATAGGTGAGATAATACATCATAAAATAATCAATTAGAAATTTTCATTTCCAAATCATGGAGGAAACATGAGTAAATTCATTTTATATGCCCACTATAACCCTAGGTAGGGTTTCTGGTTAGTCTCACCAAAATGTTGAAATCTTTCTCAAAACTTAATGGATTTAAACCAAATAAAAATAATATTAAAGGTAAGAGAGCCCTTAATAGCATAAAAAAAACCTTCATTCTATGTATTCAAGTAATAATCCGTACAACATGACAAAAAATAGAGAAATGCAGGAAAAACATAGATTTCAACATGCAAGAATGATATTTCTCCTTCAAAATCTTTATTCCACCCCCTAATTTGAGATTAAAAGGCTTATTTTAATTTTTTCAACCATATTATAACTACCTATAACCATATTTTGGTTATTGACTTAACAAAACCTCAATGACACTTTTTTTGCAAAAAGTTGTAAAGTTGCTTAACAACTTTTGTTCAACTATGACAACTTTTACATTTTTTTGAAAAATGACACCAAACCTTCTTCAATGAATCCAAATGACTTATATTGTCCTAAAATGACCTTATTAACATGAAACAACCCAAAACAAAGAAAAAATCCAAAATTTTCCTCTTGGAGGCATATCAGGTCCTAAGGGTGCTCTTGCACCACACAAGCCAACATCAAATCTAGGATTTGAAATCTTTAAAATATTGCCAAAAACATATCCAAAGGGGGGCCTTAGGTCTAAGTGAGGACCCATTCACCATGTGGTTAATGGTTTCTAGGTCACTTAGCTAAGACTCACTTCAGGGATTGTGAAATGTCATGTGATAATAAGGTCCTGGGACCTAGTGAGGACCCATTCGCTAGGTGTCGAATGGGTCCTAGGTCACTAACCTATGACACACACCTTGTAAAATTAAGTGTTGTTTAATATAATTTATGAAGGTTTAGATTTATCCCTCATAATATGTAATTAATTAGGCTTGGATTTGAATTAAAAGGGTTAATTAAGGAAAAAATCCACAATTAACTAAAAAATCCCTAGATTAGTGTGAAAGTGTAAAGATACATTTTACAACATCCTAAATAAGGTACCATTAAGTCCATTTAGTTGAATTAGGCCCTAAACATAATGTGAATGCGTACAACAAATTGAAACACTAAATCAAGACAATATTAAGCTCATTTTAGTATTAATTATTCCCAAATTAAGTGAGAAAAAGGGATAATTTTTTTAAAACTATAGTAACCATACCACCTTCTTAGAAGAATGTGTAACAAAAATATAATATGTCTGAAAAATGGTGGAAAAATCAACTCTAGGCCACCCCTTCCCCATCCAACTCATTGCAGCTCCAAAGAAAGTAAATACATAGCTACTACTGGTCCTTCAATTATCCAAGTCACCTTCCCAGTATACATCAACAAACACATGTATGTCAAAAAAATTTACCACATCACTAGTACTATGATAAATTAAACATTAATATGAAGTACCATACAAATATCTAAACACCCTCTTAAAAAAATTTAATTCTCTTTACCGGGGTTAGACATAAAATTTCTTAGAAATCCCACTATTTGGGCTATATCTAGTCTAGTGCAAACCATTGCATACATTAAACTACCTACAATACTAGAATAAGCAACCTTAGACATATCTTCAAAATAATCATCAAAATTAGGACACATATCTAAGCTCAACTTAGTACCAATTAGAAAAGGAATATTAACTGGATTATAGTGATGCATATCAAACCTTCACAAAATTTTATCAAAATGCTTACTTTGACTTAAGAAAAGCTTTTTATGGACTCAATCTCTACTGATTTTCATCCAAAGAATATATTTTGTAACCCTTGGGACCTTCATTTTAAATATGTCTAAAATTTATGTCTTGAGCTCCTTAATCATGACCTTGTTGGTATCCATGAAAAACATATCAACAACATACAAAATAATAATAAAATATAATCATCAATGAATTTAATATAAACACAATGATCCTCCTCATTCCTAAGAAAACCCAAATTCAATAAAAATGAATACAAATTCTACTACCACTTTCTAGGGTGATTGTTTCAAACCATACAAAGATATTTTCACCCTGTATTTTCCTTTCTTTTCCTTTCATAAAAAAATCACCATGTTATCACATATAAATTTCCTCCTCAAGCTACCCATGCAAGAAATTAGTCTTAGGATCCATTTTCTCTATCTCAAAATTAGTTAGCAATATGAGAGAATTTTTACAATAATTAACTCACTCTCTCTAGGAGTAGCCCTTAGTCACTTGTTTTGTTGAAAAAGGGATCTTAGGGCTAGTGTATAACATCACCAAGATTGATCCTTTTCCAGAAAACATTTGAATCCAATTTGAAAAGGATGTTAGATTGACTTATAGCCTAATATGTGAGTCAATCTACCTTGGATCTAGTTCTCTATAGGCTTGGAAATTGATTTAAAATAATGTTGATTTATTGAAAAGATTTGGCTTAAAGACCTAATTTGAAAACACAATTTTTTATAGTAATGAAATTGAGTTGTCAAAAAATGAAAGAAAATCTAAGGGTAGAGTATTGTGCACTTATAACTAAAATTTAGGGTAGAATTAGCTATTCTAGGGTACAATATTCCCTAGAATGAGCTCCTCAATTTTTGGATCTAACTTCAAAAACATATAATTTGTTGTTTGACTTCTACAATCCTATCGTGAAATCTCCATCCTCATATATAAACTTACAAAAATATCAATAAAAGAGGGGCAAGGGATGGCTATCTAGGATCTTTCCTAGGTCAATCCATTGTTTTCATATTTCTACCTCCACAAATAGCTAATTGATTGACTGAAATAATGTGTGTGCTCTTATCCTTAAATGCATCTAAGGTTGTAATTAGCTAAAATGCTAAAAGCGCTACTCAAATGTGTTAGAGAAGGATTCCTAAATGACATAAATGAAATAAACCCAAGATAAATTCAAATAGCCTTATGGAAATCTAAAATGCAGCAATTCCTTTCTTAGGGAACCAAGTATATCAGAGCTTGAAGATGAGAGAAATTTGAGAATAGGTAATTAATTTCTTGAAGACCAAAGCAATCTTTGAAACCTAGATTCCATCATGTTCTTCCATTAGCATCAAACTCTAATCATGGTTGTGAACTTTATTAAATCTAAAATACCTCTAAAAAACTTATAAATCCAAATAAATTTTGGTAGAATGTAGATGTCTTGTAATTCTCTTTGTTAATTTTTGAAATAATAATTTATGTTTATGTAGTGGAATTTATGTTATTTTAAATTTCAGGACAATTTATTTAAATTTGAATTTTAGAAATTAAGTTACCACCAAGGCCCAACTAGAATTTAAGGTCGAGGAATGTATAAATGCATTGATGTGAAAGGTTACTAAAGCTAGTTCCAAATAGATAATGAAATTATACCTTAGTTTGAAAGAGACTAAAATTTTTGATGATACATTTAGCCCCTAATTTGGTGGCCAAATGACACTACATGGATATGCAAGCTAAAGTACTAAAAGTAAATCATATCACAAAAGGATACCTAAAAATACACTATAGAGGATGTAGATCATTTAGAGAATGAGAGAACAAAGCCCCCAATGTAGTAATTTGAAAAACCACAATATTAGGAATTACATCCTACAATAACAACTCATTAAAAATATCACAAATCATATTTCACATTCAAACAAACACATTAGTCAAAAAATTCTAAGGGGAATGAAATTTAGGGGTAGATGTATGTCCCCCTGATTCCACTTGGTTTATGGAGGTGGAATTAGGGTATCAATATTTCCACATCAAATTATTTATGGTTTTGATGAGAATGCTTGTGATAAGGTCATATAATCATAACTATTTATATAACTAGACATTTAACATTAAAAAATCACAACTATGATTCCAAATGCAATAGAAAGCATGAAAATTAGAATTCACTAGCTCAAATTATGTTGAACTTAAGAGACTATGGTATAAGAAATATATTACTAAATTTATCTATAAGTAATAAAATTTTTACCTTTTTGACACTCATTTTCACATTTGGAGCTGGGGAGATTAGATGAATAAGAATATTATCCCTAGGAGTGAACATATCACAACAATGATTGTATTGAATCTCGAGGTTCGAGGCCCTGAGAGAGTGCATCACACGAGGCACACTAACATGAGAGGTGAGTCACATTTTCACTTTCCTTTTAGGTTAGACATTTATTTTATGTATTTTATAGTTTTTCTAAAATTCTAGTGCCATAGGCAAGGGTGCCCCTAACCAACATGGGCACCCTAAACCAACATTAGTACCCTAGACCAAGAAGGCACTTCTGATTTTGCACAATGCTCTAAGACAAAAAAAATATTATTGGACATGTTTTATCATTTTGAATTCCATAATGACAATGAATTATCTTTTTTTAATAGAATCCACCACATATGAAAGAGCATCTATGAGGGTATTTGATCTCTCTTCTCCAAGATTAGGCTACCTAAATTTCTATTGTAGAGAAGCAACATTTTATGAAGTTGTATTTTATTGGGTATATGCCATGCCCCTAATGAGGTACCATAACACTATTCTAATCTAACTCATTGAGCAATAGGATTCAAAAACCTCTACCTTCCATCTTTCAATGAGAGAGATGACGATCACACTAGAGGATGTACACACATCCTTTTTATACCTATTCGAGTTAGGAATATTAGACATGATAACACATGAACTGTAGAGGAATATTCTTGATGACTAATGTTACCACATTGGTCACAACATACCTCATGAAATTAATGGTTAGATTATACTTCAATGGTTAATATATGTGGGTGCCAATGTCCGTATTATTCTGTGAATCTTGATAACCATAGTAGAATTAGTTGTATCACCAAATGGGTGAGGCACACACCTACATGGGATCCTTTTCCATGAAATATAGGTTATGGAGAGACAAAAAGCCACATTTTCCTATGAGTGAAGCATGTTAGCTCACATTTATTATGATCTCAAATCAAGACATACACTACTTTAGGTGTGGGCTTTTGAGGACATCACTTTTACAAGGCATGTGGGATATCCCATGGAAGCATCCTGGATCTATCCACATGTATTATGCTATACCCTTAGGAGACCCTATAAATATGGATACTTACTCTACTAGCATGTCACTTTTGATTGAATCAAGGTTGATGACATCATTTGGAGACCATATAGAACTCTACAAGATTAAAATAAAGATCACCATAGAAGCTACTCATAATATAGTGGGACTACTTTTTTATTGATCAATGTGAGTACTTATCATAATGCCATTTTATTTTGATCGAATGATGAGAAAGTCTAGTATTTCCCAAGTTGAACCCATCAACTGACTGAGCTATCTAAGATCGACTCACAACACCACCAAACCATAGGACATACCTTTTCCTACCATCATAGATATTCCTTTAAATGATTTAGATGATGAGGAGCAAGAAAAACATCTTGTATCTAACACTAATGACATTAGATTTTATGATTTCATATTGTACATGGTGGGAGACCACATTTTTAGATCATGTATTCCCTGCTAACCATCCTATTGGAGATCCTAGGCCTAAGCTAGGGAATCAAGAGGATCACGAGGATAAGAAAGAGGATGATGATGGAGATATAGGATTGGTTAATGATGATGAGGAGGAAGATCATTAGCCAATTGTGGCAATTATGGGAGATCAAGAGGAGCACAAGGAGGTTGGAGATGACCCTAAGGAGAGACCTACATCTTTTCCTCATTTATCTCAAGCACATCTTATGACACCTGAGATACAAACCACCTATGAGCATGGAGATAGTAGCTATACAACCCAAACCATTCCCCTAGCCTCTTGAGAGAGTCTAAGATTAGGCACAGTAGTGACATATTGAGATCCCAACTAGTGAGCTAGCGATCCAAGTTGTATGATATGTTATGATGCTTTATTTATGCTCTTTATATATTACTTTTTAATTTTTATTCTTTATATATGATATTTGTATATGATATTATTATATTTTTTCATAATTTTATAGTTGATAACTGATGTTGGTTTGAATTTATGAGTCAAGTGCTATCATATATTGTTCTAGAGATGCCTCCCCATTAACCAATAAGTCTGGAGCATCAACCACCATAAAGTGAAAGGTTTCATGTAAATATTTTTGAGTCTTTATGACAATGAAGGATGACATATGAGAATCTATTATCATTGAGAGCTTGAGCTCCTATCGCGAGTGAGACACAAGCCATTTTGTGAGAGGATATTGAAAGAGTACAAGTAGAGAGATATCATCTTTAAGAGAAACATACACCAACCCTTGTGGCTAATGTTAAGATTATAAGTGAGTTGTGGGCTATGTTGGAAAAAAGTAGCTCTAGGAGCCACTCATAATCTATGGTCTCACATTGACCACCACCACCAGGTGTTGAGTCTGGTAGCAATATTCCTACTTAGATTATGATGTATTTTAATATGATGCCACATTTTTTCAGTGTGGTGATTATGATGGTAAATATAAACACCATGAGATATATATGAGCATATTTTATTTGAATTATCTTGTTCATTATTGTTTAGAACTGCATGTGATTTTTGTTCTATCAACATGTATTATATTTTCATATATGTCAAATTGAATATAATTTTGATCTATTCAACAATCTAGTTAAGTCTATTTAATAAATGTTATAATGATCTAATTGATATATGCAAATTAATGATGAGATATACCTAAGCAATATAATCCAATTGTCTAACTAGATACTACATTTTGACTAAGTGTACACATGTTAAACTAAATGGCACTATGATCTAATGTGGATAAAATAAAATGATTATAATGATCTAATTTAACATGACACACAAAATATTGACTAGTATGTATATTAAGTAATAACAAATGAAAAAAATTACTCAAATAATTCAAGACACAAAAATGTTTCTCAAGAATGAAGCAATGCAAGAAAAAAAAAGAACACCTATCCCATCTAATCATCATTCTTTAAAATACAACATACTATTCAAAATGATGAAAGAATAAGTGTAATATCTACACAAATATATAGTATCAATAGGTTCTTTGAAAGGTGTACTGTCTATCATGGAATATTTGCCTGCTCCTGATCCAAAATCTACCTCTATTAGATAAGGTCCTATCCAATTTAGACAATTTTTTTCTTTTTCTATTGGTTCCAAATTGATATTATGTTCATTTTCATATAGCACCAAGTCACCTTTCTTAAAATAATGATGAATAAATGCTTCATTATATTTTCATTGAATACCTTTGTGATAGGCTTGAAGATATTTGAGAGAATATATATGCTATTCATTGAGCATCTCAAGTTGTTGAAGTCATTTTTTTGTATCATAATTATCGTCAATAATGTTGCTAAGATAAATTATTAGTGACAAATTTTTAAATTCCAATGGAAATAACAACATCAACACCATAGAAAAGGTTGTATAGAGTATTACCTATATCCATATGAATACTCATTCGATAAGCCCATAATACATTGGAAAGTTGAGTATTCCAATCTTTACCATTTTTATTCATAGTTTTACATAAGAATTGTTCAATTATTTTGTTAGTTCCTTCCACTTGTCCATTCAATTGAGGATAAAATAGTGTATAAAAATGATGTATGCAATTTTTTTCCAAAAAAGTATTTACATCCTTATTTTTAAATGATGTACCATTATTTGTAATCAGAGTTGAAGTAAGACCAAATTAAGATATTATGGTATCTAAGATGAAATGGAAAATAACCTCAATTTTCATGGAATGAAGAGGAACTACCTCGACCCAATTTGTGAAGCAATTTGTAGCTATGATAATAAAAGTATGTCCTAAAGATGAGGGGGGAGAAATATTCCCAATCAAGTCCAAACCCCACACAAAAGATGGCCACATAGCTACTTGGGCATGAAGTTCATGAGTAGGAGCATGAATCATTTTTTTTAATTAGATTAAATTTGGAAGGTATTGTCCCCTTTTACAACATAGACATTGAGGTCAAAAAAGGGGATCGCAAGAATTTAAACACCTAGAAAGGAAAAACAAAAGAAACAACAACTAACTGATAACCAAGAAATACAAAAAACAACCGACAAAGTAAAACTAGTAGGGGATAAAAATAGTTATTGATCTCCTAGAAGCTTGAGACCACTAACTTCCTACCACTCCTTAGCCAAGAAGTGGAGCTTCTCAAACAACAGGGGTCCCTTCTAAATATCCTAGGTCTCTATGGTAGTGTCTTGAGTTGAACTTCCCACCACCTTTCCTTTTTTTGTATGTGAATATCATCAAGATCACCCTCAACCACCATTTTTCTATGACTATTCCTTATTTCTTGTTGAAAAACTTGGATGGGTAGAGCGGTATTATTCACAGTCTCCTTGTTGTAATCAGTAATCTCTTAGATACATTGCATAGCTTTGTCCTAGTTGCTATGAATAGTAGCAATCTCCTTCTATAATTTCATTTTATCCTCCTCCATGCCCACAAGGTCTCTGACCTTGTACACCTCCTTTTCCCAATTGGCCCATTGGTCAAATGAATTAGCAATGGAGGAAAGCATATCCCAATTCCAACTATCCTCAACCTCATCAGCTCACTTAGCCTAGTAGTCAAACACCTTGTTTTCTAGCACCTAGTGTACCGTAGAAAAAAGGCAACTTGCTTGACTTTGGGAATAATTGATGATAAATCAGACTTAAGGAGGCCTTGATTTAGTGTTGTGAGGCATTTTATGCATCCACACCAGGTCTTGGACCCTTGCAAATGCATTTATCAATGTCTTGTGAAGGTGTTGTAAAGTGTTGTAAAAGAATTGCATGCCTCTCTAGACTTAATGAACCCATATCCCCTTAATTCAACATTATAAAATGTATTTTCATATCAATTTAAAAGGATTGTAAAATAAAGTTAATGTTAATCTAGTATTGTAATGTATCTTACACATTCACATTGGATGTTGTGCCTTTCTAAGTTGTGTGGACCTCATTTTAAAGTATTAAAGTGTATTAAATCACATTTTCACATTGAATTATGTGTCACAAGCCCTAATTGACCTTCACATCATCATTAATAGGTGCCTATTACCCCATATTGTACATTTTGAGGCAATATTTAATGAAACACCCAACAAAGTCAACATAAATACCTTATTTCCCTCCTTCATAGCATCCTAGCTACTAAATGGGCCCCACTAGGACTAATTCACCACTTGTGGTGAAGGAGTCGCTACCTAGTCGGACTGATTCACCCAAGGTGGAGAATGAGTCCCATTTGGGCCATTTTTTACTTTTGAGCAAGAAATTTTGGGATTTAAGTTTTCTTTTTCATGTTGGCCTTAGGGATCTAATTTATGGGCTAATTAGGTGAATTTCCTATAAAATCAAGTCTCTAAACCCTAAATCATAACTATTCTTCATTATTAATCCATCATTCTTCTATCTCAATTCAAGCAAGCTAGGGTTTCATCATTTCAAGTCATTAAGATAGCCATTTTCAAACATTCAAGGGCGGATTCTTCATGCTTTTGTTGTAGAAATTCAAGATAAATCATCATTTCAAGGTAATAACTCCATTCTTGCATGCTTCATTACATTCTTTCTTCATTTGGTTTAATTATCTACAAAGGGGTTTGACCAAGGCAAACCTCTATGCCCTAACATCCAACATTTCTCTTTCTTGTCTTGTGTGCTTATAGATTTAGACATATTGGAGGCTTCAAAATCATTGAAGATTGCATTACAAAGTTTTTCAAGTCATTCCTTCATTGGAAAAGTCAAAATACCTAGAAAAAGTCACTTATAGGCTAGAATCTAATAATTTTATAACCAAACACCTAAAGAAGAAGAAAGTGCAAATGAAAGGCTCCTATTTCAACCTTTGAATCTTTAGAAATTCAAAAGTGGACTCATTCGCTATGGGTGGTGAATGAGTCCCACTTCCAAGCCTAATTTTTTTCTTTTGCATTTTTGGATATCCATTTGTCCGAAATGGGCTACAGAATATTTTCACAGAACTTGGATTGATTCACCCAAAATGGAAAATGAGTCCTACTAGGCCTAAAAATAAGGATTGACAACATCTTAGATGTCATTTATAGTCTCCATCAAGATCTCAGGTGCATACTTTCAGTTCCATCCATTTCTGTTATAGTTTTCTATTCATTTCTATGTGTTTTTGCATTACACATTATGTTTTCAAACATTGCATGTTTCATTAGTTTTGCATTCATAATCAGTCAATTTTATCAATTAGCTACACTTAGTTCAATGCATTCAGTCACAATTACATCATATATACCTTAGTTTGAGTGAACCACCTAGATTCTGGGTGTGGGATCTATCTCTTTCCATTAGGTGAAAGACCCTAATTGAGCAAAAGAGAGTCAGCATTTCACACCACTAAATTTATGGTTGATTTTGGTGAACCTAATTTTCCAATCATTTTCTTGTCTAATTTGGAGTCCATCATAGATCTAGCCTTCATCAACCTTGCATTAGGGTTTGCATGGTACTTTTCAAAATTTTCATTCATGAAAAGTGCATTTAGGTTGCATTTTTAGCATCTAAATTCATTTAAATTTTCTACAATTTTTCATTTTCATCTTACATCTACATCTTACAGCCCATAAAACATCAAAATCCATCAAAAACATTTGAAAATTCTAATAAAATCTGTAACTAGGACTCATTCGCCACATTGGGTGAATCAGTACCCTTTCACCCCTAAAACTGCCTTATACAAAACTAAAAACATTATTTTTAAGCTTATGTTTGGTGCCATTACCTAACTATATTAGTTGGTAGAATTTTTGTAACATGCATTTCATTAGATTTAGCCTAAATTAGCTCATTTCATGTGTGGTTTAAAATTCAAGTTTTCATTCTCATATCATTACATAGCATAATCAGTTACTTGTCATCCTTAAAATCTAAAAAATTGCATTCCTTTTTTCCATTTTTTCTTTAGCATAGTTACATTTCAATTTTTTAGAATAATCATTACGTCATTTTTTCATTACAAAGTTCTATAGTTATCATCTTTCATGTTCCCTTTTAGATCTCATTGCTTGTTGTAAGAGAATTTTGTTAAGTGCATATGAATATGAGGTCCTTTCCCCTCTATTTTTGTTCGTCATAGATCCCTCTCTTAGTTTCCCTTTTGTGGATGAGGTTATTCTAGTGAAAGAAACCTTGGATAATCATAACAATCACATTTGTTCTTCTCCAATTATCTGTCACACTTGTGAAGCAGATATTTTAGTGCTAGAAAAACAAATTGATGAGAGTTTTGACAATACGAGTTGTTTCTCTCCTCTTGCCTCTCCTATTAGACATAACATTGCTAAAGAAGAGGAAATTACAATAATTAATCATGATGATCAAACAATAGACCAAGAAGATGAGATCATATAAATATTTCTAGACATTACCTTACCTAGTCTACATAATCATGATAATCCAACTTGTTCTTCTCCTAATATCCCTCCTCGATGCAAAGAGGATAGGTTGGTGTTAAAAGATATATCTATTCAAGATAATGAGAATATTTACCCTCCTAATTTACCTATCCTATGGGAAGATCTATTTGGAGATCATAATGGTCCTTCTCTTGATGTCTCTCCCATTTTTGATGAAGCTACTTTGCAAATTTCAACCTTAGATGAACATCTTACAAGCTCTCCTAGTAGGGTAGATAATATGGAAAAAGATAATGGGACCTTACAAATAATGAATGATCAAATAGAGACTTCCCCTAATCTCCCCACTATCAATAATCAAACGCATTTGACCCTTAATAACTCTGTTAGTTGCGATGAAGTTATTTTGGATGAACCAACCCTCAAATGTCAGGAACATGTGGCTTGTGGTTCTCCTAAAAACTATCCTTCTAGGAAGGATATCATGATACAAGATAAGTCTGACATTGACAATAATAATATTATACATGATAGTGAAAAGCCCTCGATATACTCTTAGTCACCAAGGGATGTTAATATTATTCAACCTCAACTCATCCTTTATCCCCCTTCAGAAAAACAACAAACTCAAAATAAACCTGAATTTTTCCTTTACCCTCCTAAGAATAATTTTTCGCAAAAACTAAGTCACAATACCATTGCTTATACATATAACACTTGAAACAATCCACAACCACCATAACCAACCTCGACACCATTACCGTTGCCTAATCCTATCTCACCTAACCCTTTCTTGCTAGGTCACAAGGAGTATGATCTTGTTTAACAACTTAAGAATACTCCTACTAAGATACCTTATGGGATATTATTCAAGCATCCCCTCACTATCACAACATGATCTAAGAAGCCTTGCAACAAGTACATGTCCCTTCTAATGAACAACCAATAGACATTGCAACCATGATCCAAGGAATAAATGCTGACATTGTTTTCCACCAAAGTGACCTCCCCTCTTTGGAAGTGCAAAAACAAAATGATCCTTTCATGATCATAGCACAATAAAAATGAAAAGGGATAAAGATAAATCTTGTAGATAATTGTCCTACCCTTAATGCATGTAGTGTAAGCCTTTTGGATAGACTTGGCATTGATCAATCAACCATTCGACCTGATTCTTTCTCTATTAAGGGATTTGATAATGCCAAAAAGAAACCAATTGGTGTGGTCATTATACCTCTTACATTTGGAGTGGCCACTTTGAATACACTAATCCATGTTATGCATTATGAACTTTCATGTGATCTTATCCTAGGAAGATTGTGGATTCAGGCAATGAAAGGTGTGCCTTCCACTCTTTATCAAAAAATGAAATACATTTACAACAAAAAAGTATACATAATTGATGCTGATCATGAGCCTTATAGTGTCGTACAACTTGATAAAAATAAATAACATACCCTGAACATATCAACATCAACTACATAAATGCCACATGTAGACCAGAATGACAACACACAACTTAAACAACACACGAAGTTATTAGATGATGATTGGGGTTCCTTGGATTTTGAACATGAATTTATTGGTGAGTGCAAGATCATATACAAAGAATCACATAGGGGTTTTGAAAAAGAAGACGACCCTTCCAAAGCATCCACCTCAACCACTTTAGACAAAAAAATACACTATACAACCACCTTTGACAACACTTATCACCAACCACCAACCGATCAAAAAGCAATGGAAAATATTTATGGAAAAGGGTATGAGCTTATGAAAAAACTTTCCTATAGTGGAAAAGGATGGCGTGCTAATAAAAAAGGTATCCACAACCCTATAGACCCTATCACACAACAAACCACTCATGGTCTTGGTTATTTCCCTTTGATAGAAATTTCCAAGCCTTCAATCACTGTCAACACTCTCACATCACATTCTTCTAATTCAATCTTAACTGTAAAGCATCTTGAACTATTCGACACTAGTGGTCTTGATCATTCTCCTTTGCAAGCAATCAAACAAACAAAGACATCTTCGCTTAATGTCAATGTCATTTCACAAAATACCAATGAATTGAATTTAATATATTTTACACCCTCCTCCCAATGAGAGAACAAAATATCACAATCTACCTAGTCTTGTGTAAATATGGCATCTTGTACATCTAAGAAAGAGATATCTTTATCACAAACTACAAGACCAACTTTTACCATTGATCAAGAGGGTATCTTGTCGAGACTCCTCCAAGATCACTTGATATCTCTCCCTTCATGAACTCGAAAGAAATGCTATTACAAGAATTCATTTTGTGCCTATCATAGAGTTCATGATCATTCCACAATTGCATGTAAGGCTTTGATTTGTAAAATACAACATCTTAAGGAGTTTGGTATCCTTCCCCATGTGGAGGCACCTAATTCCTCTAATTGATACCAATTTTCACTCCACCATTCCTTTCATCAATAATTTCGGCTCACCTTTGTCCTACACTAAGTGGGGGAAATGGGTTAGATAGCCTTGTCCTCCTATGTCACTTTCCATTGCCTCCTTTGGTTAGTTGTTAACCTTTCATGAATATATAAGAACAAGCTTGGGATGTGGACGACATACCTTAAGTTGGCTCGCATGTGACATACTACCTTTTTCATGCCTTCGCTTATGAGAAACATATGATTTGGAATATTTTTTTCCAAGTAAGCTCTCATGTTCTCTTTTTTCTATTTTAAATGAATTTCTCACAATACTGGTGTTTGCAATCGCTTTGAAGTGGGGGGCATACATCACCACTCACATTTCATTGTGTGATTTCTTTCTTCTTATGATGTGTTCTTTTCTTGGTGGATTCATTGGTCTTGATTCCCCCCCAAGAGTGTGATACTTCTTTTGAAACATCCTCTCTTGGAAAAATTAAGCATGATTTTTCTAAACCATAGATTTTTGGGTTAGGAATGCAAGGTCTCTTTTGCTCAATTAAGGTCTTTCACCTAATGGTCAGAGGTAGATCCCATACCCAAAATCAAGGTGGTTCACTCAAATTAAGATGTGTATGATGTTATTATGATTAAATATAATGATATAAATGCAACTAAACAATGTGATTGAATGATTAAAGTATGCAAACCTAAGAAACATGCAATGTTTGAAAACACATTGTGTAATACAACAACACCTAGAAATGAATGCAAAACTAAACATAAATGAATCAAACTGAAAGTGTGCACCTGGAATGTGGATGAAGACTTGAAATGACATTTAAAATGTTTTTGATGTTGATTTTTAGGCCTAGAGGGACTCATTCACCATTCTGGGTGAATCAATCCTAGTTTTGCAAAACTATGTCGGACCCTGTTTCTGACAAAATGGTATCTAAAACTGCAAAAAACTAAAAATTGACTTGGAAGTGGGACTCATTCACCAATCATGGTGAATTCATCCACTTTTTAATTTTTGAATATTCAAAGGTGGATTCTGGAGTTTTCGGTCTGCACTTTGGCTTTCTACAGGTGTCCACTTCCGACACTCTGATTTCTGAACCTGAAAGTGAGTTTTTATTGATATTTTAACTTTTTGAATGAGGAGAAGACTTGAGAAATCTTACAACTTGATTTTCAACGATTTACAATCTTTCAAGAGTCTTAAATTTGCAAACACACAAGACAAGAGAGAGAAATGGTGAATGTTAGAGCACAGGGGTTTGCCTTAGCCAAACCCCTTTTAGGTAATTAAACTAAAATGATGAAAGAATGGAATAAAACATGAAATAATGGATTTTATTACCTTTCCATGATGTTTGATCTTGAAATTCTATAGCAAAACATGAATAATATTCCCTTGAATGTTTGAAAATTCATATCTTGGTGACTTGAAATGATAAAACCCAAAGTTGATTGATTTAGAATGGAAGAATGATGGATGAATAATGAATAATGAATGTGATTTAGGGTTAAAATAATTATATTTATAGTCAATCCACCTTATTATCCATGTTACCAAATTTTTTCCTCAGCTCAATTGGTGGAGTTGGCTGAACAGTAATTCATCTTAAGATGAAATTGTAGTTTGACTTTAAGTGCGGTTTTGCATTGTTATCATTATTCATCAAGTGACAATTGTGCAATTAAAAGGAAAATCAGAATTTCAGAGTGCCATTTGCATGTTCCAGGATTAAGTAAAGTATAGAATTGAGTATATAAACAATAAAGCATTTTAAATTCTTTCATTTATTTCATGAAAAGACTCATATTTTACAAAGCTTCATTTGATTTCAAGAATCAGAATGATATTACAACATTTGCATTTAAATGCATTTTCTTTTCAAATGAAAAGCATAAAAGAATTGAAATCAGAGATCCACACAAGCCGTGGATGTGATTGTTGCAACATATTGCTAATAGTACATTACACTATTGAAGATGTAGAAGATAAAACATATAAGTGACGACATACTCATCATTGCTTGATATCGACGGTTGAGGCAAAATAGTGCACCTTTGTATTCTTGTGCTCCATCGATCTGTTAGAGAAAAGAGGGGGTTTCAGTGGCCCCAATTATAAAGAAACCTATATGAGGCACCCACAATAGTGCAACCTACTATTAATTATACATTGAAACAATCAATCAAGTGCAATACAGAAAAAATGAGCTGAAGGAGAAATAACAATATCATGATCATCATGTTCTAATTATTATGCTAACATTATTTGTTTCCTTGTGTAGGTATAGGTAAAGTCATGAAGCTAAACATTATTTGAAGACCAAGCATGTGGAGAAAAATGGTCTCCCACAAGGGTAGAGCTCAACATGCTACCCTATTCCTCAAATGGGTTGATTTAAAGATTACATCATCATATTCGACAAGAGAAATGAAATAAAACTGAAAGACTAAAAACAGAGTTATCTATCAAGCTAACTAAACCAATTGTGCATTCATAATGATCAGGTTATTTTTTCTGAAAGTTATAGGTGAACAGTGAGTTTAAGTTCACTCAATTAATTCAGCTAAGTACCATTTACATCAAACATTGCTGCGTAGTTCATGTTATGTGTTCATCATAATCATGTATGTCATGCAAGGTTCCATTCATAAATATTGTTTTCATAGTCAAGGATAGTGAATAGGCATACATTATGCCTTAATAAAGAATTTTGTTTTGATTTTCATCATAAAAGAGTGTAGATTTAAAGAACAATTTGTTATGTGCAATATAAAATGCATGAAGAGTACCATGTTGAAGCTCAAATAGTAAAAAAGATAGATAGTGCATTCAAGTGTCAAATGAATCACTAGTTTCAGTTCACTAATAAGCGAATACATAATTAAGAATCTTAGGATTAAAAAGATAATAGTTTCATTCCAGAAGGTGTTTCTGAGATATTATTTATGTAAGGAAACATGTGAGCTTCCATTGAATGTAGTGTGTAGGGACAAACAACTCATTCTGGCTATAAGGATGTTTCAAATAAAACCATGCATCAGTGTTTAGCTAAAGACAACAATAGAAGTAAAATGTGTACCCCAAATTATCTTCAGTGAGTTACAAGTGTTAGGAAGAATACATATGGAAAGTTATGAGGAGATTCTAAGCAATAAGAAATCGTAAGAATATCAAATTTTCAATGCAATGCAACATTAGGGGATGCAATATGAAGTGTTATTTTCATAATGATGAGGAAAGAGCAAGCATAACAAAGGTGTTTCAAAAGGTGTTAATTATGCACTAAGGGAAAATCTAGTAGCATTTATTCCATGGTGTTGCAATGTTTCAATTTAAAGCCTCTACATAAAGTCCAAGAGAAGAAAGAAAAAGTTGTTGTGTGTTAGAGTTAAGGAATCCAAAGGAACAATGTTGTGTGCATAGGGTACAAGCATGGGGATAGTATTCATTAAGGGACCCTTCTCTTCACAATGCAAAAACACAGAGGCATGCTGAAAGTGAGAAATTTGAATGCTTTAGAAGCCCAATTTTACATGATTAATTGAAAATGCAGAAATAGGAGAGAGGTCAAACCTAGTTTTTGCAACTAAAAGTGCAAAAGAAGCCACGGTGGTCGAGCTAAGTTACGTGAGAGTATTAAAGGAAAACAAAGGTGTTTCTAGCTCACCATGTGTGTTTTCTTTTCAGATAGAGTTTCAAAGAAGAGCATCATTTCTCATTCAATATCCAAGAGAACAGCTAAAGTCATAATCCATATAATATTACCATGAAGAAAGCTAAAGAAGTGTGCAAATCTTTTAGCATTTCCAATTTACCCATATGGGTGTGTCTTTTTTTAGAACAACAAGATAAGTATTGTGTCATGTGGGATTTTTCAGACAATGTTGTTCTCTCTTCTAAGTATCAAGCACTTATATGGAGAAAATTAAAAGAAGACACAAAAATACCAACAAAAACAAAATATCAAAGTAAGGCATTACATGCAATGGGTCGAGCCATGAACCAAATACAAAAAATATACATAATTTTCACCTTTTTGAATCATCCATGTGGGTATTCCTATTTAAACAACAAAACAGTTTGTTATATCAACCCAGTTGATATTTTTGTGTGAGGTAACAAGTATTCTAGTGAGATTTTATTTTTGGGTTAGGGTTCAGAATGCATAAAGCCATGAAGTTTTCTATTTCCAGTGATACCCATGAGGGCTTGTTGAGTAAATAACAAGAATAGATGCAAAGAAAAGGTAGTCGAGCTCTACCAGAGAAGTCAAAATAGATGCATTTTCTTCAAGATATACAAATACCCATGTCATTCTTTTGTTTCAGAAGTCTAAAAATATATCATAGGTCATTTGGGTTGAATCCATATGAATGGAACAATGCAGAACGAATATGCAGTTGAATCCCGAGTACCCAGCTTGGGGTTTACATTTTAGAATACAGTGCAGTGATAACCCATATGGGGATTTGTTTAAAATAGCAAAGACTTGAAAAATGTGAATTCTCTATGATGAATTGGGCTTCCGAGTGAAGGAAATTAAGGTATCGTTCAATTTTTCTGATACCCACATAGGGATTCATTATCTCGTAGCACAAAGGAGAATTTCTTGTTTTGGGTTGAGCCCAAAATTTCTTACAATGCTTTCTATGATACACATCTGGAGCGGCCTGAACATGGTTTGAAATTCATAAAATGAGGAGGGTTTCCTCTGTTTTTAGAAGAATAAAGAAGAGATACAAGTTTAAAGGGAAAAATTTCAAGTCCATATCTCTGAAAGAGCACTCTAGCCAGGGCCAAGAGCTTCAAAGAGAGTCCAGAAGCCAAGATTTTGAGCTCTTAAAGAACGGTCAAGCTCTCATATTGGGAATTAAACACTAAAACGACAAATATGAGCACAAAAAATGCAAAGACGAGGCATTAGAAATTGTTATAAGCACTACCTCAAGGAAAAAATAAGCATAAATGAAACCATCAAAGGAAACTTACCTTATGCATAGGAAGCTAAAGCAAAAACACAAGGCGAGCCCCCCATGGAGTATCTTGACAAAGGCCAAGTTTGATCTCATGACGACCAAAGAAGAGTGAAGCATAGGAGTGTGGAAAAAGTTAGAAGAAATGCATAAACAAGCCACGGCCTTAGGGTCCTTTTGATATTCCCAGATGAAGAAAAGAGCTATGATACTACAAAATAAACCTTACCCATTAAAGATTCAACTATCTGAAGAGAGTGGGGAAGATTCCCAAGGCGCACGAGCTCGAGTTCAACACAATCATGGCATCATTTTCTTTCTAGATAGAGCTCTTTTTCCTCAAGGTCATGAGTGCAAAATGAATCATTATTACCTAGGTTTGGCATTGTTTTCTCATGCCCTATTTGAAGCAACATCATGATCATCTAGAATGTTTGGTCAAAGCACATGGAAAATTTTGAATGGAGGTCGAGACTTATACCCTTGCATTATGATTTAATCTAAGTTTGAATTTTGATATGTGACGGGGGACAAAATTTGTGTGTTTGGTCGATATGTTAAATCTTTTAAGACTTATTTTATGTGCCTAGGTCAATGGTTAAACCTTGTTTTGTTCTTTGCCTTAGTGAAATGTAAGGGCTTAAAGGTGGGTTATTTTATTATTTTATGAGAAAACAATGACAATATTATGGTGGAATACCTTATGATCTAGGGTTAGGTTTTAATGACTATCTGTTTAGGGTTCCTTGTTTTTAATTGACTTTAGAGAAATCAATTGAAGATATGAGAGAAGATAATGATGTGTAATATTTTTATGATTTTGTGAGAAAATCAGATATTGTAATGGAGATATAAGGATGTGTTCTTTTCTACAAAATATTTGTAATCTTTAATTGCAAAAAATAGATAAATTGTGCAAATCTGCAATACTGTAAAGCAGAATCATAAAGCAATATTCTATAAATTGTTTTATGATTTCTTGCTATTTTTAGTAGATTTTTTATTGACTTTTTCTCTTGGTCGGATTTGTGACTTATCTTGGAGAGATAAGGTGTTTTTTTGGATTTTAAAGCAAATTTAGCCTATTTTTAGAGGCTTGACAGGTTCATCATAAAAGCAATATGATTTTTTATGCTGTTATGTAGTTTTCGAAAGAGTTTGAAGCCTTTTTTTCCTTGAGATTTTTCTGAGCTCGGATTAGGGTTTCTTGAGAGGGATGCATTTCAAAAGACTTAGTCTTTTTAGCTCTCCTTTCTGAGTAGTTCAGAATTTAGTTCCTGCTCTGATGCATTTTTGAGCTTGTGAACCCTTTGTACTCATTTTTTGGCAGATTGACACTCTTTCAGTTTCAGTAATACAACAGAGTTCTTGTTTCCATTTTCTTGTCTCAAGACTGGTAACAACAGTTTGATGCTTTGTGTTTTCATTTTGAATCCTTAATGTCCTTCTTTTATGAGTTTTCTACACAAAGTTTCATGTTTTCAGGTTATATGATGTACTCAATGTCTCTAAATCTTCATATGAATTATTGATGAAATCATGCATTGATGAGATTGTAGGAACTACTGTAAATCAAGGAATCATTGTGAGTGGCAATATCTAATTTCTATTAGAAGTAATAGGTTAATGATCAGTTGGTTTAAATTTTATCAGTCCATCCTTTTATCCCTTTTCCCTTAGAACATCTTAGAGTAAAATTTATCATTCAGAGAACTAGCTCACTCTAGAGATTCCTTCTTCATTTAGATAACCCACATCTAAAGAAGGTTTCCATGTTTCAATAGATTGTTGAATATTGCATTCAACAGGGTGCAAATTTATTGAAAATAGTTTTTGGCACGCCCGGTGGGACTTTGAAAGCTACTTTTAGAGAATTTTTTAATATTTTAGTTTGTTGTTTCATGTATGTAGCAGATTTTCTAGCCTTCTAGAGGGTATCAAAATATACCTGGCAACTTTGGTTCTATTTTCCACATGCTAGTGCAGCCCGCACATGAGAAACATTCAAACAAGATCAATTTATGTGCCCTTCAAGTATCGAGAGTTGTCCCCATCACGAAGAAGAGGAAGGACAACAAGGAGGCTTTTTGAAGCACCCACGAGGTTGAATTCAACACCTCTGATTTTCATTTCCTTGGTGTTATCACCAGGAGTTCCAGTCCTGATTTCACAAGTACTGCCAATGGTAGGACTGAGGCAGCATCCGTTCGTGCCCTTCAATGGCGATACCTCATTAAATATACTTCAACACGATGATATTCAAGTTGCATGCCTTAGAGGACTGCCATAATTTACCAGAGAAGATTACACTACACCAGTCAAGCACATTCGTGATGTGGCCACACCATGCTCGGTGCACAATGTCACACAAGAGAATGCTGCGCTAAGGCTATTGGCTACATCGCTCAAAGGCAAGGCTTTATAGTGGTTCATAGGCCTCACAACCAACTCAATTACAACATGGGATGTGTTAGGTAATGGCTTATACTAACATTTTTCTAATAAATCCGATAACTTATCCTTATTAGAGCAGCTCAACACCATTTCGAGGGTGCCCCACGAGCATTTGGTTGAATTCAATTACCGATTCCAAAGACCCTGGGATAGGATTCTTGCAATGGCAAAGCCCTTACCAGCACATGCATTTATGTTTTATTTAAAAGCTTTGAACAATAAGATTGTTGTTATGACTCAGTCTATGGGTGGTCTAACGCTTCCCAATGTGTACAATATAGCCATTAACACTGAAAATTGCTTCATCTAAGTTGAAGACATAGCTCCTAGACCCCCTATGCCTTTATTTCCAAAAGTACAGCCTCCTATTCCCGCTGCTATACCTCCTTTGGTTGTTGTCCCACCTATTCTAGTGATAGGTTACCATAATACAGCCCAAGAGGTTGCTAGCCCAGCCCCAAATCTGGAGATGCAAGAGCTTAAAATCATATTAAAGGCCTTTGGGAATGATATCATGACTATTAAAAATCACGTTGGCGAAGAAAGTAAGCCTTATCAAGCTCCCTATCAGCAAAACTAGCAAAACAGGCCCGCTTTTGAAAATGATTATCAAGCCCAAAGAAGGAATTTTAACCCTAGGCCATTCCAGCCATACAATCTAAATGCAGCCAGTTCGTCAAAGGAACTTGTGTCAAAAAATAACATTGCCCAAGATTGCGATTGGTATTACCCGTGCAATTAGCCCCATAGCCAATTAGTGTGCAACAATGGAATGAGAAATCAGGCTTTAATAGTTCAGAATAGTTATGTTGTTTTAGAAAATGTTGTAGATCAGAATCAAGAATAGCAAGATAACATGGAGGTTTCCTTGTTGAATTGGCAGAGCTCTGAATTTTGTGGCGTGAATGGCCAAAATCAACAAAATTCTCCTATTTCGGCTAATACCAGGTCAAAAAAGAGGGCTATGGATCTAGGACAACAAGCTGGAAGTTCACAACAGCCTCTTATAATCAGTAAACAACCTGCTTTATCAGAAGTTAACACTGCCACACAACCTAAAATGCAAATATTGCAAAGAGGACAGAAATACCCAGCAAGGAGCAACTGGGAATGCATTCGCAGCCTCTATAGAGGCAAAACGATGTTGTTGTCACAAAAAAACTAGTAGAAGGTAAACTCTTCGTCATTTAATATAGTTGAGCATCTAAATAAAAAAACTGTTAGCATGTCAATATTAGATGCTCTACAACTTCCAGGGCAGAAAGGTTTACTGCAGAACGCTTTGGCTAAGTTATTGATCTCTGACAATGTTAATCAAGGAGTTGTGAAGGTTGTGCTTGCTAATGACTTGGAGGATAAGTGTGGGAAGAAAGAAAAAGAGGTAAAACCCCCTCTGTTATATTTAAGTCTGATTATTGGTGATAAAATTATGCGTAACTGTATGGTTGATTCTGGTGCCAGTAGTTTAGTCATGCCTAAGAGTTTAGCTGATAAATTAGGTCTTGTTTATGAGCCTAATCCTTAGAAAGGAATAGTGCAATTAGATGGGTCTACTATTAAGACTGCTGGTATTATCAAAAATTTAGCCCTTACCTTGCATGCATCCCCAAGTTTCGCTATTCATCAAGATATTCACATCATAGACTTACTACCACACTTTGCCATTTGTCTATCAAGGGATTTTACAGCCAAATTGGGTGGGTTTTTGTCTTCTGATTGGCCTCATCTATTTTTTAGAACAAGGTACGGTACAAAAGTGACCATAAAGTTTTAGCCTCTCGCCAAAGACCATATCGAACCATACTTGTCGAATCCTATAAATGCTAACCTCTACACCACCTCTACAATGGAGGAGCAAACCATGACCTCAGACTATAGCACCCGGATAGACAATATCAGTCTAGATGAATGGGCAGCCGAAGATCACGAGCTTGATCCGTTCCAGAACATAGATGAGATAGGATTGGGAGTCTATATGATCCGAGAGCCCGATTGCGATATGCCTAATCTTTGTAAAGAGGATGAACTATTTGCAGAAAAAGATAGTGAGCTTTGGAAGCTTTACTTTGATGGTTCAAGGAGCAATATTGGTGCCGGAGGTGGAGCTATGTTGATATCACCCGAAGGTGATAAGTATTTTTTAGCTTGCAGATTTTCTTTCAACTATTCAAATAATATAGCTGAGTACAAAGCATTGGTGCATGGCCTTGAGTGGGCCAGCAAACAAGGTATTAAATGCTTGCAAGTTTATGGTGATTCTGAGTTGATTGTTAATCAGGTTAGAAATATAAATGCTGCTAAGAATGATTTGTTTAAGAAATACAAGCATCGTGTATGGGATTTAATTGAAGATTTTAATGCTTTAACATCGTAGTGATTCCTCAGAATTAAAATAAGCATGCTAACAGGCTCGCTGCCATAGGAGCCCAGTTTGATATTCCCAAGGAAATTTATAAGGTAGAAGCACGTCAATACATGAAAATAGTGGTTAGACCTTCTGTACCTGACAATAACGTGAGCTGGCAAGTTTTTGATAGCGATGAGAAAATTGTGAATTTTCTCATTATTGAAGTTGAATTCACAGATGGAAATTAGCAAAAGTGTCAGTAGCAATATGAGGACCAGATTGTGCAATTAAAGACCAATAAGTTGCCAAAAGGTTTGGTGACATTGGAATCTATGTTTAACTTAGATGATCAAGTATGAAAGGACAAGTGCAATTTTACAATTAAAGAGGAACATTATGCAGGCATCGAAATCTTCAAAGGCAAGCTTCTCAAGCTGGGAAAGGTATGTAGTCAAGATCAACAACAAGCCTTTATTCTATTATGTCAGAAGTTTAGTGATGTTTTTGCTTGGGAGTACAAGGATTTGAGAGGTTTTAACACCGAACTAGCCCAGCATACCATCGAGCTTGAACTCGATGCAAAACCAGTAAGGCAGAAGCAAAAACTGCTTAATCCCAAGTTATAACACCTTATAAAGGCTGAATTGAATAAACTAGTTGAAAGCAGTATTATTTTTCCTATCAAGCACACCACTTGGGTGTCAAATTTAGTGCCAGTTAGGAAGAAGAGTGGGGAAATCAGATTATGTGATGATTCCCAAGATTTAAATAAAGCATCACTGAAAGACCATTACCCACTCCCTTCCATGGAACAAATTTTACAAGTGGTTTATGGTTTTGATAGATTTTCCTTGTTAGATGGTTACTCAGGTTACAACCAGATTTTGGTGAAGCAGGAAGATCAATTCAAAACAATGTTTACAACCAAGTGGGGCATGATGTCCTACAAGAAGATGCCTTTCGACTTATCAAATGCTGGAGCAAATTTTAGTGTGCTATGGATATGGCCTTTCACGGTGTCATGAACAAGTTTGTTCTAGTATACTTAGATAATATTATTGTTTTTTCCAGAAATGCTAATGAACACCTGGATCATTTGGAATAGATTTTTTAGAGGTGCAGATATTTCGGAGTATCTCTCAATCCAAAAAAGTGTATATTTTTAGTGCATGAAGGAAAACTGCTTGGACATATTGTTTCAAAGTAGGGTATTTCAATTGATCTTGAAAGAGTTTCTGTAATTCTAGAATTGCCATTACCATCTCACAAGAAAAATTTAGTGAGGAGATTCATACCAAATATCGCAGCCTCTTAATTCTATGCTAAAGAAGAATATGCCATTCAGATGGACCAAGGAAGGTAAAAGGAGCTTCGAGAAAATCAAGGAAGCACTTGCAGCTGCTCCTACTCTCATTAATCCAAACTTTGACAAAGACTTTATTTTGTATGCTTTTGGAGGAGTTGATATAGTTTCAACCATGTTTGCCAGCAAAACGAAGAAGGCTTGGAGCAGCCTGTTGCATTTTTCAGCCAAGTTTTGCATGATTATGAGGTAAAATATTTTTTTATTGAGAAACATGTTTTTGCTGTTGTAAGAAGTTTGAAGAAGTTTAGACACATGTTTTCCAATAGCAAAATTCATCTATTGGTAGCTCATTCAACTATTAAGGATTTTTTTCTTAACAAAGATATTAATGATAAGTGTGCTAGTTGGATCACCAAAGTAATGGAGTTTGATGTCAATATAAAAGTAACCAAGCTCGTTAGAGGAAAGGGTTTGTGTTAATAGATTGCTGGAAATGAGAACAATAGCTTAAATGAGGTTGCAAATACAGAAACAGTATTAAATAATGACATTGTAGGTGATGTTCCAACACCTTCTACTACTTGGTTGCAACAAATGATGCATTATGTGCAAACTGGTGAGTGCCCCAAAGGCTTAGATAGAGCAAAACAAAGGTATTATAGACTACAAGCCATCCCTTATGCAATAATTGATGGCATTCTCTATAGGAGAGACTTCCAAGGTGTTTTGCTAAGATGTATTCAGCCTGATCAAGTTGACAAGTTGTTAGTAGAATTTCATGATGGACCTTCAAGAGGTCACTTTGCTGCAAGAAAAATAGCTATGAAAGTTATGTGAGCTAGTTATTACTAGCCAGATTTGTTTAAAGATGCTATTGCTTGGGTCAAAAAGTGTGAGAAATGTGCTTTATTTTTTGGTAAACAAAGGCTTGCACCACTGCCCTTGCATTCGATTCATGTAGAACAACCCTTTGCTAAGTGGGGCTTAGATTTTATTGGCCCTATCAATCTGCCTTCAAGTGTAGGTCATAAGTGGATTCTTACTACCATATATTATTTTACAAAATGGACTAAGTCATTGCGTTAAAGGAAACAAACGAGACTTTAGTTTTTAATTTCTATCAAGATCTCATATCGAGATTTGGTGTTCAAGATTCAATCATTTCTGATAATCGTTTAGCTTTTATTGGTTTGAGGATTTCAATTTGGTCTGTTAGAAATAACATTTATTTGAGTACATCTTCAAATTATTATTCGCAAGGCAATGGTTAGGCAGAATCCACAAATAAGAATCTAATTTGCATAATCAAGAAGACTATTGAAGATAATCAAAGCACATGGCATGAAAATCTGAAGCTAACCCTTTGGGCTGATAGGATAACTCCTAAAAAGGCCACCAGTTGTTCGCCTTTCATTCTGACTTATGGTAAAGAGGCTAAGTTGCCTATTTCAATTGAGTTACCAACCTTAAGTTATGTTAAAGAACTGGAGTTGTTGAATGAACAACCTCTTGAAGTGAGGTTTGCACAGCTATTCAAGCTTGAAGAAACCAGAAAGGAAGCTCTAAGACAGTTGGAAATACACCAAGCTCAAATGAAAAATTATTTTGACAAGAGGGTGATACCACGTGATTTCATTGTTGGAGATCTAGTTTTCAAATGGAACGAATTTAAGAGCAGACTTGGACGACATTCCAAGTTTGATGTAATGTAGGATGGGCCTTATGTAATCATGAAATGCAAGGAGCACAATGCATTCCAACTTCCCAAGATGATTGGCGAGGTTTTGTCTATCCCAGTTAATGGGATCCACCTCAAGAATTGCCTCTGAGATAAGTTATCTCATAGTTAAGTAGAGTAGTTGCAAATAAGTGTGTTTCACACATTTAATTTCAGTATTTTTGTTTTCCCTAAGCGTTGTTGCGCATTTTTCTATTGGCCATCAGGTCCTGTTAGTTTTCTTTCAGTTTTGTTTTGTTTCTTTTCTGCTGTTTGGAGTGTTGTTGTTCAAGTTCTGAGTTGTTAAAAAGGGGCAGAATTGACTCCACGCATAATGAATTGTTTAAAGGCCACTGATCTATGCTTAGCAGGCAAGCATATAGTGGAAATCACCAAAATGTTACCAAATTTTTTCCTCAGCTCAATTGGTGGAGCTGGCTGAACATTAATTCATCTTAAAAGATGAAATTGCAGTTTGAGTTTAAGTGCGGTTTTGCATTGTTATCATTATTCATCAAGTGACAGTTGTGCATTTAAAAGGAAAATCATAATTTCAAAGTGCCATCCACATGTTCCAGGATTAAGGAAAGTACAAAATTGAGCATATAAACAATAGAGCATTTTAAATTCTTTCATTTATTTCATGAAAAGACTCATATTTTACAAGGCTTCATTTGATTTCAAGAATGAAAATGATATTACAACATTTGCATTTAAATGCATTTTCTTTCCAAATGAAAAGCATAAAAAAATTGAAATCAGAGATCCACACAAGCCATGGATGTGACTATTGCAACATATCACTAATAGCACATTATACTACTGAAGATGCAGAAGATAAAACATATAAGTGACGACATAATCATCATTTCCTGATATCGATGGCTGACACTGAATGGTGCACCTTTGTCTTCTTATGCTCTGTTGACCTCTTAGAGAAAAGAGGGGGTATCAATGGCTCCAATTATGAAGAAACCTATATGAGGCACCCACAAAAGTGCAACCTACTATTAATTATGCATTGAAACAATCAATCAACGGCAATACAAAAAAAATGAGTTGAAGGAGAAATAACAATATCATGATCATCATGTACTATTTTTTATGCTAACATTGTTTGTTTCCTTGTGCAGGTATAGGTAAATTCATGAAGCTTAACATTATTTGAAGACCAAGCATGTGGAGAAAAATTGGCTCCCACAAGGGTAGAGCTCGGCATGCTGCCCTATTCCTTAAATGGGCGGATTTAAAGTTTACATCATCATATTCGACAATAGAAATGAAATGAAACTGAAAGAGTAAAAGCAAAGTTATCTATCGAGCTAACTAAACCAATTGTGCATTCATAACGATCGGGTTATTTTTTCTGAAGGTTACAGGTG
Source organism: Sequoia sempervirens (assembly GCA_007258455.2). Taxonomy (NCBI): domain Eukaryota; kingdom Viridiplantae; phylum Streptophyta; class Pinopsida; order Cupressales; family Cupressaceae; genus Sequoia; species Sequoia sempervirens. The sequence continues at coordinate 78,855,785 of VDFB02193867.1, read as the reverse complement.
AACAGTGAGTTTAAGTTCACTCAATTAATTCAGTTGAGTACCATTTATATCAAACATTGTTGTATAGTTCATGTTCTATGTTCATCATAATCATATATGTCATGCAAGGTTCTATTCATCAGTATTCTTTTTATAGTCAAGGATAGTGAACAAGAATACATTATTCCTTAATAAAGAATTTTGTTTTGATTTTCATCATAAAAGAGTGTAGATTTAAAGAACAGTTTGTTAGGTGGAAAATAAAAATGCATGAAGAGCACCATGTTGAAGCTCAAAGAGTACAAAAGATAGACAGTGCATTCAAGTGTCAAATGAATCACCAGTCCAGTTGACTAATAAGCGAATGAAGAATTAAGAATCAAAGGATTAAAATGATAATAGTTTCGTTCCAGAAGGTGTTTCTGAGATTTTATTTATATAAGGAAACATGTGACCTTCCATTGAATGTAGTCTATAGGGACAAACAACTCATTCTGGCTGGAATGATGTTTCAAATAACACCATGCATCAGTGTTTAGCTGAAGACAACAATTGAAGTAAAATGTGTACCGAGAATTATCTTCAGTGAGTTACAAGTGTTAGGAAGAATACATATGAATAGTTATGAGGAGATTCTAAGCAATAAGAAATCGTAAGAATATCAAATTTTCAATGCAATGCAACATTAGGGGATGCAATATGAAGTGGTCTTTTTAGAATGATGTGGAAAGAGAAAGCATACAAAAGGTGTTTCAGAAGGTGTTAATTGTGCACTAAGGGAAAATTGAGTAGAATTTATTCCATGGTGTTGCAATGTTCCAATTTAAAGCCTCTACATAAAGTCCAAGAGTAGAAAGCAACATTTTATGTGTGTTAGAGTTAAGGAATAAAAAGGAACAATAATGTGTGCATAGGGTACAAGCATGGGGATAGTATACATTAAGGGACCCTTCTCTTCACAATGGACAAACATAGAGGCATGTTGAAAGTGAGAAATTCGAATGCTTTAGAAGCCCAGTTTTACATGATTAATTGAAAATGCAGAGATAGGAGAGAGGTCAAACCCAATTTTTATAACAAATTCGAAGTATGGGTTTTGCAATTGAAAGTGCAAAAGAAGCCATGGTGGTCGAGCTAAGTTGCGTGAGAGTATTAAAGGAAAATAGAGGTGTTTCTAGCTCACCATGTGTGTTTTCTTTTCAGACAGAGTTTCAAAGAAGAGCACCAGTTCTCATTTAATATCCAAGAGAATAGCTAAATTCAGAATCTATATAATATTTCCATGAAGAAAGCTAGAGAAGTGTGTAGACCTTTTAGCATTTCCAATTTACCCATATGGGTGTGTTTTTTTTTAGAACAACAAGATAGGTATTGTGTCATGTGGGATTTTTCAGACAATGTTGTTCTCTCTTCTAAGTATCAAGCACTTATATGGAGAAAATTAAAAGAAGACACAAAAATACCAACAAAAATAGAATATCAAAGTAAGGTATCACTTGCAATGGGTCGAGCCATGAACCAAATACAACAAATATTCACAATTTTTACCTTTTTCAATCATCCATGTGGGTATTCCTATTTCAACAACAAAATAGTTTGTTATATAAACCCAGTTGAGATTTTTGTGTGAGGTAACAAGTATTCTGGTGAGATTTTATTTTTGGGTTAGGGTTCAGAATGCATAAAGCCATGAAGTTTTCTATTTTCAGTGATACCCATGAGAGGGCTTGTTGAGTAAATAACAAGAATAAATGCAAAGAACGGGTAGTCGAGCTCTGCCAGAGAAATCAAAATAGATGCATTTTCTTCAAGATATACAAATACCCATGTCGTTCTTTTGTTTCAGAAGTCCAAAAATAAATCATAAGTCATTTGGGTTGAACCCATATGAATGGAACAATACAAAATGAATATGCAGTTGAATCCCGAGTACCCAGTTTGGGGTTTACATTTTAGAATACAGTGCAGTGATAACCCATATGGGGATTTGTTTAAAATAGCAAAGACTTGAAAAATGTAAATTTTCTGTGATGAATTGGGCTTCAGCGTGAAGGAAATTCAATTGTCATTCAATTTTTTTAATACCCACTTAGGGATTCATTATCTCGTAGCACAAAGGAGAATTTCTTGTTTTGGGTTGAGCCCAAAATTTCTTACAATTCTTTCGATGATACACATCTGGAGCGGCCTGAACATGGCTCGAAATTCATAAAACGAGCAGGGTTTCCTCTGTTTTTAGAAGAATAAAGAAGAGATATGAGCTTAAAGGGAAAATTTTCAAGTCCATATCTTTGAAAGAGCACTCTAGCCAAGGCCAAGAGCTTCAAAGAGAGTCCAGAAGCCAAGATTTTGAGCTCTTAAAGAATGGTCAAGCTCTCATAGTGGGAATAAAACACTAAAACGACAAATATGAGAAAAAAAAATGCAAAGAGGAGGCATTAGAAATTGTTATAAGCGCTGCCTCAAGGCCAAAATAAGCAGAAATGAAACCATCAAAGGAAACTTACCTTATGCACAGGAAGCTAAAGCAAAAACACAAGGCGAGCCCCCCATGGAGTATCCTGACAGAGGCCAAGATTGATCTCATGACGGATAAAGAAGAGTGAAGCATAGGAGTGTGGAAAAAGTTAGAAGAAATTCATAAATAGGTTGCGGCCTTAGGGTCCTTTTGATATTCTCAAATGAAGAAAAGATCTATGATACTACAAACTAAAGCTTACCCATTGAAGATTCAACTATCTATGATCCTGTAAAGTAGAATCATAAAGCAATCTTCTATAAATTGTTTTATGATTTCTTGCTATTTTTAGCAAATTTTTTATTGACTTTTTCTCTTGGTCGGATTTGTGACTTATCTTGGAGAGATGGGGTGTTTTTCTGGCTTTTAAAGAAAATTCAACCTATTTTTAGAGGCTTGACAGGTTCATCATAAAAGCAATATGCTTTTCTCTACTTTTATGCAATTTTTGAGAGAGTTTGAAGCCTTTTTTTCCTTGAGCTTTTTCTGAGCTCGAATTAGTGTTTTTTGAGAGGGATTCCTTTCAAAACTTAGTATTTTTATCTCTCCTTTCTCAGTAGTTCAGATTTTAGATCCTCCTCTAATGCATTTTTGAGCTTGTGAACCCTTTGTACTTAGTTTTGGCAGATTGACGCTCTTTCAGTTTCAGTAATACAACAGAGTTCTTGTTTCCATTTTCTTGTCTCAGGACTGGTAACTGTAGTGTGATGCTTTGTGTTTTCATTTTGAATCCTTAATGTCCTATTTTTATGATTTTTTTGAATAGAGTTTCATGTTTTCAGGTTATATGATGTATCTGATGTCTTTGATTCTTCATATGAATTATCGATGAAATCATGCATTGGTGAGATTGTAGGAACTATTGTAAATCAAGGAACTGTTGTGAGTGGAAAGATCTAATTTCTGTCAGAAGTAATAAGTTAATAATCAGTTGGTTTAAGTTTTATCATTCCATCATTTTATCCCTTTTCCCTCAGAACATCTAAGAGTAACATTTATCATTCAGAGAACCAGCTCACTCTGGATATTCCTTCTTTGTTCAAATCACCCACACCTGAAGAAGGTTTACATGTTTTAGTAGATTTTTGAATATTGCATTCAACAAGGTGCAAATTTATTGACAATAATCCCAAAAATTGGATCCCTTAGGCTGACATGAAGTAATATTAAACTTAAATTTCACTCTTTTCCTACTCAAAGGTCAAAATTGGGCTGAATGGGACTAATTCGCCACACATGGAAAATGGGTCCCACCTGGATGGGACTAATTTTCCATGCATGGTAAATGGGTCCCATGGGGGCCATTTTGATTGCTAATATGCCAGGAGATATGGAAATAAGGTTTAAGTTGCAACCTTGTCAAGTATTTGATCAATTTTAGCCTTATGATGCACAATATGGGTTAATAGGGCCCTATTAGTGATGATGTGAATTTCAATTAGGGCTTGGGACATAGAATTCAATGTGAAAGTGTGATTAAATACACTTTACAACATTAAAATAAGGTCCACATAGCCTAGGAAGGCACAAGAACCAATGTGAATGTGCAAGACACATTACAACACTAGTTTAACTTTAATTTTAATTCACAAACCTTCTAGATTGATGTAATAATGTTATTAAACACATTTTGTAATGTTGAATTAGGGAGAAATGGGTTCATTAAGTCTAGAAAAGCGTGAAAGTATCTTACAACACCTTTACAAGAATTTAATAAAAGCATGTTATTTAATTTGCAAGGGTCCAAGACCTAGTGTGGATGCATAAAATGCCTCACAACACCTGAATCAAGGCCACATTAAGTCCAATTTATCATGAATTATTCCTCTGTCAAGCAAGGGGTACTTTTTTCTATTGTTCAGTTCCTTAAGATGAGACCTTGTATGAATTAAGAAAAATCCTTACACCATCTTGCATTTACAATGTCTATGAGTGTCAAGCATACAAAGTTTTTCTTACCTCATAGAGCTTGAAAATCATTTTCTCTTGTGGCGCCTTATTAAAGTTATCAGGAGGTATAACTTTGGTATGGTTGAGTGGGAATCCCATTCCGAGGCACGAATTTCCCCATAGCCACCTATGTTTTTGTGAGTACATACTAGACGATCGTATGTTTCTCACCTTTTGGGCCTTCTCACCTAGTGGACCGCTAAAATTTTTGTCACCCCAAAGTGAGTATGCATATTTGGACAAACAACCTAGATCTGATCCACAATGTGTTGGAAAAATGGTCAAAGCTTCATCCATCTCATTTTCATTTCTCTTCCTTCTAGTTCTTTCCATTGCATGATCATGTATCTTGTTTTGTTGCACCTTATGTGTGTCCTTTTGTATTCATGTCAGTTTGACTTAGGATCCTAGATCCTGGGGGCTTGACCACCTTCTCGATCTTTTTTATCCTAGACCATCCACATTGGTATGATTGGACCTCTCTTGAATGTCTACTTTAGTGTAATTTTGTAGCAAGTTCTTCTTCTCACGTTCTTCTTCTCACTAAAGTAGTGGCTAAATGCACCATAGAAAAAAGGAAACTTACCTGAATTTGGGAATATTTGATGATAAATTGGACTTAAGGAGGCCTTGATTCAGTGTTGTGAGCCATTTTATGCTTCCACACTAGGTCTTGGACCCTTGCAAATGCATTTATCGATATCTTACGAAGGTTTTGTAAAGTATTGTAAAAGACTTTCACGCCTCTCTAGACTTAATGAACCCATCTCGCCTTAATTCAACATTATAAAATGTATTTTCACATCAATTTATAAGGATTGTAAAATAAACTTAATGTTAATCTAGTGTTGTAATGTGTCTGAAACACATTCACATTTGATGTTGTGCCTTTCTATGCTATGTGGACCTCATTTTAATGTAGTAAAGTGTATTCAATCAAACTTTCACATTGAATTTTGTGTCCCAAGCCCTAATTGACCTTCACATCATCATTAATAGTCCCTTATTACCCCATACTATGCATCCTCAAGCAATATTTGTTGAAATACCTGAAAAAGTCACCATAAAAAACTTATTTCCTTACTTCCTAGCATCCTAGTTGTTAAATGGGCCCCACTAGGACTAATTTGCCACTTGTGGTGAAATAGTCCCTACTAGGTGGGACTGATTCACCCAAGGTGGCGAATGACTCCCCTTTGGGCCATTTTTGACTTTTGAGTGGGAAATTTTGGGATTTAAGTTTTATTTTTATTCATGTTGGCATTAGGGATCCAATTTATGGGCTAATGAGGTTAATTTCCTATAAAATCAAGTATCTAAACCCTAAATAATCACTATTCTTCATTATTCATCCATCATTCTTCTATCTCAAGTTAAGTAAGCTAGGGTTTCATCATTTCAAGTCATTAAGATAGCCATTTTTAGATGTTCAAGGGAAGATTCTTCATGTTTTTGCTGCAAAAATTCAAGATCAATCATCATCGAAAGGTAATAACTCCATTATTGCATTCTTCATTACATTCTTTCTTCATTTGGTTTAATTATATACAAAGGGGTTTGACCAAGGCAAACCCCCATGCCCTAACATCCAACATTTCTCTTTCTTATCTTGTTTGCTTACATATTTAGACATATTGGAGGATTATAAATCATTGAATATTGCATTAAAAAGTTTTTCAAGGCATTCCTTCATTGGACAAGTCAAAATACCCACAAAAAGTCACTTTTAGGCCCAAATTTAGCAATTTTAGAACCATACACCTAGAGAAGAAGAAAGTGCAAACCAAAGGCTCCTATTTCCACCTTTGAATCTTTAGAAATTCAAAATTTGGCTCATTCACCATGGGTGGTGAATGAGTCCCACTTCTAGGCCTAATTTTGGTTTTCTACATTTTTGGATATCCATTTGTCTGGAACAAGCTCCAGAATAGTTTCATAGAACTGGGACTGATTCACCCAGAATGGCGAATGAGTCCCACTAGGCCTAAATATTAGAATTAGTAGCATCTCAGATGTCATTTCTAGTCTCCATCAAGATCTTAGGTGCAAACTTTCATTTCCATCCATTTCTATTACAGTTTACTATTCATTTCTAGGTGTTTTTGCATTACACATTGTGTTTTCAAACATTGCATATTTCATTAGTTTTGTATTCATAATCAGTCAATTTTATCAATTAGCTACAATTAGATTATTATATTTAGTCACAATTACATCATAGATACCTTAGTTTGAGTGAACCATCTAGATTTTGGGTGTGGGATCTATGTCTTTCCATTAGGTGAAAGACCCTAATTGAGCAAAAGATAGTTATAACATTTCACACCCCTAAAATTTATGGTTCACCTATATTATTTCATTGGAAGTAATAAGCTGACACAGAAGACACTTGAGGATGATGAAAATCACTAATAAATTTTATTCGAAATGGGATCCGAGGAAGCACAATTATCATTACCCACATTGGGGTCAACAAAGGTCCCATCTAAATTAATGCATAATTTAGGGGAATTAAGCGAGCTATAACGGTTAATGATAGGAGGGGTATTGAGGATATTATACACCTTTGCATGAATAGAGGATTCTATAGGAGAATTTCCAGGGGTAGGTTTCCAATATTCGTCACCCGAGTTATCTGAATTATTAGAGCTAGAAGTGGAAATAGGAGTAGCCTTGAGGAAGGATAGACTTTAGTGGGGCATGAATATAATTTTTTTTTTACACTTGGGATAATTTTTAGAAAAGGTCAAATAATCTTGTTCCATGTTTTACCAATAATATCCCCTATTAATTAACCTTTGAACCAAATATAGACCACCAAAGTGTCTCACAAATGAGCCTAAATGGGATTCCTTGAGGGTCATAAGGATCTCATATTTAATAAGGCAATGAAGGAGACCATTATATGCTCTTTAGCATAACACATTATCCAAACTTATATATTATGTTGCAATTTTTTGAAGGCAAGCAAGAGTATTTCTCATAGTAGGTTTGGGAAAATACCATGTAGGTATTGATATATGTGTGAGTACCATTCATCTGATTTATCAACATGACATATGATCTCTTCTTTTATGATATCAATGATCAATTTCGATGTCAAATTATAAATGGTAAATTGAAAATCTGTGAAAGAATTATTAAGTGATATTAAAATAAATTTGTGCTTTCCATTGCATCCACATGTTAATTATTCTTATGTGGAATATTATCTATAATGTATGAGGAAAAATATTTTAATACTGGTAACACTAAATCATGATATTGTGATAATTTATCTTTTTTCCTTGATATGCTTCATTAAATTGTTTTATGATTAATTATGAATCTCCAAATATGTGAATATGTTGGATATTCAAAGATAATGTTGCACACAAACCAACAATGAGAGCCTTATACTCCACAATGTTTGTACAATAGGGAATTGGCTTACCTCAAGGAGGTAATAGGATTACCCCAACATCTGAGCTAATTTGACAATTAGAACCATCAAAATACAAATCCCATGTTGTATCTTATTCTAGTGTCAACACATGTTCATAGGAAAATGACTATGGTTTTGTCAATGCTAGTGGTGAGGGAGGTTTGGATAAATTATTGGTCAATGCTTGACCTTTGATTTCTTTTATAGAGAAAAAATTAAGGTCAGATTCCATTAACAACATCACCTACTTAGCTAAGTGTCCTGAAAAATTAGACTTAGAAAACAAATGTTTCAATGGATCAAATTTTCTCATCACACACACTTAGACATTCAAGAGATAATGTCTAATTTTTTTTGCGGCAAACACAAGAGACAAAAATTATTTTCTTATGTTTGTGTATCATTTATCATAATTAATTAACATTTGACTTTAATATAGTAGACAAGAAATTCTTTACCATTTGCATCTTATTATTCCAATAATACTGCAAGAGCATTTGATGAAGCGAAAGTGTAAACAATAAAGGGACATCCTAATGTAGTTGGTTATAAGATAGGAGGATTAGTTAAATATTGTTTTAGGTTCTCAAATGATTTTTGAAAATATTCATTCCATTTAAAGTGAGACTCCTTCATTAGTAATTAGGTTTAAAGGCAAGAGTCTGATCCACCAACAATGCTACAAAAAAATAGGTAGCTTGGATCTTTGCTTGTAAGATATGTAATTGAGAAAAATTTAGAGGAGGTTGCATGTCTATTATGATATCAATATTATTTATTTCCACCTCTATTCCCCAATGTGAAACTATAAAACCTAAGAGTTTTCCACTAATCACACTGTGAATGTAAAATTCATCAAGCTCCCTTTCAAGTTTTATTTTTCCTAAGTACCGGCCCATGCCTCAAATAAAAGTAAATGGCCCCTTTTGATGAATAATCTCGGCCTCTGCCACATGTCTACTTGGCACTCTCTGAAGGGATTCTTCCCTTCACTTTTAAACTAGCTTCCGCTATGCTCCCACATATATTCATCGTGAGCTATTCTTAACTACTTCCCTTAACTTCCTCATCAGGCCCCGCCTACATGCCATGTAGCTTCCATTCATGTAAAGATTTGATGGCCCCCACAAGTGGTGCCTATGGTAAACATTATTTCTATGTGTCATCCCAACATAAGATTTCAACGAAGGGAGGGGAGAATAAACCATGAGCTGCACCATGCTAGCACTTGTCTCCTTGAAGGGACTTCATCGAAAGGAAAGAGTGTCCAAGCGAACACCAGACTCCGATATGCTACCGCATGTTGTAACCGCCTCCATGGGGAGGTGACACTTGTTTTTTTGAGACTTTTTTAGGACCACTACTATCATTAAGAGGGGATGCACCTAGATGGGGAGTGACCAAATGCGATGGCCCAGATATTTTTCTATTGCAATGGCCAAGGGAATCATTGCTACTGCATCATTGCTCAGGATACAAATATTTTCAATTGCTACTCACCTAGTGGTGGGAATGCTTGCTATATAGGCTGCTCTTTGCTTCTGATGGGGGGTTCAAAGGTTACATGTTACATGTTCCAAGTTCCACGAGTTCAAGAATTGAAAAAAATATAGGATTTTAGAGAGGCACCATGCCTTTTTACTATTTAGATGATTTCAAGAACTCATAGATTGTGCCATTGTTTGGCCTTTCTCTTTTCTTATGCTATCTAATAAACTTTATATTGCGCCATTATTTTCTGAATAGTTCATTTGCAAGACTTCTATAATTTTAATGCAAGTTTGCTAGTTTAGATCATGTCTTTCGACTCCTCTTTTCTTGTGAACCAGTCTAAAAATTATTTTATGTCATTGCATGTACTATTCATGCTTCAATCTTTAATTTTTTTCATTCTATTAGGTCTCAAAAATGTTGGTTTGAAACCACAAGAGGTTTCCATGCTCTTGATACACTTTTGGCTAACATACAAGGCCAAATGGTTAATTTGAACCTTCCACTCTTTAGGCTTTGCCAAACCTAGGTGGGTATACCTATGTGAATGAAGCAGACTTGAACTATGTGTTTCTTCCCTAAGCAATCTATCCACAATGGCAATTGGGAATGGGATAGATGAAATCCTAATTGGTATGAATTGTATGAGAAATATCAAGTTAAAGATCAATATGTTTAGTTAACAGATGTTTAAATTTGAATTTGGTATGATAAAACTAAATAAAAATGGGTGAGACTAGTGCCTTAATAGGTAAAATGGAATCGGATGAAAGTATAAGATGAGTGGCTTCTATTTGGCAGAAATTCTAATTTCTTGGCATAAAAATATTATCTTATAACTTGTATAAACATGCAAGAATGTAATTACTAGGTTCTTCTTAGTGATCCAAATGATACTTCCAAATTACTGTGAATGACTTGAAGGATTTAATATTTACTTGAAAGAACCAACCAATCATACAACACAAATACAACAAATGTGCATTAATAAATTGAGTATATACTTGATATATCAATTTAACTAAGAAAGAAATATCAACCTTGGAGACAACTTGATAATGTTTTCAATTAATTCAACAAACAACTAATACCATAATAACGCTACAAAATTAGAGTTCCTTCATTGATTCCTCCAAAATTTTATACATGTATCATTGTCTTTTGAAATGTAGACATTATCCCTATTTGCCTATTACTTCCTCCTATCTCTAATCTAATCTAATATCTCCTTTTGGTTTTGGTCTCTCATATTTATATGAGAGGTAACAAGCTTCAGACCAAAGGTCATTTCTTTTGGTAACAAAACAAAATTGTGAAATTCAGCATAACTGAAATCACTAAACATCAAACATGTGCTCCAATCCATTAGTCTTCAAGTAAAAGCCCATGGTTATCTAAGACCTGTTCAAAGCTTTTACTTTATGATTAATATTCCTTCGTGATGCTAATGATCAGTCCTCATCTAAGCTGAAATACTTCTCCTACCATCTACTTATTGTCAAATCATTTGGCCATTTAAACTCTTGTGCAGTAGTGAAATTTGTGAGATGATTCTTCCATCTATTATCAAGCAGGTTCCTAACATCTACCACGAATTTCATGTATCCACTATCTAATATTAAAATCCCATCGAGAAAAGCATTAAATTTGTCAAGGTTGATAGCCCTATCATTTTGCACATGTGCCAATCACTAAGAGACCATCTTATCAAATTCACCTTTCCACTCATCCACACCTTTTAGTTGATTATCATCTTTAATGACTTAAGGGATAAAGACGTGTTTTCTAGAATCAAATGCACTCCTTCTACTATATGCCTTCTTCTTCTTATCTATCAAATACTTGTGCTCCTCAATTACCCCCTTCACTAGTTCTTGAGCAGGTTCATGTCTTGGAGGGACATCAAGATCTCTTTGTGTTTCCTTGCAGAGAGTAGTTAAAATGTGATAAGTAGGATACCAACTCTTCTAGAGTTCCTCTAAGATAGGGGAATTAACATTTATCTATTCTAAAGCTTTAACTAGATTGCTAAAGCTTTCATGTACTCCACCTAATTTTTATTTCAATATTTCAATTATATGCTCCAATATTTTACTCAGGGTATCCAAGATGTGATGCTTGACATCTTCCATATTATGCATCTTTAGCTGATCAATTTCATTTTTCATTTGTTGAATGTGTGTTTCTTCAGCTTGAGTAGGTGGATGATAAAGTACTATCTCATATCCCCTCATTGTTGTTGCTTGTTGTAATTGTTTTTTCACCTTGACATTTTCAATAAACAATTTATTTACTTCATCATTTCACAACTTCAGTCTTTTCTCATATTTAGTTATTTTCTTCTCCATATTCTCCACTACATCTTTGGTAAACATTGTTGAATGCATAGTTATGTTTGCAACCTCTATTGGGGTTGTATCTTTTATTGTCCTTACCATGGGTGACCCCCTCATCTCTTGTACCACATCTAAGAGTCTAGGCTTCCTTGTACTCATTTTTCATTTTCCATAAGGCAAGGGTTTGAGCAGTAAGGTTATACCCTATTCCTGATACACCTTCCTCTAAGTCAAACTCTACAACCAACATTGGATCATCTTGTGCTCTAATCTGGTCCAAATAAACACCTTGGATAGTTCCATCCCTGGTATGAACACCATATCACTCTTTAGTACTAAATCTCTTGCTTCCAAGGGTGTAACATTGATAATATCAATATTTAATTATGCCAAAGTTTGCACTAAACTTCAGCCTGCTTTGCATCATCTACTCCTATGAGATTGATTTTTAACCTTTGGGTGATCCCACAATAGTGGTTTACAATTTTTGGCCAAATTGGACACTGAAATATTTTTTTCTAACTAAATCTTCACTTTTGGGAACCTATAGTGGCTAAACCGTGAGGAATTTGAAGATGATGCAAACTAGAGTTTCGTGACATTTTGTTTGTAGATTCTAAATATATTTTAAAAAAAAATTGGAATCAAATTGCACCTCCTTTTCCATCTCCCTCAGAAACTAGTTTTTTTTTCAGAAAACAACATTTTTAAGTAGTGACACTCACCACATAATGCATAACTTTTTTTCCATGAAGGATAAAATTCTAATTCTTTCAAATTTAGATTTTTAACTCAGATATCTAGTGCTTCCACTTGGTTAGATAGTTTTTAATTGAATATTTTTTCCTTAATCTAGTTTTGAAGTCAAACCAATTACAATTCAGACATAGGTGAACCATATAACGCGTAACTTTTTTTGTATGTATCAAATTTTATTATTTTTGTTGGATAAAGAACTTCAATATTTGTTGCACTCATATTTTTCATTTATTGTTTTTGATAATCTTCTATTTTTCCACATGTGCAAAACAAAGAGCTTGATTTTCAGTGAAAAACCTACATTCACAAGAAATAAAAAATCAATATAATAATAAAATTAAATTTATTTAAAATTATACTTTTTGGGAAGCTTATAATAAGGAATACATACTTACAAAAAATAAACTTTAAATGAATTAATTTGATCCTCAAAAAGGTAAATCAAAAGTGTTTTTTTATCAACATTTTGATAGGTGTAAAGGAGACTTTGTTATAGGTATGGTTTAAAACTAGTCAGGTTCTATCCAAGTGGGTTCGATCTAAGGTAGTTTGATCAAACCCTATTCAATTGGAATGCTTTAAATGGAAATTTTAAAGGCTTAAATCATTATGTTTTCTAAAAATACGTGATTTCAACAAAAATTAGAATCTCCCAGAAATTGTAAACCAGCTTTGTGGGATCACCCCTTTCATCAAACTTCTTCATTTTCAACTTGATCCAAAAGTATTTAAACTCATTAGTATGAATGAAATTTTCATCCTCCATAAATATTAGAAAGGAAACCACTCTCTCATCATATTGAATCTCATCTACAACTTCTTATGATATCATTATTTTAGGATCATGGGGTTCTTGAGTTTTCTGCTGCTCTACTACCTCTTTTATCTTAGTCAAAATCAATACTGTTTCATATTCCTCATCACTCGAGCCATAATCAACTAATGACTAAATTTTTTGTTTCCTTGTAGGGGGTTCATGTGTGGGAGATGGAGGAGAAGGATGTGCAAGTGATGGACATGGTGTACTATGAGATGTGGATGCTTCTTGTGATGGTTGTTGGGGTGCAAGAAGTGGAAACAACCCTTCATCTTGGGCCATTTTATAAAATTCATCAAATTTTCCAAGGACCAATTGCATCCTCTTTAGAAGATCAGGTTCATCAACAAAGAACCCCTTGAAATTCTTATTCTTCTCCTTCTTCTTCTCTTCCCATATGTTCATTATTATCCATCTCCTTCTTGTTTGAAACACATCAACAAAATATACTAAATTCCTTATTACATCCTCTTCATGGTCAAAAGCATGAGTTATGGCCCTCTTTGTGAGAAAATTCCTTTTGATCATATTAATGTAACCCTCTGGGTCACATCCTCTTTCCTTCATGAACTTGAGGGGATAATTGACCCTCATGAATCTTTCTAGCTCCTCTAACATGTCCGATCCAACATAAAACTCCTCAAACATTGTCAAATCAAGCAAGAATGTGTCTTTTCTTTGATTCCTCATTAGATCATGCTCCATCTAGAGCATCTACCACATGAACTACAAAAAGGAAATTCTAGCAAGCAAAATTTTTGGCAAAATATGTGGTGCCTAGTCACAACAGTACACCCTGATGATAGTATGTTGTGGCATTAAGAACCAATCAACTTAATTATGTGTAAAGCCATAGTCTAGCTTGTATTGCATTTCCCTCATGACATTCATCAAAGACTATGGCATCCTTGGTGTTGAAAAACCAAGGGAAACAATTATTCTAACAATAAATCATCTCTAAACACAACAAAATCACATTCATTACACCTATTGTCCCATATGTAGCACCAATTCTATACAGCGAGTTTAACTCCATTCTCTTGTGTGCACAATTTCATCCTCTTTGTCCATTTTGTTTCATTTTGATACAAAATCAAATGACAAAGGAAATAATACTTTCTAAAAGACATGGGAGCCTTGGCCTCCTTCACCTACAACAATCCCTCATGAATTTTTTCTTTAATCAAAAAATAAAAATCAAACTCAACATTTGACTCTAGATGCTGAATGATCATAGCCATCCTCATCAACCCTACTGACATGTTATCCTCTGCATATATACCAAGAACTTGACACAATGCATTATATGTGTTTTTGAAGTAGACCTAAAAAATTAGACACTAGGAAAATTTCTACCTTTGAGGAGGGAAGAGGAAGTACCCTATTATTATCACCCCTTTTCATATGCAAGAGGAGCTCATCACTTCTATAAGTTCTCCTTAATCTTTTGTATTCTTGTTCCATCTTTCCCAAATTCACTTTTATGACAACTTGTTTTTTTAGGTTAAAACACTTAATAATGGCTTCCCTCAACACATCTACTAAACACCCACCTTTTGGGAGCCTTACAATATTTTTTTGGGCATGGTATCTATCATGCAAGGTTTTAATTAGCTCGATATCAATGAAAATAATTGGAACTATCAATTTGGCTAAGTCAAGAGTCCACGGGTTTGATGTTGAGACCTTGTCATTTCTATTCCTCTAGAAATACTAGTATAAATTCCACCCAAACTGAGGAATAATAGGGTCCCTACGCCCCTAAACTAAATCTCTAAAGACCTTATTTGGCACCTTATCTACTGACCCAGGTAGTAAATTAAGTAATGGAGACTATAAAGATGGTTTACCAGCTTTAGGTTCATCTTTTTTAGTTCCTATTTCTAATTTCTTTGGCACCATTCCTATAGAAATCAAAGAGTTATCATAGAGCTTACCCGAAATATAGTTCACTTTCTAGAGAATAACCTTCATTCTTGCACCTCAAGCTCAGTTGCACTTGGTTTCTGCTGCTATAATTGAGAAATCCCAATCTAATTCATTTACCTTCTCACCGAGACACATTAATCCCTAAATCATAAATTCACATCATTCAAATATTTTGCATTGAGCTCAATTCATATTTTGAAGCTGGCTGATGTGACTAGCAAGCATTAAATGTCTCAACGGTTTCTTACCACATTGCCCCACATCACTTTTCACCCCCTAGAGTACCTCGGTACATCCTTGGTTCATATATTACTATACCGCTATACTGCGGGCTACCTTTCTTCTTCCTACTATACTGCGGTGTCACTTGATTACTTTTCTTTATATGCTGCCTTACCTCAGGCTATGTTTGAACCCTCCATAGTTTGTGGTGTCTCTTCTTATTACTATTCTCTAGTGTACCACTCTACAACGGGTCTTACTCTAACCCTTTGTGGTATAGTGATTTCCTTTTATTTTTGTTCTTCATCATACCACTCTACTACAGGCTGTGTTCCATCCCTCCATGGTATAGGGGTAAAATGGTACATTGTTAGCTTCCTTTACCATGCTACCACAAACTATTTTGCAAGGGGTTGCAGTAACGAGGTAGGAGGTGAGGGCTATGTAAGGTATTTCAATGAGGCAACAATATAGTGGTAAAAGGCCATTTTAGCTTTATGGATTGAAATAGAGTGATTTTTTATGAAAATGATGGCATGAACTTTTTATTTCAATTGATGAAAGCTTCATAATTTTTATGAAAATTCTGGTTCTAACATCAGTTCCAATTGGGGATGAGTAATTTTCCAATCATGACAAGAATATAGAATCTCTAGTTGTAGACCAATAGTTCAAAAAATATGAAGGATGGAAGGTGGAGTGGATGGAACAAATAATCATATGGAGATGGAGAATAATGGAAATGGAAATGAACCCTATACTACTGTTCATGGAAAGAAATTTTTTTTTTAATAAGGGAATCATGGAATGTCCATGTACGAGCAAGTCCTAGTCCCTTTTCTGATTTCCTAAACTATTGTGCATGGAAAGATATTATTTTAAGAGGCTTGTTAATAATTGTCCATGCATTGGAAATCCTTAATCCTCTAGTACTCCTCAAGAAAATAAATACTTCAAAAATTTCTCATGTACTGGAAACTCCTGCTCTTCACCTGACATGTTCTACAAATAATAAGAATCTTCTCCTCCTTTTCTAGTGATTACAAAAATCCCTAGCCAGAAGGCTTCAAAATTTTCCATGCTTTCCATTTTCCTGACATCTGGCATTCCACATTAGAACCAAATCACTCCAAAATTTCTATTTTTGGCTTTCTTATCAAAAATTTACTTCATCTAAGATTGCATCTTTTCATTCCGCTTTTGAGCCATCCTCATTATTTCATCAATTTCTGCAAGTTGCTCCATTCTTTCCTCCATTGGTTCTAGAATATCTAGATCTTCCTGAAGGATGAAATTATAAATTGGTAAAAGTTTTTGTAATGGAATTTTGGCCTGTTTCCCATACACCAACTCAAATGGAGATTTCCCAATTGACTTTTTTGCAGTTATTTTGTTTGCCCACACAACCATTCTTAACTTTGAATCCCAAGCCTTTGTATTTGTATCTAGTATCCTTCTTATGATCTTCAAAAGACTTATGTTACTAGATTCTTCCTAACCATTTGCATGTGGGTGGTAAGGGGCAGCATAAGAAATAGTAATACTATATGTGTTGCAAAAATTTATGAATTCATCAGACTTGAAATGCATCCTATTGTATGTGATCAACCTTACTAGCATACCAAATTTGGTTATGATATTCTCCATTAGGAAATTAATTACCACCTTACTTGTTGCCTATTTTGTTGGGATTTCCTCTACCCATTTAGTGAAATAATCAGTCGCTACTAATATCCACTTATTTCCACCACTTGACTTTTCTTGTATTTCACCAATAAAATCATTTCCCCATTGGTGGAAAGGGGCTTCAACTTACAAGGGTCTGAGTGGTAGGGATCCTTGATACTTCATCTTTCCTGAGAATTTTTGGCAAGCTTCACATTTCCTCACATATGAAAAAGAATCATTGAAGACCTTAGGCCAGTAATAACCTGCCCTAAGAATTTTATGTGTTGTTGTTTTAGTAGAATAATGGCCTCCACACACTCCTTCATGCATCTCCCTCAAGACATGTTTTTCCTATGATTCATCTAGACATAGTAATAACACTCCATGTCTATTTTTCCAAAGTAGATCACCTTCTATGAAAAAATATTTAGATTCTTGTAGTTTCAATGTTCTCCTCTGATTATCATCCAATCCTTTAGGGAATTTCATGTGCCTGAGAAAATACACTATTTTAGTATACCAAGAAGTATGTTCAATGCTTGCAACTACACCATCCTTATTTTCAACATTACAGATTTGGTTAGGGTATGTGCAGGATCATCATGGAAAAAGTAGGCCCTTAAGTGGCAAAAAACTAAAAAAAATCAGAGTTAGGCAACATGACATAAAAATTTGAATAAGTTATCTATATTATTTAAAAAATATGTAAGAACAGAATCTGTAGCAAATTGAATGTAATTTCTAAACTACTAGGTTTGTTTTAAAAAAAAAGAAATCTATTTGGTGAAAATTTGAAATTTCAATGCAGTAGTACTTAAATTTCAGGGAAAAAATAAGAAGTAGGTGTATGTCTGACCACCCTAACCACAATAAAATGATAATATTTTTTATAAGATTTTAGATATAAGTAGAGGACTCATTTCCCAATGTGATGCATATTTGTAATTTTTCAAAGTAAATAATTAATTATGAATTTTTATTATAACTTTTAAAAAAAATAGAAATGCGATGTCCTGACCAATCTAATCCTTGGTCAAAACTTCATGAAATTCATTTTTTCTTTTAAATCCATAGTATGTGAAGCATAGAATGTGATGCATATTTTGGATTCAAAAATGTGATACCGCTTTGAAAGCTATAGATGTTTTCAATCAGTCTATCAATTAGAATTTAGTCGTAATTTGAATAGAAAATGAATAATAATTACTTCTTATTAAATTCAAAGTAAAGCATAATCTATATTGGAAAAGGTGAGAATCCTTTAAAAACCCTTTTCATTTCATCAATTTTGGGTAAAAATAAAGTCATCAGCCACATACCCATCATATTGCCACTTATTGGCTCATCATGATCCTGCACATACCTGTTAGCTTCAATGTTTGTTTCTACCATTATTTTGGCCAAACCCTGTCCCCTTACTAACTTGGTGATCTGAATTTCAAAATTGAATTCTTGGATCTTATTGATCCATCTGCATCTTTTCCCTGTCAACTTTGTATGTACCAAGATATCCTTCACAACTACATGTGGCACATATGCAATTACTTTGGCTCCAACTAGATATGGTTTGAAATATTTTGTTGCTTTGACTAATGCTTATGCTTGTTTCTCCATAATATCATATTTTAATTCTACCCCATGTAGTGACTTGCTAAAGAAGGATACAGGGTGCTCGTAGACTTCATCGTTCTTCTGTAACATAACAATTGCTATGGTGTGAAATGTGTAAAAAGAGAATATTTGAAAAGGTTTGATAAAATCATAAGATTTTAGGATGGGGGCTTCTTTGAAGGCTTTTTTTATGGATATAAAGGCTTCTAGGGATTCTGTAGTCAAAACTATCTTTTCTCCCTTTTTTAGAATTTTGGATATAGGTTTAACATTCTCAGCAAAGTTTGACACAAATCTTCTAACAAAGTTAATCTTCTAAAAAAATGATTAGATGGCTTTGATATTTTTGGCAATGGTAATCTTATCTATGGCTTCTACCCTCTTAGGGTCTATTCTAATCCCTTATTTTGATACAATATTTCCCAAAAGCTTACCCTCTGTGATAGAAAAATGACATTTTTTAGGGTTGAGACTGATGCCATACTCCAAAGCCTTGATGAATATTTTCTCTATGTGTTCTACATGGTCTTCTTCCTTTTGGAGTAAGCAATAAGTTTTTCCTGGTACACAAACCATTATAGCATTGAATATTAAATCTAAAATGCTACATCCATGGCCCTTTGAAAAGTTTCCCCTACATTTTGAAACTGAATGGCATTCTCACATAGACATGTGTCCGTAATGGTGTAGTAAATGTTGTCTTATATTGTTTAGACTCTTTTAACTTTAACCTGACCTGATTGAATAGAAAATCCATCCATCATTGACAATAACTCACACCTTGTCACTTTATGTAGTATAGCTTCCATATTTAGGGAGAGGGTAATTATCTTTGAGGGAAGCAACGTTTAATTTCTGAAATCTACACAATCTAATATCCCCATTTTTCTTTCTTACTGGAACTAAGTTTGAGACCCATGTTGAATGTATAATGGGATTGATAATTCCTCCATATCTAAGTTTTACTAGCTCCTCTTGCATTTTAGGTTCCAGATTTGGGTTGATAGGTCTCTGCTTCTACCTGAATGGTTTCACATCTAGCTTTAGATGAAGCTCATGTTGGAATAAGTCCTCTCTATATGCCTTGAGATCCTCTTAGGACCAAGCAAAAACATGCTTGTACTTTCTCAACAATGAAATTAGCATTCTTCTAATTATTGGACTTATTTTCTTTCCAATATATACCTCTTTTGGTGATAACTCAGTCACCAGATTGATTTCTTCAATATCTTCTCTCTTAACTGGTGTCTGCTTCATGAGAGAATGATCATTTCCATCATATAATTTCTAGTACCACAAGTCCTTGGGTAAGTTTGTTAGTTTTTAACTGCACAACTTCTTTTCCAAATATAGTCTATTTTCCATCTACTTCCTCCACAAAAAGCATTGAAATTGATCTCCTGAGCTTCATACTAATCTATGAAATGAAGAAAAAATTTATGAGGTCATTATCATCATTAAAAACTTTCCAACTATATATATACATACATACATACATACATACATACATACATACATACACATATATATATATATATATATATATATATATATATATATATATATATATATATATATATATATATATATATATATATATATATATATATATATATATATATTGTCAGGGATCATAGGTCTTTTTTTAAATTCAAGTTGGGATACTCCATCCAAGGTGATATCATCTCTTCTCAAGGCTACACTAGCTAAAAAATATGCCATTATGTTTTTTGACTTTTCTATCCATTCAATGGAGAAAGAATCAAATAATTCACTTGTATCCCATACAACATTCCTATATTGTTTCAACCTTTTGTGCTTTGCAACATATTTTGACCTAACTTGTGAAACAATTAATTCAGAGTCTCCCAGAACAGTTAGCAATTTGATCGTATGTTTAACAACCATATTTAAACCAATTAACAGGGCTGCATATTCTGTAACATTGTTAGTACACTCAAAACTCAATAGAAATGAATATTTGAATGTGATACCTTCAGGTGAGATAATAACTACCCCAGCCCCATTTCCTTCCTGACTACATGCTCCATCGAAATACATATTCCACACACTATACTTATTTTTGGAAACATGTTTGTCAATTGGATAAGTCTTGACTAGTTCAAGCTGGGAAGGTTCTATTCTGAAGCTCTCTAGATCCACATCACAAAAGCAATTTAGTTGTTCTTAAGGAACATAATCCACAATATGATTCATTCTTGGTTCTCTATATAACTTAACTTCTTCATCATTGACTGAAATTGTGGCATATGATAATTCAAACTGTACATTGCCTCCAACCACTACAATCCACTATCTTGATCGCAACATCCCAAAATGAGGAGGTTTATCAATCACATTTATATCATTGTTATATACTTCTTGTGTATAAGTAGCTAGCTTCACCTCTACATCTTTTATTATCCCTACTACTAGAAGAGATCTACTATACATAGCATAACACTTGCCACCATTAGTATCCACCCACATGCCCAATTGTTTCATGACTCCAACCGACATAATGTTGATGGAAACACCTGAGTCTGTCATATAATTTCTCACCAGTTTATTATTTATAAGCAGTGTGGTAAAAAATGGATCAATTTGTGAAGGATTTACAATAGCATCACCAAGAAAAACTTCTGGAACATTCACCTTTTCCTTCTTATTACTGATCTTAGTAATCCCCTTGTTCTCAGAAGTTGTGTTTTTATCATTCCCATTATATATTAACTGAATAGCATTATCCCTATACTCTTTAGTATTCATCATTTCAAGTAATGGGATAGACATTTTTACCTAGGATAAAGCTTGTGTGAATTCAAAAGAGGCACCTATTTTGATCATTTTCTTTTGTTCCAATGGCTCTCCTTTAGTTTCCTCCTTTTTTTTTTTGCTTGTTTGATCAGAATTTTTCTTGTCCTTATGCAATTCATTGCTTTCCTCCTTATGAACATGCTTTTTTTCAACCTTATCAGACTACTTATTTTCTATCTTTTTTGAAACTCCCTCTAGTGCTATCTTATCCTTCACAAATATCCCTCTTGGAACACCTTCATTTTCATTTACTATTTTGTTTCTCAAAAAATATTTGCTTTTGGCTTGTTCTACTACAACAATGGTTAATTTTTTGATCTCTTCCTTCGTTGGCCTTCTTATATTGCATCTATTATGATGAGATAGTGTACTAATAGAAGCTTGTTCATCACTATTTTATTCATAATTAGAAAATACTTGTTGTTCTTCCATATGGACATTATATCTCTCATTATTAACATCATATTCATAACTTTCTTCTTCAGAAGATGAATATCTCCCCTCAACGGGATGGAGGTTGTGGGAAGTTAAATAAATTGTATGATCTCTTTCTTCATTTTTTTTTGGTGTCTCCTCTTCTTGTACTGATTGAGCAACAATACAATGATCAGGGGAATGTGGCAAGTCACAAACTTTACACCAGGGATTATTATTTACCATGTATTCTCCTCTCTTCTTCAATGGATCAAGAGTCTCTTTGTTTTTAGGTCTATCCATCATAGGCTTTCCATCCTTCTAATTTGTATTTTAAGGCATGTCATGTAACCTTGGCCTCTCATTTCTATATGTGTTTTCTTTCCTATGCTAAGGATTGTTGAATTGTTCGAAAACCCTAGGATTATCTCTCTTATCATCTGAGCAACCTTTCTATTATTTTCAATATTCAATGTTTTTTTTTGTGCTTCTACCAAATTCCTAAGGAACCTATTCCTAAGCTCATACCCTATCTTTGGATCAAATGCTTTTAAATAAATTCTTAATGTTGTAGGGTCTGCCAATTTTGATCCAGGAGGTATCTTATTATGCAGCTTGGATAATCTTTGGCTAAAGTCATAGACTAGCTCATTTTGATATTTCTTGATACTAACCAATTCATGCGAGGAAAACTCTGGTGTACATTGGTTCCCATATTGCTCCAGGAACTAATCATAAAATGCTTGAATGGAATCAATTGAAGTTGTGGGTAAACTATTGAACGAATCTCTAGTTTCTTCAGTTAATGAAATTATAAATAGCCTCATATGCACATCTTCATACTACATATCTAGATCTTGAATAAAAGCATTAAAACTCCTTATGTGTTCCTCAATTGTGACTGCACTTCTTGTAAATTTTGGGACAAGGCCTCTTAAACTTCTATCCATAGAGTAGGGATATATTTGGAATCCTCCTAGGTCAAATTGTCTGATCATAGTTGTGTATTGCTGAGGAAGTTGGTTTTGAGGATATTGATATTGGTATAATGGATTATTGTATTGTGCATGAGGTGGTGGCATATATTGTTGGCCATGAGGTGGTTGATAATTTGAATGTTGTGATGGATTTTTTGGTGGAACATTTGGTTGTGTGTATTGATTCCCTAACTGATATTGTTGTGCTTCTAGTGGATTTGAAGGTCCTGTAGTATTACTTCCTTGCCTGTGAGGTGGTACATATTTAGGAAGGTTTGCCATTTGAGTATTAATTTGAGCTTTCTACAACTTTAAATCTTGGAGATCTTTTATTGATTAGAGCCTCATCTATTCACATTCTTCTTTTGTTCTCTCCATTTCCTGTCTTTCATATTCCAAGTGTGTCTAGTTCCTCTTGAGTCATGAATTCATAATTTTCTTAAGGGGATACATTATTAATGGGATCATTATTATTTCATTTTGTTCTATGATCATATTCCCTTTGTATCCTAACTCTTTTAGCCTCAATCCTTGCCTTGAATTCATCTTTCTGAAGATTTGGTTGATAGAAATGATTCCTTTTCTCTTTAGGAGTATGAGGTTCTCCTGCTAAGCTATTTTCATTTGTCAATGTATCATAATGATTATATGTCTCAAAGTGAGGTTTTGACATTTTATCCTTATTTGTCATGCACATTTCATCAGACATATTTTTACCTTTATCATTCTTATGTGTCCATTTATTGTTTTCACTAGGACCTCCTTTATACAAGGACCTTCTACAATGCATGTTGTGAAATATTGTGATAGCCTAATGTGTACTTTATTTTATCAGAGTCACCACTCATTTATGTGGAAGTGAGAAAATTTAATAACTTTTTTATTCTGAGCGGAGTCTGTGTAATATTTTTCACTCTATGAAAAAGGCCCTGGCTCTGAGTTGACTCCCAAGTAGAGTTGCCAAACTCTTAGGTCTCAAAAATGTTGGTTTGAAACCATAAGATGTTACCAAGCTCTTGATACATTTTTGGCTAACATACAAGGACAAATGATGAATTTGAACCTTCTACTCTTTAGGCTCTACCAGACCTAGGCAGGTATACCTATGTGAATGAAGCAGACTTGAACTGTGTGTTTCTTCCCTAACAAATCTATCCACAATGGAAATTGGGAATGGGATAGATGAAATCCTAATTGGTATGAATTGTATGAGAAATATCAAGCTAAAGATCAATATCTTTAGTTAATAGGTGTTTAAATTTGAAATTAGTATCATAAAACTAAATAAAAAATGGGTGAGACCAATGCCTTAATAGGTAAAATAGAGTCAGACGAAAGACTAAGATGAGTGGCTTCTATTTGGTAGAAATTCTAATTGCTTGGCATACAAATATTATTTTATAACTTGTATAAAAATGCAAGAATGTAATTACCAGGTCCTTCTTAGTGATCCAAATGATACTTCCAAATTACTGTGAATGACTTGAAGTATTTAATATTTACTTGAAAAAACCAACCAATCATACCACACAAATAAAACAAATGGGCATTGATAAATTGAGTATATACTTGATATATCAATTTAAATAAAAAAGAAATATCAACCTTGGAGACAACTTGATAATGTTTTCAATTAACTCAACAAACAACTGATACCAAAATGACACCACAAAATCAGAGTTCTTTCATTGATTCCTTCAAAATTTTATACATGTATCATGGTCTTTTGAAATGTAGACATTATCCCTATTCACCTATTACTTCCTCATATCCCTAATCTAATCTAATATCTCCTTTTGGTCTTGGTCTCTTATATTTATGATTGGCAACAAACTTTAGACCAGAGGTCATGTCTTTTGGTAACAAAACAAATTTATGAAATTAAGCATAACTAAAATGACTAAAAGTCAAACATGTGCTCCAATCTATTAGTCTTCACATAAAATCTTGTGGTCACCTAAGACCTGTGCAAAGCTTTTACTTTATGATTAATCTTCCTTTGCAACACTAATGATCAGTACTCATCTAATCCTAGATACTTCTCCTTCCATCTACTTATTGTCAAATCATTTGGCCATTTGAACTCCTATGCATTAGTGAAATTCGTGAGATTATTCTTCCATCTGTTATCAAGTAGGTTCTTGACATCTACCACAAATTTCATGTATCCACTATCTAATATTACAATCACATCCAACCAAGCATTAAATTTTTCAAGGCTTATATCCCCATCATTTTGTACGTTTGTCAAGCACTGAGAGACCATCTGATCAAATTCACCTTTCCACTCATCCACACCTTTTAGTTGATTATCATCTTTAATGACTGAAGGGATGAAATTGTGTTTTCTAGAATCAAATGTACTCCTTCTATTCTCCACCTTCTTCATATCTATCCAAATACTTGTGCTCCTCAATTACCACCTTCACCATTTCTTGAGTAGGTTCAGGTCTTGGAGGGGCATGATGATCTCTTTGTTTTTCCTTGCAGAGAGTAGTTAAAATGTGATAAGTAGGCTGCCACCTCTTTTTGTAAATCTCTCAGGTACTCCACCTACTTTTTCTTTCAATATTTCAATTCTATGCTACAATATTTTCCTTATGGTATCCAAGATGTGATGCTTGACATCTTCCATATTGTGGTTCTTTATCCAATCAATTTCATTTTTCATCTGTTGAATGTGTGGGTCTTCAGCTTGAGTAGGTGTGTGATAAACAACTATCTCATCTACCCTCACTATTGTTGCTTGTTGTAATTGTTGTTTCACCTTGACATTTTCAATAAACAATTTATTTACTTCATCATTTCACAACTTTAGTCTTTTCTCATATTCAGTTATTTTCTTCTCCATATTCTCTAGTACATCTTTGGTAAACATTTCCGAATGCATAGTTATGGTTGCAACCTCTGTTGTGGTTGTATCTTTCATTTTCCTCACCATGGATGACCCCCTCATCTCTTGTACCACATCTAAGAGTCTTGGATTCCTTGTACTCTTTTGCTTTGTCCATAAGGCAAGGGGTGGTAGGGTTATACCCTATTCCTAATACACCTTCCTCTGAGTATAACTCTACAACCAACATTGGATCATCTTGTGCTCTAATGTAGACCAAAATAAACACCTTGGACAATTCCATCCCTGGTATGATCAGCATATCACTCTTCAGTACTAACTCTCTTGCTTCCTAGGGTGTAACATTAATATTATCAATATTCAATTATTCCAATGTTTGGGCTTGAACTGCAGTCTGCTTTGTATCATCTGCTCCTATGAGATTGATCTTTAACCTTTCCTCAAACTACTTCATTTTCAACTTGATCCAAAAGTACTAAAATTCATTAGTATGAATGAAATTGTCATCCTCCATAAATGTTAGAGAGGCAACCACTCTCTCATCATCTTGAATCTCATTTGTAGCTTCTTCTGATATAATGATTTTAGGATCATGGGGCTCCTGAGTTTTCTACTTCTCTACTACCTCTTTCATCTTAGTCAAAGTCAATACTGCTTCATGTTCCTCATCGATCGAGCCATAATCAACTAATGACTAAATTTTTTTGCTTCTTCGCTAGGGGTTCATGTGTGGGAGATGGAGGAGAAGGATGTGCAGGTGATGGGGATCATGTATGAGATGTGGATGCTTCTTGTGATGGTTGTTGGGGTGTAGAACATTGAACCAACCCTTCATCATGGGCCACTTTATAAAATTCATCAAATTTTCCCAAGATCAATTGCATCCTTTTTAGAAGATCAAGTTCATCAGTAAAGAGCCACTTGAAATTATTATTCTTCTCCTTCTTTTGATCTTCCCATATTTTCATTATTATCCATCTCCTTTTTTGAAACACATCAATAAAATATACTAAATTCCTTATTACATCCTCTTCAGGGTCAAAAGCATGAGTTATGGCCCTCTTTGTGAGCAAAGTCCTTCTAATCATATTAATGTAACCCTTTGGGTCACATACATTTTCCTTCCCGGACCTGAGGGGATAATTTACCCTTGTGAATCTTTGTAGCTCCTCTAACATGTTTGTTCCAACATACAACTCCTCAAACACTGTCAAATTAGGAAAGAATGTACCTTTTCTTTGATTCCTCATTCGATAATGCTCCATCCATAGCATCTTCCACATGAACTCCAAAAATAACATTCTAATAGGCACAAATTTTGGCAAAATATGTGGTGCCTGGTCAGAACCATACACCCTGATGATAGTATGTTGTGAAATTAAGAACCAATCAACATAATTATGTGTAAAGCCATAGCCTGTCTTGGATTGCAATGGCCTCATGACATTCATCAAAGACTGTGGCAACCTTGGTGTTGAAAAACCAAGGGCAACAATTAAACTAACAACAAAATCATCTCTACATGAAAAAAAATCACATTCATTAGACCTAAAGTCCCATATGTAGCACCAATTCTATACAAGGAGTTTAACTCCATTCTCTTGTGTGCACAGTTTCATCCTCTTAGTCCATTTTGTTTCATTTTGATACAAAATCAAATAATAAATCAAAGAATACTTTCTAAAAGACATGGGAGCCTTGGCCTCCTTCACCTACAACTATCCCTCATGAATTTATTCTTCAATCATAGAAGCAAAATGAAACTCAAAATTTGACTCCAAATGTTGAATGATCAATGCCATTATCATCAACCTACTGACATGTTATCCTCTGTATCTACACCAAGAACTTGACATAATGCATGATATGTGTTTTTGAAATAGACATAAAAATTAGACACTGGGAAATGTTCTACCTTTGAGAAGGGCATAGGAAGTACCCTATTATTATCACCCCTTTTCATATGAAAGAGGAGCTCATCATTTCTATAAGTTCTCCTCAATATTTTGTATTCTTGTTCCAGCTTCCCGAAATTCACTTATGTGATAGCTTGTTTATTTAGGTTAAAACACTTAATAATGGCTTCCCTCAACACATCTACTAAACACCCGCCATATGGGAGTCTTACAATATTTGTTAGGGCATAGTATCTATCAACCAAGGCTTTAATCAGCTTGATATCAATGAAAAAATTTGGAACTATCAATTTAACTAAGTCAAGAGTCCACGGGTTTGATGTCGGGACCTTGTCATTTTTGTTCCTATAGAAATACCAGTATAAATTCCACCTAGACTGAGGAATAAGAGGGTGCCTACACACCTAAGTTGAATCTATAAAGACCTTATTTGGCCCCTTATCTACTGAATCGGGTAGTAAATTAACTAATGGAGACTGTAACGATGGTTTACTAGCTTTAGGTTCATTTTTTTTAGTTCCTATTTTTGATTTCTTTGGGACCATTGCTATAGAAATCAAAGAGTGATGATAGAGCTTACCTAAAATATAATTCTCTTTTTGGAGAATTCCCTTCACTTCTGCACCTCGAGCTCATCTACACTTGGTTTGTACTGCTATGATCAAGAAATCCCAACCTACTTCATTTACCTCCTCACCAAGATGCATTAATTCTTGAATCATAAATTCACATCATTCAAATCTTTTGCATTAAGCTCAATTCATATTTTGAAGCTGACTGATGTGACTAGAAAGCATTAAATGTCTCAACAGTTTCTTACTACATTACCTCGCATCACTTTTCACCCCCGTTCGGTACCGTGGTACATCCTTGGTTTATATATTACTATATCACTCTACTGTAGGCTACCTTTCTTCTTCCTGTAGTACCGTGTTGTCACTTCATTACTTTTTTTTATATACCACCTTACTGTGGGCTATGTTTTAACTCTCCATGGTATGGAAATGTCTCTTCTTATTACTATTCTCTAGTGTACTGCTCTACCGTAAGTCATGCTTTGACCCTCCATGGTATAGCGGTTTCCTTTTATTTTTGTTCTTCATCATACCGCTCTATTGTGGGCTATGTTCCATCCCTCCGTGGTATAATAGTAAAAGGGTATAGTGTTAGCTTCCTTTACCATGCTACCATGAGCTATTTTTCAAGAGGTTGTGGTAACAAGGTAGGAGGTGAGGGTTATGTAAGGTATTTCAATGAGGCAACGGTATAGCGGTAAAAGGCCATTTTGGCTTTAAGGATTGAAATGGAGTGACTTTTTATGAAAATGATGGGATGAAATTTTTATTTCCATTGATAAAATCTTTGGAATTTTTATGAAAATTCTAGTTTTAATATATTTTAAGACATAGAAGATTGATGAACGGGCCCTTAAATTGTATCCAAAAGATATATTTATCGTGCCTTTTATCTAAGTTCAGGTGCATTGCCTTAGTTAGATTCTTTATTTTTATATATGCTTCCTTTTCCCATTCCAAATCCCCAATTACAAAAGAATTTGGCTTCTTTAAAAACTCATAGGTCACTGAGTTTAGCACAATAGATCCCCCAAAAACTGAGTTTCCCACAAAGGGTTGTTACCTTGCCAATTTTTGGCATCAACACTCTTTTTCTTTTTCTTGGCATGCCTTGTGGGATAGAACTTAAATGAACATAATTTTAAAGAGGGTTTATGAGCCATCAAATTGTAACTAGATCACAAATAGAAAATAACCCTCATTTACTAGTGCTACCACTAGGAACAGTATAGGTTGTGACCCAATTAGTGAACGTTCAGCTTCCTCTAGCCATGTTTCCCACTGCTAACATAAATTACGTAGCATGGAATGTCTGAAGTGCTCTTGCTGCACCAATAATGCCTACCATTTGGGCTGCTATCCCAGCCTCTCCTCTAAAATCCATACCTAAATTCATCAGAGATGGCTCAAGAACGTAGTCTGAAAATCTGCAAGATATTGTGGACGTATGCCTGGTGCACAGAGTTATGGCCCAAGATATGGCATTAAGATGCTTGCAGCCTCTTTCAGAGGCAAGGCACTGGATTGGTATCACACACTGTCAAAAAATTCTATTCATACATGGGATGAGTTTGAAGATCCTTTCTATCAAATATTTTTGAACGATGGAGATCGATCCTCGCTATATTTTAAACTAACTACCATAAAGTAGACACGGCATGAAGCCATGAATGACTTCAATGCCTAGTTCCATACAAGCTAGCAGAGAATCCAAGTTGATATCCACTTGCCACTCGAGTTGGCTTTCATGTTCTACTTGAAATCTATCAACCCTAACATCTCCATGATGATCTGGTCTTTGGGCAGGACCACTCTATCGGCTACTTATAGCATCACTATCATGGCAAAGAACAATTTGATAGACATTGGGAAGTTTCCACCCCTACCCATCATGCCTATATTTCTCAAAATATCAGTTCTTGCTCAAGACATTCCATCTACCATCATGTTTTCTCCTCCTCAATCTATGTATACATATCTGAATGCACCCCAAAATGTTGGTTCTACATCTAGCTCTTCAAAGGAAGAGATGAGCAAGTTCAAAGAAATGTTGTAGACTATTGTCAATGAAATAACTGTCATCAAATGAAATCAAGCTACCCCTCCAAGGCTAAGCTACCATAATTATCAAGGTGGGAAATATTCTTTCCAATAGAACCAGTTTCAAGGAGGCGCTAACATGAATCTAGAAGCACAAACAACAAATCAAATAGTACCCATTCCTTCTCTATTGTAGAGTGCTAACCTAAGCTCGAGCGGAGAACTAACGGTAGGGAAAAACAATTTAATTGATGACACCAACCCTTGGTGTTTCCCTTGTGGCAACTCGCATATGCCTCAAAATTTCTCACACGAAAACCTACAACAAAAGGTGGCAGAGCAACGCAACCAAGATGCAATGTCAAATACAAGAAGCTATGTGTATACCTCTTCACAAATGGACAATGTGGTGCTCACCGCACAAATGTAGGGGATGTCACTAGAGCAAGAAGTAGATATTGCTCCCAATCACACACTCTTCTCAAGGATGGAAGAAGATGAGGCAGTGTTCAAAAATGATGCATCCATGTCAAAAACACCTCAAGTGCAGTCTGATTACAACACCCTCTTGAAGAGAAGATTCATGGGAAAACTAGTTAGTCTGCAGCCCAAAGGTGCTTCCAACTAGATGTCTAGTACCTTCGCAGTGGTGCCATAAGGTCTACCACTAAAGGAAATTATTATAACCAAAGCTAGGGAGAAAAATCCTCCAAATCTTCCACCCTTCAATGAGGTGGAACAATTGAAATAATCATCCGTGAATGTGTCTCTTTGGGATATTTTAGCTATTCTAGAGAAAAATACATTACTGTAGAAGTCTCTTCAGGAAGAGGTGAGCATAAAGCCAACAGAGCAGTCACTCAAAGAAAAATTCATTGATCAATCATCACCTACCAAAGTTCTCATAAATAGCATGGTGGCAGCCTCTTTTGAAGTTAAGGATAAGCCAAAGCCCAAACCCTTCTTCCTGTTAGGAATTGTATGTAGAAGATATCAATTAAATGCAAATAAAGATTAAACAAAGAAATTAAAAAAACAAAAATAATAATAGAAAGAGAATATTTATCATGGTTCACCCAAACTTGGGCTACATCCACCAACAGAGAGTCCAACATTATTATCCAGTAAATCAAACCGATTACAACCAATAATCCTTGTAAATCAATACCACTACAAATGATACAATACAAATGTCAACAGACACCCAAACCCTTAACCTTTTATCAAGACTTATGCCAGTTACAAAATAGGGTTTTTTATGTCGTCCAATAGAAAAAATAACAACTAATTCCTTTATAAAATAATAAAAAATCATGAGAGGTTTCAGGGGCGCTACCCCCAATCCCCCATGGGGGCACTACCCCCTGACCCCATCTTGGGGGTGCTACCACCAAACCCATGTTAAATAATTTGGGGGGAAACTGTGTCGATAAAAGTGGGGAAAATTTAACCTCCAAGTCTAATTTGGCTCCATATACCAACACTTC
>VDFB02193867.1:78717289-78823901 GCA_007258455.2 Sequoia sempervirens | reverse complement strand
AAATGAGCCTAAATGGGATTCCTTGAGGGTCATAAGGATCTCATATTTAATAAGGAAATGATGAAGGAGACCATTATATGCTCTTTAGTATAACACATTATCCAAACTTATTTATTATGTTGCATGTTTTGAAGGCAGGCAAGAGTATTTCTCATAGTAGGTTTGGGAAAATACCATGTAGGTATTGATATATGTGTGAGTACCATTCATCTGATTTATCAACATGACATATGATCTCTTCTTTTATGCTATCAATGATCAATGTCGATGTCAAATTATAAATGGTAAATTGAAAATTTGTGAAAGAATTATTAAGTGATATTATAAGAAATTTGTGCTTTCCATTGCATCCACATGTTAATTATTCTTATGTGGAATATTATCTATAATGTATGAGGAAAAATATTTTAATACTGGTAACACTAAATCATGATATTGTGATACTTTATCTTTTTTCCTTGATATGCTTCATTAAATTGTTTTATGATTAATTACGAATCTCCAAATATGTGAATATGTTGGATATTCAAAGATAATGTTGCACACAAACCAACAATGAGAGCCTTATACTCCACGATGTTTGCACACTAGAGAATTGGATTACCTTAAGGAGGTAATAGGATTACCCCAACATCTAAGCTAGTTTGACAATTAGAACCATCAAAATACAAATCCCATGTTGTATCTTATTCTAGTGTCAACACATGTTCATAGGAAAATGACTATGGTTTTGTCAATGCTAGTGGTGAGGGAGGTTTTGATAAATTATTGTTTAGTGCTTGACCTTTGATTTCTTTTATAGAGAAAAAATTAAGGTCAAACTCCATTAACATCACCTACTTAGCTAAGTGTCTTGAAAAATTAGTTTTAGAAAACAAATGTTTCAATGGATCAAATTTTCTCATCACACACACTTAGACATTCAAGAGATAATGTCTAATTTTTTTTGTGGCAAACACAAAAGACAAAAAATATTTTCTTATGTTTGTGTATCATTTATCATAATTAATTAACATTTGACTAATATAGTAGACACGACATTCTTTACCATTTGCATCTTATTATTCCAATAATACTGCAAGAGCATTTGATGAAGCAAAAGTGTAAACAATAAAGGGACATCCTAATGTATTTGGTTATAAGATAGGAGGATTATTTAAATATTGTTTTAGGTTCTCAAATGATTTTTGAAAATATTCATTCCATTTAAAGTGAGACTCCTTCATTAGTAACTAGGTTTAAAGGCAAGAGTCTAATCCACAAACAATGCTAAAAAAAAAAAAGGTAGCTTGGATCTTTCCTTGTAAGATATGTAATTGAGAAATATTTAGAGGAGGTTGCATGTCTATTATGATATCAATATTATTTATTTCCACCTCTATTCCCCAATGTGAAACTATAAAACCTAAGAGTTTTCCACTAATCACATTGTGAATGTAAAATTCATCAAGCTCCCTTTTAGGTTTTGTTTTTGCTAAGTACCGGCCCATGCCTCAAATAAAAAATAAATGGCCCTTTTTGATGAATGAATCTCGGCCTCTACCACATGTCTACTCGGCACTCTGCGAAGGGATTCTTCCCTTCACTTTTAAACCAACTTCTGCTATGCTTCCACGTGTCTTCATCGCGAGCTATTTTTAACTACTTCCATTCACTTCCTCATCAGGGCCCGCTTGCGTGCCATGTAGCTTCCATTCATGTAAATATTTGATGGCCCCCACAAGTGGTGCCTATAGTAAAAATTGTTTCTACGTGTCATCCCAACACAAGATTTCAACAAAGGGAGGGGAGAATGAACCATGAGCTGCACCATGCTAGCACTTGTCTCCTTGCAGGGACTTCATCGAAAGGAAAGAGTGTCCAAGCGAATGCTAGACTTTGATATGCTACCGCGTGTTGTAACCACCTCCATGGGGAGGTGACACTTGTTTTCTCGACACTTTTTCAGGACTACTACTATCATTCAAAGGGGATGCACCTAGATGGGGAGTGACCAAATGCTATGGCCCAAATATTTTTCTATTGCAATGGCCAAGCGAATCATTGCTACTATATCATTGCTCATGATACAAATCTTTTCAATTACTGCTCACTTGGTGGTGGGAATGCTCACTATATAGGCTGCTCTTTGCTTCTGATGGGGGGTTCAAAGGTTACATGTTACATGTTCTAAGTTCCATGAGTTCAAGAATTGAAAAAAATATAGGATTTTAGAGAGGCACCATGCCTTTTTACTGTTTAGATGATTTCAAGAACTCATAGACTATGCCATTGTTCAGCCTTTCTCTTTTCTTATGCTATCTGATAAACTTTATACTGTGCCATTATTGTTTGAATAGTTCATTTGCAAGACTTATATAATTTTAATGCAAGTTTTCTAGTTTAGATCATGTCTTTCGACTCCTCTTTTTTAGTGAACCAGTCTAAAAATTATTTTATGTCATTGAATGTACTATTCATGCTTTAATCTTTAATTTTTTTCATTCTATTAGGTCTCAAAAATGTTGGTTTGAAACCACAAGAGGTTTCCAAGATCTTGATACACTTTTGGCTAACATACAAGGCCAAATGGTGAATTTGAACCTTCTACTCTTTAGGCTCTGCTAGACCTAGGTGGGTATACCTATGTGAATGAAGCAGACTTGAACTGTGTGTTTCTTCCCTAAGAAATCTATCCACAATGGAAATTGGGAATGGGATAGATGAAATCCTAATTGGTATGAATTGTATGAGAAATATCAAGTTAGAGATCAATATGTTTAGTTAACAGACATTTAAATTTGAATTTGGTATGATAAAACTAAATAAAAAATGGGTGAGACTAGTGCCTTAATAGGTAAAATGGAATCAAATGAAAGTATAAGATGAGTGGCTTCTATTTGGCAGAAATTCTAATTTCTTGGCATACAAATATTAGCTTATAATTTGTATAAACATGCAAGAATGTAATTACTAGGTTCTTCTTAGTGATCCAAATGATACTTCCAAATTATTGTGAATGACTTGAAGGATTTAATATTTACTTGAAAGTACCAACCAATCATACCACACAAATACAACAAATGTGCATTAATAAATTGAGTATATACTTGATATATCAATTTAAATAATAAAGAAATATCCACCTTGGAGACAACTTGATAATGTTTTCAATTAATTCAACAAACAACTGATACCATAATAACGCCACAAAACTAGAGTTCCTTCATTGATTCCTCCAAAATTTTATACATGTATCATTGTCTTTTGGAATGTAGAAATTATCCCTATTCACCTATTACTTCCTCCTATCTCTAATCTAATCTAATATCTTCTTTTACCCTTTGGTATCTCATATTTATATGAGAGGTAAATAAGCTTCGAATTGTAAAGGTCATGTCTTTTGGTAACAAAACAAAATTATGAAATTAAGCATAACTGAAATGACTAAAAATCAAACATGTGCTCCAATCTGTTAGTCTTCGAGTAAAAGCCCATGGTCATCTAAGACCTGCACAAATCTTTTACTTTTAAGGATAATCTCCTTTGATGCTAATGATCATTCCACTCATCCACACCTTTTAGTTGATTATCATCTTTAATGAATAAAGGGATGAAGATGTGTTTTATAGAATCAAATGCATTCCTTCTATTCTCCACCTTCTTCTTCATATCTATCAAATACTTGTGCTCCTCAATTACCCCCTTCACTATTTCCTAAGTAGGTTTAAGTCTTGGAGGGGCATTAGGATCTCTTTGTGTTTCCTTGCAGAGAGCAATTAAAATGTGATAAGTAGGCTGCCACCTCTTCTGGAGTTCCTCTAAGATAGGGGAATTGACATTTATTTGTTCCAAAGATTTAACTAGCTTGTTAAAGCTTTCATGTACTCCACCTAATTTTTCTTTCAATATTTCAATTCTATGCTCCAATATTTTCCTCAGGGTATCCAAGATGTGATGCTTGACATCTTCCATATTGTGCTTCTATAGCCGATCAATTTAATTTTTCATCTATTGAATTTGTGGGTCTTTAGCTTGAGTAGGTGGGTGATAAACAACTATCTCATCTCCCCTCATTGTTGTTGCTTGTTGTAATTGTTGTTTCACCTTGACATTTTCAATAAACAATTTATTTACTTCATCATTTGACAATTTCAGTCTTTTCTCATATTCAGTTATTTTCTTCTCCATGTTCTCCACTACATCTTTGGTAAACATTGCCGAATGCATAGTTATGGTTGTAGCCTCTGTTGGGGTTGTATCTTTCATTGTCCTCACCATGCTTGACCCCCTCATCTCTTGTACCACATCTAAGAGTCTGGGCTTCCTTGTACTCTTTTGCTTTGTCCATAAGGCAAGGGTTTGAGTGGTAGGGTTATACCCTGTTCCTGATACACCTTCCTCTGAGTCAAACTCTGCAACCAACATTGGATCATCTTGTGCTCTAATTTGGTCCAAAAGAAACACCTTGGAAAATTACATCCTTGGTATGATCAACATATTACTCTTCAGGACTAACTCTCTTTCTTCCTGGGGTGTAACATTGATATTATCAATATTTAATTCTGCCAATGTTTGGGCCTGAACTTCAGCTTGATTTGCATCATTTTTCTGTAAGGAGATTTATCTTAACCTTTAAGATCCCACAATAGTGGTTTATAATTTTGGCCAAATAATCGAATGTAATTTTTTCTAACTAAATCTTCTACCTCAGCACCTATAGTGGCTAAACCATGAGGAATTTGAAGATGATGCAAACTAGAAGCTTCACATATTTCTGTTTGTAGATTCTAAATATATATATATTTAAAATGGAATTAGATTGCACCTCTTTTTCCATCTCCCTCAAAGTTAGTTTTTCTTTAAAACAACATTTTAAGGAGTGATGCTCACCAGATAATGCATAATTTTTTTCCATGAAGGATAAAATTCTAATTCTTTTCATATTTAGATTGGTAACTCAGATATCTAATGCTTCCACTTTGTTAGATAGTTCTTTTATTGAATATTTTTCCATCAAGTTTTAGCCGAACCACCACAATCTCGCAATATAGCGCAATTCATATATAAAGTATAACTTCTTTTTGTATGCATCGTACTCCTTTTTTTTTTGTTGGATAAAGAACTTCAATATTTGTTGCACTCATATTTTTCATTTATTGTTTTTGATAATCTTCTATTTTTCTACATGTGCAAAACAAAGAGCTTGATTTTTGGTGAAAAACCTACATTCACAAGAAATAAAAAATCAATATAAT
The DNA here is from genome assembly GCA_007258455.2 of Sequoia sempervirens. Taxonomy (NCBI): domain Eukaryota; kingdom Viridiplantae; phylum Streptophyta; class Pinopsida; order Cupressales; family Cupressaceae; genus Sequoia; species Sequoia sempervirens. Next base: position 78,818,664 of record VDFB02193867.1, on the reverse strand, counting down.
AATAAAATTAAATTTATTTAAAATTATACTTTTTGGGAAGCTTATAATAAGGACTACATACTTACAAAAAATAAAAATTAAATGAATTAATTTGATCCTCAAAAAGGTAAATCAAAAGTGTTTTATTTATCAACATTTTGATAGGTGTAAAGGAGACTTTGTTATAGGTATGGTTTAAAACTAGTCAGGTTCTATCCAAGGGGGTTTGATCTAAGGTAGTTTGATCAAACCCTATTCAATTGGAATGATTTAAATGGAAATTTTAAAGGCTTAAATCATTATGCTTTCTAAAAATACTTGATTTCAACAAAAATCAGAATCTCCCAGAAATTGTAAACTAGCTCTGTGGGATCACCCCTTTCATCAAACTTCTTCACTTTCAACTTGATCCAAAAGCATTTAAACTAATTAGTATGAATGAAATTTTCATCCTCCATAAATATTAGAAAGGCAACCACTCTCTCATCATCTTTAATCTCATCTACAACTTCTTATGATATCATGATTTTAGGATCATGGGGTTCTTGAGTTTTCTGCTACTCTGCTACCTCTTTTATCTTAGTCAAAGTCAATACTGTTTCATATTCCTCATCGCTCGAGCCATAATCAACTAATGACTCAATTTTTTATTTCCTTGTAGGGGTTTCATGTGTGGGAGATGGAGGAGAAGGATGTGCAAGTGATGGGCGTGGTGTACTATGAGATGTGGATGCTTCTTGTGATGGTTGTTGGGGTGCAAGAAGTGGAACCAACCCTTCATCTTGGGCCATTTTATAAAATTCATCAAATTTTCCAAGGACCAATTGCATCCTCTTTAGAAGATCAGGTTCATCAACAAAGAACCCCTTGAAATTCTTATTCTTCTCCTTCTTCTGCTCTTCCCATATGTTCATTATTATCCATCTCCTTCTTGTTTGAAACACATCAACAAAATATACTAAATTCCTTATTACATCCTCTTCAGGGTCAAAAGCATGAGTTATGGCCCTCTTTGTGAGAAAATTCCTTTTGATCATATTAATGTAACCCTCTGGGTCACATCCTCTTTCCTTCCCGAACTTGAGGGGATAATTGACCCTCATGAATCTTTATAGCTCCTCTAACATGTCCGATCCAACATAAAACTCCTCAAACAATGTCAAATCAAGCAAGAATGTGCCTTTTCTTTGATTCCTCATTAGATCATGCTCCATCTAGAGCATCTACCACATGAACTACAAAAAGGAAATTCTAGCAAGCAAATTTTTTGGCAAAATATGTGGTGCCTAGTCACAACTGTACACCCTGATGATAGTATGTTGTGGCATTAAGAACCAATCAACTTAATTATGTGTAAAGCCATAGTCTAGCTTGTATTGCATTGCCCTCATGACATTCATCAAAGACTATGGAAACCTTGGTGTTGAAAAACCAAGGGAAACAATTATTCTAACAATAAAATCATCTCTAAACACAACAAAATCACATTCATTGCACCTATTGTCCCATATGTAGCACCAATTCTATACAGGGAGTTTAACTCCATTCTCTTGTGTGCACAATTTCATCCTCTTTGTCCATTTTGTTTCATTTTGATACAAAATCAAATGACAAAGAAAATAATACTTTCTAAAAGACATGGGAGCCTTGGCCTCCTTCACCTACAACAATCCCTCATGAATTTTTTCTTTAATCACAAAATAAAAAATCAAACTCAACATTTGAATCTAGATGTTGAATGATCATAGCCATCCTCATCAACCCTACTGACATGTTATCCTTTGCATATATACCAAGAACTTGACACAATGCATGATATGTGTTTTTGAAGTAGACCTAAAAAATTAGACACTAGGAAAATTTCTACCTTTGAGGAGGGAAGAGGAAGTACCCTATTATTATCACCCCTTTTCATATGCAAGAGGAGCTCATCACTTCTATAAGTTCTCCTAAATCTTTTGTATTCTTGTTCCATCTTTCCCAAATTCACTTTTATGACAACTTGTTTTTTTAGGTTAAAACACTTAATAATGGCTTCCCTCAACACATCTACTAAACACCCACCTTTTGGGAGCCTTACAATATTTTTTTGGGCATGGTATCTATCATCCAAGGCTTTAATTAGCTCGATATCAATGAAAACATTTGGAACTATCAATTTGGCTAAGTCAAGAGTCCATGGGTTTGATGTTGAGACCTTGTCATTTCTATTCCTCTAGAAATACCAGTATCAATTTCACCCAAACTGAGGAATAATAGGGTCCCTACGCCCCTAAGCTAAATCTCTAAAGACCTTATTTGGCACCTTATCTACTGACCTGGGTAGTAAATTAAGTAATGGAGACTGTAAAGATGGTTTACTAGCTTTAGGTTTATCTTTTTTAGTTCCTATTTCTAATTTCTTTGGCACCATTCCCATAGAAATCAAAGAGTTATCATAGAGCTTACCCGAAATATAGTTCACTTTCTAGAGAATAACCTTCATTCCCGCACCTCAAGCTTAGTTGCACTTGGTTTCTGCTGCTATAATTGAGAAATCCCAATCTAATTCATTTACCTTCTCACCGAGACGCATTAATCCCTAAATCATAAATTCACATCATTCAAATATTTTGCATTGATCTCAATTCATATTTTGAAGCTGGTTGATGTGACTAGCAAGCATTAAATGTCTCAACGGTTTCTTACCACATTACCCCACATCACTTTTCACCCCCTAGAGTACCTCAGTACATCCTTGGTTCATATATTACTATACCGCTCTACTGCGAGCTACCTTTCTTCTTCCTACTATACTGTGGTGTCACTTGATTACTTTTCTTTATATGTTGCCTTACCCCAGGCCATGTTTGAACCCTCCATAGTTTGTGGTGTCTCTTCTTATTACTATTCTCTAGTGTACCACTCTACAACGGGTCTTGCTCTAACCCTTTGTGGTATAGTGATTTCCTTTTATTTTTGTTCTTCATCATACCACTCTATTGTAGGCTGTGTTCCATCACTCCATGGTATAGGGGTAAAATGGTACAGTGTTAGCTTCCTTTACCATGCTACCACAAACTATTTTGCAAGGGGTTGCAGTAACGAGGTAGGAGGTGAGGGCTATGTAAGGTATTTCAATGAGGCAACAATATAGTGGTAAAAGGCCATTTTAGCTTTATGGATTGAAATAGAGTGATTTTTTATGAAAATGATGGCATGAACTTTTTATTTCCATTGATGAAAGCTTCATAATTTTTATGAAAAATCTGGTTCTAACATCAGTTCCAATTGGGGATGAGTAATTTTCCAATCATGACAAGAATATAGAATCTCTAGTTGCAGACCAATAGTTCAGAAAATATGAAGGATGGAAGGTGGAGTGGATGGAACAGATAATCATATGGAGATGGAGAATAATGGAAATGGAAATGAACCCTATACTACTGTTCATGGAAAGATTTTTTTTTTTTAATAAGGGAATCATGGAATGTCCATGTACGAGCAAGTCCTAGTCCCTTTTCTGATTTCCTAAACTACTGTGCATGGAAAGATATTATTTTCAGAGGCTTGTTAATAATTGTCCATGCATTGGAAATCCTTAATCCTCTAGTACTCCTCAAGAAAATAAATACTTCAAAAATTTCCCATGTACTGGAAACTCCTGCTCTTCACCTGACATGTTCTACAAATAATAAGAATCTTCTCCTCCTTTTCCAGTGATAACAAAAATCCCTAGCCACAAGGCTTCAAAATTTTCCATGCTTTCCATTTTCCTTACATCTAGCATTCCACATTAGAACCAAATCACTCCAAAATTTCTATTTTTGGCTTTCTTATCAAAAAGGTACTTCATCTAAGATTGCATCTTTTCATTCCGCTTTTGAGCCATCCTCCTTATTTCATCAAGTTCTGCAAGTTGCTCCATTCTTTCCTCCATTGGTTCTAGAATATCTAGATCTTCCTGAAGGATGAAATTATAAATTGGTAAAAGTTTTTGTAATGGAATTTTGGCCCGTTTCCCATACACCAACTCAAATGGAGATTTCCCAATTGACTTTTTTGCAGTTATTTTGTTTCAAGCCTTTGTATTTGTATCTAGTATCCTTCTTATGATCTTCAAAAGACTTATGTTACTAGATTTTTCTTGACCATTTGTATGTGGGTGGTAAGGGGCAGCATAAGAAATAGTAATACTATATGTGTTGCAAAAATTTATGAATTCATCAGACTTGAAATGCATCCTATTGTATGTGATCAACCTTACTAGCATACCAAATCTGGTTATGATATTCTCCATTAGGAAATTTATTACCACCTTACTTGTTGCCTATTTTGTTGGGATTTCCTCTACCCATTTAGTGAAATAATCATTCGCTACTAATATCCACTTATTTCCACCACTTGACTTTTCTTGTATATCACCAATAAAATCATTTCCCCATTGGTTGAAAGGGGCTTCAACTTACAAGGGTCTGAGTGGTAGGGATCCTTGATACTTCATCTTTCCTGAGAATTTTTGGCAAGCTTCACATTTCCTCACATATGAAAAAGAATCATTGAAGACCTTAGGCCAGTAATAACCTGCCCTAAGAATTTTATGTGTTGTTGTTTTAGTAGAATAATAGCCTCCACACACTCCTTCATGCATCTCCCTCAAGACATGTTTTTCCTATGATTCATCTAGACATAGTAATAACACTCCATCTCTATTTTTCCAAAGTAGATCACCTTCTATGAAAAAATATTTAGATTCTTGTAGTTTTAATGTTCTCCTCTGATTATCATCCAATCCTTTAGGGAATTTCATGTGCCTGAGAAAATACACTATTTTAGTATACCAAGAAGTATGTTCAATGCTTGCAACTACACCATCCTTGTTTTCAACATTACAGATTTGGTTAGGGTATGTGCAGGATCATCATGGAAAAAGTAGGCCCTTAAGTGGCAAAAAACTAAAAAAAATCAGAGTTAGGCAACATGACATAAAAATTTGAATAAGTTATCTATATTATTTAAAAAATATGTAAGAACAGAATCTGTAGCAAATTGAATGTAATTTCTAAACTACTAGGTTTGTTTTAAAAAAAGAAATCTATTTGGTGAAAATTTGAAATTTCAATCTTTTGATGAGTACTAAATTTGAGGAAAAATAAAAGTAGGTGTATGTCAAATTTTCTTCACAATAAAATGATAATATTATTTTTTTGTAAGATTTTAGATGAGTAGAGGACTCATTTCCCAATGTGATGCATATTTTTGTAATTTTTTTCCAGTAAAATAATTAATTGTGAATTTTTTTTTTATTATAACTTTTAAAATATAAAGCATTATGTCCGACCACCTTAACTTGGTTAAAACTTCATGAAATTCAATTTTTATTTTTTTAATCCTATAGTATGTGAAGCATAGAATGTGAAACATGTTTTGGATTCAAGAAATGTGATACCGTTTCAAAACTATACATGTTTTTCAATTAGTCTATCAATCAGGACTTTAGTGTAATTTGAATAGAAATGAATAATAATTACTTATTAAATTCAAAGTAAAAGCATAATCTATATTGGAATTTGAAAAGGTGAGAATCTCCTTTAAAAACCCTTTTCATTTCATCAATTTTGGGTAAAAATAAAGTCATCAGCCACATACCCATCATATTGCCACTTATTGGCTCATCATGATCCTGCACATACCTGTTAGCTTCAATGTTTGTTTCTACCATTATTTTGGCCAAACCCTGTCCCCTTACTAACTTGGTGATCTGAATTTCAAAATTGAATTCTTGGATCTTATTGATCCATCTGCATCTTTTCCCTGTCAACTTTGTATGTACCAAGATATCCTTCACAACTACATGTGGCACATATGCAATTACTTTGGCTCCAACTAGATATGGTTTGAAATATTTTGTTGCTTTGACTAATGCTTATGCTTGTTTCTCCATAATATCATATTTTAATTCTACCCCATGTAGTGACTTGCTAAAGAAGGATACAGGGTGCTCGTAGACTTCATCGTTCTTCTGTAACATAACAATTGCTATGGTGTGAAATGTGTAAAAAGAGAATATTTGAAAAGGTTTGATAAAATCATAAGATTTTAGGATGGGGGCTTCTTTGAAGGCTTTTTTTATGGATATAAAGGCTTCTAGGGATTCTGTAGTCAAAACTATCTTTTCTCCCTTTTTTAGAATTTTGGATATAGGTTTAACATTCTCAGCAAAGTTTGACACAAATCTTCTAACAAAGTTAATCTTCTAAAAAAATGATTAGATGGCTTTGATATTTTTGGCAATGGTAATCTTATCTATGGCTTCTACCCTCTTAGGGTCTATTCTAATCCCTTATTTTGATACAATATTTCCCAAAAGCTTACCCTCTGTGATAGAAAAATGACATTTTTTAGGGTTGAGACTGATGCCATACTCCAAAGCCTTGATGAATATTTTCTCTATGTGTTCTACATGGTCTTCTTCCTTTTTGGAGTAAGCAATAAGTTTTTCCTGGTACACAACCATTATAGCATTGATTAAATCTACAAATACCACATCCATGGCCCTTTGAAAAGCTGCCCCTGCATTTGTGAGACCAAATGGCATTCTCACATAGACATATGTCCCCAATGGTGTAGTAAATGTTGTCTTATATTGTTTAGATTCTTTAACTTTGACCTAATTGTAGCCAGAAAATCCATCCATCATTGACAAAAACTCACACCTTGTCACTTTATGTAGTATGAACATATTTGGGAGACTGATTATCTTTGAGGCTTATCATTTTAAATTTCACAAGAAATCTGTACAATCAATATCCCCATTTTTTCTTTCTTCTTGGAACTAAGTTTGAGACCACGTGTTGAATGTATAATGGGATTGATGAATTCCTCCCGTATCTAGTTTTACTAGCTCCTCTTCGCATTTTGGGTTCAGTTGGGTTGATAGGTCTCTGCTTCTACCTGAATGGTTTCACATCTAGCTTTAGATGAAGCTCATGTTGGAATAAGTCCTCTCTATATGCCTTGAGATCCTCTTAGGACCAAGCAAAAACATGCTTGTACTTTCTCAACAATGAAATTAGCATTCTTCTAATTATTGGACTTATTTTCTTTCCAATATATACCTCTTTTGGTGATAACTCAGTCACCAGATTGATTTCTTCAATATCTTCTCTCTTAACTGGTGTCTGCTTCATGAGAGAATGATCATTTCCATCATATAATTTCTAGTACCACAAGTCCTTGGGTAAGTTTGTTAGTTTTTAACTGCACAACTTCTTTTCCTTTTCCAAACATAGTCTATTTCCAATTCATCTCCACAAAAGCATTGAAATTGATTTCTTGAGCTTCATATTGGTCTATGTAATGGAGAAACTTTATGAGGTCAATATCATCATTGAAAACTTTCCAACTATATATATACATACATACATACATACATACATACATACATACATACATACACATATATATATATATATATATATATATATATATATATATATATATATATATATATATATATATATATATATATATATATATATATATATATATATATATTGTCAGGGATCATAGGTCTTTTTTTAAATTCAAGTTGGGATACTCCATCCAAGGTGATATCATCTCTTCTCAAGGCTACACTAGCTAAAAAATATGCCATTATGTTTTTTGACTTTTCTATCCATTCAATGGAGAAAGAATCAAATAATTCACTTGTATCCCATACAACATTCCTATATTGTTTCAACCTTTTGTGCTTTGCAACATATTTTGACCTAACTTGTGAAACAATTAATTCAGAGTCTCCCAGAACAGTTAGCAATTTGATCGTATGTTTAACAACCATATTTAAACCAATTAACAGGGCTGCATATTCTGTAACATTGTTAGTACACTCAAAACTCAATAGAAATGAATATTTGAATGTGATACCTTCAGGTGAGATAATAACTACCCCAGCCCCATTTCCTTCCTGACTACATGCTCCATCGAAATACATATTCCACACACTATACTTATTTTTGGAAACATGTTTGTCAATTGGATAAGTCTTGACTAGTTCAAGCTGGGAAGGTTCTATTCTGAAGCTCTCTAGATCCACATCACAAAAGCAATTTAGTTGTTCTTAAGGAACATAATCCACAATATGATTCATTCTTGGTTCTCTATATAACTTAACTTCTTCATCATTGACTGAAATTGTGGCATATGATAATTCAAACTGTACATTGCCTCCAACCACTACAATCCACTATCTTGATCGCAACATCCCAAAATGAGGAGGTTTATCAATCACATTTATATCATTGTTATATACTTCTTGTGTATAAGTAGCTAGCTTCACCTCTACATCTTTTATTATCCCTACTACTAGAAGAGATCTACTATACATAGCATAACACTTGCCACCATTAGTATCCACCCACATGCCCAATTGTTTCATGACTCCAACCGACATAATGTTGATGGAAACACCTGAGTCTGTCATATAATTTCTCACCAGTTTATTATTTATAAGCAGTGTGGTAAAAAATGGATCAATTTGTGAAGGATTTACAATAGCATCACCAAGAAAAACTTCTGGAACATTCACCTTTTCCTTCTTATTACTGATCTTAGTAATCCCCTTGTTCTCAGAAGTTGTGTTTTTATCATTCCCATTATATATTAACTGAATAGCATTATCCCTATACTCTTTAGTATTCATCATTTCAAGTAATGGGATAGACATTTTTACCTAGGATAAAGCTTGTGTGAATTCAAAAGAGGCACCTATTTTGATCATTTTCTTTTGTTCCAATGGCTCTCCTTTAGTTTCCTCCTTTTTTTTTTTGCTTGTTTGATCAGAATTTTTCTTGTCCTTATGCAATTCATTGCTTTCCTCCTTATGAACATGCTTTTTTTCAACCTTATCAGACTACTTATTTTCTATCTTTTTTGAAACTCCCTCTAGTGCTATCTTATCCTTCACAAATATCCCTCTTGGAACACCTTCATTTTCATTTACTATTTTGTTTCTCAAAAAATATTTGCTTTTGGCTTGTTCTACTACAACAATGGTTAATTTTTTGATCTCTTCCTTCGTTGGCCTTCTTATATTGCATCTATTATGATGAGATAGTGTACTAATAGAAGCTTGTTCATCACTATTTTATTCATAATTAGAAAATACTTGTTGTTCTTCCATATGGACATTATATCTCTCATTATTAACATCATATTCATAACTTTCTTCTTCAGAAGATGAATATCTCCCCTCAACGGGATGGAGGTTGTGGGAAGTTAAATAAATTGTATGATCTCTTTCTTCATTTTTTTTTGGTGTCTCCTCTTCTTGTACTGATTGAGCAACAATACAATGATCAGGGGAATGTGGCAAGTCACAAACTTTACACCAGGGATTATTATTTACCATGTATTCTCCTCTCTTCTTCAATGGATCAAGAGTCTCTTTGTTTTTAGGTCTATCCATCATAGGCTTTCCATCCTTCTAATTTGTATTTTAAGGCATGTCATGTAACCTTGGCCTCTCATTTCTATATGTGTTTTCTTTCCTATGCTAAGGATTGTTGAATTGTTCGAAAACCCTAGGATTATCTCTCTTATCATCTGAGCAACCTTTCTATTATTTTCAATATTCAATGTTTTTTTTTGTGCTTCTACCAAATTCCTAAGGAACCTATTCCTAAGCTCATACCCTATCTTTGGATCAAATGCTTTTAAATAAATTCTTAATGTTGTAGGGTCTGCCAATTTTGATCCAGGAGGTATCTTATTATGCAGCTTGGATAATCTTTGGCTAAAGTCATAGACTAGCTCATTTTGATATTTCTTGATACTAACCAATTCATGCGAGGAAAACTCTGGTGTACATTGGTTCCCATATTGCTCCAGGAACTAATCATAAAATGCTTGAATGGAATCAATTGAAGTTGTGGGTAAACTATTGAACGAATCTCTAGTTTCTTCAGTTAATGAAATTATAAATAGCCTCATATGCACATCTTCATACTACATATCTAGATCTTGAATAAAAGCATTAAAACTCCTTATGTGTTCCTCAATTGTGACTGCACTTCTTGTAAATTTTGGGACAAGGCCTCTTAAACTTCTATCCATAGAGTAGGGATATATTTGGAATCCTCCTAGGTCAAATTGTCTGATCATAGTTGTGTATTGCTGAGGAAGTTGGTTTTGAGGATATTGATATTGGTATAATGGATTATTGTATTGTGCATGAGGTGGTGGCATATATTGTTGGCCATGAGGTGGTTGATAATTTGAATGTTGTGATGGATTTTTTGGTGGAACATTTGGTTGTGTGTATTGATTCCCTAACTGATATTGTTGTGCTTCTAGTGGATTTGAAGGTCCTGTAGTATTACTTCCTTGCCTGTGAGGTGGTACATATTTAGGAAGGTTTGCCATTTGAGTATTAATTTGAGCTTTCTACAACTTTAAATCTTGGAGATCTTTTATTGATTAGAGCCTCATCTATTCACATTCTTCTTTTGTTCTCTCCATTTCCTGTCTTTCATATTCCAAGTGTGTCTAGTTCCTCTTGAGTCATGAATTCATAATTTTCTTAAGGGGATACATTATTAATGGGATCATTATTATTTCATTTTGTTCTATGATCATATTCCCTTTGTATCCTAACTCTTTTAGCCTCAATCCTTGCCTTGAATTCATCTTTCTGAAGATTTGGTTGATAGAAATGATTCCTTTTCTCTTTAGGAGTATGAGGTTCTCCTGCTAAGCTATTTTCATTTGTCAATGTATCATAATGATTATATGTCTCAAAGTGAGGTTTTGACATTTTATCCTTATTTGTCATGCACATTTCATCAGACATATTTTTACCTTTATCATTCTTATGTGTCCATTTATTGTTTTCACTAGGACCTCCTTTATACAAGGACCTTCTACAATGCATGTTGTGAAATATTGTGATAGCCTAATGTGTACTTTATTTTATCAGAGTCACCACTCATTTATGTGGAAGTGAGAAAATTTAATAACTTTTTTATTCTGAGCGGAGTCTGTGTAATATTTTTCACTCTATGAAAAAGGCCCTGGCTCTGAGTTGACTCCCAAGTAGAGTTGCCAAACTCTTAGGTCTCAAAAATGTTGGTTTGAAACCATAAGATGTTACCAAGCTCTTGATACATTTTTGGCTAACATACAAGGACAAATGATGAATTTGAACCTTCTACTCTTTAGGCTCTACCAGACCTAGGCAGGTATACCTATGTGAATGAAGCAGACTTGAACTGTGTGTTTCTTCCCTAACAAATCTATCCACAATGGAAATTGGGAATGGGATAGATGAAATCCTAATTGGTATGAATTGTATGAGAAATATCAAGCTAAAGATCAATATCTTTAGTTAATAGGTGTTTAAATTTGAAATTAGTATCATAAAACTAAATAAAAAATGGGTGAGACCAATGCCTTAATAGGTAAAATAGAGTCAGACGAAAGACTAAGATGAGTGGCTTCTATTTGGTAGAAATTCTAATTGCTTGGCATACAAATATTATTTTATAACTTGTATAAAAATGCAAGAATGTAATTACCAGGTCCTTCTTAGTGATCCAAATGATACTTCCAAATTACTGTGAATGACTTGAAGTATTTAATATTTACTTGAAAAAACCAACCAATCATACCACACAAATAAAACAAATGGGCATTGATAAATTGAGTATATACTTGATATATCAATTTAAATAAAAAAGAAATATCAACCTTGGAGACAACTTGATAATGTTTTCAATTAACTCAACAAACAACTGATACCAAAATGACACCACAAAATCAGAGTTCTTTCATTGATTCCTTCAAAATTTTATACATGTATCATGGTCTTTTGAAATGTAGACATTATCCCTATTCACCTATTACTTCCTCATATCCCTAATCTAATCTAATATCTCCTTTTGGTCTTGGTCTCTTATATTTATGATTGGCAACAAACTTTAGACCAGAGGTCATGTCTTTTGGTAACAAAACAAATTTATGAAATTAAGCATAACTAAAATGACTAAAAGTCAAACATGTGCTCCAATCTATTAGTCTTCACATAAAATCTTGTGGTCACCTAAGACCTGTGCAAAGCTTTTACTTTATGATTAATCTTCCTTTGCAACACTAATGATCAGTACTCATCTAATCCTAGATACTTCTCCTTCCATCTACTTATTGTCAAATCATTTGGCCATTTGAACTCCTATGCATTAGTGAAATTCGTGAGATTATTCTTCCATCTGTTATCAAGTAGGTTCTTGACATCTACCACAAATTTCATGTATCCACTATCTAATATTACAATCACATCCAACCAAGCATTAAATTTTTCAAGGCTTATATCCCCATCATTTTGTACGTTTGTCAAGCACTGAGAGACCATCTGATCAAATTCACCTTTCCACTCATCCACACCTTTTAGTTGATTATCATCTTTAATGACTGAAGGGATGAAATTGTGTTTTCTAGAATCAAATGTACTCCTTCTATTCTCCACCTTCTTCATATCTATCCAAATACTTGTGCTCCTCAATTACCACCTTCACCATTTCTTGAGTAGGTTCAGGTCTTGGAGGGGCATGATGATCTCTTTGTTTTTCCTTGCAGAGAGTAGTTAAAATGTGATAAGTAGGCTGCCACCTCTTTTTGTAAATCTCTCAGGTACTCCACCTACTTTTTCTTTCAATATTTCAATTCTATGCTACAATATTTTCCTTATGGTATCCAAGATGTGATGCTTGACATCTTCCATATTGTGGTTCTTTATCCAATCAATTTCATTTTTCATCTGTTGAATGTGTGGGTCTTCAGCTTGAGTAGGTGTGTGATAAACAACTATCTCATCTACCCTCACTATTGTTGCTTGTTGTAATTGTTGTTTCACCTTGACATTTTCAATAAACAATTTATTTACTTCATCATTTCACAACTTTAGTCTTTTCTCATATTCAGTTATTTTCTTCTCCATATTCTCTAGTACATCTTTGGTAAACATTTCCGAATGCATAGTTATGGTTGCAACCTCTGTTGTGGTTGTATCTTTCATTTTCCTCACCATGGATGACCCCCTCATCTCTTGTACCACATCTAAGAGTCTTGGATTCCTTGTACTCTTTTGCTTTGTCCATAAGGCAAGGGGTGGTAGGGTTATACCCTATTCCTAATACACCTTCCTCTGAGTATAACTCTACAACCAACATTGGATCATCTTGTGCTCTAATGTAGACCAAAATAAACACCTTGGACAATTCCATCCCTGGTATGATCAGCATATCACTCTTCAGTACTAACTCTCTTGCTTCCTAGGGTGTAACATTAATATTATCAATATTCAATTATTCCAATGTTTGGGCTTGAACTGCAGTCTGCTTTGTATCATCTGCTCCTATGAGATTGATCTTTAACCTTTCCTCAAACTACTTCATTTTCAACTTGATCCAAAAGTACTAAAATTCATTAGTATGAATGAAATTGTCATCCTCCATAAATGTTAGAGAGGCAACCACTCTCTCATCATCTTGAATCTCATTTGTAGCTTCTTCTGATATAATGATTTTAGGATCATGGGGCTCCTGAGTTTTCTACTTCTCTACTACCTCTTTCATCTTAGTCAAAGTCAATACTGCTTCATGTTCCTCATCGATCGAGCCATAATCAACTAATGACTAAATTTTTTTGCTTCTTCGCTAGGGGTTCATGTGTGGGAGATGGAGGAGAAGGATGTGCAGGTGATGGGGATCATGTATGAGATGTGGATGCTTCTTGTGATGGTTGTTGGGGTGTAGAACATTGAACCAACCCTTCATCATGGGCCACTTTATAAAATTCATCAAATTTTCCCAAGATCAATTGCATCCTTTTTAGAAGATCAAGTTCATCAGTAAAGAGCCACTTGAAATTATTATTCTTCTCCTTCTTTTGATCTTCCCATATTTTCATTATTATCCATCTCCTTTTTTGAAACACATCAATAAAATATACTAAATTCCTTATTACATCCTCTTCAGGGTCAAAAGCATGAGTTATGGCCCTCTTTGTGAGCAAAGTCCTTCTAATCATATTAATGTAACCCTTTGGGTCACATACATTTTCCTTCCCGGACCTGAGGGGATAATTTACCCTTGTGAATCTTTGTAGCTCCTCTAACATGTTTGTTCCAACATACAACTCCTCAAACACTGTCAAATTAGGAAAGAATGTACCTTTTCTTTGATTCCTCATTCGATAATGCTCCATCCATAGCATCTTCCACATGAACTCCAAAAATAACATTCTAATAGGCACAAATTTTGGCAAAATATGTGGTGCCTGGTCAGAACCATACACCCTGATGATAGTATGTTGTGAAATTAAGAACCAATCAACATAATTATGTGTAAAGCCATAGCCTGTCTTGGATTGCAATGGCCTCATGACATTCATCAAAGACTGTGGCAACCTTGGTGTTGAAAAACCAAGGGCAACAATTAAACTAACAACAAAATCATCTCTACATGAAAAAAAATCACATTCATTAGACCTAAAGTCCCATATGTAGCACCAATTCTATACAAGGAGTTTAACTCCATTCTCTTGTGTGCACAGTTTCATCCTCTTAGTCCATTTTGTTTCATTTTGATACAAAATCAAATAATAAATCAAAGAATACTTTCTAAAAGACATGGGAGCCTTGGCCTCCTTCACCTACAACTATCCCTCATGAATTTATTCTTCAATCATAGAAGCAAAATGAAACTCAAAATTTGACTCCAAATGTTGAATGATCAATGCCATTATCATCAACCTACTGACATGTTATCCTCTGTATCTACACCAAGAACTTGACATAATGCATGATATGTGTTTTTGAAATAGACATAAAAATTAGACACTGGGAAATGTTCTACCTTTGAGAAGGGCATAGGAAGTACCCTATTATTATCACCCCTTTTCATATGAAAGAGGAGCTCATCATTTCTATAAGTTCTCCTCAATATTTTGTATTCTTGTTCCAGCTTCCCGAAATTCACTTATGTGATAGCTTGTTTATTTAGGTTAAAACACTTAATAATGGCTTCCCTCAACACATCTACTAAACACCCGCCATATGGGAGTCTTACAATATTTGTTAGGGCATAGTATCTATCAACCAAGGCTTTAATCAGCTTGATATCAATGAAAAAATTTGGAACTATCAATTTAACTAAGTCAAGAGTCCACGGGTTTGATGTCGGGACCTTGTCATTTTTGTTCCTATAGAAATACCAGTATAAATTCCACCTAGACTGAGGAATAAGAGGGTGCCTACACACCTAAGTTGAATCTATAAAGACCTTATTTGGCCCCTTATCTACTGAATCGGGTAGTAAATTAACTAATGGAGACTGTAACGATGGTTTACTAGCTTTAGGTTCATTTTTTTTAGTTCCTATTTTTGATTTCTTTGGGACCATTGCTATAGAAATCAAAGAGTGATGATAGAGCTTACCTAAAATATAATTCTCTTTTTGGAGAATTCCCTTCACTTCTGCACCTCGAGCTCATCTACACTTGGTTTGTACTGCTATGATCAAGAAATCCCAACCTACTTCATTTACCTCCTCACCAAGATGCATTAATTCTTGAATCATAAATTCACATCATTCAAATCTTTTGCATTAAGCTCAATTCATATTTTGAAGCTGACTGATGTGACTAGAAAGCATTAAATGTCTCAACAGTTTCTTACTACATTACCTCGCATCACTTTTCACCCCCGTTCGGTACCGTGGTACATCCTTGGTTTATATATTACTATATCACTCTACTGTAGGCTACCTTTCTTCTTCCTGTAGTACCGTGTTGTCACTTCATTACTTTTTTTTATATACCACCTTACTGTGGGCTATGTTTTAACTCTCCATGGTATGGAAATGTCTCTTCTTATTACTATTCTCTAGTGTACTGCTCTACCGTAAGTCATGCTTTGACCCTCCATGGTATAGCGGTTTCCTTTTATTTTTGTTCTTCATCATACCGCTCTATTGTGGGCTATGTTCCATCCCTCCGTGGTATAATAGTAAAAGGGTATAGTGTTAGCTTCCTTTACCATGCTACCATGAGCTATTTTTCAAGAGGTTGTGGTAACAAGGTAGGAGGTGAGGGTTATGTAAGGTATTTCAATGAGGCAACGGTATAGCGGTAAAAGGCCATTTTGGCTTTAAGGATTGAAATGGAGTGACTTTTTATGAAAATGATGGGATGAAATTTTTATTTCCATTGATAAAATCTTTGGAATTTTTATGAAAATTCTAGTTTTAATATATTTTAAGACATAGAAGATTGATGAACGGGCCCTTAAATTGTATCCAAAAGATATATTTATCGTGCCTTTTATCTAAGTTCAGGTGCATTGCCTTAGTTAGATTCTTTATTTTTATATATGCTTCCTTTTCCCATTCCAAATCCCCAATTACAAAAGAATTTGGCTTCTTTAAAAACTCATAGGTCACTGAGTTTAGCACAATAGATCCCCCAAAAACTGAGTTTCCCACAAAGGGTTGTTACCTTGCCAATTTTTGGCATCAACACTCTTTTTCTTTTTCTTGGCATGCCTTGTGGGATAGAACTTAAATGAACATAATTTTAAAGAGGGTTTATGAGCCATCAAATTGTAACTAGATCACAAATAGAAAATAACCCTCATTTACTAGTGCTACCACTAGGAACAGTATAGGTTGTGACCCAATTAGTGAACGTTCAGCTTCCTCTAGCCATGTTTCCCACTGCTAACATAAATTACGTAGCATGGAATGTCTGAAGTGCTCTTGCTGCACCAATAATGCCTACCATTTGGGCTGCTATCCCAGCCTCTCCTCTAAAATCCATACCTAAATTCATCAGAGATGGCTCAAGAACGTAGTCTGAAAATCTGCAAGATATTGTGGACGTATGCCTGGTGCACAGAGTTATGGCCCAAGATATGGCATTAAGATGCTTGCAGCCTCTTTCAGAGGCAAGGCACTGGATTGGTATCACACACTGTCAAAAAATTCTATTCATACATGGGATGAGTTTGAAGATCCTTTCTATCAAATATTTTTGAACGATGGAGATCGATCCTCGCTATATTTTAAACTAACTACCATAAAGTAGACACGGCATGAAGCCATGAATGACTTCAATGCCTAGTTCCATACAAGCTAGCAGAGAATCCAAGTTGATATCCACTTGCCACTCGAGTTGGCTTTCATGTTCTACTTGAAATCTATCAACCCTAACATCTCCATGATGATCTGGTCTTTGGGCAGGACCACTCTATCGGCTACTTATAGCATCACTATCATGGCAAAGAACAATTTGATAGACATTGGGAAGTTTCCACCCCTACCCATCATGCCTATATTTCTCAAAATATCAGTTCTTGCTCAAGACATTCCATCTACCATCATGTTTTCTCCTCCTCAATCTATGTATACATATCTGAATGCACCCCAAAATGTTGGTTCTACATCTAGCTCTTCAAAGGAAGAGATGAGCAAGTTCAAAGAAATGTTGTAGACTATTGTCAATGAAATAACTGTCATCAAATGAAATCAAGCTACCCCTCCAAGGCTAAGCTACCATAATTATCAAGGTGGGAAATATTCTTTCCAATAGAACCAGTTTCAAGGAGGCGCTAACATGAATCTAGAAGCACAAACAACAAATCAAATAGTACCCATTCCTTCTCTATTGTAGAGTGCTAACCTAAGCTCGAGCGGAGAACTAACGGTAGGGAAAAACAATTTAATTGATGACACCAACCCTTGGTGTTTCCCTTGTGGCAACTCGCATATGCCTCAAAATTTCTCACACGAAAACCTACAACAAAAGGTGGCAGAGCAACGCAACCAAGATGCAATGTCAAATACAAGAAGCTATGTGTATACCTCTTCACAAATGGACAATGTGGTGCTCACCGCACAAATGTAGGGGATGTCACTAGAGCAAGAAGTAGATATTGCTCCCAATCACACACTCTTCTCAAGGATGGAAGAAGATGAGGCAGTGTTCAAAAATGATGCATCCATGTCAAAAACACCTCAAGTGCAGTCTGATTACAACACCCTCTTGAAGAGAAGATTCATGGGAAAACTAGTTAGTCTGCAGCCCAAAGGTGCTTCCAACTAGATGTCTAGTACCTTCGCAGTGGTGCCATAAGGTCTACCACTAAAGGAAATTATTATAACCAAAGCTAGGGAGAAAAATCCTCCAAATCTTCCACCCTTCAATGAGGTGGAACAATTGAAATAATCATCCGTGAATGTGTCTCTTTGGGATATTTTAGCTATTCTAGAGAAAAATACATTACTGTAGAAGTCTCTTCAGGAAGAGGTGAGCATAAAGCCAACAGAGCAGTCACTCAAAGAAAAATTCATTGATCAATCATCACCTACCAAAGTTCTCATAAATAGCATGGTGGCAGCCTCTTTTGAAGTTAAGGATAAGCCAAAGCCCAAACCCTTCTTCCTGTTAGGAATTGTATGTAGAAGATATCAATTAAATGCAAATAAAGATTAAACAAAGAAATTAAAAAAACAAAAATAATAATAGAAAGAGAATATTTATCATGGTTCACCCAAACTTGGGCTACATCCACCAACAGAGAGTCCAACATTATTATCCAGTAAATCAAACCGATTACAACCAATAATCCTTGTAAATCAATACCACTACAAATGATACAATACAAATGTCAACAGACACCCAAACCCTTAACCTTTTATCAAGACTTATGCCAGTTACAAAATAGGGTTTTTTATGTCGTCCAATAGAAAAAATAACAACTAATTCCTTTATAAAATAATAAAAAATCATGAGAGGTTTCAGGGGCGCTACCCCCAATCCCCCATGGGGGCACTACCCCCTGACCCCATCTTGGGGGTGCTACCACCAAACCCATGTTAAATAATTTGGGGGGAAACTGTGTCGATAAAAGTGGGGAAAATTTAACCTCCAAGTCTAATTTGGCTCCATATACCAACACTTCCTGACTCTTATTGTGGGAGAGAATTTATTACACAATGTCATGATTGACTCTAGTGCTAGCACCACAATTATGACGAAACAGATAGCTAAGGCTTTAGGGCTCAGTTATGAACCTTTAAAGAGAGGAGTGATGCAACTCAATGGAAACAAAGTCAAAACTATCGGTCTCATCAAGGACCTTCCCTTGACTCTATTCACCTATCCTAGCATCACAGTGCCACAAGATACTATGATAATAGGTGTTCCCCCCATGTTCAACCTTTGTCTATCTTGAGAATTTACTTTAAAGGTAGGTGAATACCTATCCCTGGATTGGTTGCATATGATCCTTATTATTAGGAATGGTGTGAAAATGAAGATAGAATCTAAATATCTACATTCAGAACATGTGGCTGACGAATCCATGATAAAAATTGAGGCCACTCATACCTCGATCACCAAGCAAGAAATGTATTGTGTTGAGCTACTGGAAGATGAAAAAGTGACCAGAGATCAAACCGATCAAGAAGATGTTCTCTTCATAAAACATATAGATACTAATCCTTTTGAAAAATATCATGCTACTGAGTTGGGAACCTATGTCATCTATGATGAATACCAAGTACTCCCAAAGGTCGTAAAAGGACCAAAAATTGGTCAAGCTTTAGAGTTATGGACGCTGCACTTTGATGGAGCAAGATGCAAGGTTGGTGCAGGATCTGGCATATGCTTAAAAAACCCATAAAATGAAAAGACACTAAGGTCTCTCTGGTTCCAATTTTCTCTCTTGAACAATGAAGCTGAGTATGAAGGATTGGCGAAAGGTTTGAGCCTTGTAGAACAAATGGGCATCAGGAATCTAATGGTGTTCAGAGATTCTGAACTAGTAGTCAATAAATTCTGGGGAATTTCAATGGCCAAGAATGTTTGTATGCGATCCTATAGACACTAAGTTTGGGACCTGATTGAGGGATTTGAAGCCTTCAACATTCAAATGGTGCCTAGAGAACAAAATAGTGATGCAAACTGCATGGCAGCAATCGGGTCCTAGTTTTACCCTTCCTCCGACCTCATTCACAACAAACACTCTATACGAGTGATATTCCAACCAGCCATTTCAGACAATTATCATAGCTAGAAAGTGTTCAACAGTGATGAACACATTGCCTCTTTCATCCAATAGTCGATCGAGTTTTTCGGCCAACTCCAACCGAAGATTGTCGAAGCTTATGAGGGTCAAATAATTCAGTTGAAATCCAAAAAGCTTCCAAAGGCATTGGTCACTCTCAAAAATATTTTTGACTATGACAATGCAAGAAACGACAAGAGGAAGTTTGTAGCCAACAAGAGTGACTATGCGGATCTCCAGGTTGGAGATGGGAGAAAGCTCAAAGTCAGGAAAGACATCTCGTATCGTGATAAAGAAAGACTCATTGAATTTTGTGAAAAGTATAAAAGAGTGGTGGCCTAGTCATATGATGACCTTAGGGGATATGATACCAATATCATTCAACATGCGATAGAGCTAGCAAAAGGTGCAAAACTAGTCCACCAAAAACATAGGCCATTCAATCCTAAAATTGAAGCGCTAATGGTGCAAGAATTAACAAAGCTAATCCAATCATGTATTGTCTTCTTAATCAAGCATAGCATGTGGGTATCGAACCTGGTCTCATTCTAAAAAGAGAATGGAGATATCCACATATGTGTGGAATTTCAGGACCTGAACAGAGCGTCCCTAAAGGATCATTATCCTCTACCTTCAATGGAGTTGATCCGGCAAATAGTGGCAGGATCAGAGATGTTTTCCTTGTTAGATGGTTTCTCTAGCTACAACCAAATTTGGGTCAAAGAGGAGGATCAACATTACACAATGTTCACTACTAAGTGGGGAATGTTTGCATACGCTAAGATACCTTTTGGCCTCTCAAATGCAAAAGCCACCTTCCAGCGAGAAATGGATATCGCTTTCAGTGAACTAATCAACAAGATTATCATAATATATTTGGATGATTTGATGGTGTTCTCCAAGTCCAAGGATGATCATTTCGATCACCTTGAGATGGTTTGTAAGAAATTCCAGGAGTTCAGGATATCCCTAAACCCAAAAAAATGTGTCTTCGGAGTACTATAAGGCAAGCTATTGGGACACATAGTGTCCAAATAAGGAATTTAAATTGATCCTGTCCAGGTGAAAGAAATCAAAGAGCCTCCCCTTTCAGTCAACAAGAAAGGAATCTAGTCCTTCTTGGGAAAGGTAAATTTTTTTAGCAAATTTATTTTTGACTTTGCAAGAATAATTAGGCCAATCACCCTGATGTTGAAGAAGGATCAAACATTCAAATGGACAAAAGAATCTAGAGAATCCTTTGAAAAAATTAAGGACGCCATCTCCTCCACTCCTATGTTGGTCAATATAGACTTATCAAAGGACTTCATAATGTATCTATTCAGCAGAAAGTCAAGCATTACTATTATCTTAACTCAGAAAGATAATGAAGGTAAGGGAGAACACCCAATAGCATTCCACTTCCAAACCATGAAGGAATATGAGACTAACTAAATATTTGTAGATAGGCAAGCATTTGCAATAGTAAATGGACTCAAGAAGTTCTGACACCTAATATCTTGCAATAAGGTGATCATTTATGTCACACATTCCAGTGTGCGCGAATACATCATGGATGGAGAAATCACTAAGAAAAGAGCCAATTGGATCACCAAGATCCTTGAATATGACATTGAGGTCAAACCTACAAAGACCATATGGGGAAGAGGACTATACGAATACCTGGCACATGATGAAGAAATGGCTACCGAAGAGGAGCAAACAGAGCTAGTCCTAAAAAATGAGTCAGAATCTGAAGGGTATTGGCTGGCGGACAATGTAAGGTTTATGCACATAGGAAAATATCCATCGGGCCTTCCTTCTCAGAAGGAGAGATTCTACCACCTACAGAACAAAAATATGCGCTCATCAAAGGGATCTTGTACAAAAGAAATTTTAACGATGTTTTATTGCGGTGTGTTACCATAGAGCAAGCAAAAAGAATCCTCGACAGTTTCCACAATAGTGTCATGGGTGGGCACTTCTTTGCCAAGACCACTACCATCAAAATCATGTGTGCAGGTTACTTCTAGCCGACACTATTCAATGACTCCTACTCCTTGGTAAAATCTTGCAAGGAATTCCAATTCTTCATAGGAGGAAGAAATAATTCAGCAATGACTCTTAATCCAATAGTGGTTGATAAGCCATTCACACAATGGAGCCTAGAACTCATCTGAATGATCAAACTGGCCTCCTACACAAGAGACAAGTGGATGTTGATGGCCATTGACTACTTCACTAGGTCGACTGAGGTTGTAGCACTGAATATTGTGATAGAGGAAGAGATAATGGACTTCCTTGAGGAGCTAGTAATGAGATTTAGCCTGCCCAAAACCATCATGTATGAAAATTCCAAAGCTTTCTTAAGCTCTAAGGTATGTCAATTCTCACTTACGCATGACATTTTCTTAAAGACATTATCAAACTACTACCTGTAGGGCAACAACTTGGCTGAATGAATGAACAAGAATCTAGTCTGACTTCTCAAAAGGATTGGTTCAGATCACCAAAGGGAATGACATGACAACCTCTGAGCAGCGCTCTAGGTAGACCACATAACACCTAAGCAAATCTTCAAGACATCGTCGTATGAGCTACTATATGGAAAAGAAGCACTATTTCCTATCTCTATGGAGATTCCAGTGCTACAATTGCTAAAATCTCTCGAGGTGGAACAAAATGGCACAATGGAGGTGCAACTAGACAAATTGCTAGAAGTGCAAGAGAAAAGGGAAAATTCCCTAATAGCCATGACTAATCGCCATTAGGTGGTTAAATGGTGGTTTGACAAGAAAGCATTTGACCAAGGTCTAAAGTGTGGAGACTCAGTGTTGATGTTTAATGAAAGGGCTATGAATCCTGGTCAGCATGGAAAATTTGATAGCCTTTGGGAAGGCTTGTTCAAAATAATTCAATGCAAGTAACATAATGCATTTGAGTTAGAAACCATCGAAAAAGAAGCACTAAGAATTCATGTCAATGAAATTTACCTTAAATTGTTTAATTAAGCTTGCATATGATACTGATGTAAATATGTTAATAGTGCTTTTTCCTTTCTTTCCCTTTTTTTTTTGTTGGCTGGTCTTTCTTATTTATTCTATGGTTTGAGGCAGAGGAAAACAAGTAACCCATTATTGTAGAGAGCAGGGAAAATAAATTTACAGCTCAAAAGATAGAAAGAATCAAATACCCACATGAAAAACTAAATTGAATACATATATGTTGAAAAGGAAAAGATAACTCACATTTCAGAATATGGAAGAAAATGAAACAAGATGATTATATAAAACTATATTTTTATTATATACATATGCTTTGGTATTTACAAAGCCAAAATGGCTCAAGGGCCACACTTCAAAAGTATATATCTATGTTTTTCTTCTTCATATATTCTATGCTAAAGCCTCTTTTTAGGCATATATACAAAAAATAGACTGACTATTATAAGTTTAAAAAAAAGAAAAAGGAGAAAACAAGTTCTTCAATCAATAGCATGAGCAACAACAATGGACACATCAATAGTAGCATCCACAATGTCTTCATCCATGAGAGCAGTACCATTAGCAACAACATCATTCATGGGGGCAATGACCAGCAGCAGAGGGAACACCAAGTTCCTGAAATCCATGTATCATTCAATATCATAGAATGGCATGACATTGTATATGCAAAAGAGGAAATGGAAAGCACGAGTGACCCTTTGGCAGTACTCATTATATGACTAGAGGCGAAAGATACTCAGGAACAACAACCATGGTACGACCATGTCCTCTTCAATGAACCAACTAAGGTCACTTGCAGTTGGGATGCCTCTACCGAATGCAACATTTTCCACTACCTCTCCAAGGCCTTTTAGGTACTTATTTGGAAAAAATTATTTAACTAGACATAGAATCAATGGCTTGGAAATTCCAATATCAAGCATCGAGGCAACAAAGTGTGAGCACACATCAGTGTTAACTCGATACTTATCCTCATATTCAAGGAAATCCCTCCCCATAACCCATTTCATGGCTATGATAGCCAGTGAGTTCTTATTCTTTGTCATCCTTTTCAGGCATCTAGTTGAAAGTTTTCCTAAAAATATCATCTAGGACTTATGAGAAACTAGCCTAATTGGGGTATTCATGTTGCTAGGTGCTTTGCAACAACCTTAAAACTATCTTTACAAACTACCTAAGTCTAGCCTATGAAAATACTACACAACTGCTAATGCTAAACTGCTAAGCCAATCAACCTATTACCAACTATTCTCAATCGCTAAGTGTGATTTTGCTACTATCTAGGTTCCTATTTATAGAAAAAATGAGGAAATGCGTGGTAATTTTCTTACCATAAATGTGATGCTAATCAAGTACCAACTTGAAATTTGTGCCAGGGCTTGCTCAAAATTCCCACCCAATTTCATCTACTGAGTATGGCTTGCTGCGTGCAAAACTAATAAGGGCTAATTAATTAGCCAAAGCTAGTGGTAGTAATTGGCAATGTTATGCATGAACAAATGTTGAGGTGTTGTTCTCTAGGTTTTTTGCAAACTCCAAGGCTGAGCTCATTTCTTTTCAAGCACTAATTGCATATTTGGCTTAATCATTCCTTTTGGGATATTAATTGCCAATTCATATGAATAGCTAAGCTGTTGGAAAATTGTTGGCTCAAGTTCCAAGGAAAATCATGTTGTACAATACGGTTGCTAATTGTAATTATGAGTTCTTTTCATTTCAAAATGGAAAGTCATTCATTTCGCACAAGCCAAAAGGTTGGCGGTACATGCCAAATTAAATTCAAAAAGGTAACTCTCATCTACCACCTTGAGAAAATATAGCTAATTATTGCATGCGAAATGTTTAAGCACTTAAAAAGCTTTTTTGAATACACTACTCAGAGTGAAAAAAGTTATATTGCACAACCAGAGTTGAGGTAAAATTATAGAGAAGTTCAAGCTAAGCAAAAGCTTCATGCAAAGGAAAAATGGTAGAAAGTTCATAGAAAGAGGCACAGGGGGAGGCAACACAAAGCTTATTTAAAGCTATGTGAGTAGCACCAGCCGTCAATGTCTTCGACAACATTTCTTATGCCACACTTGGTATTCTAGACAAGCCAAAGTGGGCGAACACATAGGAACTAGAAAATCCCAAACCCCATAGAAACTAGGCCCTAATCAAGGAAAAATGGGATAATATTCATGATCCTAATCTTGTAAAGAACCCTAAGTCTTTGAGGGAAGCATCCTGTGAAAGAATGAAAGTATCCAAATACTTACCATCAACGACAAAGAAGATATGGCTTAGCTGGCTCCCATAGTATATGATCCCATTTGTGCACTATTTCCATGAATTAGTTGATGTGGCCATCGAACATTTCAACCCAAGCACCAACACTATTGAGCATTGGACTCGAAGTGTGAATATCAGTCTGGGAGCTATCTAGAATATGCTCTACATCCCTGATCATACCGGAAGAAAGGAAAAAATGGATACATTCACTCCTACAAAAGGGGAAAATATATGGAAAGGAAGGGAAAAGGATTTGGAATTTTATAACTAAGAAACCAAAAGGGTTGAGGTAGACCACCATAAGCCACCAAAGATCGCAACGCAACATGGTGCTTTCAATTCAGACTTGCAAGAGGCTTTTTCAATGTTAGCATTTGTTTGCAGTCTGGACACTAACAAGAAAGTGCATGTGTTTCAGTTGGGCGTAGGATTCCAGTTTCATAGGAAACTCTCTTTCTTTCGGTATGATTTTGCAAAATACCTTGTTGAGAAGATGATAGAGCAAATAAAGAATTACCAAGCTAAACAAAAGTTTGGGTTTCCTTTCTTGCCCATATGTTTTTGCATTAGTACCCTGATTTATTTGATAAGCATGTGGAGTTGTCTAGTTTTGATGAAAGCAATAGAAGGAAGCCTGTTTCTATCTAGACTCCTCTCCTCTCTTCCACTTTCAACTATTATGCATTTTCAGATTATTTCTTGAATCTGATTTTGCAATATTTGCAAGGAGAGGATGGTGTTAACCAACTCACTAAGACGTAAACAGGGTATATATGTAGAACTTCATTACCATATGTGACTGGTTTTTTAGAGTGGATTTCACATTCATCTGGATGCGAGGCTTCACTGAGGAACCATTTATCCTTTTGAAATGTGTTAAAAATTGAGTGCTCACCCTTGAAATCTTTCGATAGGCATACATTATTGATGTTACCTTCTGTGGAGGAAAACCCAAGAGGAAGGGATTCTTGATTTTCCCACAAAGCATCAAAACAGTGGCCATGAAAAAGAAGCAAATGCACCCGCTATTGTAGGATAAGTTGGCTCATCAAGGGTTGGTACTAATTTGTGACAAATGGAGTTACAACCCTTTCAATGATTTACCACATGAGCATATCAAAGTAACTCATAGTCCTCAGACTTATTTGGAAAAGAGGCGCAACCCACTAGAGGATGATGATGAATTATTGGTTGACTTAATTCACATTCCCACAAAGAACAATAGGCCACCATGGCATAGATTCTACTTCTCTACAGTGGATTATGATGAGAATCAAAATATGGGAGCCACCCTGCTCGATAAGTTAAGAAAAGAAAAAGATTGGAGTGTGGAAAGAATTAGAGCCTTTTCGTTGTATCACCAAGAGAAAAAACAACTTGATGCCCCTTATGAAAGTGTGAAGGATGATGAACGATTTGATAATTTGTGGGATGATGAGCATCTAGATTCTGACCTAAGTGTTGATGAGGGCAATGAATGCAATGAGGAATCCAAGGAGCAGGTAGAAGAGGAATTTGAGACATCGACATCTTCCGCTTAGCAAAGGAGAAAGTCCATAGGGTAACGTACCTATGTCACTTTGAATGTGTGATTGAATATATCAAGAGCCTTGTAGACACTCACTTGGGCCTCAAAAACAAAAAAAGTGTCCCAACAACAACTACAAGAGATTGTAAAGATAGGGAACTCCCCGCCCACTAAATGATAGTGCACATATGCTATTATGGGAGAAGGTTCACAAGAGCCTACAACAAGCTAGGTGCTCGTTGTAAGCCTGAAGTTCAAAGTAAGTAAGGAGCTAGCAACAAGCGAAGAATTGCCATCATCCAGTCAATAGGCAGTGTTCACTCCTCCTTTTGTTACTTCTCAATCTTAAGTATCCTCTTCTATTCCCACGGTGCCCCTTACTACAATTATTGACCCTTCTTTTTCCACCTTTGCTACAATGGTTGCGGGAGGTTTCTCCCAATTTTCCCAAATAAGGCCATTTATCTTAACACCCCGATGAACCTTAACACTAGTCATCACTGCCCAATCTCTCCTTGCCTCTCTTTCTGTAGGCTTGGCCAACATTAGTACTCCTATTGCTACTATTGTCTTAGGTCTGACCCATGTTTCCTAGAAAAAGGACTTGACAATGACTACCCCATCACTGCAACAACTAATGAGACCTTCCACCAGTTCACAAACCAAACTTTGGAAGATGCCCTTTTTCTCCCTGAAAACTATTACCATTCAAAATAGGAAAACACTTGGACATGCTACACTTATGTTCCCTTTTTCCCTACCTCCTGGTGCACCTATTACAGGTGGGCTAGTTTAGTCTCCATCCCAATTCATAGCACAAGGTGATGCTACGAAGGAGGTGTGAGCTCTTAGGATCCAAAAGCGAAAAGTGAAGGATGATAAAAAGGAGGCGGGGTCTAAGGTGTATGTAGTTTACAATAAAGCACAAAAAATATGAAATTTTGCCACCATGTACGTGAACGTTGTCAAACCACAAGGGGAGATGTTGTTGGATGATTATGACATATATGCCATAAGACTTGATCTGACTATAGCCCTACCACAGGATAAGGTAGAGCTAATGGAGGAAATGTGGTGCGTGGTGATGACTGACTTCCTCCGGTTTGGCCGCTAGCTAAAGAAAAATGAGGAAAAACTAAATCTTGTGAAGGAAAGGGCCAGTTTCCTAGAGACAAAGGAGAAATCATTGGAAGCAGAAGTTGCGTGCTTATCAGAGAAAGAGTAGGAAGTAGAGTGTGAGTGAAATAAACTCCAAGAGGAACTTACAAAGTACCAATTTGTTGATCCCACCCTAATAAACGAGTTGTAGATGAAGAACCAAGAATATCATATCCAATTAGCCTTGGCTAAGCAGAATCTACAATAGAAAGATGAAGAGCTAGCATTTTAGTATGTACTCAACATGAGAAAAAGATGCAAGAGAAAGAGGTAGACTTTAAGGCCCAAAGGGCCTAATTGGAAAATGATCTTCAAGAGATGAAGTCTTCTCTAGACACAAAGTTGGAAAATCACAGTCAGGTCAAGGAGAACTGGTCCAAAGAGCTAAGTAACATCGAGGGACAACTTGCATCCGCTAGCAGGAGAAGTGCAAAACTGGCAAAGGATGTTAGCTCAAAGGATGCAAAAATTTCCCTTTTAAGGAGTGTGCCCTAGGCCCCTGCTACCGAGCTAGACCTCATTCTAATGGCTCAACATATATATGTTTCATGCTGGGAAAATTTCAAGGCTTTCTGCCATGCATTGCAGTCAATGCTTCAATATATGTTAGAGGCAACAAGCTTGAGCTAGGAGGTTCGCATAGCCATTGAGCAGTTTTCAAAATTTATCACAAAAAGGGTCCCTGAAGCAAAAAGTTTGCTAAATAATCTATACATGGTCTCTAATGAAAAATTAGCAAAGGAGGGGATCAAGGATTGGAAGGCTACTAGGTACGGTGAACAAATTCGTCCACTGCCAATTAGCCATCCTTCGGGCTAATGCATGCACAACTATTTTGAATCAGACCATGGAGGGTATGCAAGAAAGTTTCTCTCGGCTAACCAAGATGGACCTATTATTGTGTAGTCTCACAACACACCCCATTTGGCCCCTTTTCGGAAAAATGTGGACCCCCCTCTTTTCTTTCTTTTCCTTTTTGTTTTTTTGTGTTTGCTTGCTTTGGCGTTGTTTTTCTTGGTGCTTGGCCAGTTGCTAGTTGCCTTGTCAGTTTCAGTTGGCCTCTTTGTATGATTATTTTCTTATCAATCTTTCAATGTTTTAGTATGCTCTTAATGTTTTAAATTTTTTTATTAGACACCGAAATTCCAGAATCCTGTGTGAGCCGAAAGAGTTTGTATCTTCAAAATAACTCTAGTTCCACCTGGTATTTCATTGATCAAATTTTATAAACCCAATTATTTTTCTTTTTTACCAAAGTCTGGTGCTTTATTGTTTCTTTGAAGTATAAGTCAAAAACCAAAAAGTCTGAAGTTTCATCGACTATATCTTTCAGTTTTAGTTTCTGGTCTTCCTCTTGTTCTAGTCTTTTTTCCTTTTTTCCTCTTTTTCAAGAATTATTTTCCCAGATCCTAGTGTTATGTGAATATCTTTTAAAGGCATTATCAAAAACTTCATCTCTGGTGGTCATCATTAATTGCATATCTTTAATGACCTATACCTTGTATAGGATCAATGTGACATATAACTACCATGTATAATCACCGCGTCGTCTTCTCAAATAGCGTGCCAGCTCAGAAAACTAGGTGTTCATGATTTGAACCATAATCTATAATGATTACACCTTTGTTCTAGGAATTAATGAAAAATAACATGTAATTAATGAAGGTGGAAAAATACCTATGTACTTGGCATCACCTCGAGTGTGCAATTTCTTTTACACTCTGCTTCACATCATATTGCAAATTTGCTAAAGACATTGAATTCACGAAGCTACTTTGGCATGCAAAGAGGTAAAATTTTGAGAAACTAAGTTGTGGCTACTAAGGGTTTTGAAGTTGTATTATGAAGAATCACCATTTTTAACCAGAACTAGGTATGTTCTGAATAACTAATTTATTGCTAAGATTTTCTCAAGCTAGAAATCTTCGATAATGGTATTTTCCCATTTTGAAATTGGAATGTTAATTTTCCTCTGAGTTGTTAAATTTGATCAAAGAATGAATTGAATATTTTATGAAACGTAAGTTTTGGTTAAATTTAAACCTAAATCACACACACAGATAAATATTTTGAAAATTGCAGAGCACATTATATCCAAAATGAGTACTTCTTATGCAAGAGCAAAAGATGAATTCAAGTACTAAAATTCACAAGCAGTACCCATTAATGTGGTGGTTATAGATACTCAAATGGGATGGTCTTCTGACATTGAAATCCGTTCATGACTGCTTCAAGAGAATGCAACCTAATGCACCAAAAATGTCATATCCAATGGGTTACTTTCTGTAGGAGGGTTTCCACCAGTGATGGAAGCTCCAAAATTAGTCATGCAATGCATAAACTATTAGAATCCAGCCAAAAGGATTGTTGAAAAGGAAGGAAGAACTTATACAGACTTGTCTCAAAAAGGAATTGTATACATTTTTTCTCCCCTCCTACACACAGATGTTCAATGTAGACCTAAAAGCCAAAGCCAAGACATATCATAATGTTGAAGAGCATAACAGAGAAATTATGAGCACACAATGGTGCCAAAAACCAATCACACCACAGACCAAGGTAATTCAGAGGTCTATGTTTAAACAAGAAATACAAGACATAATAACTTTGTTAAGCAGAGTAGCTCATTTGAGAGATGCAAGAAAATTTGAACCTTGGATGTTCGTGATAATATCACAAATGATAGAAGGTCCTATAGAATTGCATTGGGGAAAATTAATAAGTGACAGACTACATGAATAGATTACTGCATTCCCTAAGACCAAATGTTTCTACATGTCATCATATGCTATTTAATCTTATGCTTTGAAAGCCAGTAAACAAGGACTAAAATAGATTGGTACTTTTGGCACACAAGTTGGCAATAGTTTGACATATGCACATTTACCCCAAATCACTGTTCATGGGTATAAAGGTGATTACAAAAAAGTTAATGATTTGTTCTCCATGAAACTGGTGAGAAAAATGGAGGGTGACAAATCTAAAAGATTATCCCTAGAAGCACAAAGTGCCATTTGGCCCATGGGAGGCTGGTACATATAGTTCCCAACTTACTCCTACATCAGAGTGGAGGGATTTGTTGGACACCCATATATTCATGCTACCCAAGTATCCTAAAAATAAAATTGTTTTATTGGAATTACTAAGAAAGTTAAAACCATCTTAGGGTCTCTATAGCCATGCTCGCAAGAAGGCCTCTTTTAAATTTCCCATCACAATAGGGAATTATAAGTGTGATCCAATCAAGGTAGTTGATCTATGTGAGGAGGAGATGAGGACCTACCATTTTGAAGAATTTCCACTCTAGAGAGTGTATTATTATATTGAAGGAAATATTGCTAGAAATACAACTAGTTTTCGTGCCCATGTATCTCATTTAGAAGATTATTGGCTTAACTGTGAAGACAAGCACATGGTTAGAAGGAAAAAGTGTGGAAGAATGACTTTAGGGTTTGCTCGAATGCTCAAAATCTATGACATCCCAGAACTATTGAAAGAAGATGATGGTCAGGTGTTGAATCAATTTATAATGATGACAGGGCATATGATGAATCCATTCTAGACCTAGGTATTGATGATGAAAACATGACATCAATTGTTTATTTTACTAGGCCAATCCTAAGGTATTCTCAACACTAGATTGATGATTTTGCAAAATTTTAAGAGAAACATGAATTGAACCCATCTACTTAGAAGATAAAAGAAGAAAACAAAGAGATGAAACTACTTTTGAAATTGGAGAGCCTACCAAGAAGAAAAGAAAGACTAGTTACAAGGTTACTCCAAGTGTTAGAATTGAAGAAAGAACCCCTGAAGAAATAATATAGGAAGTTCCCATGAAATTATCAAAAAAATAGAAAGATGCAGAGGTAGGTAAAGAAAAATCAAAAGTGCAACCTGAAGGTACGTCTTCTTCTACAACCAGACCCAAAACTAAAATAACTATTGATGAAGGAATAGGAGTAATAGGGAATGTTGGTACACAAACTAGGTCTACATCTGAAAGGGCTGCAACATTATTCACTTCTCCCCCTTATGTTAATATGTCTAGTATGAAGCAAGCATTGGGAAATACTCCTATAGCTTTAGAAGAAATTTCTGAGGAAGATAAGGGAAAAATAAAGGAACAAGTAGATAGATGGGGTGCTATGTGGGAGAAGGTAAAGGAAGAGAAATCCAAAGACAAGCCCATAATACACCTAGTGATAGAAGAAATTCAGGATACAATCCCTAACCCCATAAATATTGAAGAAGAATAATTTATTCAAGGAACGCTCACCTCAGAGGTAGGAAATCCTAATGTGCTTGAAATGGAAATAGGGGAAGGTGTAGTGAAAAATATTGTTGATGACAGAGTTGTTGAAGACACTCTAGATTCTCAATTTTCTTTTGAGAATATGCAAAATGTTAATGAACACTCGCAAGTCTCTGAAGAATAAGATAAAGGCCATGTTGAAAGTAAAGTTAAAACTAAAACTCTAGAAGAAGAAGCTACAAAGTTCACAAGAGATGGAACTAAAAATGAATAGAATCCTGGTGTAGCCATAAGTGAAGAAGATAAAATTCAAAGAGAAGAATCATAAAATCTAGATAGATAAGAAAATATAAGTCTCCAAACAAAGGAGGTAGTGCTAAAGCCTACCAATCCCGAGTCTATGTTAGATATTGCAAAATAAATTCCCATTTCAAAAAATATGGCTAATCAAAGAGAAGAAATTTGAGAAACAAGTAATAGACAGAAACAAGAAAGAGTTATAG
This sequence comes from Sequoia sempervirens, assembly GCA_007258455.2. NCBI lineage: Eukaryota > Viridiplantae > Streptophyta > Pinopsida > Cupressales > Cupressaceae > Sequoia > Sequoia sempervirens. Next base: position 78,785,885 of record VDFB02193867.1, on the reverse strand, counting down.
AGGTACAGAAAAATGATGATACACCTGATTTGTTAGTCAGGGAATTAGCTTCTCCAATGGAAGTATAAATATTACCTCTGAATCTCAATAATTTCATATAGGAAGTAAGTACTCCTAAACCTAGGTGCAGAGAAAAGGAAAAGCATGTCATATAGAGGAATGCAGATTGTAATAAAACTATCCAAATAGCTACTCCTACAAATGACAAGGAGAAACATTAGATAACACCTAAGGATTATAAAATCACAAGTATTAATCTTGGACACTCATCTTGGCAGCAAGAACTAGAAGAAATAAAAGTGAATTTAAATGCTACTATTGCTAGAGTATAGAAATATAAACAAAAGAAAAGAGAATTGAAAGAAATAGTTGCTAACTTGGAACATTTTATCAATTCATTGACTTTATCTGGTCAAGAACAAGCTGAACTCCCTCGACATCCGATGCTAATGTCACAAGAGTAGGTAGATGCCATTGTTGCAGTTCATCATAAAATGTATATGTTTGAAGAGTGGATTGAATATTGGATAAAGTAGGAAGATTAACTTATTACAGATGCAATAAGAATGTACAAGGAATCATACCACTATTTAGAGAAATTGAAAAGATTTGAAGATGAATGTAAACTTTGCCAGGAGCAGGTCATTGATGAAAGGAAAAATATAGAAATTGTCATACAGACAAATGTCCAAGAGTTAATACAAAATGATATAATATCAAAACCTAAAATTTCATTGCCAGGAAAGTGGATGAAGCAATTGAAATGAGAAGGTGACATGTTAATAGAATGTATTGAAGGATTTGAAAGAGTCGCCATTGAGTGCAGAAGATTAATGAGAGAAAATCAAGAATTTATTGAAGTATTGTCACATCAAGGCTTTGATCGCCAAACATTAGGCCAGGATGAGAAGGAAGAGAAAGCTTTCAAGGAATGGATAGAAAGAATAAAGAGAGATCTTGTTCAGTTGTTGACGAGAGAGGTTATTGATGAAATAATACAATGCAAAAATGTTATAGCTAAATTTGAAGTAGACAAAGTAGAGAATAATGATATCATACTTCAAGTGACTGAAGAATATACCAGGCTCAAGCTCACTTGGAGAGAAATATGAAGGAGTTCATAGGAACATATGCATAAAATATTAAGATCATTTTGAGGAAACCAATTAAAGAAAGAAGGAAGACTGAAACCAGAGCCATAAATGAATACAGAAAGAACCAGATACTGGATACCGAAAATGTGATGGAATTTTTTTTTTTGTTTTAGTTTGTAGGTTGTTCCTGGTCCCGGTAGGTGTTTTCATTCTAGTATTTTAAAAGAAGCTTGTAGCCTTGATGGAGATGGAGTGTTCATGCTGAAGTATGGAGAAAACATTGTTGCAGACAAATTCAAAGCTTTGACTTATTCTAGAATATTCTTGATGACAGTTGGCACATGCCACATGACATATTTTAGTTTGTTGTTTCTGATTTCTTCAAGATACTTTTAATTTGAACTTTTGAGTGCCTTGTTTCTATAAAAGGCCATATCCTCCCACATTTTTATTTTAAGTTCAAAATTTGTGGATGTCGAAGGAGAAAAAGCTTCTTTTAAGTTTTGTTCTTTCTTCCTGATTTTTGAACCATTCCAGCATAAAAATTTGTATGCACATAGACATTAATTGATATCGTATCTTTATGTATAACTACCTATCTAAGTATCTTTTGTAGTTGGTATTGTAAGTTCGACTAAAAAAGACTTTATGCTGCACCGTTTAAGAGTGCATATAGAACCTATTTGGTGTCCATAAATGAAATGCCCTCTCTAAAATCTTGTACCATTTTATATGTAGTTGTGAAGCAATCTGGTGAAATTTAAAGTGGTTTGCTCTGTTTTGATTAATTCTTTGGGGCATCCATGGAGAATAATTGGGAGAAACTTCTATTTTTTTAGTATTTTTATGTTTTACTTTAGAATAGATGTTTAATATTTTTGAAAATATTCCAAAAAATATAAGTGAATGGAAATAGTTTTATTTAAAATCTTTGATTTTCCATTGAATTGTTGAATTCTTAATGCTAAATTTGCTTAAGTGATAGCAATAATTTGTGTTATTTAAGAAATATTATGCTGAATCTTTTGATTTTATGATGTCATTTGATAAAATGAAATTTTATGTGAAAAGCTAATAATTCTTGGAAAATATAGAATAACCATAGTCCCTTTGAGATTAAAGAAATTGTCACATCATTACCCAAGAGTGACCCTAGTGCAACCATGACTTGGTAATCAAAGACTTGGGATTAAACAGAAGTCAATATTTGCTCTGTAAATGCAGAATTTTCTCTTAGGTTGTCTTTGTTTCATATTTTTCAAGAAGGATAGGCTCTTTGCGATCTTGTCTATGGAGATTTTATTCGATCTATTTACTACGAGTAAAACCATCGTCAACACCTGCCATCCCTATTTTTTGAGGATGAGTCAGTTGCCACAGTAGAACAAATGGTGACGAAAATCAAAGAGAAGGAATAGGACACAATGACTTTCTAGAGTTTTAGCCAACCTCCTACTGCAACAGATATTGAAGGAGTCATTCATCTGATAGCTCAACTACTTTTCTAATGTGAGTCTGGGGTCAGTTTAGCTAAGGTGCTACCTTACAAAGAAATGCTTGATCTGAGCTGAGCATAAGATAATCTATGTGATATATCGAGACCATCTGAGGCTAACTGGCTACCTCTGCAAGAAACTCTTTCTAAACTTTGATTTCATCGCCCTTGGAAGGGTGCTCTAGTCTCTGAACTAGAGAAATTTTTTTGTTTTTCATTCCACAGATGAAATTCCCCTAATAGTCACCAAAAGTTGTGAATGTAAAATTCATCAAGCTCCCTTTTGGGTTTTTTTTTTGCTAAGTACCAACACATGCCTCAAATAAACATCATTGAACCTTTTCGATGAATGAATCTTGACCTCCACCACATGTTTGCTCGGTGCTCTCCAGAGGGATTCTTCCCTTCTCTTTTCAACTAGCTTCCACTATTCTCCCATGTGTCTTCATCGCAGGCTATTTTTAATTACTTGCCTTCACTTCCTCGTCGTGCCCTGCCTGCATGCCATATATCTTCCATTTGCGTAAAGATTTGGCAGACCCCATAAGCAACACCTATGGTAAATTTTTCTACTACATGTCATCACAGTGCTATCTTTTAATGAAGGGAGGGGAGAATGAACCACAAGCTATTCCATGCTACCACCTATCTCCTTGCAGGGACTTCATCAAAAGGAAAGAGTGGAGCGAATGCCAAATTTTGAAATGCTATCGTGTGTTGCAATCGCCTCGACGGGGAGGCGACACTTGTTTGGTCAAAAAAAATTGGGAACACTTCCATCATTTGCAGGGGATGCACCTAAATGGGGAGTGACCAAATGTTATGGCCTGAATATTTTTCTGTTGCAACAGCCAAGGGAATCACTGCTACTGCATCATTGCTCTAGATATGAATCTTTTTAGTTACTGCTTTCCTGGTAGTGGGAATTCTCACTATATAGGTTTCTCTTTGCTTCTGATGGGGGGTTCGAAGGTTACATGTTACATGTTCCAAGTTCCACAAGTTTGATAATTGCAAAAAATATAGGATTTTAGAGAGACACCATGCCTTTTTATTGTTTAGATCATTTCAAGAACTCACAAACTATGCCATTGTTTGGCTGTTCTATTTTCTTATGCTATCTAATAAACTTTATACTATGTCATTATTGTTTGAATAGTTCATTTGCAAAACTTCTATAATTTTAATGCAAGTTTACTGGTTTAGATCATGTCTTTCGACTCCTCTTTTTAGTGAACAGGTGTAAAAATTATTTTATGTCATTGGATATACTATTCATGCTTCAATCTTTAGTTTCCCTCATTCTAGGACATATAATATTGGTAAATGGGCCCTTACATCGTATCCAAAAGATAGATTTATCATACCTTTTATCTAAGTTATGGTGCATCGCCTTAGTTAGATCCTTTATTTTTATATCTGCTTCATTTTCCCATTCCAAAACCCCAATTACAAAAGAAGCTGACTTCTTTAAAAACCTAAAGGTCACTCAGTTTAGCACAATAGGTACCCCATTAACTGAGTTTCCCACAAAGGGTTGTTCCCTTGCCAATTTTTGGCATCAACACACACCAAAGACACTTAATATTCAATCTCACATTTATTTTTTTAATTATCTCAAATATTTGATAAAGGATTTTGAAATGATCTTGATGTATTATATACTTAACCAAGATATCATCGAAATTATATTGAGTCCTAGTATAGTAAAGTTTGTAGATTTTAGGTGCTCCAAGCATATCTCTGCCAAATTCTTGTCCCTACCTAGAAACCCTAATTTGGGACTAAATCACCTAGACTGGTGTATGAGTCCTAGCAGACATTAATTTTAGTTTTTTCAGCATTTCAGGTCTCCATTCAAGCTCCTACATCTTTCCAGGTGCACACCTCTGATCTCTCAGTTTTACATTTAGTTTTCCATTCATTTCTAGGTAATTTAGTGAAGTCTTGCATATCTCTAGTTTTTTTCATTAAAACTTGCATATCTTTAGTCTTTCCAAGCCCTATCTTGGAGGTGAACCCCTCATTAGTAATTAATCATACCCTAGGACATCCTATTGCAAGATTTCTTTACCCTACTTCATTCTTGGATTGAGATCTCTAGGGTTTGCTTGAATGAGAGTGAAGAAGATTGTTGTTCTATGTCCTAAACCATAAGCAACAACAACTTTCCACCTTTCAAAATATTATGATAAAACCTTAATAGAAAAATTAAATAGTAAAGTACAATAACAATAAATTACCATAAATAAAGTCATCATAATGAATCCATACAAACATCAAATCTAGTGTCACGCATGAACAAGAAAATTTAAGATTAAATATAAAACCAGTTAGAAAACTTAAGAAAACAATATATAGCATGTCCTCATATTGTAGTACCCCTCCATTTATGCTTATGTTTTTTGCTGTTGTGTTTTTACACTGTTAGACTATGATATTTTGTTGGATATTTGATCGTTGGTTTTGACCGATAGTGGATTTATTCTGTGACATGATGATACATTGTATGGTGATTACTGATTTTAGACATGCTTTGAGATAGCGTAGATGTTTATTTTCAGTTGATTATTGCTTTGTACATGTTTATGATGGAATAACAACTATTTATTTCATCAGTCTATTGTGACGTGTATTGGTGTGGAGAATGGAATCGCATCACTCGCTTGCAAGTGCCCTGTGATATCTGTGATTTTCTCCGCACAGTGTGTCTGTTTAATGCTTTATTATATATATATGCATGTTATTTGCTTGGATGCAGGAATTGCAGGTACATGACACCGACTCCATCTAGGTACTCAGGTCTGAGCATGTCAAGACTCAACAGATATGTTGATTGAGAGATAGTAGTTTGGTTCACCCTAGTTTAGTCTATAACCCGGTCACTGTACATTGTTAGTTTTAGTTTGTGTCGTGATTGTCTTGTCATTTTCTGTTTGGATAAATTGTTTGAAAGGTAAATTTGGTTAATTTTAATGTTGGTTTATTGTGCTTTAAATTATTGTTATTTAAATTAATTTTTAATATTGAAGAAATTTGTTACATGTTATTTAATTAGTTAGTTAGCTTATTTGGTTAAATGGTTTGATCTTAAAAGATTAGACTTATTTAATTAAATTAAATTATTAAGTGTGTAAATAGTTTTATTTGAAAATTAAATATTATTTGTGGTATGGCATTTGAATTGTAAATTAAATTTGTATTTGAAAATTAGAAAATTAAATAAAATTAAATGCATGTGATTTGAATATTGGTTGTAAATTTAAATTAAATAAATTAATTGCATGCAAATTGAAATTGGCAAGATTGCCGAGAAGTGGTGGACAAGATATTTTGCAACCACTTCTGGACATGTGTGCCAGTGTATTAATTGATTATTGTTGAGGAAATTTGTTACGAAGGTAAAATTGGATCTGGGAAATCACAGAGGATATACTTTCATTCACGGGAAAATATTTTGGTGCTATAAAAAAAAAATTCTGTATGTGTATTTTGGTATTTTTGTTGCAATTTGTGGAAAATATCTGATTCTTGTTTGGGCTTTATATCTCAGGAAAATTTTTGGAAGCTACAACAAAGATCTTCACCAGTCAGTTTTCAAAGCACAGGAAAAACAGGTATTCTACTTGTGAAATTATTTTGTTTATTTTTGAAAGGAAAAATGATGTGAAAAGAAATTAAGAATTATTTAGATCCCTGTGTTTCGTGCAGGAAATTTTTGTTCACTGTGTTCTTGTTGTGAAAATTGTTGGTTTAGTAAAATACTGTAGCATACTTTCTCTGGGAAAGGTTTTTAATTGTTTAAAAATTTTGTAATTCTCGGGAAAGTTAATTACTGTGTATTTATTGAAGGATTTGAAGATTTCCCTTAAAACATAGAAAACTTATTTCTCTGTTAAATTATATTTTGAATGAAAATCTTTGTACCTGAAAGAAAATTCATTTATTTCCCCAATTTCCCCGTAGTTACTTCTCTGTTAAAGAAAAACCCCTGTGAAATTATCCTGATAACCCTAAGAGATTATATATATATATATATATTTTATATATATGTATAATTCATATATAAATTGGATTGATGAAAATTGTATTTCATATATTTTATTTATGAATTTAAAAAAAAATTGTTGAAATTCGTTATTGCCATACGACAAAATCCGTAGTCGGCTGTTGTTTTCATTTAAAAAAAAAATTAAACACATTAGGGAGGGCTGAAACCCTCCCCACATTTTGTAGTGGTGGGCGCAACCACCATGGCTGTGCATAGTAGCCAGTGGCTACTGGGCGCAGCCTGGTAAGGCTGCGTCCTCCCACAGAAGGACTGCGCAGAGGCCACGAGCCTTCCATACATTTGTTTGGCTTTAAAGTTTAAAATGTGACTTTGGTATGGAATATAAATTCGGCATTTGTTGAATATTCAATGGAAATTTTAGGCATCGAATATAAATTTGGTTTTTATTCAATATCCAATATAAATATATAGATTGAATATATTTATTCAAATTTTATTTAATATTATATATATATATAACTATATTTATTAAGGTAAAAAAAAATGATAAGGATATTTAAAAAAAAAAATCCCTTTATTAAATTATAATGCATGTAAATACATGTTTTGTGGGAAAATAAATTAGTCTTTATTTTAATATTATGAATGAAAAAGAGAATTTAGTTATTTCTTTTGTATAAGAAATTGAGGAAGTTTAATTAGTTTAATTGAAAGAGAATTTTAATTAAGTTGATTTAATTAAATACAAATTATATTGCTTGAATGGATTTATTATATCCTAAAGTAGATTTGTCATTCTCTTTCAAATTGTTTAAAATCTTGATTCTTTGTTGGGTAATTTGGGAGAGTCTCAAATGAATAAGTCTTCCAGACCAATTTTATACCATGGGGATTCTGATTGTTAAGTTGAGTTTATGTGTTGGCTAAGTTGTATACATGATATTAGTTTAGTACTTAGATACCTGATTTTGTGAACATAGACATTAATGTTCGTCATGAATGGTGTTGAAATTGTTTGTTGTATGTTGTACACTTTATAAACCTTAGTCAAGAAAACTTAGAAATCTTTGTTATGTTTAGGGGAGTGGCTTTTTGTAAGGGCCGACACACAAAGTGGTGTCGGGGTAACTTACAAAGAGTTAGTAATTTAGTGACAACTAAGAACACAATAGTTAGATTTAAAATCCTTAACAAGGTGATTATGCCTCGCTTATGACTCTTGAGCTACTTCAGTCTTGAGTATAAGATGAGAAGGCCTAGAATGGTAAATTGATGTCTTGTTTCTTCAAGAGACATTCGATTCCACAATAGTATGTAATAGGGGCCGGGTTTCGTAAGAGATTACCAGGGTAACCCATGTTGGGGGCCAGAACCTAGGAAGAAACACCAGGGTAACCTTTGCAATATTGTGATGACACTCCACCTAAAGTAATAGTCTACCTTGTGTATGTAGTACATTCAATTGTTAAAGAATCTGGAAGCAATGTAACCATTAGATTTTTATGTACTTGTGTCTAGGGTTAGTAGATTATGTCTAGGTAACCATATTACTATCTCTTAGCATGGGGGGTGGACCTACAAGTACCACATGGTTGGGTGGAACATGCACCTTACTCCGTTGGGTCCCCAGTTTTGATCTTGGCATCGAGAGCTTCATGATGGAAAGCTCGTACTTGGAAACATAAGTACTTTCTTTATTGCGTTATTGTAAAATTTGTATTGTAAAACTTCCCTCAATTGTATATGAGGTGAACATTGTAAATGTAATTATTATTGAACTACCTCATCAGATGGATGAGTATTGTATAATTTATCAAATGCAATGTATGAAACATGTTAATGCTATATGATATCTTGAATGGAAATTCCAAATGAAATGCAATGTTTATCTTTAATGTTTATGTTATTATTTAATATGTGCAATGCGAAATACTAAAGTCGTCTATGGAAACTTAAAGTAGTGTAACGTTGCATAGATTAATGAATGTATGCAACTAATTAACTTAATAATTATACTTTAAAAAAAAAAAATTATTACACTTTTATACACAATTGCAACATTCCTTAGGTTATTATGATGGGGCATTACACATATGAATACCTCTAATTATTAAACATGATATTAAAAGTAAGTTTTCCTTTAATAAAACCCCAATCGAGAACATTTATAAAAAATGACACTATTTCACTAAAATATAAAACATATAATGTGAATCAATAGACTAACTAGGATGTAAGATTCTTAAAATAAAGGAATATTAAACCAAATATAAATTTAAAAAATAAGGGAATAATCCCAAAACCATCATCTATAATCCTCAATTAGTCCCTTTAGAATGAATATCCATAGCTCAAGAATAATTCCCATGTGAAGTAAAAGGAAAAATAATTACGCCAAGTGATCCAAAAATAAGACATTTAGAACTAAAATTTATACCTCAAGACTCATTCCCATGAGAAAATAAAGCATGAACCAAAATATATCTAAAAATAATGCAATAAATACCTATTATATAATTTACTACCAAGAATACCAAGAGTGGGGGATGAGATTTCTCCTCCCAGATACTCTAATAAAAAATACTCTCCTCAAGAATAATCTCCTCAAGTGACAATTACATGTTGAAACCACTTCTATCCTTTCTCTACGAGGCTCCTCAAGTTTTATTCTAAAACCTCATAAAAGATTAATTTTATTAACACATAGTATATAATAAGTGATATCAAGGCTTAGCCAAATGTAAAACATGTGTACAATAAATCAAGTGATTCCAATTGAACTCTAATCCAACACCATAATAACTAGATTCTCTTAAGAAAAATAGTAACACCCCTCATGAATTAGATTATCATAAATCACCACAAAATATCAAAATGCATAATTAGAAATATGTAGTAATGTTGTGATCTACATCCCATTAAAAGAACATAAAATATCCTAAAAAAATGTTTATTCCCAAGAGCACAATTTCATTGCCAAAATATCTAACATACATTCAAGATTCCACCATGGAACAACACATATCCTATAAAAAAGGATCATTTTTTAAACTAATGGATCAAATTAACACCTCAAATAAAAAATCATGATTCCTCCATGGTACTAAAGTTTCAAAATATACTAATTATATTTTTTTTTATAAATGTCTTATGTAACTGTTGGTATTTCTCTTCCCATCTATGCACCAACATTTTCTATATTTAACCTGGTGCACTTTGGATTTCCCTTGTGTTATTTCATTTAACTATTTTCAAGTATATTGGGTTTGCTAAGATGTTAGATTATATGAGAAGTGATTTTTGTAGTATTATTTCTCTTATTTGTTCTATGAATGTTCCCCCTCATCTTCTCATTACCCCTCCTCCAAGTAGTGATTATTTTTTATTCTTCATGGAATCTCCTCCACCTATAGTGTTTGATAGGGTATCTAGTGTTGCTCCCCTTGATAAAATTATTAAAAGGAGAAATTTGAATATTATGCTCTTTCAAGAACCATCTTACTATAGGAATGTTATTTATCTTGTGCATAAATTTTATGCTACTAGTGTTTCACCTTATTTTAAAAAGGTAGGGAGGTTTGTGTTTCCATTCATCCTATAACTTGAATCTTATTATATTTTTATAAAATGATGTATTCAAAATGAATAACTTTATTCCAAAAGGGATTGAATTGAAATTATAGTAAAATATGACCTCATATTGTGATCTAAACCTCTATATTTTTAGTAACATGATGGTCTATTTTAGAAGGGAAAGTTAAAATTTAGCCCTATTCTAAGGGATTCTTTATGGTATCTTTTGATTAGATCTTCAATTGGTATACTATTCTTAAGGTTCTTTCATTATTCAAGGGCTAGCCAATTGGTTTCCTCTATTAATCCTATCACTGGAAATCCTTGAATATTTTGATAGTTTAGATTTTCCTCTAAAATATTCCTCTTTACTTCTACTATGACTCTAGCTATGTTGCTATTTAGAAATTTATGGGCCACTTTATTAAGGTTTATTAAGAAATTGTAATTTTCTCTCACACTATCTATGATAATATCCTTATAGAATTTATTTTTTTACTACAAGAATGATACTCCACATTAAAAATAGCCTCCACTAGGCTTTTGAAGGCATTGCTTTTTGTATTTAGTGATGCCTTTCTATGGGAAATTTAGCATATGATTACCCATGTCTTAAAGTCTTAGTATATTACTAATGGTAAAATAATTATTTACATGCTCATCTCGCTATTGATATTCTCAAGGATTGATATAGTTTAGAGGCTTATGCACCTTTATTCATCAATGAGGTTCAAGTTTTCTCTACAAACATGCTACTTGATTCTCCTCTTACTCATCCTCTTTTTGGCCTTACCACCCTTTCTAAAATTGATATTAACATGTCTCCTTTGGTTTATATTGTGACTTCCATTTAGTGGTCACCTTCCATAGATCTAGATGTTCTTATCATTTTGTGCAACCCCTAGATGGGGATTATTTAAGGTTCTTTCCTCCCATATTTCTTGTATCTATAAATTTAGATAATGATATTTCTTGGAATATGTCCATAGAAGCAAGAGATGCATTCCAAAATATGTATCTCAATCACAATCATAGCTTGAGCTTGTGAGAACTACTAAGTCGAAGAATTATATTTCATAGTTTTCATTTTTTTTAGTTCTAGAATATTTGCTATAGTTGTGCTACTTTTTATATATTTTATTTCAATATCCTCTCTTCATTTTCATTTTTTAAAATGTTGGTCCATTTATAAAATGATTTTACTTAATAGATGATGCAAAGCAGAGGTGGAAAACTCAAAAATATCCCCAAACAAGGAAAATTTCAATCTCTAAACATTCACATGATGGGTTTTCATTCATTAGGCCTCAATCTCCTAGTAGTACTTCAAATTAACTAAAATGGGAACAACTTCTTGGGAAAAATTGATCTACAAAAGAAAAAAAGAAGTCATAAGAGAGTTATGGTCACAGGAGACTTGAGTGACCAAGAATAAGGGGAAGAGTAAAGTTCCCAAAGGTCTGAGAAAGAGATGGATCCTGATGACTTGAGGATGGAAAAACTCTTGAAAGTAGTCAAGGGAGATGAGCACAAGATCAAAATGGATTTACCTAGGTATGGAGGAAATATGGATAATGAAGAGGTCCTAGATTTGATAGGAGCATTGGATAACTATTTTGATTATGAAGATGTGCCAGAGGATAAAAAGATGAAGTTGGCTAAGAAAAAAATGAAGGGCCACACTTTGCTTTGGTGGGATTATGTCCAAAGTGAAAGGGGGAAGAAGGGAAAGTCCAAAATCACCTATTGAGATAGGATGGTGGGTAAACATAAAGGTAAGTTCCTACATGTTGATTATACCATTCAATTGTTTAAGAGGCTTCAAAATCTCAAGAAAAAGGAGATGGATGTGAAAACCTAAACAAATGAATTCTATAAATTGAGTATAAGAGTAGGTCATATAGAAGATGATGAAGAAATAGTAGCAAGCTATATGAATGGGCTGAGATACAACCTCCAAGAGGAATGGAGCCTCACCACTCCAAGAATATTGGAAGAATGTTACAAATTGGCTATCAAGGCTAAGGAAAAGTTGAAGAAAAGGAAAGAGAAGCAAGGCAGGGGTAGAGGAAACAATTCTAGAGGAAGAGGGTCATTTTCTGATCCAAGGCAGTCATATGAGATCCAAGAAGATACAAGCATAGTCCAAGAACATGTTGTAGATGAAAGAGGTGGATTTAGAGGTAGATTTGGAGGTCAAGGCAGAGGATCTAGTGGGTTCACAGGAAGATGTTACCAATGCAAAAAGTTTAGATATCAAGCATGGCAATGCATTAAAAATCAGACCACTACTTCAGCTAGAGTAGAAAGGAGAAATCAGATTGTTTAAGGAGACGATTATGAAAGTGTGAACTCTCCATTACAATATGTTGAGCCAGAAGTTGGTGAATCACTCATGGTAAGGAGAACCCTCAAGGTATCAATAGAGAAGGAGCCACCACAAAGGAGGACTCTCTTCAGGGAAACTTGTAAGTGCTTGGGTAAGGTTTGTAAAGTTGTAATTGATTCAAGTATTATAGATAATATGGTTTCAATTGAGATGGTTGAAAAGCTTAAGTTGTAAAGCATACCACATACTACTCCTTATAAAGTCTCTTGGTTAAATGAGGGTCAAGATATTTTGGTGAATGAACAAAGTTGGTTGGAGTTCCATATAGGAGGGTACAAAGAAATTTTTTTATGTGACATAATACCCATGGATGTGTGCCATTTTCTTCTAGGGAAGCCTTGGAAATTTGATAGGTATGCTAAGTATGATGAAAGGAGGAATACTTATGAGATAGAAAAATGTGGGGTCTCTTATACCTTGACACCATTGAAGGAGGAGGAAAAAGGAAAAACCATGGCATCTAATGTGATGATGGTACATAGTAAGGAGTTCATAAAGGTAGTAGAAGAGGAGGACAAGGACCTTATATCCACTTCAAGACCTAGAGATATTATGACAACAAAAATGGAGAATTACTTGATTTTGAAGATCCAAGATTGTCTTAAGAAGTATGTTGGTATGATGGTAGGAGGAGCATTTCACTCATTTTCTTCAAAAGGGGATATTGGTCATTCCATGTTAGAGGTTATTTTTCCTAATCAAGTAGCAATTAAAGGGACACAACAATAGGTGGAAGAGATGAGAAGCAAATGTTAAGAGGTCAAGGATAAATTGCAAAGGAATTTGGACAAGTCCAAACACACAATTGAAGTGAAGAAGAAGGAAGTTCATTACAAGGAAGGAGGAGATATGGTTGTAGGTGATGATTTAGGTTTAGCAACATTCTCAGATGAGAAAGGAGTCAAAGATCATCCATCAAGTAGGCTCTGAGGTTGGAGCATATCCTAGGTGCCAAGGAACTCAAAAAGATAAGGAATAATGGCTACTTTCGGTATTTAGTACATTGGAAGGGTTTAAAAAATAAGGATATCATCTGGGTGTCATATAATGTCATTACCAATCATGAATCTACTATTTTAGAACTGTACTCAATGAGACTTGAGTTTATTTTGCCCAGGGAGTATGGTGTAGGAGCACCCATGTGATTTTGGTTTTGTGTCTCTCTTATGTAATAAGGTACTTTTGGATCATCTTAATGTTTGTAAGGGTCTAGTTGAGGTCTTAGGAGGATAGGTGTGGTCAAGTTTGCAAAAATGTAAGAGTTGCTATATGTGGTAAAAGTTGTCAATATTGTCAAAAAGTTGCAAATTGTGGAATTTGAAGAGTCACATGATGTAAATGAAGAAATAAAATGGTTTAAGTTTGAAAGTTAGTTAGAAACCATTGGGACATGTTAAAATAGGCATTGTTGAGGTTGGAAAAAGGTGCTAGTTTTTGTTTCTGGAGATTGAACAACAATAAAATTTTGTTTTCCTACATTTTCAAGGATTTCTTTGTTGTTTCTTAGACTTGTATGGGTTTGTACGACCTAAGAGTGCAATAATATCTATTGGAGTTCATAATGTATTGATTTTATTTCTTGTTGCACATTGTTTCATCCAATTTCATCAAATCATGAGCAAGTTAGAGCACTTTTTCTAAAAACTACGTATAACCCAAGTTTAGGGTTGGTTTTGGGAAAATAAGATGAGTTTCTCTCCATTCCACCAGTGAAAAAGCTTAAAACTTAGTGGAATGGATGTAGGTAGGATATATTTTGTTTTCTTTAAGTTGCTGGAGTAGGGGTTGGTGATTAGCATGTGCAAGATGGATGCTCTAGTCTAATAACATCATATATTAGGCCTAGGAAAGGAATAGACTTAGGGTTTTGTAAAAATACAATTGGGAAGTTGTTCTAAGTGGTTGTAATGGATTGTTTAGAACCTAATTGATTTTTTTAGAGTTTTAGAGTGTTGATTCAGTGATTGGAGATCAATGACCTTGCTACTACCTAGCCATTTTCAGGGAATTAAACCTATTTGAGACTAGGACAATCGAATTTTGAACATCCTTTCCAAAGAAACCCTAACCCATTTTAAGATATGTTTTAAAGAATAAAAAATGGTGTTTGAATATGTGTTTGAAATTGGATGATCAAGTCTTCCTCAAGAGATATGCTCTATTAGACCCTTTTGGAGTACTACAAGGCCTAGTGGTAGTTTGTGAAGAAATTCACCTCGTTTGATGTGTAAAGACTTTAGCGAGTATTTGTTTGAGTTAGTTTGACCTTTGGTACCCCTAATCTACATCAATGAAATATCTCCAAATCACATGAATATAACTGTCTCTATAAAATATATATATTATGATGTCAAATAAATCTGACAAAAAACCATAAATAATATCCAAGAGTCATCCAATGACATAAAAAATCTTTGAAAAATATCATTATCACCAAGGGGTGAATTAAAATTAATTTAAATGACCACACTTAACCATTATACTAATCTACACATGACATCATTATAATTATCTCTAAAATGACGATCATTAATGGATCACACATAATCACTCAATTATGACACCATTAAACCCATATGATAAATTAAAACCAATATCTCCAACCTTAGAATTGACTTCATTCTTTTCTTTTAAGGAATTGGATTCAACTATACCAAAAATTTTATTGATACAAGGGTTAAAAAATAGGAATATACCCTCCCATAACTTGATAAATAGACCCATATCAAATAAAATTAAATTTATAGTTTATAAAATATGTCCACATAAAACCAAGATAGGAAATTATATACATAGATTAATTAGAATCCACATTTTAAAATATTAGAAAAATATACACCTAAGAGGGAACCATATGCACTCTAGGAAAATCCTCAAGAAGAATAAAATTAGGCCCCAAAATAACTCACACACTAAAATTACTCTATCAAGCATACAATAAACTTATAGAGTCTCAATACAATGTTAATGAAATGTCAAGATATTTAGCTATACTCTATTTAAAAAAAATAAAAATGAGAATCATGTAAACATGCATGTTGTAATCCCTTCTTCCTCTCCTCAAATATACAACTTATAAGGGATACTAAATCAACCCAAGCCAACAAATTAAATTTTACACATGTCAAACTCAAAATATACTCATATGTTTTATTTTATAGAAAAAAATGCATAAACTCATGAAGAGGTAGTACCAAGTGATTGCAATAACCATATCCCCCTCATTTACTTTGTGGTATTAGGTTTTTCCTTTTGGTATTAAGTTTTCCTATTTAACTATACTAATTTTTATAATATTAAATATTTTTCCAATTTTCACCCCACACTATATATTTATCACAATGTTATATAACATACAAATTGACTCCAAGAATATGTGTAACCCATGTGATGCACATATCCCTATATTTAATTTCTACTTTGTGAAAGAATATTGATTTTACGTTACAAGAAGTATTCAAGGTTTATAAATCACCTTTTCGAAATATAAATTTAATAAATATGGTATTGGTATTTCTATTTCATTCTTCGAAATAGAAACTTAATACTTTTATCTTCTAGTGTTATTTTCTTTAAATTTAACCTATATCCCTTACTTTACATAGTTAGTGTTGGAAAAATACCAAGGAAATTTATTACCTATCAAAAAATTTCTAGTTTAGGTCACTCAATAATTTCTCTCAATTTCTCTTGATTCACCTTTAATCCCTTAGTTAAATTACAAATCATACGTATAAAAAATATTCATGAATTATTATTTCTTCAAATTGATCAAAGTATTCTACTCTCTTAATCTCTTCATTATTATATTGATACACTCTATAAATTCCTATATGGTCTTATTGATAAATAAAATATTATTTATGTAAACACTAACAAACTTGTATATAAAGTTCACTTATATTTCATTCATTATAGTCATACATACACATGGCACATTGGAAACCAGAATATGAATGACCAAACACTCAAATGATCCCTCATTAGTATTAAATGATCTAGTTCATTCAGATCTTCTTCCATTCTTCTACTATTAGGATAACATAACTTCAAATTAATTTTTTTTTAGTACTTTTTTTAATCTTATATAGTCCATTATTCCATCCATCATTTGTAATGTAATATATACCTTATATTAACCTTGGTGATTAATCTTGAGCTAGTATGCATCCTCCATTCACCATTATTATTAGGTTTTAGTATCATAGGTACCACAAATGGGATTAAACTTCCTTAGATTATGATTTTTTCACAATTGTTAGTTCAATTCTTTGTTTTCTACTAATGTCATTCTAGAAGCATTTTCTTATTTGATCATATTTCTTCTAGAATTATTTCCATAAGGTTACTAATAATCCTTAAAATTAGTGTTCCATCTATTTTATTGTCTAAATTTCTTCTATTGAAATCTCTTGCTAATTCTAATAATGTTGCAAGTATGAATGAGTATGGTGGTATTGTCATTGATGTCAATACAATATGGGTTGTTCTAGAGAAAGGATTCAAGTGATTCCAGACTCTGCATGTATAGTTACTGTGGATGTGAAAATCTGCATATGGTTAGCATTTTAAAACCAAAATAATCCTCAACATCCCTATGAGATAATAAAACATGTTAGATATGCTAAGTAAGATATTAAAACAACAAGAAAAACCAAATAAGCATACAAACAACATGAAACAACTTCATCTCATAGTGGATTGGTGTCACATGTGCTAGTGACCCTTTCCCAATCCTTGATCAAAGCTTAAGATGAAAATGCTATGAAGATGGTGGAGTGATGATGAGCAAAATCAGTTCTCTAATGGAGAGTGACTTTGCATGAGTGATTGTGGAGATAATGGAGATGATGGAGTCTAATGCTAATCTCATCCCACTTGCGTTCTCTAGATTTAGCCACTTGCACATATAAATCAATTTATTGATTTATTAAATCCTAGATTTTCCATCAACATGGCATTTATGGGGAATATTCCCTCAATTTTGAATTCAAAGGCAAGTTGATTTGTCCCTCCAACATTGCATTTATTGCTCATTTTCTTGTCCCCCACTTAGCATTTACTCTCAAATTTGAATTCAAATTCTCCCTCTCATGGGCACATTTCCCTAATCTTGCACATCCATTAGCCTATCACATGATGACAAGTGTCCTTTCATTGGTCCAATCTTAGTCCCACATCCTCCATTTTCAACACTCTTAGCATTTGGAAATCCTTAAATAGAAGCTTCAACTTTGAGAAAATCCTCCATCATCTCCATCATCTCCACAATCACTCATGCAAAGTCACTCTCCATTGGAGAACTGATTTTTCTCATCATCACTCCACCATCTTCATAGCATTTTCATCTTAAGCTTTGACCAAGGATTGGGAAAGGGTCACTAGCACATGTGACATCAATCCACTATGAGATGAAGTTGATTCATGTTGTTTGTATGCTTATTTGGTTTTTCTTGTTGTTTTAATATCTTACTTAGCATATCTAACATGTTTTATTATCTCATAGGGATGTTGAGGATTATTTTGGTTTTAAAATGCAGGGAAGAATACATGACTTTTGGTGACTGTGTATATTATATTACCGAAAAAAAAAGTGATTTCTATTTTTATTATATATTCTAATTTTCATGACTTTATGGTTTTATGATCTGCTATTCGTTGTATTGTTCTCACATTTTCCAAACTGTCTAAATTGGGATTCTCCTTTTAAATAGTTGTTACAACATTTGAGAAATTGTCTTGCATCATAATATTCAACAAACATGAAATACATTGGTATAATTTTGTACATTGGTATGACTATTAGTACAATTAATGCAACTTTTTGAATTAATAGTCATAATTGTTCTTTCTCTCAAGTGGATGTGAATTAAAAAGGTCTTGACATTTAGAGATTTTATTGAGTTGTAATTACATCAAAGATAACTTATTGATTTTTCCAATCATTTTTGTTTCATCAAATTATGGACATGCCTTGTACATGCTTTATAGTTTTGCAATGGGTGTATACTTCTAATTTGCGGTAACTCTATGCTTGTAGGTGAAGGTCGACATCAAAATCAAGCATTGGAATCAAGAAAACACAAAAAAAAGATTGGAGTTGGACAATTGAACTGGAACTTGAATGAAAATCATTTCTTAATGCTTATTAGAGCATCGAGTTGCCTTTTACCATTCTAATTTTCTATTTTAAACCAACTAGGTCATTGTATTTTTCAAAGTTAGTTTAAAATTGAAACTTAGAAACTTACTAGATTTCAATTTGGGCTAAAATTGAACAAGCAATCTTCATCTTTCCTTTGGTGCTTTAAAACGAATCGAATCATTGCTTTGAGGCTAAAATGAACATGTGTTTTTCATGTTTTGTAATCTTTTATGCAAAATAATCTCATCTAAAAAGGTGTATGCACTCCTCTCATGCTTCACGGCGATCTTGAGAATCAAAAGTCTTTTTGATGACATTAGGTTCCATAAAAGATTTCCTCCACACTTCGATTTGGGCTTAAAACTGAACAAGATCTTGTGCGAGTGTGAGGTATATCGTGTGTGTTCTCCCTTTGTTTCTAAACGAAGGTTGATCAAACTACAGATGTGCTTGCTCACTATTGTTTACCTTTAGAGGGGCTTGCCTAAGAAACACATCCAAAAGGAGAACTCGAAGGTGACTCCAACCAGTTTTTCATTTGGGCCGGAATATAAATGGATAAGACTAAACTGTCAAGTCCTCATGGTATGTAGGCCTTAGCCGTACAGTGTCTTTCAGAACGGGGTACTACCGTAAAATGTATAAGAGCCCCTAGTAGGATTGATCAAAGCCTTTAGTGGCTTGCTAGATGCTCGCAAGGTGCCATGTCCCTGATGTTGTGTCATTAAGAACCTTGTTTGTAGTTGCCATCCAGTCCATCCAATGAGTTTATCAAAGTGGTGCATTGGAACTTAGATTCCAACAAGTTACTTGCCATGTCCGATCTTGGTTGAAATATAGAGGTTAAGACTTCATTCTTAACATACCTTTATATTTTTTCCTTGGTTGCATGTAAAATCATCTCTTCTATGAAGGGCATGAGGCAAGCCCACTAAGAAAAACCTACCCATTGAGCTAGGATGTCATATTGCTTGTGGTTTGAAAACACAGTGCATTTATCGAAAACATTGGAAAACCATCATTCAACATCATCATCAAAATTTCAAACCCCTTAGTTAGAGAAAATACCTTTGAAAAAACCCAAGAACTATTGCTTACCCTTGGGATTATGTCCTTAGAGGTTTCTAAGTAATTGGGTTTACATCTTAATTTGTTCTTACAAAGGTCAACATTAGGCAACCCTTGTCCTGATTTCTTGGAACTTCCACATAGCACTTTTGTGGGACAAAAAGAAGTTGTGACATTGGACATTCAGTTTGAAACATAATTAAGAAGTGTGTTTGTGGTAAAAAGAACTCATTAAGCAAAGATAACAAATTGGACCCCACACATGTGCTTGATATCTTTTGGTCATGATTTTCATGCAAACATTGGTCTTTTGATTGCTCTTAGAGAAAAGTGTGTTCTTCAATACCTTGGCCTACTAAAAAAAGTCTCTCTAAGTCTATTACAATAAAATCAAACACGTAATCCATCCAAACACTTATCAAAAACCATCTCACCAAACAACTTTAGAACTTTGGAAACATCATTCTAGACTTGGGTAAATCATCCTTAATCAAATCAAAGTCATTTGTTTAATTAGGTGTGTGGGAATGCATCCTTTCTCATACATTTAATCAACCATCCTTTGAACAAGTTCATCCTAATATCACATCCAAAATCTTAGGGTTTACAAGTTCACTATCCAAATCTACCAATCAAAATCAAACCCTAAGTCTAGCATTGATCCAAAGTCCCTAAACATTCATCATCCATATAATTTACACCTTTCATCATTCATCTCGTCATTGGTCTTAAGAACCCTAGAGGTCACTTTTGCAACAAGATCAAAACACAAGGAGAACATGGAATACAAACTTGATCCAAACATCTCGATTAATCCAAATCAATTGAATCTTCAAAGCCTTATAATTCCAATTGATTATCAAAACTCACACTTCTACAATCCATACATGGGACCATTACCTTCGACAAATGTCAATAGAACAACAAGTGTGAGTATGCCCAAATCAAAGGTTGGAACACATTTTCCAATGGTAAATCGAAGTCCAAACCCACAAGTCTATCAACCAAACAATCAATGCATGAGCCTTGAAACAAACAATGTCATCCCACCAAATCCCTACAAACCAAATGAGAAGGTACCAAGTACAAGTGTTCAAAACATGAATCGGACAAATGTTGGGATGGATACATTTACAAATCATATGAATATTCCAAACATGAACAATGGTCAATTTCAATGTATCATGCCAAATCTGAGTGTCATCCCAAATCAGAACATGGTCCAAACTCAAACACAAGTACACACTCCAAATTTGCTTAAACAAGAGCCAAATCAACTATATCAAGGGAGTCAAGATTAAAATCAAGAACAAAATTGGCTAGATCAAATTGTTGCACTTTCCAAAATAGTTGAGGCATTGCGCCAAGGGAAATCTCCACCACTAATACCAACATCATTCCTTGGTTTAGGGCTTCCCCCTTTACCTAGCACCAATCACTCCACCCAAATAAATCCACCTAATGTCAATCAAACCATCACGTCAAATCCCTCGATTATACCATCGACATCTCACCAACAGATGGTATCTAATCGAACCACAACATTGTTCCCAAATCAAAACAGAGTCTCCCAAGGGCCTATCACCTCGGTCATTCCAACCATTCCTATCACCTCGATCACTCCAACCACCACTATCATTCCCATCACATCTCAAACACTCACTATCACTCCAAGTGTATCTCAATCACTTGTCACCGCATCCAACATGATTCCAAATACACCACCACTACCACCAAAACAAAGTGCAATAAGTCAATATCGTAGCATCCCACTAAAAGCACATCAAGCCTACCAACAACGGCTTCAACAATCTCAAGCTGCCCAAGCCTCTCAAGCTACCCAACCAACATGAGCACAAACACAAAAGATGACAACTATTGAAAACAAGGATCAAGATCAATCCATCACTGAGCACACATTTACTTCATCCAATGATCAAATCGACATATGTCAAGAGTCACTTTTGAATCATGATCAAAATCCACCAACAAAACTCGACAATGAGCCAATTCAAGAAATATCAACATCACTTGACTTTATGGTCGAAGACATTCACAATATGTCCATTGCAATTATCAAAAACAATGATCAAAACTTCTCCATGGAGGAGCACATTGAGGATGTATCTACACAATCCGATGATCAAATTGCCATACATCAAGAGCCACTCTTTAGCGATCTATTTCAAGGACTGTTAGGATTATTTGATCCTATCGACATAATGCACAATCCATCAACCTATGATCATGACGAAAATGTCTCTACATCACTTGATGAGTTAGACCTGACATATCTCAAGAATTTATTGCAAAGCAAGATCAAAAACTTCTACTAAGGTCTAGCAATGGTCCTTTCCAAGACATATTGACCCTGGACTCGACACTTGAGGATATTGAACCATTTGCCATGTCTAATGATGGCATCCAAGAACTCTTTGTGAGCAATCCATCCTCTGAAACTGATCCATGTCAAGAAAAAGCAAGAAAAACAACTCCAAAATCATTCAAGATCAAGAATTTGTATGTTCAAGATACTACAATAATATAATGGACACTCTATTATCTATGCAATATGATCA
Source organism: Sequoia sempervirens (assembly GCA_007258455.2). Classification (NCBI taxonomy): domain Eukaryota; kingdom Viridiplantae; phylum Streptophyta; class Pinopsida; order Cupressales; family Cupressaceae; genus Sequoia; species Sequoia sempervirens. The sequence continues at coordinate 78,763,530 of VDFB02193867.1, read as the reverse complement.
TATCCATACTCCTCCATCTACCCATGAGATGCTTTCTATGGATGGACACGTAGATGATCTTCATCTAGAACAATATTATTTTACACAAAAAAAGCAGATTCTTAACTCCTACAATCAAATGGAGTTGTCAACATCAAGATCAAATATGTCCCAAACTTAGATTGAGGACATCATGAATAAAGATATCCATCATTATCTGGTCAAGGAAACAAGTCAGATAGAACATCCAGAGTTACCAGAGCAGCAAATGGCAATAATGTCATCTACATTGATCATTGATCAGAGAATGCATTCTGAACAAGATATCTCAAAGTAAGAAGAATCAAGGAACGAAGGTGCTACTACCACCATACTGGGGGAAACTTCATCTCAAGAAAACATCAACATAGGGAGCATGAAGAATCCTTATGATGAAACTAGTGTCAATACTACAACTAGTCACATCATGAATCTGCATCCACCCATCACCCCATCCATAAATTGGGACCAACTTTGAAGGAAAGATTTGAATAAAAGCACAAAGAACATTATCAAAGAAAAATAAATTGAGAAGCATAATGGACAAATCAAATACAAATGGATACAACATAATACAGAGAAAGACCATCCCTATCAAACTCCATCAGTCAAAGAAACTGTGGGGAAAAATAAAAAAGGGAAAAGTATCCATTAAAGATGTCCACAAAAGCAAAAGTAGTCTTTTCAAGCGACATACAAAGTGTATCAAGCAGTTGGTCCTAATTCCATGCACACTTCCATATCCATACATCATTGCTCATCTTCCCAAGTTTGGAGAGTCAAAGGTTCCAAACTGTCAATCAATCCATCTCTTATCCCTAGACACACTCCATCCATGCCTCCATGCATCATATCCAATTCTTATATTGACCATGTATTGGAAATGACCCTTCATCATAAGGATTCAGAAGGCACTTTATCGTGATGTACGCATAGAGACAGAGTTAACCCTGGTATCGACATAGCAGATCGAGAATCCCAGAAGTGGCATTCAGGTGCACGTATCCTAGCACAGCAGCTTCTTCAAGAAAGATATCGATGGCACATTATGACAGGGGCATCTACATCAGAAACACCTCATGATTCAGCATGAGCTTAAAATCTTTCAAAAAAATCAAAAAAATCAAAAAAGCAAAAAAAATCCAGAAAAAAATCAAAAAAAGGATTGAAAGTAGTAAAGATAAAAAATTGTCCTCTAGTGAAAACCACTACAGTGGCGCTTTGGGCAAGACCATGACGAAAACCTGGCAAATAGGCGTCATGTGTAGAATCGAGCATTTATGTGTGCCAATTCAGATGAAAACATCTCATCCCATCAATAATAAATTGAGCATTCCATCCATCTTATCCATAATAAATCCACTCATCCACACACCATTTATCCAATCCATTTTCATCCATCTTCATGATCCATAGTCCAAGTCATCTTGATTTTGATGAAATTTAGGGGCACACCTTACGCTTGCTTATGAGAAACATCTTGACATGGGTTGTTTTCATGGATCCTATCCAATGCAGCATTATCTGAGCTATGAAGCACTATCCAAATGAGCATTCGTTATCCGAACACCTTATCTTATCGCAAGATAATCCTTGGAATCCTTTGCATGTTTACCGTATCCATCCATATGTACACCTATCCAGGCATCCATCTGTAACATTCCATACATTGCTAGACACTAGGGGCAGATATTGTACATCTTGCTTCGAGAATAAATCTCAGTCTATATCCTCCAGCTTATGTGGCGATCCGAACATTGGAAAACATGAATTCAAATTGGTCAAGCATCTGCAATCCAAAATCTGAGTCACTAGCCCATGGCATATTTTGACAAACAAACATCCCTTATCAAGCTCCATCTTTAATCAAACATCAATCCAAACAATCGCTATCAGTTACATCTAAGTTGCATGTCAAATATCACATCATATCATTCGAACAACTTTTTGTTCCAAATCAAGTTTCATCAATCATGATCAATCAAAATCCAATCAAGAAATCATCAATATATCCTTGTGTTGCTTAAACACTATCCTTTCATTGTTGTGCATCCTCAACAATGTTATCATCATCAGTCTTGATCAAATCATCATCAACCCATCATCATCTTGGGGATATCATTCCCAATCCTTGTGTTTCTTAACACTATCCTTGTATTGTTGTGCATCCTTAGCAATATTATCATCATTGATCTAGTTCAAACAAATCCTTGCATTGTTGTGCATCCTCAACAATGTTATCTTCATCATCAATCCATTGACTCGATCAATCAAACTTAGCTTGGTTTTAAAGAAAATCCTAAACAGAGCAGTGATCTCATCACACATATCATATTCAAATCGTCAAAATCATGTGAAAATCCAAAAACATTAGAAAATCAAAAAATCCAAAAACATCAAAACATCAAAAAATCTGAAAACATTCATAAAAGTCAAAAAATGTCAAAAACATTGAAATCCGAACTACGTCGTCTCTGAGCTTAAACTTAGGCAAGGCTAATCTTTGATCGGCCACATCAAAATCCAAAAACATTGAAAAAAAATCAAAATCCAAAAACATTTGAAAAACATCAAAATCCAAAAACATTTGAAAAACATCAAAATCCAAAACACATTCGAAAAACATCAAAATCCAAAAACATTAAAAAATTGAAAATGAAAACATTTGAAAATCCTGAAAAAATACCAAAAACAGCCTCAAAACATTCCAAAAATGTCAAAAACATCCAAATATTTGAAAAATCCACCCATCCCGTTTTGTTTTCACTCGAAATAATCAATCATCCATTATAAATTGATCATCACCTTCATCCTTTGGCAACACAAATAGAAACAATCACAACAATCAGCAAAATCAATCTTCAATCATAAAATCAAAAGCAAACAACAAAACATTTAAAACAAAATCAAACTCTTGATCAATCGCAAACATGCCAGTCAACCTTATATCAATAGCCTATCAATCAACTTATCAAATCGTCATCATCCTATACAATGCATGTCCTAGGATATATCGTTCCGACAATGGGCATCATTTTGGATATCACTTGGATTCTTATCCTATCAAAACACATCCCTTTGGCTAGAGATATGAAGAACATCAACTTGTTTGCATACTTGGTCTTTTTCTTTTGATTTATCTTATTGCGCTCATTCCAAGGACCTCTCGATGATATCCGAACAAAGGATTTAGAGAGATAGGAATGGGGCAACGATCATTATCTTTTCTCTGTTGTGCTTGTTGGACGTTCTTGTAAAATAACTTGGTGAATACTTGCTTTGTTAGATATGTATAGAGGATGTTTTGGATGGATTGTTGACTATTGCATTGATTGGTTATACCTCTCTGTGTTTTGGTCTGAGATGTTTAAAAATTCTAAAGTGCATCCTAGCAAGGTTTCCATATGTCAGGTGTGAATAGGAATACTCCTATCTATTTTTCAATTCAAAGTCCATCACACTAAGTACCATGCCATCCTGGTCCTTTATACCTTGATGCATCATACTTAGGCATGTTATCAAACATACAGTAAGTGACCCTTTGAAAATCCCAATCCTTGATAAGCAAATCATCATCATTTATCATCATCATCATCATCATTTATCATCATCATCATTATCTATCATCGTCATCATCTCTAAATAAAGTCTCTTTTGACCAAGGAATTGTGGGATCCTCTTGTCATATCTGATTTCCATGCTAACATCATCATCCATCATGCATCCATCATGCATCCATCCTGCATCCAGCATACCACATATCATTCATATCATACATAATAGGAAACATCTATCATTTCACATGCATTGCATTTGCATCATCATCATAATATAGATTTTTTAGTCTAAGCATCTACATAAATCATCCATTGCATAATCAAAACATATCACATCATTCACATCATCAATCTCATCCGTCTCACATCATATCATCATTTAAGTTGTTTAGGATAATATAGATTTGTTATTCTAAGCATCTTAAAACCATCTCATTTGCATCATCGTCCATAACCACCCATTTTGAACCTCTTTATCACGAGATCGACCCTCAAATCAAATCTTTTCGCTCGATCTCTCCAGGGGGCAATGTACCAATGTACTTCTTTCTGTTGGGGCATCCGAAAAATTAGAATTTTTTTAAATTTTTATCATGGCAAGTTTATTCTTTGAACCAATGCAACAAGTACATTGCTTCAAAGAGGGGCAAAATGTAGACATGTCAAATTAGCATTATGCATATTCATCTGCTCATTGAATAAATCAAAAGCATCACATTCATTCACCAGGTAAATAGGTTCTTATCATTTAAATAAATCAAAGGCTCAGATCATCCTTTAATTAAATAAATCAAACTTTATTTAATTAAAATCCCAAAGTCATTTCCATCCTTTTCTGATTTAAATAAATCAAGTATTTAAATCATAACAGTCAAAACATCCTAATCATCATCCTAGCTAATTAATCCTGATCTACTGCTAATCTCATCCCACTTGCATTCTCTAGATTTAGCCACTTGCACATATAAATCAATTTATTGATTTATTAAATCCTAGATTTTCCATCAACATGGCATTTATGGGGAATATTCCCTCAATTTTGAATTCAAAGGAAAGTTGATTTGTCCCTCCAACATTGCATTTATTGCTCATTTTCTTGTCCCCCACTTAGCATTTATTCTCAAATTTGAATTCAAATTCTCCCTCTCATGGGCACATTTCCCTAATCTTGCACATCCATTGGCCTATCACATGATGACAAGTGTCCTTCTTTCATTGGTCTAATCTTAGTCCCACATCCTCCATTTTCAACACTCTTAGCATTTGGAAATCCTTAAATAGAAGCTTCAACTTTGAGCAAATCCTCCATCATCTCCAGCATCTCCACAATCACTCATGCAAAGTCACTCTCCATTGGAGAACTGATTTTGCATGAGTGATTGTGGAGATGATGGAGATGATGGAGATGATGGAGGATTTTCTCAAAGTTGAAGCTTCTATTTAAGGATTTCCAAATGCTAAGAGTGTTGAAAATGGAGGAAGTGGGACTAAGATTGGACCAATGAAAGAAGGACACTTGTCATCATGTGATAGGCCAATGGATGTGCAAGATTAGGGAAATTTTCCCATGAGAGGGAGAATTTGAATTCAAATTTGAGAGTCAATGCTAAGTGGGGGACAAGAAAATGAGCAATAAATGCAATGTTGGAGGAACAAATCAACCTGCCTTTGAATTCAAAATTGAGGGAATATTCCCCATAAATGCCATGTTGATGGAAAATCTTGGATTTAATAAATCAATAAATTTATTTATATGTGCAAGTGGCTAAATATAGAGAATGCAAGTAGGATGAGATTAGCATTAGATCAGGATTAATTAGCTAGGATGATGATTAAGATGTTTTGACTTTTATGACTTAAATACTTGATTTATTTAAATCAGAAACGGATGGAAATGACTTTGGGGATTTTAATTAAATAAAGTTTGATTTATTTAATTAAAGGATGATATGAGCCTTTGATTTATTTAAATGATAAGAACCCGATTTACCTAGTGCATGAATGTGATGCGTTTGATTTATTCAATGAGCAGATGAATATGCATAATGCTAATTTGACATGTCTACATTTTCCCCCTCTTTGAAGCAATGCACTTGTTGCATTGGTTCAAAGAATAAACTTGCCGCAATCGAAATTTAAAAAATTTGTGATTTTTTGGATGCCCCAGCAGAAAGAAGTACACTTGTATAGTTACGATACTATAGAGATGTGAGTACATGGAGCTATCTTTATGGTGTTATAGGTGTGCTAATATGATGATTTACTAAGTGATTTTGAGAAAATTAATAAAGAATGAAGTCAAAATTGTGTGTTTGTTTAGAATGTGCTCCAGTTTGTGCTTCATATTTATTTTGTGTTGATCCTATGCTTGTGTGGACCTGAAGTATTATTTATGGGAATTCTTGGGTGATATATCCTAGATTGTAGCTTCTGGTTTGATGAAGAGTTAATGTTTTGTTCACTGGTGCGTGAACTAGTCTCCCAGAGTTGTTTGTCTATGGACTAGGAGAAATGTTTCTACTCCACAGTGCTTTGTTGGTTTATTTATGGTCTTTTGGATCTTGAAGAAGGCTTGTAATGATATCATCTATATTTTGTAGAAGGTGTTCATGTTTTGGTGCTCCCAAAGACAAGTTTTAGAGTTACTATATGTGTCTATACAGTCTGGATGGACTGATGGAATGTGTTATGTGTATGAAGATTGTTGCATTAGCTGCAAATGAATTTGAAGGCATCTAAGATGTGTTCCAGTGTATGGTGAAGTGTGTTATGTGGTCTGCATGTTATCTTCCTATTGCATAAGTGTGTACTTCAAAGTTCATTAGTGTTTTTCATTAGGTTTGGCTGACTTGGTGTTTACAAATCATATGAAGGATAAGTATCAATTAAGGAAGCATGTGATTGATCCAAGATGTTTTTCTAGGTTTTGGTTAAGTATTGGTTTGGTCCACTCTCATTCTCTTCCACCGTGGGAATGTTGAGTTTTTGACCTAATTTGAATTTTTAAATTGAAGCATGTGTAGCCGACCTTGGAGAAGGTTTCTAAGGTTCAAGATTGTATAAATACAAGTCAAGATGTTATGGTTTGTAAGCCAAAATTGTGAGAAGAAAGTGTGTACGAAAGTGATTTGAGGTAGCAATACTTTAATGTGTTAGACTCTTGAAAGCAATGAGCTGACGATGTTTGCAATTTTTTGATTAAGGTTGCGGATGTGTGTGAGTTGTTGTGGTGGATCTTCTATTGCATTGAGAAAGTGTTCTTTGTGTAACATTCTTATTCCTTTCCTTTTGTATCTATAGGCAATGAGCCTCTCTATTGGATAGTGAGTCCTATCTAGACAGTGAGTCCTATCTTGGGTAGTCAGCCCTTTGACAGTGAGCCTCTTGTAATCGGTTTTGCAATTACTCTATATTGAGAGTTAATCCTCACCATGGTTTTCCCCTTATTGGGTTTTCCACATAAATCTAGTGTTTTTTGTGTTGATATTGCTTTCTATTATTTGCACATCATGCTCATCCTTATAAAAGATTAAATTGGACGTGGAGTTAATAATTATTTGAGATTTGTGAATGTGATTGGTGAAAATTGATTCACCCCCCTCTCAGTTTTCTTGTGCATTTCAAAAATTGGTATCAGAGCCTTGGTTCATCGGAGAAGAGCTTAACTACTTGAGGTAGATCCGATGGTGCACCAATTGAAAATCCCTGTGTTTGATGGATCTGATTATAGTTTCTAGAGAATGTAGATGAGAGGTTAGCTGATCTATCTTGGTTGCAAAATTTGGAAAACTATTGAGACAAAATATGTTGCACCGACAAGTGGTCCTTCCTTTGTAGATGAGATTTCTTCATACGAAAAAAATGAAAAAGCAAGGTATGCAATCTATAGTTCTTTATCCAAGCTTGAGTTAACAAAATTTATTTCTTTGGGAATTGCCTATGAAGTTTGAGAAAAGTTGAAAGATATCTATGAAGGAAATGATAGAGTTAATTTGTCAAAGAAGCTAATAGCTAAGCATAGATATGAGAATTTGAAAAATGGAAGAAGGTGAAGATATTGCAATCTATTTTCAGAGGATTGATATTGTAGTAAATGAAGTCAAAAATCAAGGTGGTACTTTGATACATAAAGATGTAATGGAGAAGATTCTAATGACTATACCAAAGAGTTATAGTGATAAGGTCTCAACTATTGAGGAAGTTTATGATCCTAAGAAATTCACTAAAGAACAACTATTTAGCACCTTGACTACATTTGAAATGAGAAAATTTAGAAAGGAAAAAGTGAAAATAGAATTTTCCTTCAAAGCTACAAAGACAAAAGATGATCTGGATGGCGATATTTCAGAAGAGTTGGAAACAAATTTTACAAGGAAGTTGAAGAAAGGTATTGGTAAGTACAAAGGTATGTTACCTTTTAAATTTTTTAGTTGTGGAAATATTGGTCACTATGCTTCAAGATTTCCAAATAGAGTTGTACACAAGAAGAGTAGAGACAATAAATACAAAAAGGAGAAGCTCAATAAATTATACTATGTTAGAGAAGATGTTGGAATTTCTAATAATGAATCTGATTTTGAGGGAAGTAATGATGAATGCTTGTTTCTAGCCTTAAAGAATAAATTAGTGTCTACTAATTCTGGAAGATGTGCAAGGGAAAGTGGTTTGGAAAACAAGAAGGAAGAGATGGAAGGTACTCTGGTCATTGCCTTTCTTGCTAGAAAAGATGAAGACTATTGGGTAATTGACAGTGGGTGCTCAAATCACATGATCAAAGATAAAATTAAGTTCACTAAACTTGAAAATTATGATGGAGGATTAGTCATGTTTGGAGATGATTCTAGTGCAAAGATTGTTGGAAAAGGAACAATTAGTTTGGATGGAAAACATGATACTATTGATGTCTATTATGTTAAGGGCTTAAGGCATAATATTTTGAGTGTTGGAAAAATGTGTAGGAAAGGATTTAAGCTTGTGTTTCAAGATAATACTTGTGAGATCATAAAAGGGTCCGGAATTGTGATAGCTGTAGGAAGGACATATAGAAACATTTACTAGCTTAAGGGTGTTGATGGTCGATGTTTTGTGTCTCAAGTTAATGAAATTTGGCTATGGAACCAGAGGATGGGACATGTAAACTTTGAAAATATGATTATAATTAGTTCAAGAGAAGTTGTTCGGGATTGGCCTAAAATCACAAAGCCTACCAATAAGGTTTGTAGAAGTTGTTAGTTGGGAAAAAAAACAAGATGAAACTTTAAAGGAAAGGAACAATCAGCTACCATAATAATGGAATTGATTCATACAAACCTCTGTGGTCCCACAAGAATATAAATTCTTAATGGTGACAGGTATTTTATGCTTTTAATTGATGATTATTCTAGAATGACACAAGTTACTTTTCTTAAGGACAAAGCTCAAGCCGTGGATAGATTCAAAGTAATCAAGGCTATGGTGGAGAATGAAGTGAACCTAAAAATCAAATGTTTAAGGTCTGATAGAGGTGGAGAATTTACCTCCAGTGAGTTTAATACATTTTTTGAAGAGCATGGTATAAAGAGACATTTTTTTGCCCCTAGAACTCCTCAATAGAATGGAGTGGTTGAGAGGAAGAACCTGACTATTCAAGAGGCTGCAAGGACTATATGATGAAAGATGAAAATGTACCTAATGCATACTAGAGAGAAGAAATTCACACTAATTTTTATATTCTTAACAAAGTTCAGATTAAAGGTAACAACACAAATACCCCTTATGAACCGTGGCATGACAAGATTCGTACTATTAAGTAATTTAAGGTGTTTGGAAGTAGATGCTATATTAAAATAGATGATGAGAACCTAATAAATTTTGATGCAAGATGTGATGAAGGTATTTTCCCTGGATACTCAACAAATAGAGAAGCTTATAGATGCTTAAATAAGAGATTGAGAAAGATTGTTGAGAGTGCAAATGTAGAAGTTGATGAAGATATGAACAGATCATTTTAAATAAGTGAAGTTGAAGTAGATGAGCCTATATATGGAAAAGTACAAGAAGAAAATAAGGAAGAAGAAGAACAGATTGAAGAATAAGAAGCTCTAGAACCTATTCCTAAGACTCAAAAATATGTAGAGAAAAATCATCCTACATAACATATAATTGCAGACAAAAGTGAGGGTGTAAAGAAAAGAAGCAAGGTGGTAGCAGTTGAGGTAAATCCATGTTTACTTTCCAAGATAGAACCTAAATTAGTGTGTGTTTCATGCAAAGATGAAAACTGGGTTAGAGAAATGAAAGAGGAATTGCAACAGATAGAGAAGAATCAGACATGGGAATTGGTCCCTAGACCAGTAAACAAGAATGTAATTGGTGAAAAGTGGGTGTTAAGGAATAAGTTGAATGAGAATGATGAAGTTGTAAGAAACAAAGCAAGCATTGTATGCAAAGGTTATTCACAGGTTGAAGGAATAGAATTTCAGGAGACATTTTCCCTAGTAGCAAGAATGGAGGTTATTCAGATGTTTTTGACATTTTCTGCTCACAAGGATTTCGAGGTATACCAAATGGATGTCAAGTCTACATTCCTAAATGGAGAATTGGAAGAAGAGGTGTACATGGAACAAATGGAGAAATTTTAGTTATCAGATAAACCAAACATGGTCTACAAGTTTAAAAAGGAATTATATGGACTTAAATAGGCTCCTAAAGCATTGTATACAAGGATGGACAACTATTTGACACAACAAAGGTTCAACAAAGGCTCTACAGAGAGTAATATTTATTTCAAGGTTGAAGGAAACAAAATGTTGATAGTGGTTGTGTATTTTGATGATATTATCTTTGGAGGAAATGAGGGTATGTGTAAGAAATTTGTAGAAGAGATCCAAAAAGAGTTTGTAATGTCAATGATTGGTGAGTTGAATTTCTTTCTTGGAATTCAAGTGAATAAAAATGATAAGGAAATATTCATTTCATAGTCAAAGTATGTTAAATAATTGTTGAAGAATTTTGGAATGGATGAATTGAAACTGGTCAGTACCCCTATGGTGACTAGATGTAAACTGAGTCAGAATGATGAATCTCCTAAAGTTGATCAAAGCATGTATAGATCTAAGATTGGTGGACTGTTATATTTTATTGCTACTAGAACAGATATCATGCATGAAGTATGTTTGGTTGCCAAATTTCAAGTAGAACCTAAAGAAACACATGCTACAACTATGAAAAGCATGGGTATGTGCAAGATCATGATGGGCCAAAAAGTGGCGATATGATGGGTATGTGGCTGATCACTTTTTTTTACCCAAAATTGATGAAACAAAAAGGGTTTTTAAAGGATATTCTCAGATTTCCACCAATATAAATTATTCTTTACTTTGAATTTAATAAATAATAATTATTCATTTTCAATTTGAATTATGGCTAGAGTCCTGATTGATAAGCTTATTGAAAAACATCTATAGCTTTCAAACGATATCACCATTTTTGAATCTGAAACATGCGTCGCATTATATACTTCACATACTATAGGATTAAAAAAAAAATTGAATGTCATGAAGTTTTGACCAAGTTAAGGTGGCCAGACATACGAGCTTTTATATTTTTCAAAAGTTGGAATAAAAAAATCATAATTAACTATTTACTTGAAAAAAAAATACAAAAAAATATGCATCACATCGGGACATGAGTACTCTACTTATATGTAAAATATTATAAAAAAAATATTATCATTTTATTGTGGTTAGGGTGGTCAGACAGACACCTACCTCTTATTTTTTCCCAAAAATTTAAGTACTACAGCATTGAAATTTCAAATTGTCACCAAATATATTTAAAAAAAAAAATCTAGTAGTTTAGAAACTACATTCAATTTGCTACAGATTCTATTCTTACATATTTTTGAAATAATATAGATAACTTATTGAATTTTTTACGTCAAGTTTCCTAACTCTGATTTTTCTGAATTTTTTGCCACTTAAGGGCCTATTTTTTCCATGATGATCCTACACATACCTAGATATTCAAATATCTAAAAGCAACTCTAGATTATGGTTTGTGGTATCCTAAGGATACTAATTTTACTTTGAGTGCTTACACTGATGTAGATTGGGTTGGTTGTGTAGATGATCGAAAGAGTACAAGTGGTGGTGCATTATTTCTTGGAGGAAGATTGGTTTCATGATCAAGTAAAAAGCATGATTTAGTTTCTTTATCCACTACAGAGGCTGAGTATATTGTAGCAGTATCTTTTTGCACACAGGTTTTGTGGATGAAGCAAACATTGAAGGATATTGGAGTGATGTGTGATGAGCCTATGCCTATCTTCTGTGATAATACAAGTGCAATAAATATTTCAAACAGCCCGATAATGCATTCAAGGACAAATCATATATCTATCAGATATCATTTCTTGAGAGAGAAGGTGTTGGAGAATGAAGTCAAGCTAGAATATGTGCCTACAAAGGACCAGATTGCTGATATATTTACTAAGGCTCTTTCAAAGGATAATTTTGAGTATCTCATGGAGAATTTGGGGGTTATTTCCCCTCCTTCTTTGAACTAGGTGCACATGGAGGTGCATCAATCTAGTGGATCTATAGATTATTCATTTTTCTAGACTGATGATTGGTGTATACTCCTCAGGGGGAGTAGAAAGTATCATTGTTCTAGTATTAGATGTGTGGGTGCACTTCTAAGGGGGAGTGATTAGAATGATGTAGAATATTTTTTTTCTTTTCCATTGATGTCAAAGGGGGAAATAGAGTTGTGTGTTTCCATCAATGACATTGTTGCAAGTATGAATGAGTATGGTGGTGTTTTCATTGATGTCAACACAATATAGGTTGTTGTAGAGAAAGGAATCAAGTGATTGTAGGTTGTGCATGTGTAGTTGAGATACTATAGAGATGTTGTGAGTACATGGAACTATCTTTATGGTGTTATAGGTGTGTTGATATGATGAGTTGTCAAGTGCTTTTAAGAAAAGTAATAAATAGTGAAGTCAGAATTGTGTGTGTTCAGAATGTGCTCCGATTTGTGCTATGAATTTATTCTATGTTGATCCTATGCTTATGTAGATCTAAAGTGTTTTTTATGGGCATTCTTGGGTGATATATCCTTGATTATAGCTTTTGGTTTGATGAAGAGTGAAATTTGCATTCATCGGTGTGTGAACTAGACTAGTAAATTTGTTTGTCTATGGAATGGGAAAAATGTTTCTGCTTCGCACTCCTCCACTAGTTTGTTTCTAGTCTTGTGGAACTGGAAGAAGTCTTGTAATGATATTATCTATATTCTATAGAAGGTATTCATGGTTTGGTGCTCCCAGAGATGAGTTTCAGAGTTACTGTATGTGTCTGCAGAGTCCAGATAGACTGATGGAAAGTGTTATGTGTATGAATATTGTTGCATTAGTTGTGGATGAATCTAAAGGAATATAAGATGTGTTCTAGTGTATGGTGAAGCATGTTAGGTGGTCTGCATGTTATCTTCCTATTGTGAAAGCATGTACTTCAAAGTTCATTAGTGTTTTCATTAGGTTTTTCCAACTTGGTGTTTACACATCATGCGAAGGATAAGTATCAATTAAGGAAGAGTGTGATTGATCTGAGATGTTATTTTTGGTCTTGGTTACGTATTGGTTTGGTCTTCTCTCATTATCTTCCACCGCAGGAATGTTGAGTTGCCGACCTAATTTGAATTTGTAAATTGAAGCATGTGTAGCCAACCATGGAGAAGGTTTCTAAGGTTGAAGATGGTATAAATACAAGTCAAGATGTTATGGTTTTTAAGCCAGAAGTTTGAGAAGAAAGAGTGTATGAAAGTGAATTGAGGTAGTAGTACTTTAATGTATTAGACTCCTAAAAGCTATGAGCTGACGGTGTCTGCAATTTTATGATTAAGGCTATGGATGTGTGTGAGTTGTTGTGGTGGATATTTTGTTGCATTGAGAATATTTTCTTTGTGTAACGTTCACATTTCTTTCAAGCAGTGAGCCTCTCTGTTGGACAATGAGTCCTATCTTGGGTAGTAAGCCTCTTGTAATCAGTTAAACAATTACCCTATATTGTGAGTTAATCCCCACCTTGGTTTTTCCATTATTAGATTTTCCATGTAAATCCGGTGTTTCTTGTGTTGATATTGCTTTATGTTATTTGCACTTCATGCTCATCCTTAAGAACAAATTAAAGTGGATGTGGAGTTAATAATTATTCGATATGTGTGAATGTGATTGATGACAACTGATTCACACCCCCCTCTTAGATGTCTTGTGCATTGCATTAAATAATTCATCTCGTTGTATTTTATCATTAGTTTTAGGGGTGTCATTTGTTATTATTCCTACATGTAGCTTAAGATTCTATAAAATAAATTATTCTCATATCTCAAATATCTATCAAATAAAGTATGGCATATCTTTTTATTTCTATGATACAAACCTATGTCCTTTGGCATCCTTTTTTATAAAATAATAATTTGGTCTCACATCATGTATTACATTCCAATAAAAAATTTCATGTTCTACCCAACTAAAAATCACATACAACCATTTGCCTTATATCACATAATAATTCCTCATGGTATGTTCATAGCTTGATTCTTATCAATAAAATCCTCATTGATCATCATCTTTTGATAGATTTGTATCTAATAAATCTTCTATAATTTAAAAATTTTAACCTTTATAACCTTAATTTATAGTCCATTTCTTTCAATAATCATTTGTCATATCCCATTCCTATCACTATTAAATTAAGAAAAGGTAATTAATATAAAAAATAAATAAACAAATAAAAGAAAAATCTTTTTGTGATATGAGTGCGTGGAAAATAAAAGTGGAATAAAATAGAGGGAATTATTGAAAATAATTATTAAAATATTTTGCATGCATCTACATAAATTTGCATGAAATTCCTTTAATTTGCACAAGGTAACCCAGTGAGAGTAATTAATAGAGTCTAGAAGAATGTAGAAATGTCTTACAACACTTCACAACACCTTCACAAGATGTCGTTCTTTGAGTTTTAGTACCTAGATAAGCATGTTCAATCCATGTCACAATCATAAAATTAGAGCAACATAGTTCCAACACCATCAAACAAGACCTAAAAGAACATAGTTCCAACACCATCAAACAAGACCTAAAAGACCATTAAAATGCCAAGGGGCCATTTTTCTATTGCACATTTAGCCCCCACTTTAGTGAGAGGATGAACTTGCTTCAAACTCACACTAAAATAGCCATGAACACCGAGAGGAGGCTTCAAAGGTACTCATGTTAGAAAGATGGAATGACAACAATAAAGAGGGTTGATCAAGACCCCATGATGAAGATCCCATGGAAAACAAAGCATAAGAACAAAGGAACACACTAGTGTTGAGATGAATTGGATGAAGCCTCCATTGTCAATCCAACTAGTTGTGGATTAGATCTAGGTTGATAATGTGTACTCACTCTTGGGCGACAGAACACAGGATGGTTCATCGGGTGAGGAGGCCCAAATGTACTCACTCTGGGGCCACAAAACTAGTTGTCCGGGGGGTAAGAAATCCTAAAAAGGTAAGATACATATGCTAGTTGGTATGCACTCAAAAACACAAAAGTGGCTATGGGAAAAAGTCATGCCACTAGGTGGGCTTCCCACTCAACCATATTAAATTTATACCCATTGATAACTTTAACAAGGAGCCACAAAGAAAAATGCTAATGAACAAAAAGACCAAGGTACCACAGTCATGCAAGTTGCGTTATGCAAGGTGGAAAAAATGAAAAATGTAAAATGAAAAAATGTAAAAGTGTAAAATGTATTGTGAGAGATGTTCGAAGGAGTTTTGTTTAGTTCATGCAAGGTATATTACTTAGGGAACATTGTGTCGAATGTTTCCAAGAGAGGACCAATCAAAGAATAGTATATTCACAACTTAGGGGATGCAGTGAGTCGGATCATGCCACCAAGAGGAATGTAATATGCTGAGATAGATCACACTTATGAAGGACGTCACATAAATGAAAAGGCTGCACTAGAAACAAAGAATGCACATGAATTATGGTAATGGATTCCCCCCACTTTAAAGGAATCACTACACATTGTTCTGTGAGCAATTACTTTAAATTAGAGAAGAAAAGTAAAAGGAAAAGGAAAAAAAGACATGAGAGCCAACTCGGAAATCCCTATGCCAAGTCATATATTTCAAAGTTAGGTTGCATCATGTCAAGGAAAAACAAAGAAAGGGAGTTTCCCCCTAGAAAAGAAAGCACACCAAACACATAAGGAATCTGTGGATTTGGGGTCACTATGTTCATTGCTGCAATGTGTTTATGAAAGAGCTCGAAACTATCATCATTCCCTAAAGCACATAGAATTGGAAGAATGACACAAAGAGAGGGAAAAAAAAAGAAAAAAAAAGTTTGTTTTGGGTCAACATGGAAGAGACATTGTGGTCTCGATGCCTTGCATCATCCCTAAAAGGAAAACACAAGTGAAAAGGAAAATGAAAAGGCAAACGAAAATGAAGAAGATTTTGGGTCAACATGAAGGAGACATTTCGATCTCAATACCTTGCATCATCCCCAAAAAAAAGATCAAAAAAAAAAAGAGAAAAAGACAAGGACCTTGTGGGTCAACATGGAAGAGACATAGGGCATCTCTATGCTTTGTGTCATCCCCAAAAGGAAAGCACACAAAAAGACAAGGACCTTTGTCAACATGGAAGAGACAGGTGTCTCTATGCTTTGCATCATCCCCAAAAGGAAAACACAAAACAAAAATGAAAAAGACAAGGACCTTTTGGGTCAACATGGAAGAGACATAGCGCATCTCTACACTTTGTGTCATCCCCAAAAGGAAAACACAAAACAAATACAAAAAAAAGAAGACAATGTACGACATATAGAAGAAGAGAGTTACAAATAGAAGAAGTGTACAAAAAGAGATAAAACATAAAACACACGTTATAGGAGAACACAATACGCACATGAAAAGTAAAAAAAAAGAAGAAGAAAAATTTAAAAGAAAAAGGCTAGTTAGGCGAATGATAGTCAGCCATCTAACAATTCATCCACCTCCCAATCATGTCTAGTGTAATATGAGGGCAGTTGACTGTCCAAAGGAAGAATTGCAAGTGTCAAATCATGAGTGGTACTAGCTTCTTCACTTGATGGAGAATATTTATCATTTAAGCTCATTGTAGATGAAAATAGAGAGTTTAAATTATTGTGTATTTCTTCATCTATTTTGGAAATCTCCACATCATCATCATCATGAATATTAATGACAATAGGAGGACGAAGGGTGATCCCTAAAGATGGATATATCAAGAGTTGTGGTTCTTGAATTGGTTCAAGTTGTTTTGAAGGTTCCACCAGACTATCTTGTGGTGGGTCAGGAGAAGAAGGGTGTTCATCGATTACTTATGTCAAAGGCTGAGGTTGATTGTCTTCATTTACTTCTAGGCCAGACTTACAAGCAAGGAGATGATGGTGACGCCTACATTCCCTAGCACCATAGTTTCTTTTAATTTTGTTTTGGAGTTTTTGAGGTGTCAGAGTATATTGAATCATCATAGGTTCTCATAATTTCAAAGGGGGAAGAATAGAAGAAACTAAGGAAGATAGATCAGCCACTTTCTCTTTTGCTTTATACACTTGTTTAATGTGAGGGGGTATGACAGGATTGGTTTCATTGTCTCGTGGTTGTTTAAATGATGGAAGGGAAGTGTCTAAGGGTGGTTGTGTAGGAATTTTTATGGTTTTGTCAATGTCTAACTCAAGTTGAAGCATGGTTTCATCTATGATAGGGGGTGTGGACATGGACGGGGACGTACCACGAAGAGAAAATTTGGCAATTTTTTTAGCTTTAAACTTTTGATTATAGCAATGAAAAAGAAGTCCTTTCAAGGTGTTATAGGTTACATGGGTTCAAGCCAAAATGATTCTAAGGAAAAATTTCCTTTAGAGGAGAGGGGATTAAATCTACTATGGTGTACAGTAAATACTTCATTACCATGTGCAAACTTCAAACACTTGTGAACAATTGATGGGACTGCTTTCATTGAGCGAAGCCAAGGGTGGCCTAGCCTCAAATGAAATTGCTTGGATTGTGGAATAATTGAAAATGTTACCTGCAAATTTTTAGGTTCTATTTGTAAGGGTAGCACGATTGATCCAATTGTAGGGAATGTGAAACCAATGTGTGTCTTTATCTATGCTGTCAATTTATTATAATCATTTTGATATAGCTCATGTAATACTAGAAACTCCTCTATGATCACATTCTCACCAAAAGAAGGATCTATTAATATCCCATTAGTGGGCTTATCATATATTCTACTAGCTATGTAGAGAGGACCATCAAGAAGTTTTTGTAGTATCTATTTAGCAGAAAAAATAATATCAAGAGACTTAATGGTTTGGCCCTTACGAGGGATAACGTCTATTGTAGCTATAAGTTCATCCATAGGAATTTTTGTAGCAACAAGGGGAGGTATATCATGTTGCTCATTGTTTGTATCAACAGTCATTACATTAGTGTTTTAAGGTTTGCTAGCCTTGAAAAATGAGGTAGTATGTTTAGGCATGGGATTAGTGAAAATTTGAAAATTTTGGTTAGGGGGTGCAAAAAACGTATTGGCTTGATCATTAACACCCATAATGGACAAATGACCTGAATCAATGAGGTATTGAACTAGATTTTCTAGACACTTGCAATATAAAGTGTCATGTCCATTCTAGCGATGAAAATGACAATAAAAATTAGGTTTGAAGGTGGGTGGTAAAGGTTGATTTGGATCAAGTGGTCAGATGGGTGGAAAAGTGAGCAGGCATTATTGAATTAATTGGTTCATTGTATTATGAAGGGTATCAAGTAGGGGAGTAAATTGTCTCTTGGGGTCCCCATAATGATAAGGCACCGCTGCGTTAATATCTACCACTTGATTTTGAATTTGTTGGGTTGGTTGCGGTTGAGGTTGAGGTTGAGGAGGCATATTAAATTGTAAGAAGCCTCTATTTGGTTTATGAAAGTTTTTATTGTTATTGTGGTTTTGATTGTTGTGTTTAGGTTTGTCAATTTAGTAAGAAGTGGATTTTGAATCACAACTTGAAATCAAGTTATGGTATTCACACAAGTTTTTGCATAAACGCATAAACAAAAGGAATTTCATCATAGTTAGCTTATCCTGAAGATTTGTGTGCAAGTTTCTGATAAACATATTTTGTAGATGTGCATCAAGAATCTTGACATCTATTTGAGCATACAAGGATTGGTATTGTGAGATAAAATCTATGAATTTTTCATTTGTGTTTTATCTACCTCTCATGAGGTCATCCATTGTCTTTTTAGCTATCAAGTGAGCTTGAAAGTTACTTATGAAATCATCCACAAGTTCATTAAAGGCTCGGATAGAATAATTAGGAAAGTTGGAAAACCACTCTAAGGCAGTATCTTTCAAGGTCCTTAGAAATAGATTGTCTAATAGTTTATCATCAATGATGAAGTCACTACACAAAGTTGTATAGGCATTAACATTGTTGATAGGGTCTCCTTTAACTCTGTATTTCTCAAACTGAGGCATTCCCATCCCTTGTGGCATCGAGGTACGTAAGATTTCTAAGGATAAGGGGCTGATATGGACATGATATGTGGGTGGAGTAGCTTGACCTTGACTAATGGTAGAAATTTGGTGTTGCACAAAAGAAACAGTGGTAAGTAGTTGTGTAAGAAAGGGGTAGGGGTATGTGGATTGAGATGGAAGGGAAAATGGTGATGGAGTGTAAGGGATGTTAGGGGAAGTGAAAGGAATAATAAGGGGTGTGAAGGTGGTGGAAGGGACTTGCCATGCCACAAGAGAAGTAAGAATGCTAGGTGGAATTTCAAAGGAAGGAGCCACATTACTAACTTGTTGCATAGTTGTAGTGACTTGCAAATTGGTGTAAGTTGGTATGGAAGCTATGGTTGAAGGGGGAGGAACTTGAGGTCCTCCTTGGATTATAGGAATGTTTGTGGATTCAATATTAGAAGAGACATGTTTATTGTAAATCTCAACAATTTTCTTCATCACTTGCAAGCCATCATCACTTTCAATCAAATGATGAAGATTAACAATGGCCGGTATGGTAGTTTGGAAAATATTTTCAAGTGACAAGTCTTGTTGTAAATTTGCAAATTCTTCATGAATACTAATGACCTTGTCTTGAGGAAGATAGTTGTTTTGGGTGTCAACATTCATTGGATTTAAAGGTGAGGGCATAGAATTGGTATTGTTAGGGTCTAATGCACCATTGTCCATACTAGGAGTAGGAGCTCGTGAGATCCCAAGGTCCACAATGAAAGTGTCATCATGGGAAGCCATGAGTCTAGAACTTCTTCTCACTAAAGTATTATCAATGGGGCACCAAACACTCATGCAAGTAGCACAAAGGAGGGGTGAATGCAAATGTAAACTAATCTAAGATATCAAAATGCAAATAATAGAAATGTTGCTAACTATAATAAAGGTCTATCTACAAAAAATAGAAATGCAGGAAAATGCTAGAAAAGTGTGAAAAATGTTGTTTAAAATGTGCAGAGGGACTGATTCGCCCTGGGTGGCGAAGAGTCCCAGTATGATTTTTTTGTGTGTTTTTCATAATTTTTAATGTGATTTTAATGTTCTACATAATGCAAACAAGGATGCAAAATGTAAATTTTTCATTTTTTCAACGAGATGTAATGAAAAAATGAAATATAATTGAAGTTTTCACTAATGCAAGATAAATGTCCTAAAATGAAAACAAAACAAAACAATGTACTAATTGAGTGTTAATGAAAATGAAAAGTAGCATGCAATATGTAAATGAAATAAAAAATTCAAACTGCTCAAACATTGGGTTCACCAAAATGAACTGTTGAATTTTGGCTCCTATGGACAACTCTTGCACTTCAGGGGTTTTCACCTAAAAGGAGAGAGAGAGGAGAAAAAATGCTAATGGTTCATTCAATTAATGTTATGTGTAATGTTTTATAACCTAAATGACATAAAACCTTCTCCAATCTTGAAATAGACTTAAGTTGACTTGAAGCACCTAGTTGACTTGTAAACCAATCTTCAACACCAAAAAGTTTGTCAAATCTGCATACCTTGGTCAAACCCTTGATGATTCAAATCTGAAGTAATGTCAATGGCTACTTCAAAGTGCTTGAATATTTCTTGAAAAGATGTTGTAAAATGCTTGAATGCTTGAGTGAATAGGTGAATAAGTGAACGTGATGAATGGGTGAATGCATGAGAGAATGGGGGTTGAAATGCAGTAAAAATTAATTATTTATACACACTTGTGCCTTAGTAATTTGTTCATACCTCATCACAGGTTGACATCAAGTGATTTTAAAAAAAAATACCAAAAGAAAATTTAAAATATTTTGAATTTGGAGCCAAGGGGGACTCATTCACCACCCATGGTGAATTGGTCCCACCTAGGACCTAAAAATGTGTGTCAGGAAATATGTTGTATTTAATGTTGTTTGTCCGGATAATATTCAAAAATACACTTAATAAAAGCATATGAGGGCATAAAGGGGTTAAATAAGTCTTAAGAAAGGGATAAATAGTGAAGTTGTGCCTAGAAAAGTGTGAAATCTTGTTACAAGACTTTACAACACTTGAAAAAAGGATTTGTTAATGTGTAAAAGGGTGATTTTTAGGTGAATTGTAATTAATAGAGTCTAGAAGAATGTAGAAATGTCTTACAACACTTCAAAAAACCTTCACAAGACATCAATATTTGAGTTTTAGTACCTAAATAAGCATGTTCAAGCCATGTCACAATCATAAAATCAGAGCAACATAGTTCCAACACAATGAAACAAGACCTAAAAGACCATGAAAATGACAAGAGGCCATTTTTCTACGACACAGATGCAAACAATCTTTGACAGGATGATTCACACTTGATGAATGCTCTTGATTGTTGGATAATATTCCCTTGAGATGCCTTGAATCCTCTTATGAATGCTCAAATTCTCTTGTGAACTATATGGATGAATACTTGAATGCTTGATTAGGATGAAGTGAGAGAAAGAACCTTGTATTTATACTCAATTATGCAATAATTCCAAAAATTACAACACTACAGGACGACCTTAGATCTTGCAGAATAAAAACCTGCCAAAAATTTAAATAAAATTTTAATTTTGAGGTAAGGGGGACTCATTCACCCTTAATGGGGAATGAGCCCCACCTTAGGAATTTAAGGTGGGTTTCGAGATTTTGATGTTTTAAATGATATTTTTCAAGATTATTCTCAAAAATACACATAAATAAGGCATGTGGATGCAAAATGGGGCTAATTAAAGCATGAGAAAGCCCAATTATTAATGGAAAACCTAGGAAAATGTGAAAGTGTGTTTCAACACCTTACAACACTTTGAAATAAGGCTTGGTAAATGATGAAAAGAGGTTATTTTATTAACAAAACCTTTGAGAAGTGTGAAAGTATGTTACAACACTTTACAACACTTAAGTAAGGTACCATCTGAATCCTTTAAGTTCAGAAGGGCCCAAGACCTAATGTGAATGTGTTATTCACATTGCAATATTAAATCAAGGCCACATTAAGCCAAAATCACAAGGAGAGCCAGATCAAATCAGAAAGAGTAGAAGGGTTACTTTTTCGGTGACTCCAGTTCTAATAAATATGATACTTAAAATCCACATAGACATTACTAATTCTAAATTTTACCTCTTAGAAATCATACGCTATAATTACCATTAGGATTAGTCAATTTAATTCCATAAAAAATATAATGTCATAAAAGAGCACTAAAAGATATAGAACACACTAAGAATATCATATGGTAACTGACGACACCTCATGATTAGCTCATTAGATAGTTTGAGGAAGTGCACATTTACCATAAAGGTTTTTATAGAATTGTTTAGATATTGATTAGAAAAGCTCTCATTTTAAAATTCTTTGCATGTATTGTTTATAAAAGTATCATCCTTTTTGTAAAAGGTACTCCAAGCAGTGAAAATATAATCTTCTATTTATTTAATAAAGATCATTAATGCATTGATATTCTTATGCAAACACTAGTTATTGATGTGATAATCATTATCATAGACTAGAAATAGTCAATGATTAGATATTCATTTATAAATATTTATGTGGAGACACTTAGAACCTTGAGACATTTTCACAATAATTGAATGCTTAAATTACAACTGATCTCTTTTTAAAGATGAGATTCTTGGGATAGTTTAAAATTTGGATAAAACACGGTAGCCTTTGGAAATTCTCTATTCCCACTTGGAACTAGAGAATAATTGGGTGTTATTCAAGGACTAGTTTTGTTGAGAGAGTTATGATAACTAGATAACGAAACTTTAAAAGCTAAAGGGAAATTTAAAAGAAACTTGAACAGAAAATATGTGAGCCCAAATCAAATGAAATATAGTGTATTTTCTATTTGATCAAGGGGTGACTACCTATCAAGATAGTGTTCCTTATGAACCTCCATTGTTGGCTACTTAACTTGTCGAAGAAAATTCTATGTAGATTCATTTTAAAAATATAATTATTTCTTTGGTTCATGTTGATTTTTATATTCCACGTAAGAAAAGGAATAGTTTATAAATATAATAATATTTTTATCAGTTAATTACTTTACTTGAATAATAAATAATTGATTTCATTGAAGATAGGAACAAGGGTTTGGAATTATACCTTATATGCAATGGATGAGTAGCTATGATAACATGCACAATGATATATTTCATGAAAATAATGCATTATAAACCATCATCCATGTAGATAATGTTGGATTGCACTATTTGATGTCTAAGAAGGTAATGCTTACTCATAAAAACCATCGAACACATTTCCTCATGATAATTGGATAGGAGGTAATGTGGTATGGAATTACTTCAATTAAGAATATATACTCATATATATACCCATATATATGTATATACATACATACATGAGGTATACCTTCTTTATTTATTATTGCATATTTTATTCACTTCCATGCTAGTACTTGCATGTTCTTACATTTGATCGACTTCATTATTTGATATGGGTGATCCCATAATAGTGGTTTACAATTTTTGGCCAAACTGGACACTGAAATTATTATTTTTAACTAAATCTTCACATTCGGGCACCTATAGCGGTTAAACTGTGAGGAATTTGAAGATGGTGCAAACTAGAGTCTCATCAAATTTTGTCTGTAGATTCTAAAAATATTTTTTTCAAAATTTGGAATCAAATTACACTTCTTTTTCCATCTCCTGAAAATAGATTTTTTCATAAAACAACATTTTTAAAAGTGACGGACAAATAGCATAACTTTTTCCATGAAGGATAAATTTCTAATTCTTTCAAATTTAGATTTGTAACTCTGATATCTAGTGCTTCCACTTGGTTAGATAGTTTTATTGAATATTTTTTTCTTAATCAAGTTTCAAATTCAAACGAATTACAATTCGGACACGTGCTGTATACGCGTAACTTTTTTGTATATGTCAAAATTTAATTTAATTTTTTTTGTTGGATCAAGGACTTCAATATCTGGTGCACTCATATTTTTCAAATTTTTTTGATAATATTCTATTTTTCCACATGTGAAGAACAAAGAAATTCATTTTCATGAAAAACCTATGTTTAATAAAACTTAAAAAACAAATACATAACAAAACCAAAACATATTAAAATTATATTCATTGGATAGCTTGTTCTGAGGAATACTATAATCATTTGAAATAAATTTTAAATGAATTCATTTGATCCCCCAAAATCTAAATCAAAAGTGATTTTTTATCAGCATTTTGATAGGTGTAAAGGAGACGCATTTATAGGTATGGTTTAAAACTAGCGAGGTTCTATCCAATGGGGTTTGATCTAAGGTGATTTGATCAAACCCTCTTCAATTGGAATCCTTAAAATGGAACTTTTTAAGGCTTAAATCATTATATTTTCTAAAAATATGTGATTTCAGCTCAAATTCGTTCTTCTTAGGAATTGTAAACCACTATTCTGACAGTAGCCATATGTTATTATGAAAATATTGTTGGATGATTTTCATGCAAGTAGTCATGTCATCTTGATAGAAAATTAGAACTTGCAAAGATTACTTGATGTTAAAGAAATGATGGACTTGGCAACATTGACAGTAATCTAACATGAAGTCTTCATGACTATTTTTTGTATGAGCACAAACATCAAGTATGATGTCATTTTTGTGAAAATTATGTGTTGATCATGTTATGACTTACTACACATATTCAATTACTCCTATTCAATAAAATTGTATAGATAGTTTTCCTCGTGCTGGGTTGGGTATTCTTCGATGGACTGAAGAATTTTGCGGAAGTGTCTCACTTCATGGTAGGGCAGAAACGTGCTCCCATAATTTTCTCACCCTCGAGATGGTCAAAGGAGTTCAAGGCCGAAGGGATCCTATTAGGAAGGCACATGTGTTCAGTATATTGCATAGTTTTGGTAATGACCAAGAGGTCTATTATAAGGGAAATATTCCCATATGACTTTTCCTTATAAATTGCACATGGGTATGTGCAGGATCATCATGGAAAAAATAGGCCCTTAAGTGGTGAAAAATTCAAAAAAATCAAAGTTAGGAAACTTGATGTAAAAATTTGAATAAGCTATCTATATTATTTCAAAAATATGTGAGAATAAAATCTATAGAAAATTGAATGTAGTTTCTAAACTACTAGGTTTATTTTTAAATAATCTATTTGGTGAAAATTTGAAATTTCAATGTAGTAGCACTTAAATTTCAGGGAAAAAATAAGAAGTAGGTGTCTCTCTGACCACCCTAACCACAATAAAATGATATTTTTTTTTATAAGATTTTAGATATAAGTAGAGGACTCATGTTCCAATGTGATGCATATGTTTTTTATAATATTTTTCCAAGAAAATAATTAATTATGAATTTTTTATTATGACTTTTAAAAACTATAAAAACTTGTATTTCTGACCACCTTAACTTGGTCAAAACTTCATGAAATTCATTTTTTTTTGTTTTAATACTATAGTATATGAAGCATAGAATGTGACGCATGTTTCAGATTCAAAAAATGTGATATCTTTTGAAAGCTATAGGTATTTTTCAATTAGCCTATCAATCGAGACTTTAGTCATAATTCAAATAGAAAATGAATAATAATTATTTATTAAATTCAAAGTAAAGAATAATTTATATTGGTGTAAAGTTGGGAATCTCCTTCAAAAACCCTTTTTTTTCATCAATTTTGGGTAAAAAAAAGGTCGTTAGCCACATACCCTACACATACCCATCATATCACCACTTTTTTGGCCCATCATGATCCTGGAAATACCCACATGTACTTTAATATAATATTTAATATAATTATCTATCTTTTTCTTGTGCATTGAACACATGCCATCCTTGTATGCATGTTGATATGTAAATTGTATTTTAAATTAAGCTTAACTTATGAAAGTTGTTACATTTGGTATCAGAGCTTAAGGTTCAATGTTAGGGCCTTGAGTTCACCTTGCTTATTTGAGATAATTGATCACATGAACCTTTGAAGCAGTGCTTAGCGAATGATGCATAAGAAAGTTGGTATTTAGATTCGTGTAAAGAGAGTCTATTAAACTTTTTCCACCTAATAGGAAAGGGATGATGTCCCTTGTCTTAGAGTTCTTGGAAGTGAAATGATGAAAAAGTGGTATAGTGCTATCATATGGTTTTAGGACATAGAGCACACCCACTTTCCAATTTCATTCAACAATAACCCTAGATATCTTCATGCAAAGGAGAAAGAGATCTTGCAATAGAGCTGACCTAGGCGCTGATTGTAAGCTATTAAGGGGTTCCCCACCAAGTAAGAACTTGGAAAGAGAAATGTAATGCAATTTGAAATGCAAGATGAAATGAAAAACCCTAACTCAATGCAAATGAAATAAAATATAAAACTACAAAATAGAAGATATGTACCTGGAAATCTAGAGATGGCTCAGTGGAACTCTAAAATACTAGAAAATATGACTTTTTGACCTACTAGGACTCATTCGCCAATCTAAGCAAATCAGTCCCAGATCTGGATTTTTGCATAGAAACTAGTTTCAAGAATAAGTGTATCTGAATCTACAAGTAGTTCTGAAAAAACACCTATAGTGGGACTCATTTGCCACTCTTGGTGAATTAGTCTTGTTTCACTTTTTTTGGGAATTATAGGTTCAGATCTATACTCCAATCTCTACCCTTCCCTTCCAAACTAATTTTTGGATCTGAATATGAGAAAATGCTTGCAAAACATAATATAGATTTGATTTCCTTATGTAGGGTTTTCCTCTATCAAACCCCTAGTTTGGTAATTAAACCTTGATGGAAATAATGAAACTTTCAAATATAAATGTAAACATTAACCCTACCCTTAAGTGTGTTTAAGACTAGGAAATATGAAACATAATGCAACCCTACTTTAATGTTTAAGAATACGATGCATGAATTGAAACAATGAAGATGAATGACTCACTTTGAGAGACCTCTAATCACCCAAATGAGCCCTAATGATGCTTGTACCTTCCTTAGGCTTAAAGTAGAGTGATAATGGAGGATGGAATCACTAAGGAAACTTGTCCTTGGGCTTGGATTGATTGCTAGATCCACCTCCCCAACCTAGAATCCATCATGATTGGCCTATGATGAGGTATTAATAGGTAAAATAGATGAATTGCCTATAAAATCACCTCTCTAAACTCACTTTTACATCCACTAACTTAATTCACATATTCATCCACCAATATTTTATCTCAAGTCAAGCAACTTACAGTTTTATCATTGCAAGACATTAAGAAAGCTCTTAAAGAAATTCAAGGGCCAAATCTTCCTCCATTGCTGCAAATTTTCAATATGGAAAGGTAATAAATTCCATTATTGCATATCTCATTTCTTTCTTTCATCATTTTGGTTTAATTACCTAAAAGGGGTTTGACTAAGGAAAACCCCCATGCCTTAACATTCAACATTTCTCCTTCATGTCTTGTGTATATGTAGATTTAGGTCCCTTGGAAGCTTGGAAATCATTGAAAATAAAGTTGCAAGGTTTTTGAAGTCTTCTTCTCATTCAACAAGTCAAAATATCAACAAAATATTATTTTCAGACCCGTAAATTAGAGTTTTAGAAGTAAACGCCTATAGGAAGTCAAAGTGCAAATTGAAAGCTTCAAAATACACCTTTTAAAATACATAAATTCAAAAGTGGACTCATTAACCATGGGTGGTGAATGAGTCCCATTTCCATGTTAGCTTTTTGTTTTCTACATTTTCTGACATGCTTTTGACAGAAACAGGTTTCGGCACAGCTTACCAGAACTGGGACTAATTTGGCCAGAATGGTGAATGAGTCCCTCCAGTCCTAAAAATTAGTATCAGTAGTGTTTCAAAAGCAATTTCCATTCTCCTTCAAGCCTTTAGGTACAAAATTTTAGTCTGATTCATTTTATTGTAGTTTACTATTCATTCTTAGGTTATTTTGCTTTACACAATGTGTTTTCAAACATTACTTGTTTCTTAGGTTTTGCATTCATATTTGATCAATTTCATGGTTTATTTGAACTTAAATAATTTTATTTAGTCTAAAAATACCATACATAACATAATTTGAATGAACCATTTAGCATTTTTTTCCCTACCTCTCTCCTTTTAGGTAAAAAACCCTAGAAGAGCTAGAGAAGTGCATGGTGCCAAAAATCTACAATTCAATTCTCCCGTAAATGAGGATGAGAATTATAAAGAACCCCAATCATCATCCAATAATTTTGATGCTTCTTCAATCTCTTATTTTTCCTCCACAGGTTATATGTTTGATGTTGGAATTAATGTGCTTAGAGGAATTGTCATTCCTTTTTCAGCTAGTAAGCAACTTGTAGGCTCGGGGTCTATTTCAACTTGGTAGACCTTTTTGTTATAGAAATACTTCATGATACGATGAAGGGTCAAAGGCACCACATGCATTTCATGAAGCCATGATCTTCCTAAAAGAAGATTGTATGAAAGGTCATGAGGCATAGCATGAATAGGAGTTTGTAAGGTAGCTTTCTGACTATAAGAGGTAAAGTAATCACACCGAGTGGTTGCTTTACTACATTTTCAAATCCTCAAATAGATAAGTCCAGTCAAGTTCCATTTTTTATTATCTATTCCCAATCTATCTAAAATTTTCACACTACATACATTAAGGGCAGAGCAATTATCAACAAGGGTCCTTGTTATTCCTATTCTATTAAATTTGGCTATTATAATGATGGCATCATGTCTCTTTCTCATCTCAAAGGGAGGGAGCTCTTGTTGATGAAAGGTAATGTCTACATTGACTGTATTCATCCCCTATATTAGAGTTGCCACATCATTTGCATTTTTAATTTGTATTAGGAGGGATCACAACTTGTTGTAAGGCTATTTGAAGCATTGTGTGATAATCAGGAGCATTTTGAATCAAATCCCATAGGGATATTTTTGTGTGAGTATTCTTAAGTTGTTCAACAAGATCATACTCCTTTCCACTATTTGAAGGTAGATGAGGGGTACTAGGAAAAATAGAATTAGGTAAAGGTAAGTATGTTGAGGTTGTTTGTTTTGGTTATGGATTATTTCTAGTGTTATATGTATGAGCAATGGTGTTATGACTTGATTGCTGAAAAACATTATATTTAGGTGGTTCAAGAGTGTAAATAGGTTTGTTTTGAGTTTGAGTTTTGTGTGAAGGTGGGTATAGGATAATTTGAGGTTGGATCACATAAACGTCTCTTGTTTTCAGTCTATCATAATAAGCCTTAGTGGATGAACTTTGTGAGATGAAATCCTCAAGGGATTCATCTATGATGTCAAAGTCATCACTACTAAAAGGCTTGAGGGTTAGGTTAACTTGGAAGAATATATTTGACATAGTCAAATAACTATACTTTCTCCAAGTGATTTAACTATTTGACCTTGTGTAATGAAGGATTTTGGCTCCCAAATCCTTCGTGTACCTTCTAGGGTATTTCAACTAGAAGGTAAGAGAATATAAGGAAAATGGACACTTCATCAACACTCAAGACTAATGCAAGGATGAAAGGTAAATGCGAAGTGTGTGACTGCTATGAACTTAATGAAAATGCAAACTAAAGGGTACAAACTAATCAAATGCAATATGTTGAAAAACATAGTGTGTAATGCAAGTATGAACTAGAAACTTAAGAAGATAGAAACAAAAATGAATGAAACTAAACAGAAGGTACCTAGAGGGTTGAAGAAGGATAGAAATTGATTCTGGAATGCTGTTGATGTTGAATTTTCAGGCCTAGAGGGACTCATTCACCATTCTGGGTGAATCAGTCCCAGTTCTGTAAAACTGTACCAAAGCACATTTCAAACAAAAGGGTATCCAAAAATGTAGAAAACCAAAAACTAACCCTGGAGTGGGACTCATTCACCACCCATGACAAATCAGTCCACTTTTTAATTTTTGAATATTCAAAGGATGACTCCAGAGCTTTCGGTCTGCACTTCAGCTTCCCATAGGTGTCTGATTCCAAAACTGTTGTATTCGGGTATGTAAGTGACTTTTTGTTGATGATTTGACTTAGATGAATGAAGAGATGAATTGAATGACTTTGAAATGCAGTATTCAATGATTCATAAGCTTCCAAGA
The DNA here is from genome assembly GCA_007258455.2 of Sequoia sempervirens. Lineage (NCBI taxonomy): Eukaryota > Viridiplantae > Streptophyta > Pinopsida > Cupressales > Cupressaceae > Sequoia > Sequoia sempervirens. Next base: position 78,733,303 of record VDFB02193867.1, on the reverse strand, counting down.
GTCCTAGATCTGCAAATACACAAGAGAAGAAGAGGAAATGTTGAATGTTAGGGCATGGGAGTTTTCCTTAGTCAAACCTCGTTTAGGTAATTAAACCAAAGTGATGAAATGAAGTAATGAGACATGCAATAATGGAGATGATTACCTTGTCATGATGATTTGATCTTGAATTTTTTCAACTTATCATAAAGATTCAACCCTTGAATGTCCTTAGAAGCTCAATTGAAGACTTGCAATGAGAAAGCCCTAGTTTGCTTAACTTGAGATAGAAGATGAATAATGGATGCTTAGATTGATTAGAGGGATGGATAGATGTAAAATTATGATAAAAACACTTATTTATAGAAAATTGTGCCTTAGTGGCCGATTATACCTCATCATAGACCGACATGAAGAAAAAATGAACTTAAAACCAATTTTTTCCCACACAAACCTCAAAAATGACTCAAAATGGGACTCATTCACCACTAATGGCGAATGGGTCCTACCTAGATGGGACTAATTCACCACTAATGGAGAATGGGTCCCATAGGGGTCATTTTTGCTAGCTGGAATATCGAGAAATAAGAAAATTAGCCTTATATGATGCCTATTAGTGATGATGTAAATTTCAAATAGGGCTTGGGACACAAAATTCAATGTGAAAGTGTAATTAATTACACTTTACAACACTAAAATTAGGTCCACATAGCCTAGAAGGGCACAAAAATCAATGTGAATGTGCAAGACACATTACAAAACTAGCTTATCATTAAGTTTACATTAATAACCTTCTAGATTTATGTAATGATGTAATTAAACACATTTTATAATGTTGAATTAGAGAAAAATAGGTTAATTAAGTCTAGAAAGGTGTGAAAGTCCTTTGTAAGACTCTACAACACCTTTACAAGATGTTGATAAACACATTCTATTTGGTGTAGAAGGGTCCAAGACCTAGCGTGGATACATAAAATGCCTCACAAAACTAGATTAAGACCTCATTAAGTCCAATTTATCATGAATTAATCACATGTCAAGCAAAGGGTCGTATTTTCTACGAAACACCTTGGTTTTGGTTTTTCTTTCTAATGTATGCCAAATGTAAACTGATCTAATTGAGCTATGAACTAATGAAAAGTGCAAAAGTAAAAATTCTATCCACAATTTCAATGAATGTAAATTATGCTACTTTTAATAATTTGAATGTAATAGAAAGTATGCAAACTAAAATAGAAGGGTCTTAACAGCAAACAAAAGCCTAAAAATAGGGAATTTACCTCTATAAACTAAATTGCAAAATATGTATTGGACTAATTCACCTAAGGTGGCGAATGAGTCCCAGTAGGGATTTTTTTTTCAAAATTTTTAGAAAATTTCAATTGATTTTTATGCCTTTTATGTTGTATGATCTATGTATTAAGTGCAAATGTAGATTTTATTTTATTTTCAATGAAGTGAGATGCAAAAATGCAAACTATATGATCATTCAGTAATGGGTAAAAGCAAGAAGTTGAGTACACGAAGAGGGGAAGTTTCGGCCAAAAAAAAGTTCTCGCAGAAAACGCATACACGTTATTGAAAAAACATGTATGCGTTATGCTTTGGGTACCTGAGCCTAAAAAATGTGTACACCTTATATAATGCATACACATTTTATAACATGTAAAAATGATTATTTAAAAAAATAAATACTTTTTAGAAACGGGTACCCATTTTAAAATGCGTACTCGTTTCTAATATTTTTTTTTTAAATAATCAAGAAAATAAAGAACACATGCATGTTGTAACGTACGTGTTTTTTAAAAACGCATATACATGCGTTTTTAAAATTCAAAATTCCCAACCCACATGCTGCCTCATTTTTAGGCTTGGGAAAGGCTTGGCAATCTGAGCCTTCGCCTTTGACCTGTAACTAAAAAACTAAGGTAGATTGAAGAAGAATGCCCAACTTTGGCAATATGGCTGATGGACTTTTTTTCTAAATCAATCTATAAAATTAAAACCCATTAGAGAACACAATGTCTAGTTTCCAAATATTTAAATTTTGTTAATATTGGATTATGCTTTCTATTTTTTAATTAATTTCTATGCAAACTAGTCCTTAAACTTGAAATATCAGGATTTTTTTGTTTTTTAATAACTCTTTTTTGGTTAAGTTTCTTGTAAAAAAAATTCTATGGAATCAAAATTCAGACAATTATCTACACAATGAAAAAAAAATATTCAAAAAATGTTTAGTTTAGGTCCAATTATGTTGTCCATACATGGTGATTTTTAAAAACAACAATTAATGCCAATAAAAATTTAATAAAAAAAAAATTAACTAAAAATTACAAAAAAAATTCCATACCAAACTTCATGTTGTTAGCTCTCTTTTCCCAAAAGGAATTAGAAAAATACTTTTATTTGGGTCAAAAAGTGTTGTTCGTACACATGCTTGGTATTGTAAGAAAATAGGGACTTTTAAAAAGTGGTTTTTATAGATCCCTATCAAAAATTAATTTCTATAATCTGGGTATTTGAATAATTTACATATTTGTAAACTAGATTCAAAATTATAAATTTTATATTGCTAACTTTTTTAAAGATTCATTGTGTAAGTGCCTCAAATTTTCAGTCTAAGTGTGACAAATTCTGTAAAAGTAGCAAAAACACTTCAACTTTTTGAGCTTTTTTTGTACCCAACTTCTTGCATCAGCCTTGATGCAAAATTAGAAACCCTAGAATGCCAATTAAGTAGTGAAAACTCTAATGCAATGCTAATGCAAGCCAAATCTAGGATGATGATGCACTCCAAATAAGAATTATAATGTTCTAAATGCAAGTTCACCAAAATGAAATGATGAAAAGTGGCATAGTGCTATCATATGGTTTTAGGACATAGAATACACGCACTTTCCAATTTCATTCAAGGATAACCCTAGGGATCTCAATACAAAGGAGAAAGAGATCTTTGAATAGGGCTAACCTAGGGGTTGATTGTAAGCTATTATGGGGTTCACCACCAAGTAAGAGCTTGGAAAGACATGCAATGCAAGTTGAAATGCAAGATGAAATGCAAAACCCTAACTCAATGCAAACCTTCACTAAATGACCTAGAAATGCAAATGAAACAAATAAGAAAATTACAAAATAAAAGACATACACCTAGAACTCTGGAGATGGCTGATAGGAGCTTTGAAATGATAGAAAATATGACTTTTTGACCTATAGGGACTCATTCGCCAATCTAGGCAAATCAATCCCAGATCTAGATTTTAGCATAGGAACTAATTTGAGGAAAAAGGATATCTAAATCTCCAAATAGTTTTGGCAAACACCTATAGTGAGACTCATTCACCACTCTTGGTGAATCAGTCCCATTCCACTTTTTTGGGATTTTAAGGTTTATATTTGTACTCCAATCTCTGCCCTTCCCTTCCAAACTGATTTTTGGCTCTCAATATGAGAAAATACCTACAAAACATAATATAGATTTGATTTGCTTATGGGGGGTTTTCCTCGGTCAAAACCATAGTTGGGTAATTAAACCTTGATGGAAACAATGGAACTTGAATGAAAATGTGAACATAAACCCTAGCCTTAAGTGTGTCTAAGATTAGGAAATCTGAAACACAATGCAACCCTACTCTAATGTGTAAGAATATGATCCATGAATGGAAATAATCAAGATGAATGACTCACTTTGAGAGACTTCTAATCACCCAAATCAGCCCTAATGATGATTGTTCCTTCCTTAGGCTGAAAGTAGAGTGACAATAGAGGATGGAAACACTTAGCAAACAAGCCTTTAGGCTTGGCTTGATGGCTAGTTGCATCTCCCCAACCTAGAGTCCATCATGATTCACCATAGACAACCATGATCAACCCTTGACAATGCTATATCTTTGATGAAAGTGAGCTTGAAGACCTACAAAAAACACTTTAATGCTACTCCAAGGCTTCAACTTTGCTTGCTTTTAAAACTTAAATGTTCTTGTGAAAGAATGCTTGAAGACTCTTGATGCTTGTCTATTCAAATTGCTCCTAAAAATGCTTGCTTAGATGAGAAAAATGAGTTAGAAACTTGCTTATATAGGAAATAACACCTAATTTACTGTTATTTAGATCTCACGGGCCGACATCAACCAAAATTTTGAATTAAAAATGTGATTTTCCCGCTCAAAACTTAAAAATCTGCCAAATGGGACTCATTCACCCAAGGTGGTGAATGGGTCCCACCTAGGGGGACTCATTCCCCCAAGGTGGTGAATGGGTCCCACCTAGGGGGACACATTCGCCCAAAGTGGTGAATGAGTCCCATCCTATATTTTTGAGGTGGGCTTTCCAGAATTTTTGATGTTTTAAATAATTTTGTCAGGTTTTTAGCTAAAATAAGCCTTAAGATCCAAAATAATCGGTCTTAGGGGCGTATTCATCATGATTTAAAGGGGTAGTTATTGAAAGGGTACTAAAATAGGTCTAGATTAAATCATAAATTTCCCTATCTCTGAGAGAGGGGGCTCAATTTTCATCATTACAAGAAGCAAAGGTAGTTGCTCTTGGGGTAGTGCCTTTGGCACATAGACATGTCATTAGAAAGGTCAAACTTTGATCAATGTTTGAGTTGGGACCACCCTAAAACTTTTGAGTGCATGACCTAAATATTTGTGTATCTTAGAAGACATTGCTTGTGTGATTCTGACAACTGATTGCTTACCTTATCGATATGTTGGACCTGCATGCTTGATGCTTTGTCCTTATTTCTTTGCATGTTGATGGGTGGTTGTCGCCTCACACTTTTTGAGCTTTCTAGGTAAGCTCTGTTAGATGCAAGTTTGGTTCTCTTGGATGCTAGGACCTTTACCTTATTACTTGTGTACAAGCATGAATGATGACTTGAAATATTTCTAATATGTTTCTTAAATGAACACATCATGAGGAAATTAAATAGAATTTTGTATTATATGTTATTTCCTTTTAACTAGAAGGCTTATTGAAAACTAGAGCAAAATGAAGCCAAAAATTTTTTCTTCAAGGCTATGTTAAAATACCTAAAAGGAAAACTTATGTTTTATTAAAACTTGCATAGATCCTTGCTTTAAAAGATGTTTGTAGAAATGAGCATAAGTATGCATGATAACTTAAGAAGTAATTGAATGCATGTAGGCATCCTATGGTTATCCATTGCATGAAAATAAAATAGTCAAATAGCAGAGTGTATGCGTGTCAAATGGACCATGCATTAAATTCTAAGAATTGTTCCAATTTTCACATGGTGCATACCGATTTGATAGGAGCCATGTGTTGCATGATAATAAGAATGAATGAGATGGTTAGAACATTATTATTGTTTAATTCATTGATGTGCATGTTACCCCAGTCTTTTAAGAATTAATTTTTGTATGCATGAATGAAAATGATGAAATCCATGAGAGGTTGACCTAGTAGGTCATCCAGGATGGTGACATGTGTCCTTAGATTGTATTTTCATAATGTGTGTGTAATTGATGTCTAGTATCATCTTAAGAAAGTGGATATGGTTCCAATGAGTTATTTTTTGCCTATGGATATGGTTGGATAGCCTATCTTAATGAGATATTGTGTTGTAGAAATGAACCTACCTTCAATAAGTTACCTTCTTGTGAATTGTGATGATTAAATGACCCTACCTTGCAAGTGGATGTAACTAAGTTATAATGTAAATTGAAGACCATCAAGTATGAGGAATTTGATATGATGACCTATATAAGCATCTAGATGTCATGGTATCAGGATTGACATAGTGCCTTGAGATGTAGATTATGTAGACCCTTAAGTGGGTAGCTCTTGTGTGACTAAATGAAAAGTCATCTCTTGAATAAGACAATGTGTGTTTGTTTAGTACCATTGCATGACCTGTCTTCAAATATGTAATCAAAGTGAATTCATGCTATAATTCTTGGAATTCCATCCTTGAATGTTGTGCTTTGAATCACTGATGTAAAATTGAAATTGACTAAGAGGCAATTGAAAGCCAAGTCAAACTATGAAATTTGGAAATGAATAGACATGTAATGCTATGATGGAAAATAGTTGTGTAGACTTTGTCTTTTATTCATAATGTCGAATAGATGGGAACATTACATTTGGCATTGGTAATGTTAAGATTGAATTATTGGAAATGAACCTAACTCTTGCATATAATGTGGGATTCCTCTTCCTTAAGCCTTCTTGCATTACCTTGAAAATAAATAAATGGAAGCATGAATGGATGTATGAAACTATTGCATGAGTGTGTGCAATTGGGAATAATTGATTTGTGAATGTCATTGAATATGTTCTCTAGCACACCTAGGATGAAAGGTGTCCTATATCCCTTTACTTCCTTTGCATGATTACTGTGGATGCACAGTTGTGTGAAGTGTTTCGAATTGATGAATTATTTGATGCCTTTGATGAAAATGCTCTTTTTTTTTAAGGACCACCCTTTGCACTTTCATTTTTCTTATGATTGGGTTAGTCATCAATTATTTAATGATCAATTTCATGACCCTCGGTCATACTTGATTCACTATTGGAATTATCAACGTTTCCTGACTTAGAGTTGAGTTTGGTTAATCTCCTCTTCTGAGTTTATTCTCGAATCTCCTGGTGACTATTCCAATTTTTTTACGTTTTTGGTCCTATGTCATGTTAAGTGTTGTAACCTATCAAATTCACCATGAACAATGATAAAATTTGAGGGATGAAATTGTGTAAAATGCACTGATCTTGAACCAATATCAGAATGAAATTGTCTTGCAAACTTATGAAAGAGTGGCATGTGTGACGCCATGTATGATAAAAGAAATAACATGCATTGTTTCATATGCATTGAGAAGGCTTAAATTTATCTAAATGATTGAAATTACCATATTCTCTCCATTCATGCACAATGTGTTGAATTAAGAAAGTAATGTTTTCTTATAAGTATATATATTGATATACTTGAGTGGTTTTATCTTTCGAGATGTGTGTCGAATGTGGAACAACAAAGAAGGGCAGTCCTCTTTTCAAGATCTTCCCATTTATTCAAGTGCTTTAGCCAAAGCCCAGACCATTGAAAAAGAGGATTAGCCTAGCAAACTTTATTGCTATAATTCTCTACCACATCCTATAAATAAGACATTGCTATATCATAGATGTATATATGCATGTAGATATTACGAGCATGCACAAGATTCCCCCATGTCCCAAACATTTTGAGGTAGCTAGGCACTTCATGCAAGGATAGTATATCTTCGAGTAGGAATAACTCCGTGGAAATATAATCACCATGACTGGGTGGAAAAACACCCAAATCATGTTATCATCATTTGACTAGCCGTGAGTGGATTGATACCAGTGATTTTTTTAGTGGTTAATATTCGCCAATTGGCTAATAGTTTGAGCATTAGCACAATTTGAATTTCCACATTTTTATAAAAAAATATTTTAATCTTATATAAATCGACAAAGAATTTATTTTATTATAATTTTTAACTCAAAAATTCACCACAACATTTGATACATGATTAGATCGGATTCACCTAAATTTTATAAGTTATAATAGAAATCCATATTAATTTCCTAATAGTATATCATAATTGGTAGTTGATTTAGGGCCATATTTCCAATATTTAGTTTCCAATTGATTTATAATATAATCTAATAGCCCTCATTGTATTCCATTAGGTAAAATTTACTCATGATTTGTAATTATTATGGTGCTCGAAATAGCTTTTGGATTGTTGATCTTCTAATATCAATGATCCAAAACCATTTTTAGGCCCCATGAGCATTATAGATCATAGGTACATTTTAACCCACAAAATACAATGAGGGTTGTTATATTATATTTTAAATCAATGGTGGAATGTAAATATTATAGTCTACCCTTAAACCTATCAATAATTTCTACCCTCGAGCTGCTAATTTTACATAAGAATTGGTATTTTAGACTGGAAGGATTCACCATCATAGTTAAATAATTTTCCTATTATTTTCTAAGATTCACCAATATTTTCTACAAAATTTTATTGATGTAAGAAAAATTGCCAATAAAATTAATATTTGCCAATAGAAATTAATATTTTTTCCCAAAAAACTAAAAGATTCACCAAGATTTTATATCTTTTTTGAGGGGGGTTTCTTAAAGTTATCACTGATTGATAGTTAGTGATGATTGATAGTCAGTTACTAGCCATGTGCAGATTGATAGTTAGGGAATTCATAAATTATGTTTTGTATACCATTACTTGTTTACTACATGTATGATGCACTATCACTAGTAGGAGTGTTGTGCTTTCTAAACACGCTAATATATGAACGATGCATTTGCACATGAGAAGATATAACAAGTATGAAGCTATTTCTCATCTTGTGATTAACTCTATTGGATTCATTATTGTTACTTTTGACTCATACACATTTACAATCTTGAATCACAAATGAGTATTCTATATGAGAATGATTTTGTGAGGAGAATATACCTTGGAAAATTGGAGAATGTGTATAGATGGTCTATGGATGCATGGTAGTATCGTCTATGAAAGAAGGTATGTGGATGAAATTTTGTACTTCAACTTATTTATGATCAAGGTATGATCTAGTGAATGATAATTATATTTTGGAATTGTATTATTTTCCATACAATATTGACGTTCCTGTGAGGTGCTCATAATTGCATGAGCTAGAGGTAGTACAAGTGTGTGTAAGGAAAGACAAGAACATTGAATAAGAAACATGAGCAACTTAGCCAACATAATGAAACACCAAGGTATGGTAAGCACAAGTAAACATGTGCATGAATATGATTATGAAAATATGAAATTTGATTACATCTTATGATTATGCAAAAAAACTATTTCTAATATTAAGTATTGAGATGATTAAATCTTAATTGGATAAGAAGAAGCGTTAAGGATAATTCTTAAATTTGATTTTTAATTTTGGGTACTAACATGGACTAAAGTCTGATGATGTTTCCATGAGTGCCACAGAGAAATCAGCACCTACGTGAGGGCAAGAATATTGTTGGAGAAGAGGTAAACTAGCTTTGTAAAGTTGAAAGGTAGTAATGGAATACACACACACACTTACAAAGTAATGCATGAATGTTTTTCCAATGAGTGATTCTCTTAATTCGAATCAGCATGTTTTCCTTATCTTGAATGTGCATGGTTGCAAGAAAGCTTGTATGCATATTGGGTTTTGTATGAGTCTTGATGACCATCTTTTGGATATAATAATAATGGGACTATAGGTACTTGTTGACATAGTGTGATGCCTCAATTACCTCGGTAAGACATCGGGATGATGTCTCTTTTAGAGGGGAAGGATGTCATATCCTGTTCCTAGCACTATTAAATTAAGAAAATGTAATTAATATAAAAATTAAATAAACTAATTAAAGAATTAACTTTTTGCGATATAAGTGTATGGAAAATAAAATAGGAATAAAATAGAAGGAATTACTGAAATTATTTATTCAAAGATTTTGCATGCATCTACATAAAGTTGCATGAAATGCCTTTACTTTGCATAAGGTAACCCAGCGGGTGCATTTATGTGCATGGGTGTGTTTTTATGTACTTTCAGAATGCATCATTTAATGGGCATTAGTAGGCTCTCAAACACAAGGGTAACGGTCACCAAAATAAGGAAGAAAATAAATGAAAACGTCAGCAAAAGGGAAGCGAGCAGTCGGGAAGAGATTCTTGTAACCAATTTGCATTGAGCCTTAAAGAAAATCGCTCGGCTCTTTTCTTGGAGGGTGTCTCTCTGTTTCATCCCCATGAAGAGTTTTTTGTAGAGCAACTACAACGTGAAGGTGTAGAGGGACCATGCGAGCGAGGCCAATTGCCCCGCTATAGAGCACATATGCAGTGTCACGAGAGAGAGTTCGACTCAAAGAAGCATACTTGAGGTAAGCCATTTCCATAATTTAGTAAAGGAAAAGAATGTAGGGTTGATTCTGTGTGCATGGGTGGTATCTGTTGTTTGATAATCTTTGTCTTTCGTGTGCTCATGAACCTTGAGACACTTTAGCAATGATCTACCATCTGCATATAAACCTTGCTACCTGTATAAACTCAAAAATCTGGCTACCATTTGTGCAAATCTGTTTTCAGCATATCCTGCAAACACAGAAGTATGTGGATCCTCATTTGCTGCAAAGTTCAATCGAACCATTGTGAATCTCATCGATGTTTTAGCATTTAGTAGGCTTGAAGCGTAAATCTGATTGTGAAATCTTAGCATATAAAAAGATTTTGAGCCTGGCATTTATTTCCAGTTGCATGCATGAATCATTGTCCTTGATGCTTTCATCGCTCAGAATTATCATAATCTGCTGGCATATCATATTAGACAGTATGCCCCATATCGACCTTTCATCTACGGGGAAAATGCCATCCCTTGTGCCTTTTAAACCTTAGCTGAATCAGCTTACCAGGGATATATTTTGGATACCAAGGGAAGGAAATCTTTGTAATGCATTTAATTCCTATTAAATAGTTTAAAATTCCTGCGACAACTTACTATGATGCAAGGACATGGGCAACACAAACATAGTTCTGAGTCACTTCAGCCAGCCATGATCGTGTAGGCTGCGATATTCAATAATATGCTTTTACCATCTTAACCTCCTCAAGAAAATTGTCCTTGTTTAAAATCATAGAAAAAGGGTCCCCATCTCTTAATATATATTCCCTTCCAACTATGCTGGATATGATTTTAATCGTTTTGAGGCTATCAGATCAAACTCGAAGGTTCTTCACTACTCTATTAGTTATTCGAAGGGGTAGATTTAACAAGGCAAATGCAATTCCCAACTTCTCACTATGGTGGCAGTCCATTGGCCGCTTTCAGCCCTTTTTCCTTCGGGTTATTTGGCTAAGCCAACGAGAGAATCTCGACTTTCTTGGAGTCTTGTGTAAGAGGTGGGCCAATGCATAACTACTCGGCCATGATTCTCTGTGAAGGTAAGTTTCGACAATGCTTATTACCATGGTCAAAGTTTTCTAAGTAACCAACAATAAATGTTTAGATATTCGGCCAGCTTCTTTGCGAAATCTTCAATGACATCTAAATGTATATTTTTTCTGCTCGATAGATTTGCTAAGATCGTGAGATCTTACCCTCTTGCATGTCATTTAGTATATGTTTTTTCGAAGATACTTCATTCTCCTTGTGCAAGTGGCATCTTGAAAACAAATATCACTAAGAGATTGTTCAAAATCATCTGGTTAGCTTTACATGAATGGTGATTTCTTGATTGTGAAGACAAGTATGTTGACCCTGTCGACCGATAGTCTGGCCGGGACGGATGTGGCATCAGAAACATACTTAAAATCCGCATAGACATTACTAATCCCAAAATTTACCTCTTAGCAATCATATGCTATAATTATCATTGGGATTAGTCAATTTAATTGCATAAATAATATAATGTCATAAAAGAGCACTAAAAGATATGGAACCCGCTAAGAATATCATATGGTAACGGATGGAACCTCATGATGAGCTCATTAGATAGTTCGAGGAAGTGCACGTTTACCATAAAGGTTTCTATAGAATTGTTTAGATATTGATTAGAAAAGCTCTCATTTTAAAGTTCTTTGCTTGTATTGTTTATCAAAGTATTGTCCTTTTTGTAAAAGGTGCTCAGAGCAGTGAAAAGATAATCTTTTATTTATTGAATAAATATCGTTGATGCATTGATATTCTTATGCAAAAAATAGTAATTGATGTGATAATCATTATCATAGACTAGAAATAGTCAAGGATTAGATATTCATTTATAAATATCTATATGGAGACTCTTAGAACCTTGAGACATTTTTACAAGAATTGAATGCTTAAGTTATAACTGATCTCTTTTCAAAGATGAGATTCTGGGTATAGTTTAAAATTTGGATAAAACATGGTAGCCTTTGGCAATTCCCTATTCCCAGTTGGAACTAGAGAATAATTGGGTGTTATTCGGGGACTAGTTTCATTGAGAGAGTTATGATAACTAGATAAAAAAACTTTTAAAGGCTAAAAGGCAATTTAGAAGAAACTTGAACAAAAATTATGTGAGCCCAAATCAGATGAAATATAGCATATTTGCTATGTGATCAAGGGGTGACTACCTATCAAGATAGTGTGCCTTATGAACCTCCATTGTTGGCTACTTGAAATTTCAAAGAAATGTACATTCATTCTAAAAATAGAATTGTTTCTTTGGTTCATGTTGATTTTGATATTCCACGTAAGAAAAGGAATAGTTTTATGTTAAAGATAATGATCCTTTTATCAATTAATTACTTTACTTGAATAATAAATGATTGATTTCATTAAAGATAGGAATAAGGTTTTGGAATGCTACCTTATATGCAATGGATGACTAGTTATGATACCATGCACAATGATAGACTTCATGAAAAGCATGCATTATGAACCGTCATCCATGTAGATAATGTTGGATTGCATGATTTGATGTCTAAGAAGGGTCATTATAAAATGAGAATGCTTACGAACCTTATGTGTGTGTGTGTGTAAATGAAATGTTTCCAAATGCATGTCTTGATGTATTTGAAGATTCAATCTAGAAATGGAATGATTGCTAGAGAGAATTTTGACTATGTTTCTCCATGTAAGAAAGGTAATGCTTGCCCATAAAACCATCGAACATGTTTCCTCATGATTATTGGATAGAAGGTAATGTTTTATGGAATTACTTCACTTAAGAATGTATACTCATATATATACCCACATATATATATATATATATATATATATATATATAGATAGATATATGCAAGCTATGCCTTCTTTTTTTATTATTGAGTATTTTATTCAATTCCATTCTAGTACTTGCATGTTCTTACATTTGATGCACTTCGTTACTTGATATGTTCTTATGAAAAGATTGTTGTATGATTTTCATGCAAGTAGTCATGTCATCTTGATAGAAAATTAGAACTTGCAAAGATTACTTGATGTTAAAGAAATGATGGACTTAGCAATGTTGACAGTAATCTAACATGAAGTCTTCATGGTTGTTTTTTGTACGAGCACAAATGTCAAGTATGATGCCGTTTTGGTGCAAATTATGTGATGATCATGTTATGAGTTGATGTTGATATGACTTAATACACATATTCCATTACTCCTATTTAGTAATTGCATAGCTAGTTTTCCTCGTGCTGGGTCGGGTATTCTTTGATGGACTAAAGAATTTTGGGGAAGTGTCTCACTTCATAGTAGGAAAAAAATGTGCTCCCACAATGTTCTCGCCCTCAAGATGGTCGAAGGATTTCAAGGCCAAAGGGATCATGTCAGGAAGGCACACGTGTTCAGTATATTGCATAGTTTTGATAATGACCAAGAGGTCTATTGTAAGGGAAATATTCCCATATGACTTTTCCTTATAAATGGCACATGTACTTTAATTTAATATTCAATATAATTCTCTATCCTTTTCTTGTGCATTACACACGTGTCATCCTTGTATGCACAATGATGTGTAAATTGTGTTTTAAATTAAGCTTAACGTATAGAGATTGTTACATCTTTTATATGTACTCCCATTATTATTAAAAACATTGAAAACCCTACCTCTTAAATTACATTTATTTCCAAAATAGTTCTTTCCTTTTATTGGTTTGTCTTTGTATCACACTATAGTAAAGCTCTCCTCATGAAAACTAATTGTATATTGTTAGTTTATTCTATAAATTAGGTGATTTATTCTATCCTTTCTATACACATGTTCATGTGTTTTATTCTATTATCTTGTTAGTGATTTCATTGCCTTGATAATATTCAAATGATGAATGAAATTCTCTACTACACTTGAATTATGTACCTCTAAAACATCCTCTATGATTTCTTCTATATCTTCCTCTATCATTTTGACATGCAACCAAGTTATCATTATGGTATGAGTTACTTCCTACTCTATTCTTGTCGTAATAATTTCTATTATCCATATCCTTATAGTAGTTATTACTATTTCATACCTCTCTACTAATTATTATTTTTTTCATCAGTAATACCTCTCTACTAATTATTGTTTTCATTGTGATACATATTATTAGTCTTCTTAACTCAACATACTCAAATGGTGTACATAGTAGCGAGAATTTGTACAAAAGGTATGGTCCTTTATATATGTGATATGGCTATTGGTATGTGTCACATGGTTCAAACATTTTCCCATACTCTGAAGGCACTATCAAGTACCCTTTCAATCCCATGCATCCCCTTGTTCAAACGGAATACTTAACCATTAACTTCAACTCAATTTGGACTCCTCCCCATCAACCAACCTCATGGAGAAACTTTTCATCTCCTAATCCTCCTAAGCGTCTCAACCGACATGATCCCTTGATCCTTCAAATAAATCTTATCAATACTATATGTTATCCAAAAATATATAAGGTCGATGTAAGCTAATCCATTTTATATCTTAACTTTGTATGAAATATTATCCTACTCAAAATGGGCAGTCATAATAACATCCTGGATCATGACCATTATAGAATAATGATTTTTTTTTTGTTATTTGTGACAATATGTCATTTTTTATTATTATTTTTAATCAATTCTAAAGCTTTTAGTGTTAAATATATGATGAGTAGATAGGTTAACTGATATATAACTATTCTTATATGCTCATATTTTTTATGTACAATTATTTTTCACACCCAATAGGATATTTGATCCCTCGATCCCATCCAAACCTTCTATCTTATCTATTTATAATATAGATACTCTTTATACTCACACTTCCTTGATCTGTTTATCCAAACACCTTTCATACACCTTATCACAATCAAGAATCATCATATTATGCATCAAGAAAAGTTTCTCTATGGTATGAATAGAAAATGAGTTTAATAAGAATTATCTTTGTCCAAAGAACTTCATAAATGAAAATTTTGTAAGGAAAAAATGGAAGAAAAATGGAGTTAATTAACTTACAAACACTCTTTAAAGGTGTTGATTGTGAGTTGTTTTGTTTTTCCTATTTTACCTATCTCCAACTTTGTGTAGATCCTTGGATGGTCATTCACTTTTTCCTGTGAACACTTGTTGGTCCTATTAGCACTAGCTTAATTGTCTCACCTCTTGTTGAGCTCAATGGCTTAAAACAAAATCGTTCAAGGCTTTGGACATGTGGTGTCCCCTAGGGTTGGGCGTTGCTGGAATATTCCATGTGACCAACCTATCATAAATTTCATGTGTCATGTTGGTGCAGCTTAGCGAGGGCCACAAGTTTTACAAATAAGAGTAGTTATGGGATTGATTGGTTTCATTAATTGTGAACCTCCCATTGAATAATTCCTTCTAAATAGAGAGAACTGCTTTGGTGCCACATGGTACCCCCATGCTCCACCATCATAAAGGTTAGTATCATCTCCTCTCCTCAAATGACCACCTTCATACCCTACTACATATGGTGTTTGTGCAAGATGAGAAAGTTGCTACATCTTTTCAAGTACAGTTACTATTCGATTGGCTGAGGCTTTTTGTGTGAACCTTAACTGATAAAAAGGAATAAAGATGGTAGTTCCATGGAGTAACCAAGCATATTTTGTAGGTCAATAGACCATATGAAGCCATTCCCAACTGCTTACAAACATTTAAGCCTTATTAAAGTTGGTGGTTGTTCTAACCTTATGAAGGCCCTTGCCATCCAAGGCCGCAAACACATGTTGGAATTATGCTATATCAAGTTCCCTCTCATACCACAAACTACTTCATTCTACACAAACATTCCATGTGAAAGCAATGGCATTAATTTTTGGTACTTCCCAACTTATAAGAAGTCATTGGTTTTTTGGACAAAAATGAATGATGGGACTTGCATTCATTAATGTAGTTCAATTTATTTTCATAAATTATTTATCAACTTCCAGTATGGTCGGTGACTTGGCACCATTTTGTATCATGACCTTGTTGAATGCCAACTTATCAAGGGAATGTCTATTTTAAAATAAGTGGAAGAATGGTACTTATTGGCAACTTTTCCTATCCTAAAATGGGGCAAAAGTCCTTTCA
>VDFB02193867.1:78599727-78717189 GCA_007258455.2 Sequoia sempervirens | reverse complement strand
ATGTAAGCTAATCCATTTTATATCTTAACTTTGTATGAAATATTATCCTACTCAAAATGGGTAGTCATAATAACATCCTAGATCATGACCATTATAGAATAATGATTTTTTTTTTGTTATTTGTGACAATGTGTCATTTTTTTTTTTTTAATCAATTCTAAAGCTTTTAGTGTTAAATATATGATGAGTAGATAGGTTAACTAATATATAACTATTCTTATATGCTCATATTTTTTATGTACAATTATTTTTCACACCCAATAGGATATTTGATCCCTCAATCCCATCCAAACCTTCTATCTGGTTATCCAAACACCTTTCATACACCTTATCACAATCAAGAATCATCATATTATGCATCAAGAAAAGTTTCTCTATGGTATGAATAGGAAATGAGTTTAATAAGAATTATCTTTGTCCAAAGAACTTCATAAATGCAAATTTTGTAAGGAAAAAATGGAAGAAAAATGAAGAGATAATTAGCTTACAAACACTCTTTAAAGGTGTTGATTGTGATTTGTTTTTTTTTTTCCTATTTTACCTATCTCCAACTTTGTGTAGATCCTTGGATGGCCATTCACTTTTTCTTGTGAACACTTGTTGGTCTTATTAGCACTAGCTTAAGTGTCTCACCTCTTGCTGAGCTCAGTGGCTTAAAAAAAAATCATTCAAGGCTTTGGACATGTGGTGTCCCCTAGTGTTGGGTGTTCCTAGAATATTCCATGTGACCAACCTATCATAAATTTCACGTGTCATGTTGGTGCAGCTTAGTGAGGGCCACAAGTTTTACAAATAAGAGTAGTTATGGGATTGATTGGTTTCATTAATTGTGAACCTCCCATTGAATAATTCCTTCTAAATAGAGAGAACTGCTTTGGTGCCACATGGTACCCCCATGCTCCACCATAATAAAGGTTAGTATCATCTCCTCTCCTCAAATGACCACCTTCATAGCCTACTACATATGGTGTTTGTGCAAGATGAGAAAGTTGCTACATTTTTTCAAGTACAGTTACTATTCGATTGGCTGAGGATTTTTGTGTGAACCCTAACTGATAAAAAGGAATAAAGATGACAGTTCCATGGAGTAACCAAGCATATTTTGTAGGCCAATAGACCATATGAAGCCATGCCCAACTATTTGCAAACATTTAAGCCTTATTAAAGTTGGTTCTTGTTCTAACCTTATGAAGGCCCTTGCCATCCAAGGCCACAAACACATGTTAGAATTATGCTATATCAAGTTCCCTCTCATACCACAAACTACTTCATTCTACACAAACATTCCATGTGAAAGAAATGGCATTAATTTTTGGTACTTCCCAACTTATAAGTCATTGGATTTTTGGACAAAAATGAATGATGGGACTTGCATTCATTAATGTAGTTCAATTTATTTTCATAAATTATTTATCAACTTCTAGTATGGTCGGTGACTTGGCACCATTTTGAATCATGACCTTGTTGAATGCCAGCTTATCAAGGGATTTTCTATTTGAAAATAAGTGGAAGAATGGTACTTATTGGAAAAATTTCCTATGCTAAAATGGGGCAAAATTCCTTTCAGTATCTCTACTAAAAGGAAGATATTCTAGGAAAATTCTTGTTAGGTGGCTAAGTTATAGTACTAGAGCGAGTTGTAATTCTTACTAGGTGGGTGTGTCATACTTGTGCAATGAGTTGGCATGCACCAAAATAGTAATTAAAGTATTGTGAACCTACATCAACATCTCTTCTCATGGGAAATAAATGTGGAAATAAATTCCCCCCGTCAAAAGCTTGGGAAAATGTAGTAGCCTTCTCTATTTAAAGTGGTAGGGAAATACCCTTGCCATTCCTTTTCATTACAATTGGTTGGTAATAGGTTGAGAATGGACACCCTAATATTCCTCACAGGTTCAAGGGAATAGATAGCTATTATCGGTTCTATTATAGACTAGCATTTGGAGGTGATTACGAAACACCCCATAGGAAGGAATATCAAAGTGGTATAGATGATTCTTGGTGTTTATTTTCTAAGGGTAGAAGAACACTACAAAGTAAACACAAATCTCATGTCAAGATTTGTGGCTTCACTCCTAGACAAGGGAGAAAAAAAGGAGTTGGTGGGGATCCTAACAGAAAAATTGATCAAAAAACACAACCTAGGTGGGCTCAAGAGTACTCTAGATGTAGCTTGCTTGGGTTTTTACATTTCAAATCCCTAGGATATCTAGCCTATATGTGAGGAGGGTGCAGTAGTGGAATGGCTTCCATTCTTCAACAACTTTCACATAGTGTCAATATTTCAACATCATGCTCTAGCATGCATGGGAAGTGGCTTCTTACAAAAGGTGAACAATGTAAAACCTATGTTTGAGCTCCAATGAATCATGGAAATTGACACCAACCCATTGTAGTATGAGAAGTTTCAACCTACACCTACATAAATAATTTCCTCTTTGGCTTTTCCACACACTCTAGTTTGTGGCTTATGTTTTGTTTCATCCTCCTTTTGTCAGGCTATTGGCATTTGGGGAATTGTGTACTTTTTTGGCCCCATGTCTACATATATATTATTCATAAACCTTTTGTAAATCGATTATAATTTCTACCTATAATTCTCAACTTTTATAATATTAATAATATTTACTCTCTTTTTTTTCATCTAAAAAATAGAATGAGATAAAAATACATCCCCTTTTCTTATTTTTTTTAAACAAAGGAGAAGAAATACTTTTATTTCACCTATTCTATAATCTCAACAAATTCATATATTTTTCTGAAGTAACTAATATGGAAGCAATTCCTCATTTCTCTTCATTATTTAAGGAAAATGGTCCTATAGCTTAGTGGAGGAGAAAATGGTTATTTTATATTATATATGTTACTTGGTTATTGAGGATATAATTGGTTCTATTATGGAGCCTATTACTCTTGTAAAAAAAATGAAATGAAGAAAGATAAGTACCCTAGCATTGATGTATTCCCTATTAAATTTCTTCAAGAATTCTTCGATATCTTGAAGGATGATCTTCTAAAATTTGTGCACTAACTAAAAGAGTAATAAATATATTCTTAAAGAAACAAATTCTCCTTTTTGGGAATTGATTACTAAGAAAGAGGGAGAAAACTCTTTTTACTTGTTAATGAGATTGATTTTTAATGTTTATTATTGCTAATCATCTAAAATAGATTTCAAATTCTTTTATACTGTTGAATAGGGGTTATTTTCAAAGGGCTAAAATATTATTTATAGTATTGGTATTACTTTACAATCCATTCACTCTATCCAGGTTGTTCTAAGGAGAATGATATTTCTATTAAGATAGATATGTCAAAGGCCTATATTTGGTGTAGATGGTAATTTATTAGGAATATATAATCTACTATTAATTTTTTTACGGAGGTTTGAGTCGGCCCTAAATTATGTGGCTTCTTCTTCAGTCTTTGTTATTATTAATGAAATCCCATTTTCTCCTTTTTCGCTACTATAGGATTGTGAAAAGTTGTATCCCTATCCCCTTATCCTTTCATTCATATATATGATAATTTGGGAAAGTTCCTAGGTCATTAGAGAATTAATTGAATTATCCAAAGTTGGACTATGGATTGATATATTGGTTCTCTTTATCATGTCTACTTTATGGATGATACTTCATTAATGGGGTTTTCTAAATATAGGATTCCATCAATTTTAAGGGTGATTTGGATGTGGTTTCAGTGACATCTTATCAATATATTTTATAAGGAAAGTAAAAAATTTATTTTCCAAATACTCCTTTGGTCATTCAATAGAGAAAATTATTGTTATTTTATGGTTTTGAATAGGAAAACATCCCTTGGATTATATTTTCTAGAATACGAAGTCAATTTTATTATTATTCTAATATTGACAAGTAGTCAATATTAGTTGATATTGATACCTAGCTAATGCTTTAGGTATGTGCCTAGTGTAGAAGAAGGCCTACTATAAAACTAAAGGTTGTAATCTTCCACTGAACATTGAAAGGATGGGGGATCCTAGGGGGGTTGTTGTAGCTTCACTCAATGCCAAATGGTGTTCACACAGAAGGAAATGCTGAAGGAATTTTTGATGAAGCCAATATTTTTTAGAACTTCTTATTTTTGGTAGTTTTGAAAAATGTTTGACATGTAGTTGTATGAGTTACACTTTATACTTTTGGAAAAAAAAATTGATAAGGAATCTGAAAATTGAATTTATTATAGTTTGTTGAAGTCATGTTTTTTTTTACTTTTAGAAGGTTGTTGTATTTGCAAATTTCTTGAAAAATAAAATATGAAAGATCTTTGGTCATGGTTGTTTCCTAGTATAATTTAACAAGGTTTTTCATGTGAATACTATGTTAAGTTTGTGCTTATTGTTTTTCTCTATTACTATGCACTATAAATTTCTTATAGATGGTATCATAGCAACGTTGTTTGTGTAGAAGTTGTGTTTTTTGAGTAGTAAACAATGATAGGAAGCATTGTTACAAAATTTGAGGTACAATTTTTTTATCACTCTAATCTTTCTTCATGGAAGCTAAATATTCAAGCTTTATTGGTGAAGGGTGAATGTTCCCCAGTTCTCAAAGGGGTAGCCCAAAAACCTTCAGCCATGATTGAGGTAGATTATAATTAAAAGGATAGCCTGACTAGAGAAACAATCCAATTATCGCTAGTAGATTTAGTACTATTCAATGTTGTAGAGGAGAAAAATACACATGACTTGTGGAGTAAGCTCAAAAATTTATATAAGATGAATTCATTAGAAAATAAAATTATGTTATCTAGGCAGTTGTATAATTTGAGAATGTGTGACAATTCATTTGTCACAAATCATCTGAATGATTTCAACACACTAACAAGAAATTTGTATTTGGTGGGGGTGAAAATTGAAGAGGAGGATATGATACTAATTTTATTATGATCATTACCTAAAACTTGGGATTAATTAGTTATGGCTCTTAGTAACTCATCTCCAAGTGTGAAATTGGTCTTTGAAGATGTGGTGGCCATTGTAATTTCTAAAGATTCAGGGTGGAAGAAATATCAAGAAGCTTCTTCTAATGAAGCCCTAATAGAAGAGGCAAAACTCAAGAAAGAGGAAATACCAAGTGTGGAAAAACCAGGTTCAAATCCAATGGACAAAAAGGAGTAAAATGTTGGAACTATGGAAAAAATAGACATGTCAAAAATGATTATAGGTTGCCAAAAGAAAGCAAAGAAAATTTTGGTTCGTATGCATCTAAGGAAAACACAATAAAAGTTAAAACACCATTGGAAGATGGAGATGTATTAACTGCTAATTTGAGAGGCTCTTTATTTCATGTTTGGATTCTTGATTCTCATGCTTCCTTTCACATCACTCCACATAAAGACTAGTTTTCTTCTTATCATTTATATTATGGAGGTATGGTTTACGTGGTAAATGACAACCCCTATGAAGCTATTCATGAAGGTGACATAAGAAGAAAAATATTTTATGGAATGATAAGGATTATTCATCATGTCAGAAATGTACAATTTTTAAATAAAAAATAGTTGTCATTTTGATTTTTTGATGAACAAGGTTATTGATTCATTGGTGAAAATAGTTATCTCAAGGAAATAAAGGGTGTGTTGGTTATGCGAAAGGTAGAAAATGTTGGCAATCTCTACATGTTGGTTGGGGAAACTAGAAATGGAGAAGCTACAATGGCATATGATGTAGAAAAGGACTTAGTATCACCTTGGAATCAATGAATAGGCCATATGAGCGAATATGGTCTCAAGGTACTACTAGATAGAAATCTTCTCAGAGGTTCCAAATGTAAAGATTTAAATTTTTGTGAATTTTTTTTTCTTTGGAAAATAAAATAGAGTGATTTTTTCTAATACTACAAGAAGTAAAGATGTTTTACAATTAATTCATTTAGATACTTGGGAAGCTCCTATTATATCTATTGAGGGTTCACTATATTTTGTTTCACTTATAGATGATTATTCTCATAACATGTGGATATATCTACTCAAGAAGAATTTTCAAGTTTTTGCTTATTTTTAGAGTTTTAAAGCTTTGATAGAGAATCAAAAGGGTAAGAATATAAAATATTTGAGAAGATATAACAAAGGAGAATTTGGTTCATGATATTTTAACTAATTTTTTAATGAGTATGGTATTACAATGAAATTGATGGTTGTTATAACACCACAACGAAATGGTGCTACTAAATGCATCATTCGTACAATTATGGAGTGAGCTAGATGCATGTTAAGCACTATTGGTTTAGACTAGAAATTATGGGCAGAGGCTATTTCTACAACCTCCTTCTTCATAAATAGATCATACACTACAACTCTTGATAATAAAATTCCTAAAGAAGTATCGATAGGTAAACTTGTTGATTATTCCTTTCTTCATGTATTTTTTTTTATGCTTATGCTCATACTCCTAAAGATAGTAGAAATAAGTTGGAAATGAAGTCCACAAAGTGCATTTTTCTTGGCTTTGGTAAAGTTACAAAGGGGTATATATTGTGCAATTCTATTTCCGAAAAGGTTATAGTTAGCTAAGATAATTTGATTTGATTAAGACTAAAAGGGCCAATACCCATAACAAATTAGTCATAAAGGTAGGTGGCTCAAAAAATGTGAGTCACCAAGAAAAAGACTCACAAGAAGTGAGCCAAGAAAGAACCCTCAAAATATTCTTTTTACTAAAGCATAGAACTGGTAACAAGTCATGCTTTTTTTTGAAGCATGAAATAGAATAATAGAGACCAATTGCAGAGAAATAGAAGTAGCAGCAATAAAGAAACCAACTTAGAAAAGACCACCTAGTAGAGAGCCAAAGAAGACCAACCCACTAAATTCCACTAGAAAATCTCCACCTCAATAGGAGAATAAAGAACTCTAAGCTGAGGTAGAAAACCCCTAGTAACCATTCTAGCTTTGATAGTAAAGGTGAAGTTGGGAAGGAGAAAACACCTAAGCCAAGGAAACAAGAATATTCTCCACCTCAATTAGAGACAACCCCACCTCAAAAGGGGAAGCTAGAAAAAAATATAGGGTAGAAGACCAAATAACACCCACAAGTCCAAGAGAGGACAACAGTAGCTCACCTCAAAAAATATAGACCCTCCAAATCCCATCAAAGGGTACAAATACCAACAAAATTTAAGGGAAAACCAACTCTATTGCCAAGATGAGAAACCAAACATAGGGAAAACCGAGGTCAAGATCCAACATAGGGACAAGAGAGCACCCATGTGGAGATGAAGATCAACATAAAATTTCTACAAAAAAACCCCCAAACAAGGTCACAGAGATAGCCTCCAACAAGTTGAAAACACCAAGAGCCACCAAGGCATGGAAATCAACCATAGAACCCACTTGAACACTCTAGTTGTGACAAATAAAGTAGAACTCCTCCTCCATAGGCAAAGAACCCATAACTATCAAAGAAACAGGGAAAGAACCTTACAACCACATTAAACTTTTGAACATGGAGAAGAATAAACCTTCACAAAACAAGCAAGTAGAAACACCAATATAAAAATAACCTTCGAAAGAAGACTTGGTAAGAGATAAGATGAAGTCTCCCACAATAACAAAAAAATTTCCAAAAGGAATAGGGGACAAAGTAAAATAAGGGAAAAGAGGTCCAAAAAAGACAAGAAAACCTAGATATCTACAAGAAGTGCTTCATAACTCAACTCCATTGAACAAAAATTAGGAAAAACGAAGGACCATCAAACCACCCACAAGCACCAATGAAAAAGGTAGACCCATAAGAATGTAGAAAATACTCAGGAACCCTCCCCAACTAAGACATGCATCTAATCCAAGAAGAGGTGTAAAACCCAACACTAGACAATAGAGAAACACTGGTAGAAAATTAGCAAGGAAGCAAAATCCTTACCCACGCACCCAAAGCCAAACGATCAACCCTCATAGGCAAGGAAAACTATAGAACACCACAAACCTAGGTTGTGGTGGGTAGAGAACAATCCTGAATATCAACAAAGGGCACAAGAAAATGGTAAAAATGAAAATAACTCACAATAGGAGTAACATGCCACAAAGCCACTAACCCCTAGCCATCCAAATCATCCCCATTAGAATCTAACCCTCTATCCTTATCTCACTCAACTAAAAAAATCAAATTCCTCGAGGCGCTTCTCTTCTTGCTCGTAGCCATAGTCTATTCTATCTCTATATTATGTTAGTCAAGATGTTTATTTTTAATTTAATGTTAATGAAAAAAGGTAAAGAACAATAAAGTGCAAAAGTTATTCTAGTAGAGGTGGAATGTTATGATAATAATATATAGATACAAGATGAAATAGGTAAGATGAACAACAACTAAATGAGCCACAAGATGATATATTATCCAAATCCCATGAAAGGTACTCTCCTACTTGTAACTTTTCTAATGCATTGCAAACTAATGTTGGTTAACCTAGTTCATATCAAGAGGCTTGTGAATCTGAATGTGAAGGAAACTGGAGAGTTTCCATGGAAGAGGAGATGTAAGCTCTTGATAAGAACAAGACATGGTAGCTTGTACCATTTACTAAGGGTTTAAAATATATTGGGAACAAGTGGGTCTCCAAATTGAAAGGGGTATAAATTATAATTTGGAGAGATATACAAATCAGTTGGTGGCCAAGGGGTATGCACAAAATTTTATTCTTGATTTTGATGAAAATTTCCACCTATTATATGGTTAAGTATTGTTGATCATCAAAGCTTGCACCTCTCCGACAACCTTCTAGGAAATTCAATGAGTGGAGTACCAATTTGTGTCTCACCGAATACCTCCAAGATTTTTATAGAAATCCAACTCTTCTTTGAGTTTGGAGAAAAGGTAGAAGGAAATGTAAATATAAAAAATAAAAATGGCAATGCGCCAAATCTTTTACAAAATTTCAAACTCAATTCTTCTCCTATGAATGATATAATAGACACAGAACTCCACAACCCTTCTTTGTTGGGAAGAGAATGAGCAACAAGGGATAAGTACAAGCAAAATGTAGTCTTTCAAATCTTCCAATGAGAAATGTTCATTAAGGTCCAATCAAGAATAAAAGTTCCAAAAGTTAACACAAAAACATTTAAAAATTGTAGAAAACCTTCCTCTTTTTACAACATAATATGAAAAAACAACCCTTAAAGAAAATGGAGAAGTTCAACAAACATAATCCAATTTCCCCAAGTTATTATTATATCATAGAAGCCTACCACATGGAAATTAACTACTCAAACTATTGGATTAAGCTTAACATAGTGTTTTAGCCTGAATGAAAACAAAAAGAAGAAACTTGACAAAGGCCATAAAATGCACAGTTTTAAAGATTTATTCCAAATAGATCATACTTAAATATCAAATTAACTTAAAAACAAAGGTTGGATGCCAATCTGATAATAGTTTGATTTACAACAATATAACATGCTAGTGAAAAGAAGTGTTCTACAAGATTTAAAATTTTAAAAATATCTTTATAACTATGGAAAACTAAAAGAAATTTCAAAGAGAACTTTTTTCTTTTCTGTTGCCACCTCCTATTTATAGCTGAAAAAAGAGAACCGCCACCAACATTCCAGAAGTAAATACTGCCAGATTCTTGCATCTAATAGCTCATGATCTAATCATAGATTTTTTATTAGATCATGACAATCCTTGCTCATTAATTCCCAACAACCTCATTAATGTCCTTTAGATATTTAACAAATATTTCCATCTAAAAAAAATTGGATCGTAAAAAATAGCTTGTTAGAATCTAATTTGATCAATCACATAATTTGATAGTGTTGACTTGAAGGTTCCAACCTGAAAACAAGAAAGACCCAACATTCTCTAATAAACTCCAAAAAGAGATCGCTCCTTAAAAGAAAAACTTTCCCAAAAAAAAGAGATGACGTGTCGAGCAGGCAGGGAATCTCAAAATTATAAAAATTAGCCCTAAAAAAAACCCTGCCAAGCTGACACATGCCCTGACTTTCTCCCAAAAGGAAGATGATAAAAAAAATCTGCACAAATACTACGTGGTACATTGTGCACCTTTTAGAACAATTTTTTCTTTAAGTGTGGATTCATCATGAAGCCAAAGATGTATAAAAGCCAAAAACAAAAACAAGATTAAGGAAAAAGTGCATCACTAGTTTGGTGACTCATAGGGGGGCTTTGCTTGTGGAGGCATGAACCTAGAGCTTTGGAAATTCTTGGAGTTTTAGGAAGGAAGAATGTTGTACCTCCTAGTCCAAATCAGTGGGTCTGATGAGATCATGAATGATCGTGTACACTTGATCTAACTTAAATAATTCCTTAAAAGAAATGGCTCCCCATCTTGATGAAACAACCCCAAGGTGATAATAGAGATGAGAAAGGGGAAAGATCTCGTTCTCGATTTCATCAATAGTGGGCATCGTTCTTAAACCTAGGAGTTTTGTAGAATTCCAAACCTTATGTTTGATTGCATCCATGATTTGCTCAACTGATAGTGTATCTCCATCTGGTGAGAAAAGGGAAGGAAAACCGAAGCTAAGCAAAACATTGAAATCCTTCTTGATTTCGTCAACCCTTTTGTTCAACATTGCCTAGCATTCCTTGCTCTTTCTTGTGACTTTGTGGTAGTTGATGAATTCACTTGATTTCCTTGAGGCAACCCTCTAATCCATAATCCTTGCACTTCTTAGGGCCTCGTTAATGGCCACACACAATCTAGAAATTATATTTTATGATTCCACTACTTGGGGAGCATATATCTATAGAATTTTATCAGTCACCGAGCCAACCTTTCCATTTAATTCTTGAGCATCCCTTAAAAAATGTAGGACTAGCCTGAGAATAACAACCACAACTATGATCCTTTTCCAACATGTAGCTATCAATTTCTTCAATATCAGGAGGGTCCTAGACCCTTGTGTAGTAGTTAACTCTTGGTGGAACTAAGCCTCTCTTTCTCTTACATTCTCCTCCATTTGATTCTTCTCTCAGAGGGTGTTTGTTAGTTAGGAATTCAACCTTTTGACCTCTTGATCATGAGCCTGCAAAGCGAACATGATCTCTTGTTTTTCCTATATTAACCTTTCTACTTCTACCTAGGAATTTTGTAGATTATCAGAAGCCTAAGATCAGATGTTGTCTAGCTCCCTCTGTATGTTTTCTTGAGTATGTCGGTACCCTACGTTTGTTTTATGCTCAGTAATAAGTTCAACTCTTAATTTTTCAATTTCACCATATAGCTGAATCTGTTCACTTTGGCCCTCCTCAAGCAACTTAGTTGCTTCTCCTTGTTGATCTTGTATCTTTCTTATGTGGTCCATCTTGACATCTTTGGTCATGATCTCCATTTACAACCTTCTCACCATATCCCTTACATTTTTCAACTCTACCTCATGCTTCTTTAATTTCCTATCCTAGATCTCATAATTTGTGTATACCACCTTCTGGGTTGCCTTAGCTAGGACGACTTTGTCATGCCAACGATTTTTTATTAAGTCTAAACCGATGGCTCTGATGTCATAATCTTCCATCTACATTTGTCCCTCAGGCTTGGATACAAGTGGCTTCATGGTAGTGATTAGCAAATAATTCCACCCTTCATTGAAACAAGATTCAATATTCTTAGTAGCTGGTTGCACAACATTTTTATCTACAGTTTGTGCTTTCTATCATGTCGAGCTTGCTTGGTTGCATTAAAATGGCCTTGGGGAGTCTGTAGGTATCAATGCTTTATGCAGCAATGGAAGTACTTGGAGGGAGACAAAAAGGGGTGACAAAATGAGATACCTTAGATGTATGAGACTGTAGGGAGGAAAACAAGAGCATTATCATAGAAAATGGTGGGATAAAAAACTTAGATTGAGCAATGGTAAAACCAGTCGGGGTGAAAAGAGAAGTGGGAAAAAGGAGAGATGTTTTCCTGGAAGTGGGTGGACCTAGAGTAAATGGAAATTGTACCTTAGAAAAATGGCCCCTTGTCATTTTCATGGCCTTTTAGGTCTTTTTTCATGGTATTTGATCTATATTGCTCTGATTTTATGTTGTAAGATGGCTTGAACATGCATATTTAGGTACTAAAATTCAACTAATGCCATCTTGTGAAGGTGTTGTGAAGTGTTGTAAAAAAATTCTATATTCTTCTAAACTCTATTCATTATAATTTATGTAAAAATCACCTTTTCATCACTAATCAAGTCCTATTTTGAAGTGTTGTAAACTATTGTAACTAGATTTCACACTTTTCTAAGCACAAATTTATTATTTATCCCTTTCTTATGACTTATTTGACCCCTTTTATGCCCTGATATGCTTTAATTAAGTGTATTTTTAAATGTAAGCTCAATAAATAACATTAAGTACAACATAATTCCCAACACCCATTTTCAGGTCCTAGGTGGGACCCATTTGCCATGGGTGGTGAATGAGTCCCCATTGGCTCCAAATTCAAAATTTTAAAAATTTCCTTTCAGGTTTTTATTCAAAAACACTTGATGTCGGCTTGTGATGAGGTATGGATAGTAAACTAAGGCACAAGATTTTATAAATAGGAAATTTTCACCTCATTTTACATCCTCCAACATTCACACATCATATTCAAGCAATCTCAAGCATTCAAGCATCTTACAACATCTCATCAAGCATTATTCAAGCACTTTGAAGCATCCGTTGACATTACTTCAGATTTGCATTATCAAGGGTTTGATAAGTTGATAGAATTTGTGTGTTATTAGTTTATCATTCACATTCATTTCATTTTTTTTTAAGGGTTTGATTACGAAAAGTGAGGTTTGACCAAGGCAAACCCCTATTTTCTAACCCTCAACCATTTTTCACCTATTACATGTGTGTTTGAAAACCTAGGTATGTATATTTAACAAGCTTTTTGGTGTTGAAGATTGGTCTACAAGTCAACTAGGTGCTTCAAGTCAACTAATTTATATGTCAAGCTTGGAGAAGGTTTTGTTTGTTTCCTACAAAATTGACTTCGACAACCCGACAATCAGAGATTTCTAAATCTAGTGTTGTAGAGTTGTCTCTTGATTTTAAAAAATTTTAGGAGAGGACCGATTCATCACCAGTGGTGAATGAGTCCCACCTTAGGACTGAAAATTTGTTTTTTTTTTATATTTCAGATCTCGACAGTCAAAAACCAGTTTCTGACACTTTTTCACCAGTTATAGGACTAATTCACCACCTTGGCCGAATGAGTCCCACTGAGAAATTTCAGTAATTCCAATCAGCATTCACAACATTCCAAAATCACCAAATCTTTCCCAGGTGCACTCTGTTTCATCTTGTTTCTTTATGTTCAACATAATTTCTTCATTTAGTTCATTGTTTGCATACCATAGTGTGTTTTCAAACATAGTTTAAATCTTAGTTTTGCATTCATATTCATTCATTTAAATCATTCATTTGCATTTAGATTACTCCATTTAGCTTAGAAAACATCATACATTTAACATAATTTGAATGAACCCTTAGCATTTTTTGGCCCTATCCCTCTCTTTTTAGGTGAAAAACCCTAGAAGAATAAGAGAAGCATATGAACAAAAATAAATGGTTCATTTTGGTGAACTTGCATTTTTTATTTCATTTGCATCTTACACCCTAGATTACATTTGCATCAACATTCAATTAGGATATTGATTTTTTTTTCATTCTAGGACTTTTCATATTGCATTAGTGAAAACTTCATTTAGATTTCATTTTTGCATTGTAGCTCATTGAAAAAACTAAAAATTTGCATTCTCCAATCCTTGATTGCATTATGTAGAGCATTAAACTCATCTTAAAATTTATTAAAAACACAAAAAATTGCATACTGGGACTTGTTGATGTGTTTTTTATGCACTTCTCAACATAGGTAATGCGTAGATGCACTACCTCTCTTGAAAGACAATCTTCCACAATTAGATTGCAGAACACTATCCCAAGGTCTCTAATGTTAGGTCTTGAGAGTGCTTGGAATATCTTAGTTGTTTGATGTGATTTATTGGAATCACAAGGCGGTCTTACATAGGCAATACAAAGCATGGGAAGTTGGATCCTGAAATGGGGTTTTTAAGATAGGGAAGTTATTGTGCATTTTGCTGTAGGTCCAAACAACATTCGTAAACTCCATGTTTATCATTGGATTTAACTTTACAATGTGCAATGAACCTTAGCATAGGTTACTCATTAAATAAAATGAAAAAGGATAGGGAAGAGAGGAGATTCCTAGATTTACAACTAATTGTGAATGGTGATGATGGAGTTCCTACAATCGACAACTTCTTGAATTATTTGAGTTGCAAAGACATCAGAACTTGTGATGAATTCAAGAATATGTTTGTCATCATTAAAGACCTGCAAGTGGGTAACATTATCTGGGATAGATGGCATGGGTGTCAGCTAAACCATGAATTTCTTGAGCCTAGATAAAGAGATGGGTTGTAAAGTGTTGGCCGCTTGAGCCAAAGCATCAGCTATAAGGTTCTAAGCATGAGGGATCAATTGTATATTGAATGCATCTAAGCCCTCCAGGAGATCCCAAACCCCGTGCCTATAATTGGTGAGCCTTCTATCGTGACAAGAATATAGCTTCCTAACCTGTTTAACCACTAGTTCAGAATCCCCAAAAACTTGTAGCACTTTCACATTTTTCTTCAAGGCCATGAGAAGGCCATGGACCAGGGCCTCATATTCTGCTACATTATTGGTGCAATAAAATTGCAATCTATGGGCAGCAAGAAAGGTCTTACCTATTGGACTGATGAGTTCAAACCCAACTTCGGCTCCTTGCTTGGACTTGGATCCATCAAATCAGAGCATCCAACACGCAGAAGGTTCTTTATCTTAGGTTTTGATTAAGTTCATGTTCCCTCTCAGCTGGGTGATTGGCTCCATGATCTTAGGGGAATTTTCTAGGTCGATGTAGTGACCAGTAGGTGGTTCTGTTAGTGCCTCCTTTGACGTTTCAATCCAAGGAGCAACTAATCCTTTAACATGTTCGACTGCCGTTTGACATAAGGAACAATCAAACTCAGAGTGGGCAACATTGTGAACACTGCACCAGTTTGGAAATAAGAGATCTTGGAAATTCATTCGAGTGCCCAAGCTGAGTTGGTCACTAACACACTTTTCCAGGAACCCCTAGAAATCACTGAGTAATCCCCAATCATCATCTTCATCAGGCCCATCATCTGGTTCCACCAACCCTTCTGTACTTGGGGATATTTGAGTGGAATTTGTCGGAGGACTACATAGCACTAGGAGTACTTCATCAGGACATTCCTCCTAGAGCCCGACCTTATTTTGGTAGGAAAAAGGATGATAATTCCCTAGGTCAGTCTCAAAAAACAACACCTCATTAATATTATTGTACTCTGTGATCATGTATTTCATACGGGGTTCACAATTGATACATATTTGATTTGGCAGCCCCTTCTATGGTAGCCACATGTGAGGAAGGTTTGTGGCAATATATCCATTTAGTGCCTTGGTGAATTCCCTTCCCAAAATGATTCCATATGCATTGGGAATGTTTGCCACTTGAATATCAATGACTTGTTGTATCCTTGAGTCTATGGCAATTTTCATCAAGATCCAATTTATTTCTCCTACGATGATAATCTTTGTTTTGTTGAGCTGGGTCACCTTCCTCCTTGAAGGCGTGGGGGTGATGCCAAGAGCCTTGCATACTACCAAGGGCATGACATTGGTAGACACTCTTGAGTTGAGAAAGCAGTTATGCAGGTTCTTCCCAAAGATCCTAATGGTGGTCAGGAAAGGGGGAGTTTCCAATCTCCCTTGGAAGATGCCCATAGGCGTATCCATGTGAGCTACTTGACACTTGTTCTTATCATTTCCTTTATCCCTATTCTACCTAAATGGTAGGTCATTGGAAAAATGCCTATTACTCTGCTCTGGTTCTTTTTCAATTTGTTTACTCGTAGATTGATTTACAGGAATATCCTTCATTTTCTCGGTATTATCCTGTATCTCTGGTTCTTGCCTAGGCTCTTCAAAGGTAACCCTCTTAACTGGCGTCTCTTGCATTATATGGGAAGATGGAGTTCCACTAAGGATCCTAAAGAAGGCATGCCTTATAGCAAGGACTTTGAGTAATTCAAAGGCTAAAAAACTAACTTTTACCTTTTTGAACTCTTCTACCACATACTCACTCATTTGTTCAATTTTCCAACTAAAAGATCGGCCTATGGTAGAACTAGGAGGTTGGAATTTTGTTTGACTAGACAAATTTTGGGATTGGCCTTGAGGTTGATTTTGTGACTAGTTTTGAGACCCATTCTTATTGAGGTATTGGGTAGGTATATGGGGAAGTCCAGGGTTGTTGCTGGCATTAGGATCAGGCGAAGTGGCAAAATTTTTTGGTGGGGTAGAAGTTGTAAAGGGTCCACCCACATGTCTATTCCTAAGGAAGTAGGGAGTCGACATTTGATGGAACATGTGGAACTCATCTACAAATGGCTCCTCTTCATCTACTGGACCATTATCTACTAAATCAAAAAGTTGAGCCAAAGTTTGCTCGTTACTTACCTCTTGCACTTCTCCATCCCCAATAGGAGCAGGCTCAACTTCGAGCTCATTGCGGTCACCTCGCAGAAACGGTGCTTAATTAACCATGAGACTAGAGGAATCATATGGCTCAGATGGGATGATGTCCCTACATCCAACATTATCTACTATATTCTGCACTTCTACCTAGAGTATTTCAGTAGTTGTCTAGAATTCAAGGCAATCCAACTTAGAATGTCTGCTGGTTTTATGAATCCTGCACTATTTGGACAAGGCTGCCTTGGCAAGGTATACTCCCCTGGTCATTTTTTTGTTGCTTTTCAGTTGATCAAAAGGCGTAGGGACACCTCTGTTATTGGGCCTAGTGTACCATGTGCTATTCTACCTCTGAGAAGGTCTCCTTTCTGAATTCTAATTAGCATTTTTCCCCCTATCATATTTCTTCCCAGAGGAAGTGCTTCCTTCTCTATTATCCCTACTGTTCCTATGGTCTCGATTGTCCCAGTTAAGATTGGCCTAGAAATTACACTGGGAGGCCCGTAATTGATTATTTTGATTTTTTGGGTGCATCATTTTTGTGGACATTTTCTTTATCATCTCAGTCAGTTCCTCTAACTTGTCTTTGTCAGTCCCATTCCCAAGTAACGACACTGGATTTTGGAGAAAAGCAGGTGGGGCTGTCAGTTGATTCTAATAAGCTAGAGGAAATTTTGGTCCTGATAAGTACAATGGTGCCTAGGGCTACTAGGAATACACTTGTTATGGAGTAGCCTGAGAATAGTTATACTGTGGTTGAGGCTTGAAATAGGAGGGCGCGAGAGAAGCATAGTTCGGTGGCTGCCTCGAATGTGGGACAATGGGCAACTAAGGCATTTGATTCATAAGATGGGTCTGATGAGTGAATTCCTGATTCATTCCTTGAATGTGCATCGAGTGAGCTATCGGCCCCAAAGAAGGAAGTGGACTGAAGATATTCTAACCCAAATCTGCACTGGTGACAATAGCCTCTATATAGGCGGTCACTAGGGTAGTGAGTGTTAGGTGCATCCTTTTCACCAAAGTCGATGTGAGGTTATCCAAGGCCGCATAGTAGACCGAGAGAGTTGTAGCATCATTATGAAGGTATGGGTCCTGAAGCCTTGTATAGGCCCGATGAAAATGATCATTGAAGGACCCAATAGGTTCGTTGACTTACCTTCTGATAGACATAAACTGCTGGTAAAGTTCTGAAGGGCTGATGGGAATCTTATATTTTTGTAGGAAGGAATTCTTCATTAGATTCCATGAGGTAATGGATCCCCTCGACAGATTGATGTACCAATAGAAAGCTTCTTCCCCCAATGAATGTGGAAAAAGGTGGCATTCGACATCCTTGTGGTTGACTTGCATTTCAGTTATTGTTGTCTCGAATATTTTGATATGCTCCTCAGCTGTTCTTTGTAGGTTGCGTGGATGGAACTTCGAACAAAAGCCCTCCGAATTCTTGGGCATATCATGATAAGCGGTGAAATGTATTGGCAAAGGGTTATGTGCTAACCAAGCCATGGAGGATGGTGGAGGTGGTATCTACTATTGGGAAACAGTAAGTTGGGGCTGTACCCGCAATAAAAAACAATCTGGGCCTGCACTTGAGTTGCGACTGATTGGACTATGCCCTAGGCTGGAAGGGCCAGGAGAGGAGCAATCCCCTTGCTGCTGGAGATAGGAGGTGAAAATGTAGTTTGAGATGGTTGGGTGGAAGACAAAGGCCCGCCAAATGAAGGTGAGGGTGGAATGGAGGAAGATGAAGAGGGAACGCTACTTCCCTTAACTTGCTTTTCCCTTGCAGCAAGCTGCAATTTTTTGAATTCTCCCTTGTTTGGTGTTGATCGTAGAACTCTTTGAAATCTTTCCAAGGAGAACGATCTGATTTGATCCAGCTTCACCTTTAACCTTTAGCTTCATATTCCAACTTCAAGTCCTCCTTCTAGCACCAATTTTTTTGATGTATTTTTTATGCACTTCTCAACACAGGTAATGCATAGATGCACTACCTCTCTTGAAAGACAATCTTCCACAATCAAATTGCAGAACACTATCCCAAGGTCTCTAATGTCAGGTCTTGATAGTGCTTGAAATATCTCAGTTGTTTATCATTGGATTTAACATTACAATGTGCAATGAACCTTAGCATAGGTTACTCATTAAATAAAATGAAAAAGGGCAGGGAAGAGAGGAGGTTCCTGGATTTGCAACTAATTGTGAACAGTGATGATGAAGTTCCTGCAATGGATAGCTTCTTGAAACAATATTCCACTTAACCAGAAATCTCACAATATCTTAGAACTTGTGCTATCTTCTAAAGCCTACAAATCTTTCATCTGTCATTCACCATATGCATGCATGAACAAAGATGAAATTTTTGGAGAATCTTTGAGTTCAAGTCCATACTAACTTTACATAGCTATCTACCATCAACAAACAACAAAAAGTATGGACTAAGAAGTCATCAACACAACAGGAATTTTCATGATCACAGGGAAGTATTCCTAAAATCTACCAAAGTAAGGAAATATTTAACTAGAACAGCAATAAAACCTAAGTTCAACATCTAACAATGGAGATTGAATCAAACAACATGTGAGAAACTCAGAAAATACACCAAGTCAATGTTTTTTCTTTATAAATTTTTGCAGCATGCCTTTACAACAACTCAACTCTCTTTGCAAATGAGAGGAGAGCTCTATTTATAGTACCCAAAAGATCTAATGAATGGCCAAGATCAATTCTTATTGTGTGGCCAAGATTCATTACAAAATAGGGTTTCACCTACCCCCAATATCCAACAATTTAAAATACATTTTTTGTCTTTTCCTATTTTGTCGTCTACTGGCGGCACTGTAGCACTTTTGTCTTTAGTTGATTGCCCATTTCACTATAGCTACTCTTTAGGGAGTTCTTCATCTTTGGCGGCACTATCCTCCTACCTCTTAGAAGCTATGTATTCTATGAACTTGAGGATGATTGCTTGGAGCTTGTCTATTTCAATGATTTCATATCACATCACCTGGTAGCTCCATTCTTTCGTGTTATCTTCTAGCTTTTTCCAATCATCATCATACTTTTCACCTTGGTCCCTAAACAACTCTAATTTATTGAAGGCACAAGTAGCAAAACTCAGGAATTCCACTATGGTTTCACCAGCCATCTTGTCCTTCATCTTTTTCTAGAAGTAGGGCTTTATCTTTTTCTGGATCCATTTGCACCATGGGCATGTCGTAGTCCATCATTAACTTGAGATAACGAGTGCACTCTTCCCTGATTTCCTTGATCCATTCAATGTCTAGATCCACCTTGCTCATAATTTGTTCCAGTCTTTCCCTCTGGTTGTCAAAGTCTCGTCGCTATACATCCATCAACCAGCGATCATCTTTCTTAAATGCAAGCTCTTTTTCCCACGTGGCTTCTGGTATCTAAAGGATAGCCTCGATCTTCAGAAAAGTGGAGTCGTAGGTCGCAGGGAAGTCGGTGCAAAGCTTCCTTGTGCCCTCCAGAGACTACACTAGATCTAAGAACTTGTTGGCTATTCACACAGCTCGGCTAATTCCCATGTTTCCAATGTATGAGACTTTTCAGAACTAGTCCTCTATTGTCTTTTCCAAGTTCTTCCTTCTTTCCATCTTATCGATCTACTCTTTGGATAGTAGCTGGGGTGCGGCTATGGATGTGGTAGGCAGGTTGTCCACTGAAGACCATTGTTGTATGTAATATGTTAAGGTCGTGACCTGTTCCTTGATCTAATCCTTCTAGATCTTATCATGCTTTATCAAATGCACCACCATAGCCACTGACTCCTTAAGGTGACCGACTTTCTGCTCTCTAGTGGCTGTCCCTAAGTCGATGGTGGAGATGTAACTTACCCCAGCTTGGCCAATCATAGGCATTGCTATTTGAGCTGCTTGAGACCCAAACACATCCATCGTCACCTTGGATCAGACTTTGGTCTTCTTCTCCTTCTTTCTCATGATTTGAGCTCTAGCCAAGATGGCCTCTAATCTCGCCCTTGGGTCTTTTAATATAGGGGTTTTTCATTCAAGCTACCTCTCTAACCATTCAAGCACAACAGATTTCCCCTTAGGTGAATCATGGCCATCCTCACCCTTCTCGGTCAAGGCCATGGTTTCTACTCCCTTTTCTTCTAGGGACTTTTCTTTCTTCTTGGCAGCATCTCCCTCTTCCTTGTCAGAATCTTGGATGAACACGAGGCATTTGATAGGAAGCACGATGGATAATTGATGTATGGGACTTTCTTTTTTGTCATCTCCTCTTCCTTCTTTTCCTTAGCATGTTCAATCTCATGTACATGTTCTACGAATTGCTCGACTTCAAGGCTCTTGACATTTTGGGTCCCACCCTCAATTTTGTCTTCTTGCTACCATTCTTCTTCTTCAAGGGGCGACCCTTCTTCCTCTGATTTGGTGTCCTTTGGCTACCGAGCTAGTTCTTCTTCAAGATCCTCATTAAAGGCCTGCATGATTACCCTACCACCAGTGCTACCTTCCTCGTCCCTACTCTCTGAGGAACCAGTTCCCTTCTCTTCATAGGCAACCCTATCAATTACTTGGTGCTCATATTCTGAGTGCTCATGGTATTCATCAGCCCCCTCCTCATAGGCCCCTGAGGCTTCTCATTCTCATTCCTCCCACTCCTTAGAGATTAGCATGGTGGCTTCCATAACTAGTGGCCCTGTCGATGGTTGTGAAGGCTGAGCAGTAGTGAGGGCTTGTACAAGGGCTGCTTGAAGAGTAGGATCCATTAGGATCTGGGATAGCTTAGGGGGAAGATTCTGCATATGTCACAAGAGAGCCTCAAGCATGGTGGAAATTGGAATAGGTGCTATCACAGTTTCTAGAGGGAGTGATGTGGTTGGTGACATTGCAGCAGAGGAAGGGGGCATGGTCATGGTAGAAGAGGAGTCGATAATTATTATAGACTCGACCAAAGGCGAAGGGGCAAGATGGATAGAAATGTCCACTGCCAGCAGGGATGTGACAAACTTAGCTAGAGAGGTAGGTGGCACAGTGGCAGGGGTAAGGAGAGCCAAGAGAGGTTCCAATTGATCCATACCCCTCACCTTCTCCTCCTGGGTTGAGGGCTATTCTGTGGTGCTCCCTGCTTGTTTGAGCCTTTTGGAGGGTGAGCCTCCCGCTTCTTTCCTTGCATAGACCTTGGGGTCTAGATACTGTTCTGTTTCTATCCCCTTTCTCTTCTTGGATCTGGTGATCGGAGGAGATTTGGAGGTTCCGCCGGTAGAAGTGGTGGTAGTGGCATCCTCTGTGGCACTTGGCTCATTTTTTAGCCCTTTGTAAGTCAAAATTACTCCTTATCACTTTAATTGAGCTACTTTCCCATCAACCCATTCCTTAGTATGAGCCAAGGTTGGTTTGGTTATAGTGTTGAGGTCATCGACCTCCTGGTCGTCCTAGTCAATTGATGGTATCGGCAAACTAGTGATCACAGGGTGCCTAGGGTGCATTATGGTGGTCTCACCTTCCTCAACTTGGTCCGGTATGGGGAAAGGCTAGACCTTCCTTACAAAATGCATAGTCATTCGCATATAGTGCCTTGCTCGTACCTCTTTATCATTTTGGCAATCCCCCCAAAAGTCTTCAATGTGATGGAGATGAGCAAACCCTTTTCCCAATGCCTTCCTGATGTGGCCATGCGGGTCTATCCATGGGTGAGTAGTGTGTAGGTAGAAATGGTAATCTTTTAGCTCTTTCTCGGAGTTACCAGCACACTGGGACATTTGCAATCTATACATGACTTGGCCTAGAGTCATGGGATAAGGAATCCCTACTATGTGTTTGCTGCTGAAGATTTCTTGTATGTGTTGGAGTTGCTGGGAAAGCTCCAAAAGGATGATTTGGTCATTGGGGTATCGAGGCAACCTGTTTGGCCTTTTAGTGAAGCCCTAGGAATGGATGTACGTGAACTTCAGGTACTGGATGAAGAGAAAGATGTACTACTTCAGAAGTGCCCTGGCACTGTGGGAGACCCTCTTCTCGAAGTCTCCAACAATCATTCTGATAATATAGCCAATGAAGGCATCATTTACTTTGCAGTATTCCCTTTTGAAGTTCTAGTACTAGAGCTATGGGTACCTATCATATGCCTTGAGTCTTCACCCCTGCTCCTTATCAGGTGCCACAAATAACCCATTGTACTGTCTCTAATTCACCAAGGAATAGACAAGATAGGAAGTCATATAAAATTTAGATCTCTTCTTCATGTTGATGAATTGCTCATGGAAGTAGTTGCTTATTATACCTCCCCAATAGAATGAAGTCTTTGTGGTGACATACTCATTCCCCTGAAGAATTTTCTCAACAAAGTACACCATCCATTCTTGAAAGTAGGCGGCCACAGGAAGACCCCTAACTCTGCTTAACATGGTGACCAAGTCGTGGTAATCTTCGTGGAAGTCACTATGGAAGAGTTCTTGATGAACCTTCGTAGTGCTGCCCCACTTTTCTTTGAGCCAATGCTGATTTATTACCCCTTTATAGCCTGCTAGATTACCATCCCATGCTGCTTGGCATTCCTCTATGTTGGGTACTTCCATTTCTTGAAATGTTGGAATGTGGAAGGTCTTTGTGATCCCTTCAGGTGACATGTCGGTGAGAACATTGCCCTCTCTATCAATGATTGTCCTTGTGTCGGCTTGATATTCCTCCCAACAGGCCATGACCAACTCAGGGGCCACGATAGATGGAGTGAATCCAGCAGCCTTTGCTATTCCACTTTGCCTTATCAGCCTTGCATTTTTTGTCATTGGATTAACCCTAACCCTTTGTGTGAATTCGTCAATATTGACGTGGCCTATGTTGGTATCGGTGATCTCCTTCCAATCCATGGTGGATTTTGAGTGCAGAGGCTCACCCTAGAATTGGTATTTTATTTGGTCCTTGTCCTCTTTCCCTAGAGGAGTCTTGCCTGGCCTTTTCCCTTTATCCTTCTCGACGGGTGCCCTAAAGGTTGTGCACCCGATTCTATATATTCTGCAAGCAAAGGCATAGTCAGCACAATGGATTACCAAAGCATTCATGTTAGCTGAAATATTAAAGATAAAATTCATTTTAAACAATCTATTAAGCATAACATGACCCTTTATCTCCCGATGTCATTGATCTTTTGATTGAGGGCATTTGGATAGTTCAGGCCTAGAGGGCTGGAATTCCTCGCTAGGAATGTTGTTTGGAAGGGAAAAAAGGGTAGAGGGCTCCTGAAGATTCTCTTCGGTCAAATTTTAGTACTTTGAGAGGTCATAATGAAAAGGAACGAAATTAAGCATGTGGGTTGAAGTCAGATTTCAGATTTGGGCTCATTTGGATCGGTTTGGGAGAATCCGGAAGTCCCGGGCTGGAGAGACATCTGGAGATGGCAGTTCAAAACAATAAATTGAAAATAGAATTCCTGAGATGGAACTCTGGGGTCTGGGGTTTAGAGGGCTACAGGGCGACTAACAATTTGTAACTTCACTTTTCAGCATTCGGGCCTTTGGTACCGAGAAGGAATTCATCTTTCACTGTTTGGGACGGCAAATCTTCAGACGGAAGTTCAGAGGGGGCAGCTAGGGCCCGGCGGGGTAAGGTTTCAACGAGATCTACAAGTCTTGCTGACAACCAGGAGCAAGATTGGACCTGGCATGGGCATCCGTCGTTGGATTCTATTTTTAGCTCGGTGGCGATGAGAAGGACAGAGCTTTGAGCTCAGAAGGGTGGGGCGAGAATTTCATTTGCAATGGTGAGCGAGGGAAGGAGTCCCGATCACTAGAGCCTGGCACGGATGAGGGCATTTAGAAATTTTTTATCACTTAGTTTTCAGGACAACAAATGTTGAACAGAAGTCTGGAGGTTCAGGTCCGGGTGGAGAGGAAGTCATCATTTCATGTTGACAGCTAGGAACAAGACCAGACCCAGCACAAGGGCTCGACATTCGACTTTGTTTTCAGTCCCACAGCAGTCGGAAGGGTGGAGCCCAGAGCTTGAAGGGATGGGCAAGGATTTCCCCTCAAGACAACAGATGAGGACAGGACTCCCAGGCGACAGAGAGCAGGTGGGAAGGAGGGTGTTTCTTGTTCAAGTGACATCCCAGTAGTGAACGAAGGTTCGAAGCCTGGAGGTTAGAAGGACATCAGGTAATCACCAGGAGAAAGGTGGTATCATTGTGAGGTCCTGGCGATGGACGAACATCTCCTCAATAATGAATGAAGGACAAAATCCCAAGAATGGATGTCTGGAGTCCTAGGCCTGAGAGACCTGAAGGGCACTTGTCCAATTTGAAATGCCCATAGCGAGGAGAAGGACGGACCCCAGAGCTCGGAGGGGCGAGGAGAGTTTTCTATTTCAACACAATGGCATCCAAGGTGACTTCTGAATAAGGAAGTCTAACGGCCCAGGCCCAAAAGGGGCAATTTTCGTCGGAAGGAATGCTCATTGTTTTGGTATGGACGACCAAGATAGGTCCCGAGGCCGAAGGGGATGATTTCCCTGCACGAAGAACAACCGCAGTGAGGTCGAGCTCCAGATCGGTCATGAGGG
Organism: Sequoia sempervirens; assembly: GCA_007258455.2. Taxonomy (NCBI): domain Eukaryota; kingdom Viridiplantae; phylum Streptophyta; class Pinopsida; order Cupressales; family Cupressaceae; genus Sequoia; species Sequoia sempervirens. The sequence continues at coordinate 78,692,115 of VDFB02193867.1, read as the reverse complement.
CACCCTCGAAGATTTTCTTAGGTTTTCAAAACATGGGTTTTGTGCGTTGTGCCGTATTTAATCATTTTCATGCCTTCTTAATGATTGTTATTCATTTAAATCCTTAGAAATCATGAAAAGAATGCTTAGGAGGGTGAACAAAGGACTTACCTCGAACAATCGATGTGGGGAGATGTGGGATCCACTTACGATGGATGAAGTGACGGTGAGAGCGATGAGTGTGAAGGTGTCAAAGATGGTGGACTCCTCTAGCAAGTTCTCTAATCGCTCTGCAACTCTTTCAAGTGATAACGATGAGCTCGAGCGGGTCTTTTATACCCCTAATCGTCATTAATGACCCTATTAAATGTAGGTATGGTGAGAGAAAAGTTGGTGAATTTGAAAGTCAGCAATGGCGGCAGGAGACCCGAGGTCTGACGGCTGGGGGCGTAGGATGGCGGCCGCTTGAAGATTTCAACTCGGTTGGGTCGGCGGTAGGAGAGAGAGAGTCAAGGCCCGGAGGGCAGAGTTCTGCCAAAGACTCGCCATTAGAGACAGTGGAAGCATCACAAAATTCTGGAATTAGAATTCTAGAAGATCGGGCTTGAAACACTCGACGGTAATCAAGATTTCCTACAAACTCCTCAGATGGTAAATATGGTGGCAAGAGCCGGAAGGCAGGATGCCGCCAGAGGTTCGTCGTGAGGAACGGCAAGACACTCTCAGAACCTCGAGAGTGAAACTCTGGGGTTTGGGGTCTAGAGGGTTAAATAGCCACCGAGATTTCCATAGATTGCAAACAGAGAATGAGAGTTTAGACCCTGGGGTCCAGGAGGACGCGAACCAAGCGTCGTTGGGAATGGCAAGTGCAATAGGGAAACCCGACAAGGGAATCCTAAATGCCTAGGCCCGACAGGGCTGAGGGCCATTGGGAGGGTCAAACTGCCAGAGGGACTCCATGAGGCACCAGAACATGACAAAATTAAAAGGGGAAGGTACGATCAACTAATGGTTGGACTTTAAAGCAACATTGACCATCCAGGACACCAAAAAAGGGGGCACGTAAAATGAGGCATTGACAAAATGACCTGACAAGGAAAAAAAAAGAGGGTCCCCATTCCGAATGGGGCATGTGTGCTAAGGGCACAACAAGACTCATTGACTACCCTGGGTGAATTAGTCCCTCTGCACTTTTTAAACAACATTTCTGGCATCTTTCTGGCATTTTTCTACATTACAGGTTTTTGTTCCTACATTCTATTTTAATTTCCAGATTCTCTATTTTTCATCATTTATTACATCTTAGTTTATTTGCATCATGGAATTTTCTTTCAATAAATTTTGGAATTCATTAAAATCATTGGTAGACATGTCCAATTGTGCCTTTGGATGTGACCCTAATGACATTGAGCTGCTGCATGCTCCTTCAACTCCTCATGATTTTCCTCCTCATAAAGTAGACATCATTGGAGAAGATGATGCTAGCATGAACAAGTTCTATAAGGACTACCTTGATAACTTAGAAGCTAATACAACCTTTTATCCATCCATGAACTCCGAAGATCTTCCTACTATTGCATCTCTTGATCATTTTGCATATTTACATCCTGAAATTAATGGACCTAAGGTTCCTCCCTCAAGTGGACCTAGTTCCTCTACCCAACCACACTCCAAACCCTTTTATGACCATAAAAGTCACAAACACTCCTATCAACCTTGAAGAAACATATGCTAAAGGAATTTGTATCTTAAGTAAACAAGGTTGTGACACCAAACATGAGCATGAAATCCATCAACTTCTTGAACAATAGTCAACTGATGCACATAGAACAGGATTAGGGTACCAATATATTTCCCATCCTGATAGACATCCTTTACAACCAAGGAGACTTCAGGATGCTAGTATAGTGATCTTGGATGCTCCTCCTAACTTAAACATTTTCCTTCCATGTGAACAACCACTATCCCCTTCTAATGATAAGGATGTTAGGATCCTCATGGGTCCTCCTTCTCTTCCTTCTATTCATGAACAAGGGGAATGTAGGAAACAAAAACAACTATACAAATTGAAGAAGCTAAAGTCTCCTACTCATCCACCACCTAAATGTGAAAGGAGACTTCAACTTCTTTTAAACAAAGGTCTTATACTCTTACCACCTTGAAATAGGTTGGTCATTTTTCCTAAAGATTCTCACATACCATATTGTAAATATCATTGTATTCTCAGACATCGAACAAAAGAATGTCAGACATTGAATGAGATGCTAGACAAGTATGACTTCACTGATACCGACTACTTTCCTATCATCCCTTAAAATACCATTGCCTTATCATTCCATAGTTGTAGGAATTTTCATTCTCACTATTTCATGATCCTTCCCCATCACTCATTCTTTCCTCTACACTTTGTGGGGAGCAAGACATTGTAAGCCTTGTCCTTATAATGCACTTGCCTTTTGTCCCTTAACTATGTTATTCCTTTTCCACTTAACCATTTAAGTTTGAGAAACCAATAACTCAGTTTATGGTTTAATTACATTTGCATTAATTTTCCCCTTTTGTTTTCCTTTGATGTATGTATCGTGTTCCTCGTATCATGTGTTTGATCTCTCTCTCATTGTACACTTCCTATATTTGTATCTCTATTTGTCATGCGTCTTTTCTTGTTCATTTTTTTTTGTTTTGTGTTCTCCTTTTAGGTATGCCGAAAAGCATAGAGGCACCTTATGTCTCTTCCATGTTGACCCAAAAGGTCCTTGCCTTTTTCTCTTTTCATTTTGTGTTTTCCTTTTGGGGATGACACAAAGCATAAAGACACCCTATGTCTCTTCCATGTTGACCCAAGAAGGTCCTTTTCCTTTTCCCTTTTCATTTTTGTTTTGTGTTTTTCTTTTGGGGATGACACAAGGCATTGAGACCAAAATGTCTCCTTCATGTTGACACAAAAGCTTTTTCATTTTCTTTCACCTTTCATTTTCATTTCCTTTTTTCTTGTGTTTTCCTTTTGGGGGCGATGCAAGGCATTGAGATTGTAATGTCTCTTCCATGTTGACCCAAAATAAACATTCTTTTTCTTTTGTTTTTTCTCTATTTATGTCATTCTTCCAATTCTATGTGTTTTGGGGAATGATGAGAGTTTCACGCTTTTTCATAAAAAAATTGCAACAACGAACATACTAACCCCAAATCCATAGATCCCTTGTGTGTTTGGTGTGCTCTTTTCTAGGGGGAAACTCCCTTTCTTTGTTTTTCATTTTCCCTCACATGACGCAGCCTAACTCTGCAACATATGACGTAGCATAGGGCTTTTCAAGTTGGCTCTCATGTCTTGTTTTCTTTATCCTTTTTCTTTCCTTCTCTACTTTAAAGTAATTAGTCACAAAACGATGTGTAGCAATTCCTTTAAAGTGGGGGGCATACATTACCATTAATTCATTTGCATTTTTGGTTCCTAGTGTAGCCCTAATGTTTATATGATGCATTTTTTACTTTGTGGATGATATTGGGTATGATGTCCTTCATAAGTTTGATCTATATTAGCATATTGCATTCCTTTGGTGGCCTAATGTGACACACTACATCCCCTAAGTTGTGAAAATACTATTCTTTGATTGCTCCTCTCTTGGAAACATTACGCACAATTTTCCCTAAGTGATTGACTTTGCATGAACTTAACAAAACTCCTTTGAACATCTCTCGCATTACATTTTACATTTTTTCATTTTTACATTTTGCACTTTTTCCACCTTGGATAATGCAACTTACATGACTATGGTACCTTCCTTTTGTTCATGAAATTTTTCTTTATGGTGCCTTGTTAAAGTTATCAGAAGGTATAACTTTAATATGGTTGAGTGGGAAGCCCACCTAATGGCATTAATTTTCCCCATAGCCACCTTTGTGTTTTTGATTGAATACCAGCTAGTGTATGTATCTTACCTTTTGGGATTTCTCACCCCGTGGACAATCAAAAGTTATGTGACCCTAGAGTGAGTACATTTTGGCCTTCTCACCTGGTAGACCATCATGAGTTTTGTCACCCCAAAGTGAGTATGCATTCTCTTTTTCAAAGAATCGGCCTAGATATAATCCACAACTAGTTGGACTCACGATCGAAGCTTCATCTGATTCTCAAAAATTTTGTGTTCCTCTATTCTTATGCTTAGTTTTCCATGGGATCTTCATCTTGGGGCCTTGATCATCTTTCTTGATCATTATAATTCCATCTTGCTAACATAGGTTCATTTGAACCCTCCTCTTGATGCTCATGGCTACTTTAGTGTGAGTTTGAAGCAAGTTCATCCTCTCACTAAAGTGGGGGCTAAATGTGTCATAGAAAAATAGCACCTTGTCATTTTCATGGCTTTTTAGGTCTTGTTTCATGGTGTTTGATCTATTTTCTTTGATTTTATGTTGTAACATGGCTTGACCATACATATATAGGTACTAAAATTCAAATAATGACATCTTGTGAAGGTGTTGTGAAGTGTTGTAAAACATTTCTACATTCTTCTAAAATCTTTTCATTACAATTTACCTAAAAAGCACCTTTCCATCACTAATCAACTCCTATTTTGAAGTGTTGTAAAGTCTTGTAACAAGATTTTATGCTTTTCTAGGCACAACTTCACAATTTATCCCTTTCTTATGACTTATTTAACCCCTTTATGCCCTCATATGCTTTAATTAAGTGTATTGTTGAATGTAAGCCTGAAAAACAACATTAAATACAACTTAATTCCCATCACCCATTTTCAGGTCCTAGGTGGGACCCATTTGCCATGGGTAGTGAATGAGTCCCCCTTGGCTCCAAATTCAAAATTTTTAATATTTCTTTTCAATTTTTTATTCAAAAACACTTGATGTCAGCTTGCGATGAGGTATGAACGATAAACTAAGGCACAAGATTGTATAAACAGGAAATTTTCACCTTATTTTACATCCTCCAACATTCACACATCATATTCAAGCATCTTACAACATCTCGTCAAGCATTATTCAAGCACTTTGAAGAGTTTGGTAATTTTATAGTATTTGTATGTTATTAGTTTATCATTCACTTTCATTTCATTATTTATTTAAGGGTTTGATTACCAAAAGTGGGGTTTGACCAAGGCAAACCCCTATTTGCTAACCCTCAACCATTTTTCTCCTATTCCATGTGTGTTTGCAGACCTAGGTATGTAGATTTAACAAGCTTCTTGGTGTTGAAGATTAGTGTACAAGTCAACTAGGTACTTCAAGTCAACTCATTTATATTTCAAACTTGGAGAACGTTTGCTATCTATTTCTTATAGAATTGACTTTGGTTACCCAACAATCAAAGATTTCCAGATCTTCAGTTGTAGCGTTGTCTCCTAATTTTTCATAATTTTGAGAGAGGAATGATTCACCACCAATGGTGAATGAGTCCAACCTTAAGACTCAAAATTTGAATTTTTTCAGATTCTAGATCCTGATAGTTAGAAATTAGTTTTCGACACTTTTTCACCAGTAGGAGGACTAATTTTCCAGCCTAGGCAAATGAATCCCACTGTGAAACTTTATTAATTCTATTCAACATTCACAACATTCCAAAATCATCAAATCTTGTTTAAGTGCACTCTATTTCATCCCATTTCTTTATGTTTTGCATAATTTCTTCATTTAGTTAATTGTCTACGTATCATAGTGTGTTTTCAAACTTAGTTTAAATCTTAGTTTTGCATTCATATTCAGTCATTTAAAAAATTCTTTTGAATTAGCATTTTTGGGCCCTATCTCTCTCATGTTAGGTGAAAAACCCTAGAAGAGCAAGAGAAGCACATAGGGACCAAAAATCAATAGTTTAGAAACATGGATGTTTCAGCTCTTTCAATGGGGGCCCTTGATAGGGGGACTAGAGAATCAAAAGTAGCCGAAGCAAATGATGCTCATTTAGCGTGTAGGGATACTTCACATGGCTCATTTTTGAAAATAACTAGGGGTTCATTTAGAACCAAAATATTGGGGGTCACAGATGGAGAACTCTTCTCCATAGATGGGGTAGATGAGTAACTAGAGATGAAGAGGTATAAAGAAGAGGGAATGAAACTTACTTGGGCCATAGTGGCCAAAAAATCTTGTAGAGTAGACTCCACTTCTTCTCCTCTAACCGATGAACCGATTCTACCAATATCTTGGATTTTTCTCCTCTTTACTTGGTCAAAATTGGTACATTTTGATCCTTTGGCAACCAATTCCATGGAAACTTGGCCTACGATAACAACAATTGATTTTCTTGGGGACCATTGGGTTCTTTTCCTTTCACTTTGGGCACTGACAGAGGATGTGCCTTGTGAGTCCTTTTGCCTCAATATTTTTCTTTTGTTTGATTCCTGATGTTGGGAAGCATGGTGTGGAAGCTCCTCCTATTTAATCTCATGACTAGTCTCGAGGTTACTATTGCTGGTATTGGTCTCTTCATTGTAAACCTTATCGAACCTTTCATCATGTGGCAACAGATCTCCAAATAGGGCATTGGGGCATCTCATTTCTTGTCAAAATCTCCAAAAATCTACTTTCTTCCTTTCCAATCACCCCAAGCATTTCAATTGCTTGCTGAGGGATTTACCCATTGGAAGGTTCTTTTGATGCTCCACCTACTGAACATAGAATTTCAGCCATGATAGTCATTTGAATGATATGTGGGCCAATTCGATGTATACTTTTGGCCTTTCTTGAGTTAGATTCTTCCTTGACTCAAAATACTCTCGACTCTCATGTTTCAAAGTTGAGAGGTGCTTTGTCATATTGTAGTCCCATGTGTCACAAACAAGAACCAAGCCTAAGAGCACCAATTTGTTTGTAAGCTCACCCTTTTCCTTCTACTTCACCAGTGTTATCTGATTGTCGAAAATGTTAAGGAGAGTCAAGTAAGGTCCTATCTTATTCCTTCAGGCACCATCGACATTGTCAACAAGGGTTTCCTAATGGAATACCTCCAAAGCAACAACTCTATCCATTACAAATTTTGGGATTCTAAAAGGCTCCCTAATGAAACCATGGGATCTAATAAAAGTGAAATATTCACCTAGGAAATAATCCATTAGGGTCTACGAAGTCTTCATCCATTGCAAGACCTTAGGAGAGAAGTGACCCATAGGACATGGGAAAAAATATTGAAGTACTCACCTCATAAATAAATCCACAAACTAGTAGTAATCCCATTTCCTTGAAAGTAGATGTGTTCATACCAAAATTAGATAATAGAAACCCCTTACATCGAACATAAAAAATGACAAAATTCTCTCTATAAACTCTGAATTTTAATGCAAAATCAAGAGAACCAAGAAAGAAGAATACCTGAATTTATAGTCAGTATCATAGGTTGTCAACTACTCTAGCATCCCTTCAGCTATTGTGTTAGAAAAATCATAATACTTCTATCTTTTCTCCCTTTTAAGCATGAAAGCCTAGCCCATCTAAAAAAGATGGACCTCTTCATCATCATCAAGATCATAAATCAAGCCTAGCAATGATAAAATAGATTATGTATCTTTCTTGAATTTTCTACATGCAAGAGGAAAAGAAAATTGATCTCTCTATGAAATTTTGTTTGTTTCATCCTCATAAAATTACCCCTTCTTAGTTTTGGCTTTCCAAAAACTTTCCATCTCTTCCTCGTCAAATCACTTGACACCCCAAGTTGTAGGGATACAAAACATATCCCGTATGGCTATTGTAGTAATTGTAACCTTGATCTTGTTACTGAAAATAACCCATGTCTCCTTGTTGAATCTTTTAGCACAAGCATCTACCAGCTCCAGGAACGGATGTATGACGAGCAACGTGAAATGTGGAAAACCACAATTCCAAAGTTGAGACATGAAACCTTCAACTGACCCATGTTGAATCATTCTTTGTAATGCCCCTTACCTAAGGATTTTAGTGTTAGTCACCAACTTTGGGTCAAAAATATTGTCTACAAGATCTTGCACAACCTCTCTTCTAAGACGATTATCTGGTTGGACTACTTTGGAATAATCAAATTGTCACTCTTCTGGTGTTGGGGTATTGGTGAATTAATCCCTCCCAAAGATATTTTCATAACCCAACCTTTTCGATGAGGCTCTAACGTTTCTACTAGATGTTGATGCCTTTTCCATGGCTATGCTAAGAAGTAGCAAAGAATTTCTTCAGTGAAACAACCACTCGTTGTTTTCCTACTTAATAAAATCTACGTTTGGGTACAGTTAATTCTTTTGAATGTACATGAAGTTAAGGCTCTGTCATTGTCGCTAAAAAATTAAATTCTACCATTGAGGTGATATGTGTGGATTTGGGATTCGTATCCCTTGGGAATTCCAAATTTGTTGTGAGAATGAAATTAGTACATTCTTTCTACTCCTTCATTCACAAATAAGCTAAATGCATTGGAAAGTTTGATTTTATCTATGAGAAGTGGGCTTAAGTAGGGAAACTTACTTTGAAAAGATTTGCCTATTTAATTTGTCATAACTTAATAATTTAATCAACAAATTTTCATATAAGCAAGCAAGCTAGTGCTGATTGATGAGTCTTAAATATGCTCATAGTTTGAACTTTTGATACACTTACTTTTTGTTTAAACTTGTTGATTAAAGAATTTTCGGGTGGTATCCTATAGCAATGAATTCCATATTCCTGTAGCTTGACAACTTCATTAATTACCTTTTTCACCTCCCACATGGCTGATATATGCTTATGATTTTGGATAATGGAATAGGATTAACATGTGATTAATGAATAGATGTCGTGTTACTTGTGTGTATGTTTTCCTTCGCCTCTGTCATTTATTGTAGTATTGTTGGAGGGAGCAAAAATTGATCAAGCGCAAGAATCTCAACTCTGTTGAAGAAGTCATTCCCGTAATAACTTTTTGACTGAATCTTTGGGAAGGATCTAGGGAGTGTGTAATGCTATATTTTCTCTGGGTCGTGTCGAGCAGATAGACTTTCATTTATGAATATCTATTCTGCGGATTCAGAATGTATTTATGATCATGACTTCCTCTGTTAGTTAGTTTGTTGTCTTTTTCATTTAAATAATCATTCCTCTTGTGTGAGTGAACGAGGATGAAATAGTATGCGTTAAAATTAAGTTGAATAGTAATAGATTTTTGTGTTAAGTTTTTCTTCTCAAAATAGAGTAATCGATGTATCCTAGTTCTGAGTATGAATAAAATTTGATGAAGCTTTGAGTCAACTTCTTGTGTAATCTAGTTGATGCTTGGTAAGGGGGCCCACTTAGTAAGTATTCTATAGCAAGTTGTAGTAGTTAACTGTTCATTTCATGTTGATTACTAGTTAGAGTCTATTTCTATAGATTTCAATGCAAACTCAGCTTTGTATTGTTCCTGCAACATAAAGCCAGATCACAATTTGTCCATTAATAGTAGTTGTTATGATTTTTGTTTTAACCAAATTGTGTTTGAGTTAAGAAGCTTTATGTTGCATTACTTTTAAGTATTTGTTTTCTATAGATGGTGACTGGAAACTAGTTCTTAGTGCGCATACCATGCTGCTCCATCTAAAGTATATGTTCCCTGGTTTGAAAAGTAAATGAACGACCATGAGAAGAAGTTAGTTTCCTATTAGAATGTCCAATTCCCAGGTTTAGTTCTGTTGTGAATTTTGTATCTTTTTGTGGGCATGGCCATTTTTGGCACCGTTGCTGGGGATGGTGTCAATCTAAGAACCTGTTATAGTCATTATTAGCAGTAGTTTAGTCAGTTGCTTAAGTATTTTCAAATTCTTTTCAAATACCATTTATTCTATTGCATGCATAGAAGAAGAAGAGATGCATTGGGAAGGTTCCTCCCTGAAAACCTATTTGTTTAATTACCATTTAACCCAGATGACAAAGAACCTAAGGAAAACCATTTTCTCTGATATTCCAGCAGGTTAATATGGAAAATAACCAACCTAATCCACCTCCTACTTTTGAATTTCCCATTGTTCCTCAGCAAGACACTGATAACCTCAAGAATATTCCTTCTTCACTACTTCCCAAGTTCTATGGCCTAGTTACGGAGGACCCTGAAACTTTCCCGTTTGAGTTTGATATCCTTTGTCGTAGTTATGACTATACTTTAGATGCTCACAAACTAAAGTTGTTTCCTTCCACCTTGAAGAAGGGAGCTCTCAGATGGTTCATGAGTTTGGGAAGGGGTGTTGTTGATAGTTGGGAAACCATGCAAACGAAATTCATTGAGAAATATAAGGAATATTGTAAGAGTGCTAGTAAAGGTGATGACATATTCAGAATTCAGCAGAAGGAGGATGAAATTCTTGAGGATTATATCTCTAGATTCTTGTTTTCCCTGAAAAGGAATTCAAACCATACTCTCAACGAAGACTCTCAAAAACCACTTCTTCTAAGGGGAATCAGTGATGCTTGTATAGATGCCCTGGACCTGATGGGCGGAGGTGATATAACTCAACTTCCTTGGGATGACATTAAGAAAATATGTCTCAATTACTCTCGAGAAAATGTGAAGAAAGGTCGAGGTCATCAAGCTACAATGGGCAAGTCTTCTTCCGGTGGAGTCTCCCAGATGGAGATAACAAATTTGTTGTCTTATGTCAAGCAGGATATCATTAACAATATGGCTACACAACTAGACACTATGTAAGCTCGAAAGAAACATGAGGCAGCTGAAGCAATCTTGGCCGAGTTCTATCCACATTGTAGGCAGAAGAAACAAGATTGCAGATGCAAGATGGTGGCTAATCTAGAAGCTAAGCAATTACCTACTGACTTTAAGCTAGTAGAAGGTGATGATGATCAAGTGTTCTACGTTGCACAAAGGAGACCATGGGCTCAAAGACAAGGTATGCCTCAAGACCCTTTGACTCTTGGTAATCCTTATTCTAGCTATAATAACCAATGGCAACCCTCATATGGACCATGACCACCTTGGAATACATCTCAACCAAATTGGCCTAATTATCAGTCCCCTCAATGGCAATCTCCTCAAGGAGGTTGGCAGCAGTCACAAGGACAATGGACCCCACCCCAAGGTAATTGGCAGCAGAGTCCTCAATGGAGAGGTCCTTAGCAATGGCCGAACCAGTCCCCTGGGTTCCTCCATCTTCCACATCCACAACCTTAGGCCCTCATGCCACCTCCTGCAGCAACTACCACAAATAGTGGCCCTCCAAAACAAATGCCTATGCCTACTCAGTTGTTTCCAAATCCCAATAATAAGCAACAACAGTAACCACAACAGCCCACGTATTTTGCTAAAGCCAACCAATATCAAGCTTATGCTTTAAACCTTCATGATATCCATTTGAGGTCTAGAACCATTCTTCCTACTCCACAATCACCTTTAATTATTGAGATGCCAAATTCTCCCCCTAAAGAACCTATTGTACCTACTATTCCTACTAAGAAAATGCCTATAACTGATATGGTTTCTAAGGAGCTTGTTTTGCAAAGTCAAGACAAACCACCTTTTCCTCACAGGTTACAAAGTACCGCACCTAAATCCATGTAAGAACCCACTTTTGACATTCTGGATCAGCTAAAGAATGTACAAATTCAAATCCCTTTAAACCAGGCCATTAAAGATGTTCCTATTTTTGGAAAAGCTATTAAAGAGGCATGTTTAAAGAAGCCTAGACAGAAGAAAAATGATCCCCAAACAATTCATGTCTTAGGGAAATTGGCTGATATAATGTTGGGAAATCTAGTCATTCCAAAGTACATTGACCCTGGAAGTCCTATAGTGCAAATACATATAAATGGCCAAATTATAAAAAATGTTTTGATTGACCTTGGTGCTACCATCAATGTCATGACCAAGCATACTATGGACTACTTCAACATTCTAAACATTAGGTCTACACCTACAGTCCTGCAACTTGCAGATAGCTCCACAATCAAACCTGATGGAATGGTGGAAGACGTAATTGTTACTCTTGAATCTTGGGAGTATCTAGCTGATTTTACAATATTATCTGTTAAGGCAACTTTAGGAGGATACCCAGTTATCCTAGGTAGACCATGGTTAGCAACTGCTAATGCTTTTATAGGATGTCATTCTAGATATATGATTTTTTTGATGGACAGTGCACAAAAAAATTGGCCTTGTATTCACCTGCTAGACCTCAACCAGATTTGTCCCAACCTGTTTGGCCAGATGTGGGGGAAGAAACTGAAGAAACCAATTCATTGGTTCAATTAATGATGCTTTAAACTGATCCATTCTCACAACTTCAGAATGAGGATGCCTTGCTTTTCAAATTTTGCAGTCTAACTCTAATATGGGTAGTTCATTTGATCCAAACAACAGTCATCTACAATGTTTCCTGCAACAACTAAATTTTGAGAGTTTTCTGCCTAAATTTCCTACAATTTTTCATAACTTTCTTCCACAAGAGGTACAAACATCACCTGTAGATTCTATGAGTGATCTCACGAAGCAAATAGAATTATGTCCAGGTCACTTTTTGAATATCAATAGCAAGTTGTCACAATCTCAACAGGCTATCCTATTCAAAATACTACAAGATCAGCAAAAAGCTTTTGCATGGGAATATGGGGACATGCAAGGAATAGATCCTCGAATTTGTACTCATAGGATCTATATCAAAGAAGACTGTTTACCAGTTTGGCAGCCTCAAAGAAGAATAAATCCAAAACTTAGAGAAATAGTTAAGAATGAGCTTCAAAAGTTGCTTGATGCTTGTTTTATTTATCCAATTTCTAACAGTCAGTGGGTCTCTTTGTTAGTTATTGTCCCTAAAAAAGGAGGAAAATGGAGAGTGTGTGTAGATTACAGAGAGTTGAACACTGCCACTAAAAAAAATCACTTTCCACTACCCTTTGTAGACCAAGTGCTAGAATCATTGTCTGGTAAAAGATATTTTTCCTTCCTAGATGGCTATAATGGGTACAATCAGATAAAAATTGCCCCTGAAGATCAAGATAAGACCACTTTTACCTATCCATGGGGACATTTGCTTACTCAGTCATGCCTTTTGGTCTATGCAATGCGCCAACAACATTTTAGAGAGCAATAATTAGTATTTTTGTTGATATATCTCATGACTGTATGGAGATTTACATGGATGACTTCACTACCTATGGAGTTACATTTGAAGAAACACTGGTGAATTTAGAAAAACTATTGAAAAGATGTAGAGAGCAAAATTTGTCTCTGAATAGTGAAAAGTGCTTTATAATGATGGAGGAAGGTATTGTTCTTGGAAATCATATTTCCAAGAATGGAATTTAGGTTGACCCTACTAAAATTGAAGTTATTCTGAATTTACAAACTCCTGTAAAACAAAAGGATGTCAAAAGCTTCCTTGGTCATACAGGGTATTATAGAAGGTTTATAAAAGATTTTAGCAAAATTTTCAGTCCACTATATGCCTTATTAACCAAGGAGTCTAAATTTGATTGGACGGAGGCCTATGAAAAATCTTTCCTACAACTAAAGGACTTGCTTACTAAAGCCCCTATTCTTCAAGGTCCAAAGTGGACTTTTCCTTTTCACATACATGCTAATACTTTTTATTTTGGTATAGGGGAAGTTTTAAGCCAAAAAGAAAATTCAATTGAGCATGCTATCTATTTTATTAGCAAAAACCTTCAAGGTCCTGAGCTAAACTACACTATTACAGAAAAGGAGTTGTTACCAGTAGTGTATGCTTTGAATAAATTTAGGCATTATATCACAGGTTATCAGATATTTTTCCACACTAACCATGCAACAATTAGGTATCTGATGAACAAGCCTGCCATTTCCGGTAGGTTGGAAAGATGGCTCCTGTTGTTACAAGAATTTGACATTACAATCATTGATAAACCAGGAAGAGCTAATGTCATTGCTGAATTTTTATCGAGGCTTCAAATAACTGCACTTGCTAAACATGAAGTCATTGATGATATGTTCCTTGATGAACACCTATTTTCCATTGCTATACATACTCCATGGTATGCAGACATTGCCAATTATCTAGCAGCAAGTAGAATACTAGCTCACTTTTCCCCAAAAGAAAAGAAACTATTAATTGAGAAAAGTTTTAACTTTTCATGGATTGCAAATTGTTTGTTTTACACTAGACTTGATCAAGTTATGCGAAGATGTGTAAGAGAAGATGAGACTTATGATATCTTGCATGCTTGCCATGATGAGCCATGCGGGGGACATTTTGCATCAAAGAGAACATCAATGAAGGTTCTTACAACAGGATACTATTGGCCAACATTACATAAGGATGTTGTAGCTTATACAAGGAAATTTGACAGATGCCAACGTATGGGAAGACCAACCAGGTCAGATGAAATGCTACTGTATCCACAGGTAATTGTCACCCCCTTTGATAAATGGGGAATGGATTTTGTTGGACCAATTGATCCACGATCAAATGGTAAATCATACATTCTGGTTTACATGGATTATGTAACAAAGTGGGTTGAAGTAAAGGCAATGACTCATGCTCATGATAACAAGGTTGCTGAATTTCTGTTTGAGCAAATTTTCACTATTTGGAGTTCCCAGAGAGCTAGTAACTAATCAGGGAGCTCAGTTCACATCCAATTTGATCACTACACTAATGAATGACTATAAAATCAAACATAGGAAGTCCAGCCCCTATCACTCTCAAGCCAATGGTCAAGCAGAGGTTACAAATAGGGAAATTGAGGTGATACTAACAAAGATAGTGCAACTTCATAGGAAAGATTGGAGCAGTAGACTTCCTGAAGTAGTCTAGGCCTACCGAACTGCATGGAAGACAACAATTGGGTTTACACCTTTTGAACTGCTTTATGGGAAAACGAACATGTTGCCCATTGAATTTGAGCATAAAACTTTGAGGACAACTCTTGAACTCCATATGGAAATATCTGAAGCACAGAAGGAATGTCTCCTACAGCTAAATGCTTTCGATGAAATGAGAGAAGCTGCCCTGCAGCATACAAAAGCAATCCAACAGCAAAGGAAGAAATGGCACGATCAACACATCAAAACCAAGAAATTATCTCCTGGTGATTGGGCTCTGCTCTATGATTCCAGATATCAAGAAAATCAAGGTAAGCTAACAACACGCTGGCTTGGTCCCTATGAAGTTGAGAATGTGTTTGATAAAAAATCAGTACAGCTAGCCACAATTGATCCAGTCTATTTTAAATCGCTAGTTAATGGCCACCGACTGTGGTTATATCATAAGCCAACATCAAAGGAAGAGTTCTTGAAGAAGTTTGTTTCGACTAGTCTTCCTGCAACAAAAGGCTTAGGCCTGTTTCGACTACCCATAATAAAGTTTTCTTTTTAAAGAAAACCAATTTTCTCCATTTCTTTTCATCTATTACATCAATCATTTATTTATCTATCACGTCATCCATATTGCCACTCCACCTCATTCATGCATTCAATCTTCTAGCTATCATTACATGATACGCTATTGTTCTCTATGACATTCCCGAGAACTAAATTCAAGCTATCCGAAATCTTTTCATTATCGCATAATTTATTCTTTCTGTCTATCAATTAATTGTAATGTATACATTAGCTGTAATTGCATGCTTTAATCCTATCAACATACACATGTGAGGACACATGTCGAATGCTAAGTAGGGGGTGGGGGTATTCTAATTTCAAAATTTCCTGTGCCAAATTTACGTTTGCTCAAAATAGTTATGATCTTGTACTTTCTAAAAGTACGATTGAAAAGCTATATCCTGAGAACAAGTTAACTACTTAGTTTAAGTAGTTTTTAAAACTATTTTATGCAAAACTCTAGTTGTCATTCTTGGTAAGGAAAAAGGAAAGTGTAGTAACGAAGAAGAGTCTTTTTCAAGCTTTCAACATCAGTTTGAGTTTTTATTTTAAATATTTTTTATTATGGGGGGCCAACTGGTAAGGCACGAGCCTGCAGCTCATGATGCTTTGATATAGGATCCTCAGTTAATGCAAGAATTTTCTAATTGTGGATGGTTAAATTATTTCTGGAGAATTGATTCTTTTGATGAAGAGGCCGCAGGCGAATTCTTAAGAACATTTTCAGAAAATGAGGCTACGGTTTGGGGCTTGACAGTGGTTGTGACAGAGGAAAGAATTTCAGAAGTTACTAGATTACTGACAGTGGGTGAAAATTTTCCTGTTGGAAGGGATGTTGTCTCTGCTAGAGCAGAGTTTACCCTACCAACTGATGGGCCTTTGGAAATTTCAAAGCAAGGATGCAAAAGAATGTCCCTACCTTATCCATACTCTAAATATGCCATCTTTGTTATCAGGTATTTAACTTGTGAAGGGTGCTTCTTTTACCTACATTCATATCATTTCAAATTGTTAAGTCATATGAGACATGGACTGGTAGTGAATGTTCCGAATTTCTTGTTGAACCTTTTGCAAAATCGTGCACATGAAACCCAAATCGGTAAACAAAACTCTATCACACATCATGCCCTAATAAAACTTTTGGCTGAGCGATCTTTAAGAGATGTTTCACCTCTTTCCTGGAATGAGTTTGTTGCCCAAAAAAATTCCTCAACCACCTGAACCCCCTAGGGTACTACCCACAGCCTAGAAGAAAGAAAATGAGAATTGAGTCCACAAGTACTGAAACAGAGGAAGAATCCATTGCTCCTGTAGCACCCAATCCTGCAGCTCCCATACCGACATCCTCTACCGGTGTGCAGACAAGGTCTACTACTAGGAGGGAAAAAGGAAAGACAATTATAGATGAGTCATCTGGGGTAGGGCAGACTCTTGAGTCAGACCCACATACTTGAAGACAAAATTTTTTTGCCTCATCCTCTCCTGCAAAGTCTTCCCCTGTTTCTATCTCTCCTACAGCGGCACCTGTTAATACTCCAATTTCAATTTCTTCTTCCCTTGCCGAGTCTAGATCTTCAAGACCAGCTAGGAAGAGGACTGCTAAGGAATCATCTTTTGCTACTACTTCTTATGCAAAACTACCAAGAAGGAGTTCATTGAGGAAATTGTCTAAGCCTGCTGCAACCTCCATGCAAACAGAAACTGTCATAATATCAGAGGACTCTACTAATTCAGGTCATGATAACTCCTTGGATATATCTGCAAATGTTCCACAAAGCTCCTCTGTTGTTCCTAAGGCAGCACAACCCAGTAATGTTGATAAAGGGAAAATGTCGAGTCTGGACAACTTGGCTTATGTAGCTGAGAAAATTTATGAGGAAGAACAATCTTCTCTTGTACGGCAACATGGTTTCATCTTGCAACAAGAGGATTGTGTCCTATAGCAAGAAGGTGTGCTTGAACCACCTGAAATACCTTATAATAATCCATTGCCCACTCAAGTTTGCATAGATTTAGTTGTGTATAAAAGGACTCTATTGATTGCATACTTGGAATTTCTAAAAGTTAATTTGAAGCCTGTGTCATTCTAGACTTTATGTTTTTGCCATCTTGCCAAAACTGAAGTCTAGCAAAGTTTATGGGATGAAGAAAAGAAAAAGCTACATAGGGAAATTGAAAGGCAAAAGAAAGAAATTCAAGATATGCAGAAGAAAATGGATAAAATGATGAAAACAATTGGATAAATAATGGAGTGTAGGCCGCCACCCAAAGTATATGCAACGTGCCTAAAGGAACAATTTCTTTGGTTCAAATTAATGAGGATCTCTAGAAATTTGGATCTTGAAATTGAAACAGCCAAAGAATTCTATGATGCTTATGAAGTGGCCCATAATTGGTTGAAAAACTCCATGTGTGAACTTTATTTACATGGTTATTTAATTCCTGCAGAAACTAAATGAAACCCCCTTCTTTATATTGGTGATATTCATCTAAGAGCACTTATGTCTTGGGCTGGAAATGAGGTCGATTATGGGAGACAATTGGAAACTTATGAAGAAGCAGAAAGAGATGAACCTGTTCTTCTAAGAGCTAAGAGTTCAGATCCACACACTTTTTTTAGAACATGGCTTAAAGTTACTTATGGATCGAATTACCCTCAGGAAAGAGAAAAAAATTTTGATATCAGAAAATAGGTATACAATGAGTTCAAATAACATAAATATATATTTTGGAAACTTTCCTCTTCTAGGATTGAGGCAAGGTGGGAGAAATTGACAGTTTCTCTAAGAAGGATAGAGCCTCACAGCCCATTGAACTTCACAGCAGCACTCAGGAGATTAGAAAGGTACATGCAATTGGGTTTGCAAAGTAGATTTGAATTATGGATGCCACTGAACTTCCAACCTCTAAATTTAATATGGACGCTCTATCCTTACCAAGCCAAGGAAATTAATCAAGAAATAGAGAAGCATAGATATGAAAGATGGGAGTTTACCAGATGTTTTTACTACAAGTTTGAAACTTCATTGAAAGGTCATGTTTCTCCAACAAATTTCAGGGAAATAGCAAGGAAATTCAATGCTAGAGGACCAACATTATGCTAAGTAGGGGGAAAAATGATGAGCCTTAAATATGCTCATAGTTTGAACTTTTGATACTCTTACTTTTTGTTTAAACCTGTTGATTAAAGACTTTTCGGGTGATATCCTATAGCAATGAATTCCATATTCCTGTAGCTTGACAACTTCATTAACTACCTTTTTCACCTCCCGCATGGCTGAGATATGCTTATGATTTTGGATAATGGAATAGAATTAACATGTGATTAATGAATAGATGTCATGTTACTTGTGTGTATGTTTTCCTTCACCTCTGTCATTTATTGCAGGATTGTTGGAGGGAGAAAAAACTAATCAAGCGCAAGAATCTCGACTTTGTTGAAGAAGTCATTCTAGTAATAACTCTTTGACTGAATCTTTGGGAAGAAGCTTTAACGATCCTTTGATCTAGGGAGTGTGTAATGCTATATTTTCTATGGGTCGTGTCGAGCAGATAGACTTTCATTTATGAATATCTGTTCCAAGGATTCAGAATGTATTTATGATCACGACTTCCTCTGTTAGTTAGTTTGTTGTCTTTTTTATTTAAATAATCATTCCTCCTGCGCGAGTGAACGAGGATGAAATAGTATGTGTTAAAATTAATTTGAATAGTAATAGAGTTATGTGTTAAGTTTTTCTTCTCAAAACAGAGTAATCGATGCATCCTAGTTCTGAGTATGAATAAAATTTGATGAAGCTTTGAGTCAACTTCTTGTGTAATCTAGTTGATGCTTGGTAAGGGGGCCCACTTAGTAAGTATTCTGTAGCAAGTTGTTGTAGTTAACTGTTCATTTCATGTTGATTACTTGTTAGAGTCTATTTCTATAGATTTCAACGCAAACTCAACTTTGTATTGTTCCTGCAGCATTGGGAATCCATCCTTGTGTCTATTCCTGCAACATAAAGCCAGTTCACAGTTTGTCCATTAATAATAGCTGTTATGATTTTTGTTTTAGCCGAGTTGTGTTTGAGTTAAGAATCTTTATGTTGCATTACTTTTAAGTATTTGTTTTCTATAGATGGTGACTGGAAACTAGTTCTTAGTGCAAATACCGTGCTGCTCCATTTAAAGTATGTGTGCCCTGGTTTGACAAGTAAATGAATGACCATGAGAAGAAGTTAGTCACCTATTGGAATGTCCAATTCCCAGGTTTAGTTCTAATGTGACTTTTATATCCTTTTGTGGGCGTGACCACTAATGATGGCAAAGCACACATGGCGATGATCGACCTACATGAGAATTTACTCCCAATGCCCAAATTTATTTCTCAAGGCCTTTATTATATTTTCTGTACAATTTGTCTCTTGCCCTTTCGTTGCTTAAATATTTTCTCCATTGTTGTTTGGTCAAAAATAGATTTTCCTTTGGATGGGTTCACTGGTGCATCATTTCTATAAATAGCTATTCCACCTTATTACAATATTCATTTGAAAAATATCTTTTAAGTATAGCAAGCTTTTCTTGCTATCTCCCATTCTGCTAGCCTTAGCTTTTATTGCTATCATGCCGTCTAGTCTAGACACTCCTATTCGGCTCCTTCCATGAAGGCCGCAATACACTTTCACTGGTAAAATTACCTGTGACAAAATTAAGTTCCCGTGAAGAAGAATGACAACCTCACTATCATTGTGTCCAAGTGGGTCCTCGACAAAGACTATTTAAAGGATGAAAACTAGTCGTGGTGCAAGTCCAATGCCATCTCTCACTTTTTGGCCTCCCTTCTCGGCCTAGACATAGCCAAGCCTTGGATAATTGTGCTATTCCAAGCCATGTTCAACTCCATGTACTTGCATGGGCTCGATGAAATTGTGCAAGTGGCCATCCTTGGTGTCGATATTTCAAATGCCATGGACCTTTGCAGGCACGTTAATTATCAAGAGGACATGGTTTGGATACCCTTCCATACCGAATTTCAACCATGCATTTTGAGAGGTATCACGTGCTATCTCATCCTATGGCCACCTTCCTTCTGAGGTAGTTTGGCATGGAGAGTGTTAGTGGGCTTGACTGGAAAAATCACTTTGATTTCCTAGTGTACAACCATAGGAATGAGGACTAAAGTCGCTAGTGTGCTGGGCTTGCATGTGTTGTTTTGACCCCTTTTCACCCTATCAAAGAAGAAGAATAAGAAAGAAAAGAATAAGAAGAAGAAACTAATGAAGAGCCACTTTTGACTACTTAGCGATGATTGGAGGCTGATGAATCTTACTACTTTTTTCTCACTACCTCTCCTTTTTTCTTTTTCACAATATAGCTCTTTTTGGGTTTTTAAAAGAAGCTTCAACGTCTCTCAAAGCCTCAGGCTCATAATATAATGTAATTTTTTCAATGAATATAATATAGTACCTATTTTTTTCTTCCAACGTTATTCTCATGGATTTATTCTCAAAACTAAATCGTATTTTACAAAAAAAAATTACATATGGTACATAATTATGAATTTTTTAAAGAACTTGCACATTTTAATTGAACAATTTTAGATAAATACCATTCACTGGTATACCTAGAATGTTACCCTCTATCTCTTCTAGCTCATACGCATTATTTTCCTTCACGTGTTGATATAGAAGGATCCCTTCCATAGTGCTTCAAATTTTGTATGTTGTCTTGGTTTCACAATGCATTCATCGCACTTTAGTACCAGGCTTCCTTCCCTCAAATCTAGGTTGGAGTTCTTTCTATTGAAAATTTGGTTTACTATCTGTTGGTGACTGATCATGGCTCCATAATCTTTTTCTCTATCTTCCTCAAGTTTGAGGAATTCTACCAATCTTACTTCCATTCTGTCGATTTCTTTGATCTCTAGGGCTTTTAACAGTTGCAAGGTGGGGTTCTCTATGGAGACAGGTAAAACAACCTCTTTCCCATATACTAGTTCATAAGGGGAGGCCTTCAAGATCTACCTGGGTATAATCTTTTCTACCCACAGAGCAACTTGCAAGTGCTTGTGCCAATCCCTTTGTTGCTCTGACCTAATGCACTTGATTAACCTAATTAGGTTTTTGTTGGTCAACTCTACTAACCCATTTCATTGTGTATAGTAATTTGATGAAGTTTTAAGGTAAACCCCATGTTTGATAGTGAAATATGATATCCTTGAACCCATAAAATCCCATGCATTGTCAGATATGATGGTTTTTGGTGAACCAAATCTCATTACCAGTTCTTCAAGGAAGTTTACAATCTAGCCTTCTATAGCATTTTTTAGGGCAACCGCCTCCATCCACATTTTGAAGTAGTTAGTCACTATAAGGATCCACTTATGGCTAGCATTGGGAATAGGATTTATCATCTTGATGAAATCCAAAACCCATTGAGAAAATTGTTCCTCAGTCACAATTAGGCTTAAAGGAAAGGAAAAATTATTTCTTTTTCCAAAAAAATATTGGCACTAAGTAAAATTTTGCATTGAATGGTGTGAGTCAGAAAACATAGAGGTCCAATAATATCCTACTCACATTATCTTTAAGGCAGTAGTCTTGGAAAATAAATTTCCACTCTCAGGACTGCTTTGAAATTCATTAAGAACTCTTTCTGCCTGTGGTTTATTCAAGCATCAAAGTAGGACACCATCATAATTCCTTTTGAATAAGATACCTTCAATTAATACATACTTGTTGCATTGTAGTTGATAGTATCACCTTTTGTGAGATGGAAGGTTCGTCGGGTACTTTTCATTTTGCATATACTATGTTCGATCTGTCACCCAAGACTCATTGGACTAGAACTAGTTTGTGTAGACTTGATTAGTCTCATTCTCAGCTAAGGAACTTGATTCTTGTGCAAGGTATTCACAAAGACCTCTTCCCCAAAATATCTTGGTTGGTTTAATATCCACATCATATTCCAAGATCTTAGCAATTGAGTTAGCCCTTTTTTTAGTTATCTCACCCTCAATGATATACACCTGCATACTGGGATGTGAATGAGAATGTTGATTCTATTGGCCAAAAACCAAGTCTTAGAACTTCTTTAGGCTTTTAAAAATAGCAAAATCCTAATTTTGAACAAAGTTATACCTAGCTACATATCCTTTAATACTTCTTGAGTGAAATGTAATGGGATACTCTCCATTATTTCCTTCATCCTTCTAAGTGAGTACCGAAGCTATGTTATATTGGCTGTTGTGTACATATAGTACAAAATCCTTGGAAAAGTCTAGGTTAGCAAACACCGGGGCAGCGAAAATAGCTACTTTTCCTTGGGGGTCCATTTGAACATTAGTTTCTTTTTGAGCATCAGAGTGATAGGTCTCGCAATGCCTACAAAGTCTAAAATGAGTTGGAGGACAAAGTTGATCTTCCCTGGAAAATAATTGAGCCCCTTTTGATTCATTGGTAGGGGAAACTAGATTAAATATCTCACCCTTTTTAGGTCTATCACTATTCCTTCCTTCAATACCTCAAAACCAAGTAGCTTTCCTTGGGGCACTTCGAAAACACATTTCTTGGGATTTAAGGAAATACTGAAATGTTGAAATTTCTGGAAAACCATTACCAGGTGATCATCCTTTGACTTTGAAAAGACCATTAGGTCATCTAGATTTATTAAAATAATCTGATTAATTAATCCTCTAAAAGCAATATCCATTACTCACTAAAAAGTAGCACTAACATTTGAAAGTCTAATTTTTTTTTTGAGTATGCGTACATTCCTCACTTAGTAGTAAATGTTTTCTTATGTTGGTTACCTTCCTTTACATATACCTAGTTATAATGTAAGAAACCATCGAACAATGAAAACATCTTCGATCTGGCTATAGTCTGGAGGATCTACTCCATTGATGGCAAAGGGTAGTGATATTTTAGCGAGGATTTATTCAAACCTCTGAAATCAATAGAGAGCCTAATATCACCATTCTTTTTCTGAACCAATACTAGATTAGACACCTAGGTGGAATGTTTAATCAGATATATGATCCTTTATTCGATTAATTTGGTGACCTCTTGTCCCATCAACACTTTGACCTTCAGATTAACCGACCTTTGTTTTTTTCGAACAGGCTTTGACCCTTTGGCCAAGTCAATAGTATGTTGATTATTCCTAGATCATACCCACTAAGATTGTCATGTGTCTAGGCTACAACCCCATCATATCTAGAAAATAGATCCCTTAGTCTTTCCTTATCCTTCTACAAAATGTCCCTTTTGACCTTTAACTTTTTTCCGCTTCCAACATCAAGCTCTACATAATCCCTCACGTCCACAGTGAACCTTTGTTTTCTATTTCTTGCATTCTCAGAGTCAAAAATATTTTCAAGGGAAATTAAACCTTTAGGAAGCTTATTTCCTTTTAACTAGATAACTTGCCCTTCAGGAGATTCTATTTTTGGCTGTGAATGGTCAGAAGCTCTTCCTTATTTTTGTAAAAAGGCATCAATTTGTATATCATCCTCAAATACTTACGATTTTTGATCATTTTCAAGAATTGTTGGTCAGATGATGATCTATATTGCATTCTACTTCATTGTTGAATCATAAACTAGTTCAAATTGTGAACCAATTGAAGCCATCCCATCAATGACACTATTTTGAGATCGGGGAATGACTTGTATATTAGAAGCTTTAAAAATTTCAATCAGATCCCATATCTGATGTTTGTACAACTTCATTCTTATATTCTTCCTAGTCGCTTTCCCATAAACCTAGCTCAGAACTAACTCCAAATATTTGAATGCTTGCATTCTCTTTACACATATTCATTCTTTTAGAATCAGACCGTGAACCAAGGCTTCATATTCCACATCATTGTTTGAGTATGGGAATTGAAAATCAAAAGCATTGGTGGTCTTTGATCCTTTCGGGGATGTTGAGAAGTTGTTGAATATGTTTTAACATTGTTGACATTTATGTCAAAACCTTGGATCCAAAACGATGTGCTTTGAATGATGAACATACTTAATCTATCGTATCATATGCTACAATGTCAAACAATGTGGATATTATCCTTGATCCATATATGATAGTACTTCTTTTTGGGACATCTATTGAATTTAGTTAATGTAGTATAATAAAGTCTAATCTTTTGATGTTGGCAACTATTCTCAAAGCTTACTCTAGGTAACCTTGCTATCTAGAACTTCATGGAACATGTTGCAAGTTTTGTATGTCAAATTGTGGTTCTTCGGTTGACGTTGAAATTGGTAATAATCAATATTTGGTCTTGGTTGTGAAATTCTCATTGGATCTAGAATATATTTCATATAATTTAGAGTTTGCTATATTTTTGAAATTATGTCATCTTATGTTTGACCCATCTTTGGTCCCTTAGTAACGCGGCAAGAAGATCTTTTTGTGTGACCTATCTTTTGGGTCTGGTGTTAATGTGCAAGGTCTTATTGAATATCTTAAGGTTGTTCTTCATGCCAGCATTCCTTATGGTGATCTAAATTCAAATGGTGCATGACTTAATTAGAATACTATGAAGATATTATGTGTGGCCGACTTATTTTTGTTCTAGGAGTAAATATATATATAAAGAACATATTTTTAAATGAAGACATAGAAGTATGTTTGTCGTAGAAAAATGGCCCCTTGTCATTTTCATGACCTTTTAGGTCTTGTTTCATGGTGTTTTATCTATTTTTCTTTGATTTTATGATGTAACATGGCTTGAACATGGATATTTAGGTACTAAAATTCAAATAATGGAGTCTTGTGAAGGTGTTGTAAAGTTTTGTAAACAAAATTTACACTCTTCTAGACTCTATTCAATACAAGTCACCTAAAAATCACCTTTTCATCACTAATCAAGTCCTATTATTAAGTGTTGTAAAGTCTTTTAACAAGATTTCATGCTTTTCTAGGCACAAATTCACCATATATCCCTTTCTTATGACTTATTTGACCCCTTTATTCCCTTATAAGGCTTAATTAAGTGTATTTTGGAGTGTAATCTTAAAAAACAACGTTAAATGCAAGATAACTCCCAACACCCATTTTCAGGTCCTAGGTGGGACTCATTCACCATGGGTGGCAAATGAGTCCGCCTTGACTTCAAATTCAAATTTTTTAAAATTTCCTTCCTGGTTTTTATTCAAAAACACTTGATGTCGGCCTGTGATGGGGTATGAATGAGTTACTAAGGCACAATATTGTATAAATATGTGATATTCACCTCAATTTACATCCTCCAATAATCACTTATCATATTCAAGAAATCTCAAGCATTCAAGCAACTTACAACATCTTATCAAGCATTATTCAAGCACTTTGAAGCATCCATTGACCTTACTTCAAATTTGCATTATTAAGGGTTTGGAAAATTGATAGAATTTATGTGTTAGTTTATCATTTTCTTGCATTCAATTATTTCATTAAGGTTTTGATTACCAAAGTGGGGTTTGACCAAGGTAAACCCCTATTTCCTAACCCTCAAAATAATTTCCCCTCTTGCATGTGTTTGCAGACCTAGGTATGCATATTTAAGAAGCATTTTGGTGTTGAATATTGGTCAACAATTCAACTAGGTTCTTCAAGTCAAATCAATCATATTTCAAGCTTGCAGTTCAGGTATTTTGTCTGTTTCTTGTAGAATTAACTTCGACAACTCGACAAGCAAATATTTTGAGATTTGGTGTTGCAAAGTTGTCTCCTAATTTTTCAAAAATTTTGGAGAGCACTTATTTCCTACCAATGGCAAATGAGTCCCACCTTAGAACTAAAAATATAAGCGTTGTCATATTCTGGATCCCGACAGTCATAAACCTTTTTCTCACACTTTTTCATTAGTAACAAGACTAATTTACAATCCTGGGTGGATGAGTCCCACTATTGATTTTCTGAGATTCCATATAGCATTTCAAAGATTCCATATTCCTCAAATATTTCCTAGGTGCACACTGATTTAATCCATTTCTTCTTGTTTTGCAATTATTCATCCATAGTTCATTATTTTGTATATCACATTATGTTTTCCAACATAGCATAAATCTTAGTTTTACATTCAAATTCAATCCTATAGATCACTTAATTTCATTTATTATACTTCATTTAGCTTAGAAAACATCTCACATAGCATAATTTGAATGAACCCTTAGCATTTTTGGGCCCTATCTCTCTCTTTTTAGGTGAAAAACCCTAGAAGAGCAAGAGAAGTCCATAGTAACCAAAAATTTAGGGTTCTTTTGGTGAACCTAAATTTTGAACACTTTGCATTTCTTATTTCATTCACCTATTGCATCCTATATTACATTTGCATCAACTTTCAATTAGCACATTGTTTTTTTTTTGCATTCTAGGCCTTCTCATATTGCATTAGTGAAAGCTTTGTTTAGGTTTTGATTTTTGCATCACATATCATTGAAAAAATAGAAAATATGCATTTTGCATCCTTAATTGCATTCTAGAAAGCATTTGAATCATCTTAAAATTTCTGAAAAACACGAAAAAAAATGCATACTAGGACTCATTCACTACCCTAGGCGAATCAGTCCCTCTACACTTTTTAAACAATATTTCTAGCATTTTTCTGTCATTTTCCTACATTCCAATTTTCTATTCTTGCATGCTGTTTTAATTTCCAAAATCTCTTTTTTTCATCATTTATTGCATCTTAGTTTATTTGCATCATGGCATTTTTTTTCAATAAGTTTTGGAATTCATTAAAATCATTGGCAGACATGTCCAATTGTACCTTTGGTTGTGACTGTAATGACATTGAGCTGCCTCATGCTCCTTCAACTCCTCATGATTGTCCTCCTCATAATGTAGACATCATTGGAGAAGATGATGTTAGCATGAACAAGTTCTACAATGACTGCCTTGATATCTTAGAAGCCAATGTAGCCTTTTATCCCTCCATGAAGTCACAAGATCTTACTACTATTGAAACTCCTGATCACTTTGCATATTTACATCCTGAAATCAATGAAGGACATAAGGTTCATCCCTCAAGTGGACCTAGTTCCTCTAAACAAACACACTCACAACCATCTTACAATCACAAAGTCACAAACACTTCCATAAACCTTGAAGAAACATATGGTAAAGGCTTTACTATTTTAAGTAAACAAGGTTGTGACAAAAAACATGAGCATGCCATTCATCAACTTCTTGAATAAAAACCAACAGAAGAAAACACAACAGGACTAGGATATCAAGATCCTTCTCATCCTAATAGACCTCCTTTTCAACCTAGGAGACTTTGGGATGTTGGTACAATGATCTTTGATGCTCCTCCTAACTTGAACATTCTCCTTCCACCTAAGAAAATATTCTCTCCTTCTAATAATAAGGATTCTAGGAACCCCATGGGTCCCCTTCCTCCTATTCATGAACAAGGAGAATCTAACAAGCAAAAACAACCTTACAAACTGAAGAAACTCAAGTTTCCTACACATCCTCCACCTGAATGTGAAAGGAGACTTCAATTAATTTTAAACAAAGGCCTCATACTCTTACCACCTTCAAATAGGTTTGTCATTTGTCCTAAAGATTCTCACATACCATATTGCAAATATCATCATGTTTTTGGACATCGAATCGAATAATGTCGGACATTGAATGAGATACTGGACAAGTATCACTTCACTAATACTGACTACTTTCCTATCATCCCTTAAAACACCATTTCCTTATCATGCCATAGTTGTAGGATCTTTCATTCTCACTATTGCATGATCCTTTCCATCATCACCCTTGGCTTCATGATTTTTTTTCCCTTTGTGGACACAAGTAGTTAGATTTTTTCATTGTAATGCACTTGTGTTTGTCTCTTAACTATGTTATTCATTTTCCACTTACATTTTTAAGATTGAGAAACCAATAAATTAGGAAATGGTTGACTTACATTTGCATTACTTGTTCCTTTTTCTTTCATGTGTGTATCATGTTCCCCCATAATGTTCACTAATGTTTCTCTCTCATCGTACACTTCTTCCATTTGTATTTCTATTCTTCTATTTGTCATGCATTACCTTTTTCAGTTTTTTTTTCTATTTTCTTTTTGGGGATGATGCAAAGTGTTGAGATGCCCTATGTCTCTTCCATGTTTACCCAAAAGGTCCTTGTCCTTTTCTCTTTTTGGTTTTGTGTTTTCCTTTTGGGGATGACGCAAAGTGTTGAGATGCCCTATGTCTCTTCCATGTTGACCCAAAAGGTCCTTGTCTTTTTCTCTTTTTTGTTATGTGTTTTCCTTTTGGGGATGATGCAAAGCATTGACACCAAAATGTCTCCTTCATGTTGACCCAAATCCTTTTTCGTTTTCTTTCACCTTCTTCATTTTCATTTCCTTTTGGGGATGATGCAAGGCCTTGAGACCACAATGTCTCTTCCATGTTGACCCAAAAAAGACTTTTTTTTTCTTTTGTTTCGGTCTCCTTGTGTCATTCTTCTAGTTCTATGTGCTTTGGGGAATGATGACAGTTTCAAGATCTTTCATAAAAATATTGCAGCAACGAACATGCTGACCCCAAATCCATAGATCCATTATGTGTTTAGTGTGCTCTTTTCTGGGGGGGGGGAAACTCCCTTTCTTTGTTTTTCATTTTCCTTCACATGACGTAACCTTACTTTGAAACATATGACTTGGCATAGGGCTTTCCCAGTTGGCTCTCATGTCTCATTTTCATTTTTTCATTTTCTTTCCTTTTCTACTTTAAAGTAAGCTCATAGAACGATGTGTCACAATTCATTTAAAGTGGGGGGCATACATGACCATAATTCTCTTACATTCTTGGCTCCTAGTGTAGCCTTATCATTTATACAATGCCTTCGTCACTTTTTGGATTACATTGGGTGTAATTTCCTTCATAAGTGTGATCTATCTTAACATATTACATTCATCTTGGTGGCTTGATGTGACACATTGCATCCCCTAAGTTGTGAATATAATATTCTTTGATTGGTCCTCTCTTGGAGACATTACACACAATGTTCCCTAAGTGATTGACCTTGCATGAACTTAACAAGACTCCTTTGAACATCTTTCGCATTCTACATTACATTTTACATTTTACATTTTTCACTTCTTTCCACCTTGCATAACACAACTTGCATGTCTATGGTACCCTTAATTTTTTTTCATGAACATTCTTTTGCCTTGTGGCACCTTGTTAAAGTTATCAGGAGGTATAAGTTTGATATGGTTGAGCAAGAAGCCTACCTAACATCATGACTTTTCCCCATAGTCACCTTTGTCTTTGTAAGTACATGCCAACTAGTGTATGTATCTTACCTTTTTGGGCTTTCTCACCCCATGAACGGTCAAAATTTTCGTGGCCGCAGAGTACATTTGGGCCTTCTCACCTGACGAACCATCATGTGTTTTTTTGCCCCAGAGTGAGTATACATACTCTTTCAACCTAGATCTAATCCACAACTAGTTGGACTAATGATTGAAGCTTCATCTGATTCTCAAAACTTGTGTGTTCCTTTGTTCTTATGCTTAGTTTGGCATGGGATCTTCATCCTGGGGGAATGATCATCCCTCTTGATTATTGTTATTCCATATTTCTAACGTAAGTGCATTTGAACTCTCTTCTCGATGTTCATGGATAATTTAGTGTGAGTTTGAAGTAGGTTCATCCTCTCTCTAAAGTGGGGTCTAAATGGGCCATAGAAAAATGGCCACTTGTCATTTTCATGGCCTTTTAGGTCTTTTTTAATGGTGTTTGATCTATTTTTCTTTGATTTTATGGTGCAACATGGCTTGAACATGCATATTTAGGTACCAAAATTCAAATACTGGCATCTTGTGAAGGTGTTGTTAAGTGTTGTAAAATGTTTGTACACTCTTCTAGACTCTATTCATTACAATTCACCTAAAAATCACCTTTTCATGACTAATGAAGTCCTATTTTAAAGTGTTGTAAAGTCTTATAACAAGATTTCACGTTTTTCTAGGCACAATTTCACCATTTATCCCTTTCTTATGACTTATTTGACCCATTTATGCCCTTATAAGGCTTAATTAAGTGTATTTTTGAATGTAAGCCCGATAAACAACATTAAATGCAAGACAATTCTCGATACCCATTTTTAGGTCCTAGGTGAGACCCATTCACCATGGGTGGCGAATGAGTCCCCCTTGGCTCCAAATTCAAAATTTTTAAAATCTCCTTCCAGATTTTTATTCAAAAACACTTGATGTCATCCTGCGATGAGGTATGAATGGGTTACTAAGGAAAAAGATTGTATAAATATGCAATTTTCACCTTATTTTACATCCTCCAACATTCACATATCATATTCAAGCAATCCCAAGTGTTCAAGCATCTTACAACATCTTATCAAGCATTATTCAAGCACTTTGAAGAATCCATTGACATTACTTCAGATTTGCACCATCAAGGGTTTTGTAAGTTGATTGTATTTGCATGTTGTTAGTTTATCATTCTCTTGCATTTCATTATTTTATTAAGGGTTTGATTACCAAAAGTGGGGTTTGATGAAGGAAAACCCTTATTTGCTAACCCTCAACCATTTTTCCCCTCTTGCATGTGTGTTTGTAGACCTAGGTATGCAAATTTAAAAAGAATTTTTGTGTTGAAGATTGGTCAACAAATCAACTAGGCACTTCAAGTCAATTCAACCATATTTCAAGCTTAGAGAAGGTATTTTGTCTATTTCTTATAGAATTAACTTCAACAACCCGACAAGTACATATTTCCAGATCTTGTGTTGCAGAGTTGTTGATGAGCTTAAAAAATGCTCATAATTTGAATGTTATGATAAACTTTTAATGTCTTTACTTTTGTTATTTCATGACTGTTGAAACCTTTTATGGGGATATCCTGTAGCATAATACTTTCATATTCCTGCAACTCATTGTGTTGACTTGATTGCATTTATTGCCCCGTTGACTCCCTAAAATGGCTGGTATATCGTATACAGTTTTTGAATGATGAAGTAGATTTAAAATGTGTGATTAATGAATAGATATCGTGTATGTGCCATATGCCTTTTCTCTCGCATCTGTTACCTTTTGTTTCACAGGTTGTTGAAGATTGATCGAGTCAAGTGCAGCCAATCTCGGGCTTGCAGTAAAGTCCATTTCTTGCACGACTTCGAGGAAGCTCCGGTGAAGACTCTGTGATCGAAACCATGGGAAAGAATTTTAATGACAGTCAATCTAGAAAGAGTGGAGTGCTAGATTCTCTTAGAATTGGGTTGAACGCATAAATTCATTATGAAGTTTGATCCTTGATTCATGGATACACTTTACTTTCACATCTTTCTTTGATAGGGTTAGTTAGTTAGTTGCTCCCCTATTTTTAAATAAATTTCTCCTCCTGCGCAAGAAAGAAAAAGGGGGATGATAGTTACAAAAAGTTAGAGGCATAGTGATAGCAGATATCATATAAGAGTCAGTATGATAATGAGAAACATAATCTGTATGATCAAAGACAGAGTTTGTTGTTAGTTTCCACATCAACAAAGCAATGTATACCATTCTATTTTTCATGAATAAAGTTCAATGAAGTTTTGAGTTTAGCATCTGTGTAATCGTTAGATGCTTGCTAAGGGGGCCCACTTAGTAAGTATATGTAGCTAGCTAGTTAGTTGTTATTTTCTGTTGATCTTCAGTTAGCTTTCATCTTTTGAAGTTTTTATACAAACTCAGTCTTGTACTGCTCCTGCAGCATAAGACCAGTTTATGGTTTGTGCTTCAGTCGTAGCTGTTATGATTTATGTTTTAATCAAAGCATAGCTGAGTTAAAGAACATTGCATTACCTTTCTGTAGCATGGATAGAATTCCTTTCTAGTATTTATTTCTGCTAAGATTTGACCAAAACTAGTTCTTAGTGCATATATTTTGCTGCACCATTTAAAGTATACGTCCCCTGGTTTGACAAGTAAATGAACGTCCATAGAGAGATATAAGTCACCTGTTGGAATGTCCAATTCCCAGGAAAGGTTTTACTATGATTTTCATATCCTTTTGTGGGCGCGGCCATTTTTGGCGCCATTGTTGGGGATGGCATCCAGCTAGGAATTTGTTAGAGGTCATCTTTCACATTAGTCTAGTTTGTTAGTTAAAAATTTTCAAAATTTTTCAAGCCACCACTCACCATATTGCATGCATAGAAGAAGAAGAGACACACTGGGAAGGTTCCTCCCTAAAAATCTGTTTATTGAACTACCATTTGACCCAGTTGACAACGAACCTGAGGAAAATCCATTCGCTCTGTTATTCCAGCAGCCAAACATGGCAAATAATCCACCTAATAATCCACCTCCTGCATTTGAGTTTCCCATTGTTCCCCAACAAGATACCAACAATCTTAAAAACATTCCCTCTTCCTTGCTTCCAAAGTTTTATGGCTTGGTTACGGAGGACCCAGAAACTTTTCTGTTTGAATTTGATGTCCTCTGTCATAGTTATGACTACAACACAGAGGCTCATAAACTGAAGCTATTTCCTTCAACCTTGAAGGAAGGAGCTCTCAGGTGGTTCATGAGTCTGGGAAGAGGCGTTGTAGATAGTTGGGCAGCCATGCAGATGAAATTTCTTGAAAAGTATAAGGAATATTGTAAGAGTTCCAGCAAGGGTGATGACATATTCCGAATTCAGCAAAAAGAGGATGAAAGTCTGAAAGATTACATTTCCAGGTTTTTATTTTCACTAAAAAGGAACTCAAACCATACTCTTAATGAGGACTCACAGAAACTACTCTTTCTAAGGGGAATCAGTGATTCCTGTATAGATGCCCTGGACCTGATGAGAGGAGGTGATATAACCCAACTACCTTGGGATGATATAAAGAAAATATGTCTTAACTACTCTCGAGCAATAGTTAAGAAAGGTCGAGGATATCATGCTATAGTGGGGAAGTCTTCTTCTAGTGGAGTTTCTCAGATGGAGATGAAAAATTTGCTATCTCATTGCAAGCAGGACATCGTTAATAATATGGCTACACAACTAGACACTCTGCAAGCTCGAAAGAAACATGCAGAAGCTGAGGTAGTTTTAGTCTAGTTGTGTCCATACTGCAGAAAGAAGAAGCGTGACTGCAGATGCAAGATGGTGGCTAATTTGGAAGCTAGGAAACTACCTACTTACTTCAAGCCAGTAGAAGGTGATGATGATCAAGTGTTCTTTGTTGCACAAAGGAGACCATGGGCCCAAAGACAAGGTATGCCTCAAGACCCTTTAACTTTTGGTAATCCTTATTCTGGCTATAATAACCAATGGCAACATGCATATGGATCACCACCACCCTGGAATCCACCTCAATCAAGTTGGCCTAATTATCAGAACCAACAATGGAAATCTCCTCAAGGAGGTTGGTAGCAGCCACAAGGGCAATGGACCCCACCTTCAAGAAATTGGCAGCAAAATCCTCAATGGAGAGGGCCTCAGCAATGGCAAAACCAGTCCTCTGGATTCCTGCAGCTTCCATAGCCACAACCACATGCCCTCATACCACCTCTTGCAGCAACTGCCATAAATCCTGGCCCTCTGAAGCAAATGCCTATGCCTGCCCAACCATTGTTAAATCCGAATAATAAGCAACAGCAGTAGCCACAACAACCTGCATATCTTGCCGAAACAAACCAATATCAAGATTATGTCTTAAATGTTAATGGCATCTATTTGAGGTCTGGAACTACTTTACCTGCTCCTAAACCACCTCTAATTACTGAAATACTAGATTCTTCCCTTGAAGAGTCTACTGCACCTGCTGATCCTAATGAGCATATGCCTATAACCAATACAGTTTCTACGGAACCTATTTTGCAGAGTCAAGACAAACCACCTTTTCCTCAGAGGTTGCAAAGCACTGAATCTAAACCTATAGAAGAGCCCACTTTTGACATTCTGGATCAGCTTAAGAATGTACAAATTCAAATCCCCTTATTTCAGGCTATTAAAGATGTTCCCATTTTTGGAAAAGCTATTAAAGAAGCCTGTTTGAAGAAGCCAGGACGGAAGAAAAATGATCCCCAAACAATTCATGTTTTACAGAAATTAGCTGATATAATGTTGGGAAATGTAGTCATTCCAAAGTATATTGACCCTGGAAGTCCTGTAGTGCAGATACATATAAATGGCCAAGTTGTAAAAAATGTTTTGATTGATTTAGGTGCTGCCATTAATGTCATGAAAAAACATACTATGGACTCCTTGAATATTCCAAATATTAGGTCTACACCAACAGTTCTGCAGCTTGCAGACAGCTCCACAATTAAACCTGATGGGATGGTGGAAGATGTAATTGTCACTCTTGAATCTTGGGAGTATCCTGCTGATTTTACAATATTATCAGTTAAGACAACTTTAGGAGGGTATCGAGTTATCCTTTGTAGACCATGGTTAGCAACTGCTGATGCTTTTATAGGATGTCATTATGGAGATATGACCATTTCTGATGGTCAGTCCACAAAGAAATTGGCCTTGTATCCACCTGCTAGACCTCAACTAGATTTGTCCCAACCTGTTTGGCTAGATGTGGGGGAAGAAACTGAAGAAGCCAATTCTTTGGCTCAATTAATGATGCTTCAAAATGGTCCATTCTCACAACTTCGGAGTGAAGATGCTTTACTTTTTCAAATTCTGCAATTTAACCCTCATACGGGTGGTTCATCTGATCCAAGTGGCAGTCATCTTCAATGTTTCCTACAGCAACCAGATTCTGAGAGTTCACTACCTAAACTTCCAGTGATTTTTTATAATTTGCTTCCACAAGAGGTACAAACATCACCTATAGATTCTATGAGTAATCTCACGAAGTAGATAGAATTGTCTCCAGGTCATTGTTTGAATGTGAACAACAAGCTGTCACAATCTCAACAGGATGACTTATTAAAAATGCTACAAGAACAACATAAAGCTTTTGCATGGGAATATGGGGACATGAAAGGAATAGATCGTTGAGTTTGTACTCATAAGATATATATATCAAAGAAGATTGCTCACCAGTTAGACAACCTCAAAGAAGAGTAAATCCAGCACTTAGAGAAATAGTGAAAAATGAACTTCAAAAGTTGCTTGATGCTGATTTTATTTACCCAATCTCTGACAGTCAATGTGTTTCTCCACTAGTCATTGTCCCTAAGAAAGGAGGAAAATGGAGATTTATATGGATGATTTCACTGCCTATGGAGTCACATTTGAAGAAGCACTGATAAATTTAGAAAAGGTATTGACAAGGTACTAAGAGAAAAATTTGTCTCTAAACAGTGAAAAGTGTTTTCTAATGATGGAAGAAGGTATTGTTCTAGGTCATCATATTTCAAAAAGTGGAATTCAAGTTGACCCTGCTAAAATTGAAGTAATTCAGAATTTACAAACTCCTACAAAACAAAAAGATGTCAGAAGTTTCCTTGGCCATGCAAGATATTATAGGAGGTTTATTAAATATTTCAGTAAAATTTTCAATCCACTTTATGCCTTGTTAACAAAGGATTCCCAATTTGAGTGGACGGAGGCCTGTGAAAAATCCTTCCTACAACTAAAGGACTTGCTTACTAAAGCCCCTGTTCTTCAAGGTCCAAAATGGAATTTTCCTTTTCACATACATGTTGATGCATCTGATTTTGGCATAGGAGCAGTTCTGAGTCAAAAAGAAAATTCAATTAAGCATGCTATCTACTTTATCAGCAAGAACCTTCAAGGTCCTGAGCTCAAATATACTGTTACAGAAAAGGAATTGCTTGCAGTAGTGTATGCTTTAAATAAATTTAGGCATTATGTCACAAGTTATCAGATATTCATCCATACTGACCATGTAGCAATCAAGTATTTGATGAAGAAACCTACTATTTCTGGTAGATTGGCATGATGGCTCCTGTTGTTACAAGAATTTGACATTACAATTATTGACAAACCAGGAAGAGCTAATGTTGTACCTGACTTTTTATCAAGACTCCAATTAGCTGCACTTGTTGCACATGAGGTCATTGATGATAGGTTTCCTGATGAACACTTGTTTTCAATTGCTGCACATACTCCATGGTATGCAGACATTGCCAATTATCTAGCAGCAAATAGAATACCAGCTCACTTTTCTCCAAAAGAAAAGAAGTTGTTAATAGAGAAAAGTTTTAATTTTTCATGGATTACAAATTGTCTGTTCTATACTGGACCTGATCAAGTAATGTGAAGATGTGTAAGAAAAGATGAGACTTATGATATCTTGCATGCTTGCCATGATGAACTATGTGGGAGACATTTTGCAGCACAAAGAACAGCAATGAAGGTTCTTACAATAGGGTACTACTAGCCAACACTACACAAGGACGCTGTGGCCTACACAAGGAAGTGTGACAGATGCTAGCGTATGGGAAGACCAACTAAGTCAGATGAAATGCCACTCTATCCGCAGGTCATAGTCACCCCTTTTGATAAATGAGGAATTGATTTTGTGGGACCAATTGATCCACCATCAAATGGTAAGTCATACATTCTAGTTTACATGGACTATGTCACAAAATGGGTCAAGGTAAAAGCTATGACTCATGCTCAGGATAACAAAGTTGCTGAATTTTTGTATAAACAAATTTTCACTAGATTCAGAGTCCCAAGAGAGCTTGTAACTAATCAGGGAGCTCAATTCACATTGAATCTGATCACTGCACTAATGAATGACAATAAAATCAAACATAGGAAGTCCAACCCCTATCATCCTCAAGCTAATGGTTAGGCAGAGGTAAGAAACAAGTAAATTGAGGTGATCCTCAAAAAGACAGTGCAGATCCATAGAAAAGATTAGAGCAATAGACATCTTGAAGTAGTTTGGGCATACAGAACTACATAGAAAATAACAACTGGGTTGACACCTTTTGAATTATTTTATGGGAAAACAGCCATGTTGCCCATTGAATTTGAGCACAAAACTTTGAGGACAACTCTTGAACTCAATATAGAAATATCTGCAGCACAGAAGGACCGTCTCCTGCAGCTAAATGCTTTGGACGAAATGAGAAAAGTCGCTCTGCAGCACACAAAATTAATCCAACAACAAAGGAAGAAATGGCATGATCAACACATCAAAACCAGAAAATTTTCTACTGGTGATTGGGATCTGTTATATGATTCCAGATATCAAGAAAACTAGGGTAAGCTCACAACACGCTGGCTTGGCCCCTATGAAGTTGAAAATGTGTTTGACAATGGAGTTGTACAGCTGGTGACAATTGATCCAGTCCGTTTCAAATTGCTAGTTAATGGTCACCGACTCCGGTTGTACCATAAACCAGTCTCAAAGGAAGAATTCATGTAACAGTTCATTCAGGTTCCTCCCGCTACTCTTCCTGTAGCTGAAGGCTGTAGCCTTTCCCCCGCAACTTCACCGTAATTTTGAAAAAGCATGCCTATAATAAAGGTTTTTAAAAAAAAAAACCCCCTTTTTCTCCATTTTCATTTATCGTACCCATCTCACTTCTTTATCTTCCATCCATCCATCCTATTCATCCATTCCATCTGTATCAACCTTAATTAAGATATATTTCCCACTTGTCAATTCATGCCGTCATCTTTCTTCACACGTACGTGTAATTATCAAGGTACGTCATATTTTTTCTTATCACATATTTGATTTATTTCATTCCATTTATTTACTGCTATGCATGTACCGGTCATTATTACCTGAATATCTACCTGTTCTTTAGTACATGTGAGGACACATGTCATACTTTAAGTAGGGGGCGGGGTAATCCATCTTTTGTACTTGTCTTTTCGCTGCTGCCATAACTGCATAAATGACCTTTCTGTAATACTTTTCTGGTACTTTCCAAATATGATCGCATGTCCTTTATTGCATGTTTTTCTTGTAAACTACAATTAAGACTGCTTGTTTTAAAAAGTTTATTTTTGGAAAAAAGAAAGAAATGTGACAGCACAACAGAAGAAAAACCAGAGCAGAAAGGGAAACAAAGAATTTGAATCTTTAGCAAGGAATTGAGTTCAGCTAAAAAAAAAAATTGCAAATATGGGAGCTCAGTTGGTGCGACATGAGCCTGTAGCTCATGAATTGTTATTGAAAAATCCACAAACAGTCCAAGCATTCAGCCTCTGTGGATGGTTAAATTATTTCTTGAGCTTAAATGATTTTGATGAGGAGGCTGCTAGAGAATTTTTAAGAACACTCTCTGAAGGGGATGCTACTGTATGGGGTCTAACGGTTGTTGCAACTAAAGATAGAATTGCTAAGGTAACTAGGCTTCCAATCGTTGGAGAAAAATTTTCTTTAGACACTGCAGCTGCAAGGGCTAAGTTTTCAATGCCTGCTGATGGACCTCTGGAAGTCTCCAAGCAGGGATGCAAGCATGTATCGTTGCCTCCTCCTTATTCATAGTATGTCACTTATATAATCAGGTATTTAACCTATGAGGGCCATTTCTCCTACCTGCATTCTCATCATTTTAAATTGTTAAGCCATATGAGGCATGGGTTAGTTGTAAATGTTCCAAATTTCTTATCAAAATTTTTAGAACAAAGTGCCCACGGAACTCAACAGGGGAAAGACAATTCTGTCACTCATCATGGCCTTATTAAATTACTGATTGAGTGCTCTTTGAGGGATGTCTCACCTCTCTCCTGGCAACAATTTGTTGCCCAAAAGAGTTTGAAAATTCTA
This sequence comes from Sequoia sempervirens, assembly GCA_007258455.2. Classification (NCBI taxonomy): domain Eukaryota; kingdom Viridiplantae; phylum Streptophyta; class Pinopsida; order Cupressales; family Cupressaceae; genus Sequoia; species Sequoia sempervirens. Next base: position 78,653,217 of record VDFB02193867.1, on the reverse strand, counting down.
CACCCCCTAAGGGTACTTACCCCACGGCCTCAAAGAAAGAAGAAATAAATTGCATCTACCAGTAGAACAGGGCAAGGGTCATCTACTCCTGTAGCACCTGGTCGTGCAGCTTTCACGCCTGAATCCTCTGCTAGGGTACAAACTAGATCTGCCACTAGGAGAGAGAAGGGTAAAACAAAAGCAAAAGGGTCCCCTGAGTCTGACCCTCGTTCTCAGAAAAGGCAATTCCCTTCTCCTGCAACACTTTCTCCTGCAACACTTTCTCCTACAGCAACACTTGTTGCTATTACTAGTTCACCGTCATCCTCTGGTAGGGTAGAGTCCTCTGAACAAATAAGAAAGAGGAAAGCTATCGGACCTTCTCCTGCAGCCGCACCAGTACCAAGAAGGGTTTCCACAAAGAAACAATCTAAGAGCTCCCCTGCTTCACCTCAACCAGAGGTTATTGTGATTTCAGAAGGGTCTGTTGAGTCTGAATTTAATGTTTCAGAGAATGTGTCTGAGGATGTTGTTCAGAGTTCATTCGTTCTTGAAGGGGAACAAATTGAAGCAAAAGAAACAGGGCATAATGAGCAAGGGTTACCAAATCTTGATGATTTGGCTGCTACTGCTATGCAATTTTCAGAGGAAGCACAAACTTCTCCACCGTAGCAACAAGAAGAATTTATCTTGCAACAAGAGCAAGAACAGATTGAATAATTGAATGTGCCTAGTGAAGTTGTATTTCACCTTACAATTTGTAAAGCCATTGTTGTGTATAGGAGGACGTTTTTAATTGAGTTTCTGGAATATGTTAAAGTTAATTGGGAAGTAGTTACATTGCAAACCCTGACTTTCTGACACATAGCTCAGACTGACATGCAACAAAGTCTATGGAAAGTAGAAAAGAAGAAATTGCTGAGTTGAAAGAAAAAATGGACGAAATGTTAAAGGTAACTAGTCAGATTATGGAATGTAGACCACCACCCAGAGTTTATGCTCTGTGCCTTAAAGAATATTTTTTATGGTTTCAATTGATGAGAATTTCTAGAAACCAAGATCCTATAATTCATTCTACCAAAGAATTTTATGAAGCATACCAGGCAGGCCCTAACTGGTTAAGGAATTCTCTGTGTGAATTCTATTTGCATGGATTTTTAATACTATTTGAAACAGAATGGAATCCTCTTCTATATATTGGTGATATTCATTTAAGAGCATTTATGTCATGGGCAAAAAATGAGGCAAATTATGGCAGGCAGTGGGAAACCTATGAGGAAGCTGAGAAAACAGAGCCTGTTCCATTACGCTCTCAAAGTTCCAACCCCCATGCAATGTTGAAATATTGGTTTGCTCAGACATATGGAATTAATAATGTTACAACCAGAGAGAAGATATTTAATATCAGGAAATAGGTAGATGATGAATTCTAGGAACAACAATGTTCGTTTTGGAGACTAGCATATACCAGGAGTGAGAAAAGATGGGAGAGATTAACTGTTGGGTTAAGAAAGTCAGAACCACATGGTCCCCTAAATTTTACAGTAGCTCTCAAACGAACCAGCAGATATATTCAATTAGGACTTCAAACAAGATTTGAACTGTGGCTGCCACTGACATTCAGACCCCCTGTGCTAATGTGGCCCCTCTATCCTCACTAGTGTACAAATCTTAATAATGAATTAGAAGACCGAAGGTATGAAATGTGCTAGGATTTCAAAGGATTTTATTATAAGTTTGGAAATCCATTCCAAATTCATGCAGTAACCACAGACTTCAGAGAAACCGCTAGGAAAGTTAATGCTGGAGGACCAGCATTGGGCTTAGTAGGGGGCAGTGATGAGCTTAAAAAATGCTCATAATTTGAATGTTATGATAAAATTTTAATGTCTTTACTTTTGTTATTTCATGACTGTTGAAACCTTTTATGGGGATATCCTGTAGCATAATACTTTCATATTCTTGCAGCTCATTGTGTTGACTTGATTGCATTTATTGCCCCGTTGACTCCCTAAAATGGCTGGTATATCGTATACAATTTTTGAATGATAAAGTAGATTTAAAATTTATGATTAATGAATAGATATCGTGTATGTGCCATACGCCTTTTCTCTTGCATCTGTTACCTTTTTTTTCATAGGTTGTTGAAGATTGATCGAGTCAAGCGCAACCGATCTCGACCTTGCAGTAAAGTCCATTTCCTGCACGACTTCGAGGAAGCTCTGGTGAAGACTCTGTGACCGAAACCATGGGAAATAATTTTAATGATAGTCAATCTAGAAAGAGTGGAGTGCTAGATTCTCTCTAAATTAGGTTGAATGCATAAATTCATTATGAAGTCTGATCCTTGATTCAGGGATATACTTTACTTTCACGTCTTTCTTTGATAGGGTTAGTTAGTTAGTTGCTCCCCTATTTTTAAATAAAGTTCTCCTCCTGCGCGAGAAAGAAAAAAGGGGATGATAGTTAGAAAAATTTAGAGGCATAGTGATAGCAGATATCATGCAAGAGTCAGTATGATAATGAGAAACAAAATCTGTATGATCAAAGACAGAGTTTGTTAGTTTCTACATCAACAAAGCAATGCATACCATTCTGTTTTCATGAATAAAGTTCAATGAAGTTATGAGTTTAGCATTTGTGTAATCGTTAGATGCCTTCTAAGGGGGCCCACTTAGTGAGTATCTGTAGCTAGCTAGTTAGTTGTTCTTTTCTGTTGATCTTCAGTTAGCTTTCATCTTTTGAAATTTTTATACAAACTCAATCTTGTATTTCTCCTACAGCATAGAGAATCCATCCCTGTGCCTATTCCTACAACATAAGACCAGTTTATGGTTTGTGCTTCAGTCATAGTTGTTATGATTTATGTTTTAATCAAAGCATAACTGAGTTAAAGAACGTTGCATTACCTTTCTGTAGCGTGGATATAATTCCTTTCCAGTATTTATTTTTGCTAAGATTTGACCAAAACTAGTTCTTAGTGAATATATTTTTCTGCACCATTTAAAGTATACGTCCCCTAGTTTGACAAGTAAATGAACATCCATAAAGAGATATAAGTCACCTGTTGGAATGTCCAATTCCCAGGAAAGGTTTTACTGTGATTTTCATATCCTTTTGTGGGCGCGGCCAGTTGTCTCCTATTTTTTTAGAATTTTGGGAGAGGATTTATTCACCACTAGTGGCAAATGAGTTCCACCTTAGGACTGAAAATCTAAGTTTTATCAGATTCCAGATCCTGATAGTCAGAAACATGTTTTTGACACTTTTTCACCAGTAGCAGGACTAATTCACCACCCTAGGTGAATGAGTCCCACTGTTGATTTTCTGAGATTTGAGGCAGCATTTCAAAGATTCTAGATCCCTTAAATCTTTCCTAGGTGCACACTAATTTAATCCATTTCTTCCTATTCTACAACTATTCATTCATAGTTCATTATTTTGTATATCACATTGTGTTTTCCAACATAGCATAAATCTTAGTTTTGCATTCAAATTCAAACATATAGATCACTTAATTGCATTTAGATTACTTCATTTATCTGAGAAAAAATATCACATAACATAATTTGAATGAACCCTTAACATTTTTGGGCCCTATCTCTCTCCTTTTAGGTGAAAAACCCTAGAAGAGTAAGAGAAGTCCATAGGAACCAAAAATATATAGTTTAGTATGGAAGAAGTATGATGTGTGTGAGTAGATAAAAGAGTGCAATTGTGTGAAAATACAAAAGAGTGTGAAGGAAGAAGTAATATTTTTTTGCAGAAGGTTGTGCAAAGGTTGTGGAAGGAAGGTGTGCAAAAGATTCTTGATTAGATCTACTGCAGATAGAAATTATGCTCCTAACCAGAATTGAACTCATGCATATGTAGATGCAACTTCATTAGTTCACTTTTTCAATGAGACCATTTTGTATTCTATTGTTTTGTATTTTAGGAGTGAGCCTAGTGGTAGTGAGCTACCCTATAGTGAGAATCTTGGCATTGAGCCCTTGTAAAAATCACCTTAACCGGTGTCACCATAACTGATGTTTTATAATTGAGAATTAGCATTCTTTGTGGTTTTTTCCCTTCTTGGGTTTCCACTTAAATTCTGGTGTTCATTGTGCTTGGTGTTGTTGTGTGCATTCATCTTCATATCTGTTTGATTATTTTTTTATTTGTATATGTCTGCTCCGGATTAATTAAAGAAAATAAAATTATTGTTGGATAATTGATTCAACCCCCCTCTTCGTCATCCAGATGGTTCAACAATTGTTATCATAGCTTGGTCCCTTGGATATTTAGCTTAATCACTTAAGGGAGATCTTGGCAGTTTGAACAAATGGTAGGAGCTTCTCACTTTGAGGATGAAATGGAGATAATGTTAGATGATATGGAAATCAAGAAATCTGAAAATGAAGAGTTGAAAGAAAATCTCAAGGAGGAAAACACTTGTATTGCAAAGCTAAGGGAGTTAATCCAAAAGTTCAAAGCAAGACACAAAGAGGTTAGCTAGGAATTAAAAGAGTCAAAAGAAAGTATTGTGAATGTAAAGCAACAATTGGATGAATGCAAGAAGACTAAAGAAAATCTCAAATATACTATCAAACATAAAATGGAAGAATGGAAGAAGACTAAAGAAAATCTCAAGGATACCATTAAACAAAAATCAAAAGAAAATGAGAAGTTAGATAAAGAATTAAGAAGGCTAAGAACTAAAGCAAGAGTTTTGTGAAAGTAGCATAATTCTGGATCAACTTTTGTCCGTATAGAAATGTCACAAGGATAAAGGAGGACTTGGGTTCACTAGTGAAAGCTCAAATCAGAACACTATGGGTGAAGACAAAGGAGTTATGTACCATAGAAAAATGGATCTTTGGACATTTTCATGGTCATTTAAGTCTTTTCGCTGTGATGCTTGGCCTATTTTTCTTAGATTTAATGTTGTAATGTAACTTATACATTCACACTAGGTCTTGAATATTTAAATTATTAAGACTTTATGATGTCTTGTTAAGGTATTGTGAAGTTTTGTGACACATTTCTACACTTTTCTAGACTCTTCTTATTATAATTCATCTAAATATTCCATTTTTACCACTTACCAAGTCTTATTATAAAGTGTTGTAAAGTCTTGTAACAAACTTTCACACTTTTCTAGACTTGTCATCACTACTTAAACCTTTCTTATGCTTTGTTTGGCCCCTTTATGCACTTAAATGTCATAATTAAGTGTATTTTTGAATATAAAAAGAACAAATATCATTAAATGCAACTTAATCCCCAACACCCACTTGCATTCCTTGAGTGGTACCCATTTTCCATGGGTGGTGAATGAGTCCCTCTTAGCACAAAATTTAAAACAATTTTAAATTTCTTTTGGGTTTTATTCATTAAGACCTTAGGTCGGCTTGTGATGTATTTTTTGAGAAATTAGGGCATTACTATGTATAAATAATTGTTTTTCTACCCATTCCGCCCCAAACAATCTCATTCAATCATTCACTCATTAAAGCATCTTATCATCATTCAATCAAGCATTTATCAAGCATCTTGGAGAATCCATTAACATATCTTTAGACTTCAACAACAAGGTTTTGGTGAGTTTATGACACTTGCATGTTATTTTTTCATCATTCCTTTCTCATTCCACTTCATTTCATAGGGTTTGATTACCAAAGTGGGGTTTAACCAAGGCAAACCCCTATACTCTAACCCTTAACCATTTTCCCTCTCTTTGCATGTGTGTTTGTAGGTCTTGTACACAGACTTGTCAAAGAAATAGGTGTTGAAAAGTTGTCAACAAGACATCAAAACTATTCAAGTCAACAAAGGCCTAATTCAAGCTTAAGGACATCATTCAACCCATTTTTTGTAGATTTGGATCCGTCAACCCAGCAAGTGGACAAGTATAAATGTGGACCTACAAAGTTGACTTGATTATTTGCATATTTATGTAGGTGGACTAATTCACCATCTATGGTGAATTATTCCCACTACTAGGATAGAAAAAGTGTTTTCTGAGGTTTTAGTTCCCGACACCCCGAAACTTGTTTCAGTAGAATTTACCAGAATCAGGACTAATTTTCCATATATGGCGAATGAGTCCTAGTGGTCACTAATAGTAATTTATGAAGGATTCCAGAACCTTCCAGCATCAACATTCTACCTCTAGGTGCACTCCATTTAGTTTCATTAAGTTCTATTTTCATTTGTTTATGTTTCTAGTTCATTTCTGCATATCACACTATGTTTTCAAACAATTCATATTTCTTAGATTTTGTGTAAACAATTAGTCTATCTCTTTAAGTTTATTACATTTAAATCATTGAATTTAGGCATATTTTCATTGTACTTGCATTAGTTTGAGTGGACCACATATATTTTGTGTGGGGTCTATCACTCTCCTTTAGGTGAAAACCCCTAATTCAGCAAGAGAGTCATAACACCCTACAATGCCCCAAAAATCTATGGTTCATTTTGGTGAACCTACATTTTGAAAATTATCTTTCTAATATATGTTTTTATTTACATTCTAGGACTCATTGCATTAGCTTTGGAATTATTTTTCATCCTAGGGTTTTCAAAATTGTATTAGTGAATATCTAATATAGATTTCATTTTTGCACTTCAAAACATTAAAAATACTTAAATTTTTCATTTGCATCCTAGTTTTACATAAAAAAAGCATAAAAATCATTTTAAATTTTTTGAAAAATCACAAAAAAGTTCACCCCTGGACTCATTCACTACCCTGGGTGAATCAATCCAGTTGCACTTTCTTCAAAACAATTTCTATCATTTTCATAGTTTTTTCTGCATTTATGTTTTTTGTTACTACATTCCTATTTCAATTTACATAATTTCTATTATTTTCATTTTATTATCCCTATTTTGCATTAAATTTGTATCCACCCCACCTTTTTTGGTATTTTTTTGAATATTTGGTTCCCTATTGATAATACTTTAGTGAGACAGAGTTCTCGACTCATGGCTTCCCACGATATCACATTCGTTATGGACCTTGCATTGTCTAGAGCTCCTACTCTTGGTATTTACAATGGTGAATTAGGCATGGATACTACCACGAGTAGTATTCCTTTTAATTCACATACAATGCATGTTGACACTCAAATTAATTGCCTTCGGCAAGACAAAGTAGTTAACATTCATGAGGACTTAGCACATCTCCAACATAACTTGTGTCTTGAAAATATTTCAACCACTGCCATTCCTGCTATAGACAACATCCATCGAATGCTTGAAAGTGATGAAGGCTTAGATGTTATGAAACAAATTGTTGAGATATATCAAAAACATGCTTCTTCCACCTCTAGCACATCTCAACCAACAAACACTATGGTTATCCAAGGAAGATGTTATATTCATCCTCCTTCAACTGTAGCATCCATATCCACCTATACCACCCCTCAAGTTACAATAGTCATGCAATAGGTTAGTCATGTGACTTCTTCTTTCGCTATTCCAACTAGCATTCCTAGAATTATTTTATGGCATCAAATGTTCCATCTTCCACCACCTTCACCCCTATTAGTGTCCTCTTCACTTGTCCTAACACTACATACACTCCATCACCATTCTCTCTTCCACCTTATACCACTTACACTAACCCTCTCATCATGCAACTCTTTCACACTATTTCTTCCATGCAACAAAAAATATCTACCATAAATCAAAACCAAAATGCACCACCCACCTATTATGTCTGTGACAGTCCATTATCTTTGTAAATCTTAAGAACACCGATGCCACAAGGAATCGAGATGCCTAAGTTTTGAGAAGTACGGAGGAAAAGGAGACCCTACTAATCATGTGAATGCTTATACTACCTTATGCAGTGATTTTTTCCTTGACAATAAATTGTTGGCTAAACTATTTCCTAGTACTTTAAAAGATATTACCTTGGAGTGGTATTCCTCTTTATCCAATTTTTCAATTTGTTCATTTAATGAACTTCTTGATGCCTTTATAATTCATTTCCAATTCCATATGACTCCCAAGAAGACAAGGGCTGATTTAATAAGGCGTAAACAAAATGTGGATGAAAAGGTAACTGATTTCATCTCACAATATTAGTAACTATATCCCCAAATAGATGTCAAGGTTCCTGATTCACATCTCCAAAAGATGTTTATGGAAAACTTGAAACTCACATTTAGGATAAATTCACTTCATTCTTTCATGCATTTATGCACAACCCTTTGTGACTATCACAACTCTATTACTACTTGTCATGCAAAATCCACTTCTAGCTGAGTTGATAAGTCTGAAGAAAGCAACCAAAACAACTCACAAGACTTAAGAAAACCAAACAAAGGCTTCTTATAGTTCAACCCCCCTCCTCCACAACCAACTCCACCTATTAATAATCAAGTGGAAGTCACTAGAGAAGCCATGCCCTTTACCTATAGGGACCTGAATAGATAGTTGGGTATGTCCAGGATCATGATGGGCCAAAAAGTGGTGATATGATGGGTATGTGTAGGGTATGTGGCTGACGATTTTTTTAACCCAAAATTGATGAAACAAAAATGGTTTTTAAAGGTGATTCTCAACTTTCCACCAATATAAATTATGCTTTACTTTGAATTTAATAAATAATTATTATTCATTTTCTATTTGAATTATGACTAAAGTGTTGATTGATAGGTTGATAAAAAAATGTCTATAGCTTTCAAACGGTATCACATTTTTGAATCTATAACATGCATCACATTCTATGCTTCACATACTATAGGATTAATAAAAATGAATTTCATGAAGTTTTGACCAAGTTAAGGTGGTAAGACATATGATTTTTTTATATTTTTTCAAAGTTGTAATAAAAAATTCATAATTAATTATTTACTTGGAAAAAAATTACAAAAAAATATGCATCATATCGGGACATGAGTGCTCTACTTATATCTAAAATCTTATAAAAAAATATTATCATTTTATTGTGGTTAGGGTGGTCAGACATAAACCTATTTATTTTTCCCATGAAATTTTAAGTACTACTCCATTGAAATTTCAAATTTTCACCAAATAGATTTTTAAAAATAATAAACCTAGTAGTTTAGAAACAACATTCAATTTTCTATAGATTCTATTCTTACATATTTTTGAAATAATATAGATAACTTATTCAAATTTTTACGTCAAGTTTCCTAACTCTAATTTTTCTGAATTTTTTACCACTTAAGGGTCTATTTTTTTCATGATGATCCTGCACATACCTAGTTGACCCCTTTTCCTATTACCTTACATAATACAATGAGTCAATTGCTACAACAAAAAATGATTTATTTTCCTATAGTTAAACCACTTGATCCTACTAAGCCTTTACCCCCCACCTTTAAACCTAACACTTGTCATTTTCATCACCAAAATGGACATCACACAAAACAATGTAAGTGTCTCAAACACCTAGTGCAAGACCTCATTGATAATGGTCATCTATCCATTGTGGGTGTTAATGTTCAGGGTAATAAATCTATTTCCCCCCCAACCAGAATTTGCAAGTTTTTACAAACCCAATGCCTAAACACAATGTTTCATTTGTCAAAGCAAGTGAACCATCAAACACTGATGTCATGAATGTTGATACCCATGATGAACAAACTGATCTTACTCCAAATGTTACCCATGTTAATACTGTGGATGAGATGGTGGGTACGATAGATGTTATCCCTTGTACATGCCCACCTAGTTAACAAATCTCTTAATATTACTTTTTCTTCTAACGATATACTAAAGAAACTTCCTAATGGTCCCCTTTACATAGCCGACCACATCTGTGATAAGCCCACCAATGGGATATTAATAGATCCTACCTATGGTGAGAATGTGATCACGAAAGAATTTTTAATATTACATGATCTTTATCAAGATGATTATGACAAACCAACAACATGGATTAAAACACACCATGGTTTTTCATGCCCTACAATTGGATCGATCATACTCCCACTACACATTAGACCTAAAACATTGGATGTAGCATTCTCTATCATTCCATAGTCGAATTAGTTTCATTTACAGCTAGGTCCTCCTTGGCTTTGCTTGATCAAAGTTGTCCCTTCAGTCGTTTACAAGTGTTTGAAGTTTCCACTTGACAATGAGATATTTACTATACACCATAGTGGCTTTAATCCATTGTCTTCTAAATGTAATTTTTCCTTGGAAGCTTTCTAGCCTGAACCTATGAAACCCATCACCCCTCCAATAGACTTCTTTTTCATTTCCTATCAAAATTTCAAAGCCAAACAAATAGCCAAATTGTCTCTTCACCACATGTCCACGTCCACTTCTAACACTCCTATCCTAGATGAGACAATGCTTCAACCTAAATATGAACCTTAACAAATATCATAACCTCAAGATAAACCAACAATAAACACTTCACCTTCATCATCTAAATTCCCAAGAGATAATGAAACCAACCATGTTATACCTCCTCGCATTAAACAAGTTTATAAAGAAAAAGAGAAAGTTCTTGACTCATATCCTTTAGTTTCTTGCATTCCTTCCCCGCACAAAGTAAAGGATCTTATAGTGGCTCAACCCGCTCTTAACCCTAAACAACTTTAAACCTGAATTAAAATAAACCAAGGTGCTAGAGAGCATAAGCATCGTCATTGTCTCCTTACTTGTCAGTTACACATAGAAGAAAATAAAGAAAATCAAATAGAAGTAATACATGACCAACCTCCTCCTCCTAACCCACCACAAGATAGTACAATACAACCATCACAAAAAAATGATCTAATACAACAACCACAACTCCTGGTTCACCCTTCATTGGAAATTACCATTCGCCCTCCTGTTGTGATCAACTTAGATGACGATGAGGAAAAAAACAAATTGATGACGAGATACATGATGAATTAAATACATTTTTTCCCTTATCTATGAGCTTCACCAATATATCTCCTATCCAAAGTGATGAACTTGGTGCTTCCCCTAGTTTGGCTCTTGCAATTGTCCCTTTAGAAAGTCAACCACCCTCATAATAGACTGAACATGATTGGGAGGAAGATGACTTGTTAGATGCTTGACTTGCATTTTCCTTATTAGACTTTTCATATTTTCCTTTTTTTTTACCTTTTTCTTTGATTACATGTACGTAATGTGGTCCCTCGTATTGTGTGTTTAATGTTCTCTCTCTCTCTTTTCATTTCCTCTATTTGTACCTTCATTCTTCTATATGTCATAGATTGCTTTCTCTTTTCACTTTTGTTTTGTGTTTTCCTTTTGGGGATGATGAAAAGTGTTTAGATGCCTTATGTTTCTTCCATGTTGATGCAAAAGTTCCCTTTCTATTTTTCTTTTTATTTTCTTATGTTTTCCTTTTGGGGATGATGCAAGGCATTGAGACTGCAATGTCTCTTTCATGTTGACCCAAAAAAATTTCCTTTTCTTTTTCCTTTTTGTTTGTGTTTTCCTTTTGGGGATGATGCAAAACATTGAGACTGCAATGTCTCTTCCATGTTGACCCAAAATGGATTTTATTTTTCTTTTGTTTTCGCTCTCTTTGTGTCATTCTTCCAGTTCTATGTGTATTTGGGGAATGATGACAGTTTCAAGCTCTTTACAAAACATTGCAGCAACAAACATACTGACCCCAAATCCATAGATCCCTTATGTGTTTGGTGTGTTCCTTTTTGGGGGAAACCCCTCTTTCTTTTGTTCCTTTTCCTTTACTTGATGCAACCTTAATCAAAAATGTATGGCTTGGCATAGGGACTTTCCAAGTTGGCTCATGTCTTTGTTATTTTTGCATCTTTCCTTTGCTACTTTAAAGTAATTGTTCACTGAACAGTGTGTAGCAATTCCTTTAAAGTAGAGGCATACATTAGCATTATTCATTATGCATTTTTTCTTTTTCCTGGTTATTAGTGAAGCCTTATTAATTCATATAGTGTGTTTGTCACTTTCTGGATGACATTGGGTTTGATGTCCTTCATAAGTATGATCTATCTTAGCATATTACATTCCTCTTAGTGTCCTGATGTGACACATTGCATCCCCTAAGTTGTGAATATTTTATTTTTTGATTGGTCCTATCTTGGAGACATTAGGCACAATGTTCCCTAAGTGATAGACCTCACATGAAATAAATTACTCCTTTGAACATATTTTTCATTTCTCATTTTTCATTTATATGGCCACCTTGCATAACACAGCTTGCATGCCTATGGTGCCATCCTATTTGTTCATGAATTCTAAGTATACAAAGCTTTGCTTGTCTCATGGAGCACAAAACAACATTTCTTTCCTTCGTCACACTTTATTAAGGTTATTAGGAGGTATAAATTTTGTATGGTTGAGCGGGAAGCCCATTCTAAGGCATGAATTTCCCCATAGCCACCTATGTATTTGTGAGTACATACCAGCTGAGCATATATTTCTCACCTTTTGAGCCTTCTCACCCGACGGGCAGTCATGATTTGTATTGCCCTAGAGTGAGTATACATTTTTCTTTTTCGAACAAACAAACTCAGTCTGATCCACAACTAGTTGGACAAATGATTGAAGCTTGATCCAACATTTCCTTTTTCTTTTCCTTTTCTTTTTCTCTTTTAGGGTATGTGTAGGATCATGATGGGCCAAAAAGTGGCGATATGATGGGTATGTGAAGGGTATGTAGCTGAAGACCTTTTTTTAACCCAAAATTGATGAAATAAAAAGGGTTTTTAAAGGATATTCTCAGATTTCCACCAATATAAATTATGCTTTACTTTGAATTTAATAAATAATTATTATTCATTTTCTCTTTAAATTATGACTAAAGCCTTGATTGATAGGCTGATTGAAAAATATTTATAGCTTTCAAACAATATCATATTTTTTGAATCTAAAATGTGTCACATTCTATGCTTTGCATAGTATAGGATTAAAAAAATGAATTTCATGAAGTTTTGACCAAGTTAAGGTGGTCAGACATATGAGTTTTATATTTTTAAAAGTTGTAATAAAATTTTCATAATTAATTATTTATTTGGAAAAAATTACAAAAAAATATGCATCACATCAGGACATGAGTCTTCTACTTATATCTAAAATATTATAAAAATAATTATGATTTTATTGTGGTTAGGTTGGTCAAACAGACACCTACTTCTTATTTTTTCCCTAAATTATAAGTACTACTACATTGAAATTTCAAGTTTTCACCAAATAGATTTTAAAAAATAAAATAAACCTACTTGTTTAGAAACTACATTCAATTTGATATAGATTCTATTCTCACATATTTTTTAAATAATATAGATAACTTATTCAAATTTTTACGTCTAGTTTCCTATCTTTGATTTGTTTGAACTTTCATCACCACTTCAGGGCCTATTTTTTTCATGATGATCCTGCACATACCCTTCATTTGTGTGTTACTTTGTTCTTGTATTTACTTTTCCATGGGATTTTCATCCTACGGGCTTGATCATCCCTCTTGATTGGTGTTGGCTCATCTTGCTAGCATAAGTATATTTGGATCCTTCTCGATATACATGGCTACTTTAGTGTGAGTTTAAAGCAAGTTCATCCTCTCACTGAATTGGGGGCTAAATGTACTATAAAAAAATGGATCTTTAGACATTTTCATGGTCATTTAGGTCTTTTTCTTATGATGCTTGGCCTATTTTTCTTAGATTCAATGATGTAATGTAATTTATACATTCACACTAGGTCTTGAATATTTAAGTTATTGAAACTTTATGATGTCTTGTAAAGGTGTTGTGAAATATTGTGACATATTTTTACACTTTTTTAGACTCTTCTTATTATAATTCATCTAAATATTCCATTTTTACCACTTACCAAGTCTTATTCTAAAGTTTTGTAAAGTCTTGTAACAAACTCTCACACTTTTCTAGACTTCTCATCACTAGTTACACCTTTCTTATGCTTTATTTGGCCCCTTTATACACTTACAAGTCATAATTAAATGTAGGGTGATCCCACAATAGTGGTTTACAATTTTTGACCAAACAGGACACAAACATAATTTTGTTTAACAAAATCTTCACTTTCAAGCACCAATAGCGGCTAAACCATGAAGAATTTGGAGATGATGCAAACTAGAGTTTCATGAAATTTTGTCTGTAGATTCTCAAAATATTTTTTTTCAAAATTTTTGGAATCATATTGCACTTCTTTTTCCATCTCCCTTGAAAACTATTTTTTTTCAGAAAACAACATTTTTAAAAAGTGATGCTCACCGTATAATGCATAACTTTTTTTCAATGAAGGATAAAATTATAATTATTTTGAATTTAGATTTTTAACTCCAATATCTAGTGCTTCCACTTGGTTAGATCATTTTTTATTCAATATTTTTTCTTTAATTAATATTTTAAGTTAGACCAATTACAATTCAGACACAACGTGACCGTATAACGTATAACTTTTTTTGTATGTATTGAAATTCAATTTTTCTTTTTTCTTTGTACCAAGGACTTGAATATCTAGTGCACTCATATTTTTCAATTTCTTTTTTTGATAATATACTATTTTTCCACATGTACATAACATAGAGATTGATTTTCGATGAAAAACCTACATTCACAAGAAATAAAAAATAAATATAATAATCAAATTAAATTTTATTAAAATTATAATTTTTAAGAAGCTTATAATAAGGAATACATACAAAAAAATAAATTTTAAATGAATTCATTTAATCCCCCAAAAGGTAAATCAAAAGTGGTTTTTTATCAGCATTTTGATAGGTGTAAAGGAGACTTCGTTATAGGTACATATGGTTTAAAAATAGTGGGGTTCTATCCAAGGGGGCTTGGTCTAAGGTGGTTTGATCAAACCCTATTCAATTTTAATCCTTTAAATGGAACATTTCAAGGCTTAAATCATTATATTTTCTAAAAATATATGATTTCAGTAAAAATCAAGATCTCCTAGAAATTGTAAACCATTATTGTGGTAGCTCTATGTCAATTTTTGAATGTAAACCTAAAAAATATCATTAAATGCAACTTAATCCTCGACACCCACTTTCATGACTTGAGTGGGACCCATTCTCCATGGGTGGTGAATGAGTCCCTCTTGGCACAAAATTCAAAATAATATCAAATTCCTTTCAGGTTTTTATTCATTAAAACCTTAGGTCGGCCTGTGATGTTGTATTTTTGGGAAATTAGGGCATAAGTGTGTATAAAAAGGATGTTTTTCTACCCATTTCCACCCCAAAAAAACTCATTCAAGAATTCACTCATTAAAGCATTTTATCATCATTCAATCAAGCAATTATCAAGCATCTTGGAGAAGTCATTGACATATCTTCAGACTTCAACAAAAAGGGTTTGGTGAGTTTATGACACTTCCATGTTATTTTTTCATCATTCCTTTCTCATTTCATTTCATTTCATAGGGTTTGATTACCAAAGTGGGGATCGACCAAGGCAAACCCCTATACTCTAACCCTTAAACATTTCCCCCCTCTTTGCATGTGTGTTTGTAGGTATTGTAGGAAGACTTGTCAAAGAGATAGGTGTTGAAAAGTGGTCAACAAGTCATAAAGAAATTTAAGTCAACAAAGACATAATTCAAGCTTGGAGACATCATTCAACCCATTTTCTACAGATTTGGACCTGTGAACCTGACAAGTGGATAAGTACAAATTTGGACCAATGGAGTTGACTTCAAAATTTGTAGATTTATTTATGTGGAATAATTCACCATCTATGGTGAATCAGTCCCAAGACCAGGCTGGAAAAAGTGTTTTTTGAGGTTTTCACTTCTCGACACCCTGAAACATGTTTCAGCAGAATTTAACAGAAGCAGGACTAATTCTCCATATGCGGCAAATGATTTCCAGTGGTCATCAAAAGTGATTTCTAAACCATTCTAGAACCTTCCAAAATCAACATTATACCTCTAGGTGAACTTCATTCAATTTTATTAAAATTTATTTTCATTTGTTTATGTTTGTAGTTCATTTCTGCATATCACACTATGTTTTCAAGCACTTCATATTTCTTAGGTTTTGCATAAATAATCAGTCTATCTCTTTAAGTTTATTGCATTTATATCATTGGATTTAGGAATATTTTCATTGTACTTGCATTAGTTTGAGTGAACCACCTAGATTTTGTGTGGGATCTATCTCTCCTTTAGGTGAAAAACCCTAATTGAGCAAGAGAGCCATAGCACCCTACAACACCCCAAAAATCTATGGTTCAAGTTGAAGTTGAAGCAAGATAAGTTGTAGAAAGAAGGGTCTAGAACTCTAATGTGCCTACAAAAAGACCTCTAATTAGGCAACCAAATTCTCAAAGGTGCTTATCATTCAATGGTCACTATTTTCTATGCAAAAAGTTTGGATATGAGGCTATAGAATGTAGAACCAAGATGGAAACGAATAATCAATGCTTTAAATATTAAAAGTTTGGTCATAAAGCAAGTCATTGTAGAAGTAAATTATCCAATCTAACAAGAAGGAACAAAATGAACAATCTCTTTCATGGTTATTTCCATTTATGCTATGGTTATGTCATAATGCTAATTAGTGTAGACCTAGGATTCACTCAGCTAAATCAGGACAAAGATGTTACAAGTGTATTCAACTCAAAAATTATGCTAACACATGCAGATATGTTGCTCTAAAAATACTTGAGAACAAAAAGAAGGTTGCAGAGTCAAATCAATCTAAGAAGAAGACAGTCACAGTTTGGAGGAAGAAGGAAAAAAGTGTGGAAGACACTTTCATGGTACTAGATCCTGATACATTCCCTATCAGTATTTGAACCAATCTACCTTGACTTAGGGGGAGTTTTGTATTGAATATATTGTCAGTTCTCTCTCTCTGAAGTAATATTGAAGTGAATTTTTACATGATTTAGTTTGAACCGATTGATGATAAATGATGAAGCTTAATCTAGCTAATTGAGAAGTGAAGTATAATTGTTGACATCATCAATGTGTGTTTCTAGCAGAAAAATCATTGAGTAATTAAGAATAAAAGCTTGGAGTTTTTAAAACCATTTCTCACAATTTCCAAAGAAGAAAAAATTTTGTTGAGTGATAAAGAGTTTGAAGAAGATAAGCAT
Source organism: Sequoia sempervirens (assembly GCA_007258455.2). Taxonomy (NCBI): domain Eukaryota; kingdom Viridiplantae; phylum Streptophyta; class Pinopsida; order Cupressales; family Cupressaceae; genus Sequoia; species Sequoia sempervirens. Next base: position 78,636,190 of record VDFB02193867.1, on the reverse strand, counting down.
GATGATGGAATTTTTCAACAAAGGATCAAGTGGCAATATTCTACTAAGGATGAATTGAGTTTAGTTGGATGAGTTTGATCACCGAAATATGAAGGAAATGGAACTAGGGTTGAAGACAAATGAATTGTAGAACGTAAATACTCTGGGCATGGATTTATGGGGAGAATTTCCCTGGTTTGTAGATAAAGAATATATCATGTTCCTATTGAGTCGATTCAAGGATGGTATCATTGTTTTGGAAAGACCCTATTTGATCATGAAGGAATCCATTGAAGCTATTATTGGTTTTTGTAGTGTTAGTGACCTCCCTAGGAAGAAAAAGGTGAAATATAGAGATGTGGAGGAACTTATTGGTATAAAAAAAGACCCCCGAGCTCTACTGATAAATACCATTGTAGATCTTGTAGTAAGGTATGTTGCTTCTGACATCACTTATAAAGTCTATTTTAGAAATCATGAAGGTTCTACTTTGGCTATTGATGGATATCTTGCACACATGATGGTTAAGGAGAATAAGAAGTTTGATTTGTTTAGCCTAATAATGGAAAACCTAATTGAGAATGTTAGAATTTATTTAGTTGAGAATTATCCTTTCCGGTTTGGGTCTCTACCCATATATTTTTTATTTTACTTTATGAGTTCACTACCGACAAAGGAGAATGTTAGATGGAAGTCTGAAATCCCTACTAGAAAGCAAGTTTACAAGTATTTGGAATGTATGGAAGATAAAGCAAGTGCATGCAAAATTTATTTCTCATCCTTATAGATGAATCTTTGCTCCCATGTGATAGTGTCCAATTAGTTTGAAGAGGGTTCCTCCTCCAGTAATAAGGAATTGGAATTTGTTATTTGTGGTTCCCCTCCAGAACCCAAAAAGGAGGAAAGTTAACACAAAATATTTCGTCACTATCTCGGAAGAAAAGGAGAATGAACAAGAGTCTTTTCCTGGATCTAATTATAATGGTCCAGATGATATTCATTTAGTGTTAGATGAAGGTGATATGAAGAAGGTTGGTGAAATTTGGTGCACCAACTCTCTGATCAAAAGGCTTAAAATTGATGATGCTCTGGTTTATTATCTACTCAAAAAGGGTATTACTATTTCAGATATTTTTGACTTGTTACCGGATAATTTAGTAGTTGTTGAAGAAAGGATGTTGCTGGAAGGACCTAAAGGACATAAGTTTGAAGCTATGATTGAGAGAAGATGTTCCAAAGCTAAAAAAAATTTATCCAAACAAATTGGTGAGACAAAAGAATGTATTAAGGAGATTTCTGATATGTATAGGTATTGTCTCTGGTGGCATGTTGTTGCTGATAATTTTAGAAGCATAATTGAAGCTATTGAATTTGAGATGAATAATATTGGAAAGAGTTTTGAATTCTTCAAAGAAAAAGATGGAAAATAGAGAATAAGATTTGGTGAGTTGTAAGCAAACTTATTGGTTGTTCAGAGATAGAGGGAAGACTTGCTTAGAACTTTCTGGTTGGTCAAGGAAATTGTTGAGGTCCAATTGGATCATCTCTTTAGGATACTTTTTGATTTAGAAGATTGTGAATGATAGTGCCTGTCTTAGGATTGGTCATCCTCATTTATGTTGTTGAATATGTTGGATATTTTTGGTATGTGGTGATTGATCATGCAATACTGTATAGCCCATGATACCAAAAAGTGGGGGTTTGAGGGTGACAGCCCCCGAGAAAAAATTTCCTCCTACTTTTTCACGTCATCACTAAAAGAGGAAAAAATCAACGAAAAAAAAAATTAACTTTGTAGAACCCATATCTGGAAGCTTCTAAGCTTGATAGTTTTATGGCTGAGCAAGGCTACAATAGGAGTAATTCTGACCATTTAGTTTATTTTAAGAGGTTGGATACTAACAACTACATTATTTTATGTCTATATATTGATGACATGCTTGTAGCAGGGTCTAACATGGATCACATAAGTGAGCTAAAACAACAGTTAGCAAAATATTTTGCTATGAAGGATTTAGGGGTAGAAAAGCAAATTATTGGTATGAAAATTTGTAGAGATAGGAAAAATAGAAAATTGTTTTTATCTCAGGTTAATTATGTTGAAAAGGTGTTGCAGAGATTTCATATGGAGAATGCAAAAGCTGTCAGCATACCTTTGCCTAGTCATGTTAAATTGACTAAGGATATGTGTCCAAAGACATAAGAGGAGGAAGAAAAAATGTCCAAGGTACCATATGCTTCGGCCGTAGGTAGTTTAATGTATGCCATGGTATGCAGGAGACCAGATATTGCACATGTCGTAGGAGTTGTTAGCAGGTATTTGAGTCATCCAAGAGTTGAGCATTGGAATGTGATAAAATGGATTCTCAAGTACTTGAGAGATACATCCAATAAATGTTTATGTTTTGGGGGCTCTAATACTGATTTAAAAGGCTATGTTAACTCAGATTTGGTAGGAGATATAGATTCCAGGAAAAGTACCATAGGTTATGTATTTATAGTTGGTGGTACAACACTAAGTTGGAATTATTGATTGCAAAAGGTGGTTGCTTTATCCACCACAGAGGCAGAGTATGTTGCTGCAACAGAGGCGGAAAAGGAGATGATATGGCTACAAATTTTCTTGGATGAGTTGGGAGAACAACAGGATGGAAATTATTTGTTTACAGACAGCCAGAGTGCTATACATCTTACAAAGAATTTTGCCTAGAATTCTAAAACAAAACACATATAGTTGAGATATCATTTCATTCAGTCGGTGTTGGAGGATGGACAAGTCAAGCTGAACAAGATACATATAGATGTCAATCCAGCGTATATGTTTATGAAGGCGGTGACAAGGGAGTAGTTGAGCTCCTCTTCAACTTTAGTTGGCCTTCAAGGTTTAATTCAAGTATAATAGAGCAGCAGGGTCCAAGGTAATTATTCCCAGTGGGAGCTGTAATTGTAGCAGTGTCATCCAAGATCAGTCTCCAAGTGGGAGATTATGTTGGTATGGAGCCTGATTAGTCTCCAAGTGGGAGATTTTTGGTATGTGCGACCGATCATGCTATACTATATAGTCCATGGTATATTGTACACCCTGGAAAAAATCAAAGAAAAAAGAAAAATCTGACTTTGTAGAACCCATATCTGGAAGCTTTTAAGCTTGTTAAAAAGGGGTTCGGATGGGTGTTATAGTATGGTGAAAATGTGATTATTTGCAAGATTGTAATAGGTTTTCTCACTGGATAATAAAATCATTGGATGGCTGCGGTTTTGTGGATGTAGCCCGGATTGGGTGAACCACGTTAAATTCTCTGTGTAATTTATTCTATGTGTGTTTTAGTTTCTCTATTTATTAATTAAATCTGCATTTAATTGTTAGATATCTACCATTTCTAACCCTAACAAATAGTATGAGTACCGGATTGGATCCTATAGTTCTAACTACTTGGAAAAGGATTCTTCCAATTGTGAGAGAAAGGTACAAGAAAATATTTCATGTGAAAAGTGTTATTTTTACTTGAGTTCCTGAATGTTCAAATTTTTTCCCTTTTCCTTTGATGGCAAAAAGGGGGAGAAAAATAAAGAGAAAATAAAAAGAGAAGAGGTATTCAATTTTTGGACAAAGGGGGAGTACTTGGAGTTTTCTGAGTTTGCATTTTTGAATTGGAGTTGTGGAATTTTGTGTTTTCGAGTTTTTGTTGCTCTTCCATCAATGCCAAAGGGGGAGATTGTTGAGAAGTTTTTGAAGATGTTTTAGCATTGTTGTCATTAATGTCAAAACCTTGGATCTGGAAGGATGTACTCTGGATGATGAACATACATCATCTATTCTATCATATGCAATGATGTCACACAGTGTGGATTTTATCCTTGACCTAGATATGGAAATACTTCTTTTTGGGACATTTGTTGAATTCAGTCAATGCATTATAATAAAGTCTAATATTTTGATGTTGGCTACTATGCTTAAAGCTTAATTCAGGTAACCTTGCTATCCAGAACTTCATGCAACATATTACAAGTATTTGTATGTCAAATTGTGGTTCTCTGACTAACACTAAAATTGATGATAATCAAGATTTGGTCTTGGTTGTGGCATTCTCATTAGCTCCAGAATATATTTTATATAATTCAAGGTTGGCTATCTTTTGGAAATTTCTCCATCTTATGTTTGACCCATCTTTGGTGCCTTGGTAACGTGGTAAGAAGATCTTTTTGTGTGAACTATATTTTGGTTCTGGTGTTAACGTGCAAGGTCTTATTGAATATAGTAAGATTTTTCTTCATGCCATCATGCCTTGTGGTGATCTAAATTCAAATGGTTTTTGGCCGACTTAGAAGACTATGAAGATATTGTGTGTGGTCAACTTATTTCTATTCTAAGGGTATACATATATATAGAGAACATGCTTTTAATTGTAGACATAAAATTATGGAAGAAGTATGATGTGTGTGAGCAGATAAAAGAGTGCAAGTGTGTGAACATAAAAAGGAGTGTGAAGGAAGGAGTAATCTATTTTTGTAGAAGGTTGTGCAAAGGTTGTGAAAGGAAAGTTTACAAAAGATTCTTGATTAGATCTACTATAGATAGAAATTATGCTCCTAACCAGAACTGAACTCATGCATATGTAGGTGCAACTTCATCAGTTCACTTTTGTTAGTGATACTATTTTGTATTATGTTTTTTTTTTATTCGAGTAGTGATCCCACTAGTAGTGAGCCCTTGTAAACATCACCTTAGCCAATGTCACTTTAATCGATGCTTTATAATTGAGAATCAGCATTGTCTATTGTTTTTCCCTTCTTGGGTTTCCATGTAAGTTCTGGTGTTCATTGGGCTTAGTGTTGTGTGCATTCATGTTCATATATGTTTCATTAATTTCTGATTGGTATATGTTTGCTCTATATTAATTAAAGAAAAGAAAATTATTGTTGGATAAGTGATTCACCCCCCTCTCAGTTATCCAGACTGTTCAACAAGGAACACTAGTTGGAAACCTGCTCCAATACTGGCTTTGCATTTGATGCCATCAAAATATAATTTCCATAGATGATTGTCACCCGAATCATCATATTCTTCTTGATCCTTTATCAATTTTGGAAATACTAGATCATCATCGAAGATCACATAGGTGCCTAGTCACGCAACATAAAAGTTGTTAAATGGGTTAGAGTCAATGAATTGGTTGAGGAGGACCTCTTCTTTGAGGGTCTGATCACTCATGTCTTCTTCATCTTCTACAATCTCTACACAACACCTTTCCCCTTGTGAGAAGGAGGTATGTGTCGCTTCAAAGCATAGGACTATGTTGTTCACTATGTATTCGACATGCAAATATTCAGACAAGATAATCATCTTCACCCCATGCTTGGTCCTTAATATTAGGTGAGACCAATCAAGTGCTATATATCCACCAAGCTTTGCTATGAAATCTCTTGAAAGAGACATTTTTAATATCGAAGGAATGTCTATCACCACAATTTCTTGTGTGACTATCTGGCTTGGACATGAGAAGAGGGTTAAAGGTAAATATTTAATGCAACCGACGATTGGAACTTTCTTCCCATCTAATTGCATGATTCCCTTCTCAAGGGGCTCATCCTTAAACTTCATGGCATGGACCACTTTCTTTAGCATGACCACTATACTAGATCTTGAATCAATCATGTTATTATCAAAAAGCTTATCTCCTACAATAAGTGTTAAGAAGAAAAGTGTGGGCTTTGGCTTGCTTACCTCTTTCTCTTTTGCATTACCTGCATTGTTCACATAAGCTATGACTTTCAAAGATTGAGGGTCTAACACAGTATCTTTATCTTTATCTTGATCACATGGTAGAGTTGCATCCATTTGCAGTATTTGTTCTTCCTTCTTTAATTCTTCATGGAACATCTTTTGTTTAGGAATGGATATGACATCCCACATAGATACATTAGTAGGTGCCCTCTTCAATTGTTCCACCATATTGAGTGTTTCGACTAGTGGGACCTTCGATTTAAATGGTGGTATCTCTCATGTCTTCGAGAGAAAATGATCCATCATGAATAGGCCCAGTATCCTATCCAACTCCTTCTCTAGCAATAATGGGGTTCATTATTTTTGAGTAGGTCAGGCAATGATTTGCGGATCCTACTTTTCTTGTGACTATGACTGACATAGTTGCGGACACAACAAAGATTGTTGTACATATTCTCCCATTAGCCTCATTTTGGATATTTTGTTGTAGTTTGATTGTACTTGTGGAGCACTAGTCGTGGGAGCCTCGTTCGTGAATACTACATATTCTTCCTCCATCCATGAAAATAGCACTTGTTCTAGTGCAATATCTAGCTCTTGTTCTAAAGACATTCCTTGCATTTTTTCTCTAAAGTGGGAACTTTCCATTTTAGGAGAGGGTATGTGTAGGATCATGATGGGACAAAAAGTGACTATATGATGGGTATGTGTAGAGTATGTGGCTGATGACTTTTTTTTACCAAAATTGATGAAACAAAAAAGGGTTTTTATAGGAGATTCTTATCTTTCCACCAATATAAATTATGTTTTACTTTGAATTTAATAAATAATTATTATTCATTTTCTATTTGAATTACAACTATATTCCTAATTGATAGGTTGATTGAAAAATATCTATAACTTTCAAGTGGTATCACATTTTTTGAATCCAAAACATGAATCACATTCTATGCTTTGCATACTATAGGATTAAAAAAAATGAATTTCATGAAGTTTTGACCAAGTTAAGGTGGTCAGACATACAAATTTTTATATTTTAAAAAATTTATAATAAAAAAATAATAATTAATTGTTTACCTAGTAAAAAATTATAAAAAAATATGCACCACATCGAGACATGAGTCCTCTACTTATATCTAAAATTTTATAAAAAATTATTATCATTTTATTGTGGTTAGGATGGTCAGACAAACACCTACTTATTTTTTCCCTGGAATTTAAGTACTACTGCATTGAAATTTAAAATGTTCACCATATAGGTGTTTTTTAAAAAATAACCTAGTAGTTTAGAAACTACATTCAATTTTCTACAAATTCTACTTACATATTTTTGAAATAATATAGAAAACTTATTCAAATTTTTATGTCAAGTTGCCTAACTCTGATTTTTTTGAATTTAATTGCCACTTAAGGGTTGCACATACCTGAGACTAATATTCTTTTGTATTCATGAGCACACCCTTGTTTCTTTGTTCCACTATATTCTATTACATATTTCCCCTTGGACAATTTTGGGGCATGTGTCTATCATTGCAAGGGAAGCATCATATGTTCTCGTCTTTTGATAGGTTGATCTGCACTTGGATTAATTCTATAATTTGACTGTCCTTAATTGTCTGTAGTAGTATAGTGACTAGAACTATTGTGGATGTCGTTTGTTGACCTCCTCCCTTGGAGATTCCTTGGTACGCATTATATTTATAGGATGGCCTTCCCCCTTGATAGGTCTGAGTGGCCTTCTTTGGAGGTGTCTCTTTTTGTCATTTGATGAGGACTAACTCATTACCAAAAGACCGCATGAGACTCTTGATATCATTGATGTTTGTTGTTATAGAGGAAGATCCTAACGTGCTTGGCTACATAGTAGGGTACACGTACATGGATTGTAGCATAGCCAATGTCACCACTTGTGGAGCAAAAGTGCTTGGAGTAGCTTCTTCCTGAGGACAACTAGAGATTTATGTGAATAAGGGCATAAGAGGTCATGGTAGAAGCTTCCTAGGATCGATCAAACTATTCTTTAAATGCACAGTCAAATCATATGAATCAAGTAAAATATCCCCTCCCATAGAGGTTATCATAACCACGATGTCTGAATTGAAAGCCTTCAAGTAGAACATAAACGCCATAGCAACTGTGGGTTAGGCAATTACAGGGATTCTTCACTAGGTTTTGTGAAACCTACTATTGAAGTCACTCATGGCCTCTTGTAGGGATCTTTTAATGGTTATTAATTGATGTAGCGACGAGGAGCAATCTTCGTTCTTCAAGAAACATTTGAGCAACCTCTCTCCGAGATGATCCAAGAAGCAGATAGAAACATAAGCCAAATATCAATACCAATCTTGAGATTTTCCTTTGAACGAAGAGGCCAATAGCCTAAGAGTGATATTTTCCTCTACGATGTTATGTACCCTCTATACCTCTGCTATATCTTGGAGGTATTTAGGGGGGCTTTTGAAGTTTTCTCTAGAAAATTAGGAAATGCTTGAGAGCATTAGCGGGTATGGTAGTCCATACGTTTGGGTGCGTAGGCGGTTGTAGAGGACTACCATTATCCCAAGTTATGAAATTTCAAGGAGCAGGGTCAACTACATGAGCCACGGAGAACATATTCCTATGAATCAGGTATACTAGTATTCTAATTTAGAAATTTCAGCCTCCAGGTGGAGTAAATAAGGCTCTAGATATTGGTCTTTCACTTCTTACCCTATTACTCCATACACATGATATAGAACCTATAAGTCTTCTTCTCCTAGATGTCGAACTAGGTAACTAGGAGTACCAGAAATGGCCTCTTGAGGATGCTCTTGTTTGGATTAGAGGCATGAAATTTCCACCTTTCCTTGGCCTGATTTTAGAAATAATTTTGACTTCTAATTAGGTGAAGTTTTTCAGTCCCACCAGGCATGCCAAAAAAAAATTGTTGATCATCAAAGATTATGCCTCTTTGACATCCTAATGGGACCAACTTGTGCCTCATTGAATACCTTCAGGATTTTTATAGAAAGTAGGCTCTTCTTTGAGTTTGGAGAAAAGGTAGAAGGAAATGTAAATATAAAACATAAAAAATTGTGATGCACCAAAGCTTTTAGAACGTTTCAAACTCAAGTTTTCTCCTATGAATTATATAATAGACATAGAATGCCACCACCCTTCATTTTTGGGGTGGGAATGACCAACAAAGGATAAATACAAGCATAGTGTAATCTTTCCAATCTTCCCACGGGAAATGTTCATTAAGGTCTGATCAAGCATAAAATTTTCAAAACTTAATGGAAAAACATTCAAAAATTATAGAAAACCCTTCCTCTTTTTATAGCATAATATTAAAAAACAACAACCCTTAAAGAAAATGGAGAAGTTCAACATACATAATCTAATTTCCATGAGTTATTATTATATCATAGAAGCCTACTGCATGAAAATCAACTACTCAAACTATTGAATTAAGCTTAACACAATGTTTTATTCTAAATGAAAACATAAAGAAGGAATTTGAAAAAGGCCATAACATGCACAATTTCAAATATTTCTTCTAAGCATATCATACTTAAACATCAAATCAACTTAAAAACAAAGATTGGATGCAAATATGATAATAGCTTGAGTTAAAAAATATAACATGCCAAAGAAAAGCAATGTTCTACAAGCTTTAAAATCCTAAAAATATCTCCATAACTGAGGAAAACTAAAAGAACTTTCAGAGAAAACTTTTTTCTTTCTTGTTGTCACCTCCTATTTATAGCAAATAAGAGAGAAACACCACCAACATTCAAGAAGTAAATACTTCCAAGTGCCTGCATTTGATATCTCATGATCCAATCATAGATATTTGATTAGATAGCGATAATCCTTGCTCATTAATTCCCAACTACCTCATTAATGTCCTTTAGATATTTAGCAAAGATTTCCATCTAAAAATAATTAGATCCTAGAAAATAGCCTGCAGAATCTGATTTGACCAATCACATAGATTGGTGGTCTCAACTTGAAGATTCCAACCTGAAAACAAGAAAGACCCAACATGCTCCTACAAACTCAAAAAATAGATCACTCCTTAAAAGTGCCACTTTCCTAGGTATGTGTGGGATCATAATGGAGAAAATAGGCCCTTAAGTGGCAACAATTTTTAAAAATCAGAGTTAGGAAACTTGACATAAAAATTTGAATAAGTTATCTATATTATTTCAAAAATATGTAAGAATAGAATCTATAGCAAATTGAATGTTGTTTCTAAACTACTAGGTTTATTTTTTTTTAAATCTATTTGGTGAAAATTTGAAATTTCAATGTAGTAGTACTTAAATTTTAGGGAAAAAATAAGTAGTTGTCTGTCTAACCACCCTAACCACTATAAAATGATAATACTTTTTCATAAGGTTTTAGATATAACTATAGGACTCATGTCTTGATGTGATGCATTTTTTTTGTAATTTTTTTCAAGTAATTAATTATGATTTTCTTATTACAACTTTTAAAACATATTAAAAATCATATGTTTGACCACCTTAACTTGGTCAAAACTTCATGAAATTCATTTTTTTTAATCCTCTAGTATACGAAGCATAGAATGTGACACAATTTTTGAGTTCAAAAAATGTGATACTGTTTGAAAGCTATAGATGTTTTTCAATTAGCCTATCAATTAGGACCTTATTCATAGTTCAAATAAAAAATGAATAATAATAATTTATTAAATTCAAAGTAAAACATAGTTTATATTGGTAGAAATTTGAGAATCTCCTATAAAAACCTTTTCATTTCATCAATTTTCAGTAAAAAAAAGTCATCAGCCACATACTCTACACATACCCATCATACTGCCACTTTTTGGCCCATCATGATCCTGCACATACCCTCCCAAAATAAAGAAATGACTTGTCGAGCGGGCAGGGAATCTCAAATTTATAAAAATATTCCTAGAGAAAATCCCTACCAAGCTGACACATGCCCCGACTTTCTCCCGAAAGGAAGATGATAAACAAAAGCCACATAGCCACCATGTAGCACATTGTGTGCCTTTCAGAATTTTTTTTTCTTTAACCGACGATTCATCTCGAAGCCAAAAATGTATAAAAACCAAAGACCAAAAGAAGATTAAGGAAAAATTGCTTCATAAGTACTATTAGAGTTATTTTAGCTCTTGTTGCTAGCCTTGATTAGAGTTAGAATAGTTAGAGGTAAAAATAGACTTCTTGTAAGGTGATCTCTTAGAGGAGCTTTACATGTAGAAACTAGAAGGTTTTGAGGAAAGAGATAAGGAGAATCATGTCTGTAGGTTGAGAAAAATATTTTACAGTTTGAAATAGGTGCCAAGGTGTTGGTAGGAATGGTTTGATTCCTTCACGATGAGTTTGGATTTTAGTAGATGTGAGGCTGATCATTATGCCTATTTCAAATTTATGATGATGACAATTTTATTATTTTACTTATGTATGTTGATGATATGTTTGTCATAGGTCCCATTTGTATAAAATCATCCATTTGAAAGCTCAGAGAGTTTGAGATGGACTTAGTCAAGGAAAATCAGATTCTTAGTATAAGGATACACAAAGATATAAATAATAGAAAAATATGGTTTTCACAAAAAACTTATGTGGAGAAGGTCTAACAATGCTTAAATATGTAGAATGCATAGCTAGTTAGTAATCCATTTCCTATTAATATTAATTTGTCTTTAGAATAGTTTTTCCCTACCATAGAAGTGGAGAAGATACATATGTCTTGTGTACTATACTCATCAACACTTGGTAGTCTTATATTTTCCATGGTGTGCACCAAGCCAAGCATTACACAACAAGTGGGAGTAGTCATATGTTACATGGAAAATCTAGGTATTGAGCATTGGATGGTTGTGAAGTGGATTCTCAGGTATTTGAGAGGAACTTTTGATGTTGCTATTTGTTACAATGGGATTAGTCTTTAAGTTAATGGGTATGTGGATGTAGATTTTTGTGGAGATAGAGGTAAGAGAAATTCCACTACATGTTACATTTTCTCCTTTCTTGGAGGTGTAGTTAGCTAGGTATCAAAGTTGTAGATAGTGGTTGCATTCTATACTAATGAAGTTGAATATATGGCAGCAACACAACCTATCAAGGAGGTAAACTAGCTTCATAGACTTTTACATGAACTATAGGTAAAGTACAACAATGTGATGTTGCATTGAGACAACAAAAGTTCTTTTGGTACAAAACTCAACATATCATTCCATAACATAGCATATTGATATTCATTATCACTTTGTAAGTGAGGAGGTGGAAGGAGGAAAAATATCTTTGGCCAAGATACACACTAATATAAACCCAACAAATAGTTTGACGAAGCCCGTTGGTAAAGAGATGTTCATCTAGTGTAGAACTTTTCTAGGATTGTATGATACTTGATGATTAACATCATAGGAATTGGTCTTTTAGTATGAGGATTTATTTGCAAGAGAGGAATTTTACTTCAAGTGGGAGGTTTTTGGAATATGAAGTCAATTTTATTGGTATTCCGACAATGATGAGTAGTCAATATTGATATTTACCTAAATTTTTTGGGACTCCCTATTTTTGGTGATTTTAACAAATGTTCAATAGGTAGTTGTATGAGATGTTCTTTCTACTTTTAGAATTTCATACTTGACAAGGACTGTACAACTTGGATTTCTTATACTCAATTGAGGTCATGTTTTCTATAACTTTTGCAAGGTTGTTGTAATTATGAATTTCTTGAGAAATAAAATACAAAATATCTTTGGCCATGGTTTTCTTGGGTATAATTTTTCTAGGTTTTCCATTTAAATATTGTGTTAAATTTATTCTGATTGTTTTTCTCAATTATTCTCTGTTGTAAATTTTCTTACAATATTGGCAATTCTTAGTTAGATTTTAATAATAAAAAAATCTTTCATGATAATAGATTCTTGATAGCATAAAAGAGATATTTCTCATTTGACCCTTATTTTATAGGTAATATTAACTTATAAAATTCTATGTTGCATGCTCTTCATGCTTATATATTTCTAGTGCTTTCAAATTTCTAGTTATTTTTGTTGTAAAATATTTTTAATAAAATTTGAATTTCTTTCTAGGGAATTTCATTAGTCAATAAATTCGGGCTACATAAGTTGGGACAAAGTGTTAGACCAAAATAATATAAATTTATTGGGATTTAATATTTTGATTTCAATAGTTAATCCTATCTACTAAAATTTATTAGAGATGGTACAAATAGTAGGATCAACCACGTGTGAAAATTCTAAATTATAGGTACTCATGAAGTATTTCTATTGTTAAAGTTTCAACAATAGTTTTATTTAGGAAAGATTATATGATTTGGAATACACTCAACAAAGGCTCTCTAATAGTTAAGTAGGCTTTTCTTGGATTTTTAATTCTTGTAGAAATGATCCTTTTTTGTTGCATTTTCTAGCTCTTATCCCCAGATTCTTACTTCTTCTCATTATTTTCCACCTTTAAGTAATATGTTTTTAGATATATTTTTTTATTAAATTAAAGTCAGGAAGGGCCTGTACCTATTTATGAAACATCCATAGAGGCCAAATAGGGGCACTCATGAGACATGAGATACCTGAAAAGAAAAATAAAAGCAACTACATAAAGATTAATCAAATAAGGAAAAACAATATAGGGGAGAACTAGCTAGGGACCAAACTATCTACTGGTCTCTCAACAGCTTAAGGCCATTAATCACTTGGAATTAATTTGCTTGAAATTACATTTTTTCTTCAAAGGATAGAGGCTTCTTTCACACAAGCTAATCCTCCTGAGTATTAGGTGAAGTAGAACTGCCCCCTTTCTTACCTTTCTTCTTTGAGTGCACAACTTCTTGATAGCCATCACTAGCCCTTTTTCCATGGCTATTGTGGAGATCATGTTGGAACACTTGAATGGTGATCACAATTTTTTAACTATTTCCATGTTATAATCCTTAATTCCCTGCAAACATTTGAGATTTTTATCTTCATTACTATGCATGGTAGCCACCTCCTCCTGGAGCTTATATCTTCTTCATAGTACCAACCACTACCCTAAGATCATCAACTTCATTTTTCCAATTGGCCATGTTGTTGAAGGACTCGACAAGGGAAGAAAATACGGCCCAACAACTTTCATCATGTACCTCACCCAGCCAGGTTTCCTTCTATTTCAACACCTTTTCCTCAAAATGTTGAATTGTATCTTTAGTAATGATAAGTTGCGTAAGAAACCATTTCAAAATGTCATTCTGAGCATTCACTACCTCGACCCAGGTCAAGTCATTAATTTTAAGCTTCAAGGGGAATAACTAGTAGAACTAGCATCATCATCCAATTGGGGTTATTCAAGAGCATTATCCAAATTTAGACAGAGAGTAGGGGAATCAAGGGGCTAGAAGGTTTATTAGATGGGGGGATTGTGATATTTTGGATAATCACACATGAACAGGGGAACTACTAAGGGATCCATCTAGGGTGGGGTCCAAGATTCATCATTTGAATTTTTAGTACCAAAAATGGAGATTTGAGTGGGGTCCAAAAATGAAACACATTTTCAGAAACTAGGGTAGGGGCCTCAATGGCAAAGGATTTACCTTTAGCCCTGGTAATTCTTTGAGAGGAGGGACCCTCCAAGAGATTAATAGAGTCTCTAACAATAAGGGATTTTTTATTAGCAAAGGCTAGGGAAAGGGAAATAGTCATCTGAAAACAAAATAATCTTTAAATCTATACCCTTAGTAAAGGGGTAAATTCCTCCCTTTTTCTTGGATGACCTTAATAGACTACTCTAGGGAAGACTAATCTAGAAAGTAAAGTTCATTTTAATATTGTAACGAAAATGATATAACATTTAAAATAGGTAGGCATAAAAGCACTTAAACCTACCTTCCAGGGTAACATAACACAACAGAACCTCTGTTATTATGCTCCAAACACCTAGGAGGTCATCTTTGCTATACTCATTCTAGAGGTGATTGATATTTTCTGGTTTCTTCAAAAAAAAAATCATCTCCTTTTGATAATGGCCATTTGACTTCTTAGGGATCCATGTCCCTTGAAATGGGAATTCAATAACTTCAAAAATAAGTTCCACATTAATGAACAAGGGTCACTCGCTAATAGTAACATTACATCTTTCTAGGAAATTGTAAATTCCTTGGAAATATTAGGATCATGCCCCACCATGCCTTCAACATAATTGAAAAACTTTCCCCTTTAACAGATAGTCCAAACATCATTATCATTCTTCTAGAACTCATAGAAGGTAGGCTCTTCCTAAACAAGGATGCCTCCCATAATGGAATTCACTTCAAACAAAGTAACACTAGGAATTATATATGAACACGCACAAAAATGAACAATCAATTGTAGAGTTAACTTATGAAAAGACTGGGGAAGATGAAAATATTGACTAAAACACAATCCATGTAGGTTGTGAATTTGACCTAATGAAGAGTTCAACTCAAACTGAATATTAAAGTACTTTTTCATCATTTAATGATAAATCTTGCACACACTCCAAGATTAATGAAAGATCATCCCAAATAGTAATTTTTGGTGTGAAGGCTCCCAAATTTGCAAGAGAATTAGCCACTTTATTACCAACTCTAAACATGTGAGAAAAATCTACAAATACCAAGGTTAATTATGACATTTTGTGCCAAGAGGATGGGGTCCTAAAGGGATCAACAAGGGCTCACCTTCTCATTCAATAACATGATTGTATTTCTCGAATCATCTTTGATTGCCAGGTTAGACACTCCAACATTCCTAGCAAAACAGATCTTGTGATAAGCAATCACCATCTCCGTAAATTTAGAAGTTTGTAAGCCTAGGTTAACTGCATAAGCCAAAACCATCTTATTGTTGACTTTCAAGAGGATATATAAAAGCTTGGGCAACCCTATTTTATATTTTCGTTGGGTGACCATGCTATTCCCTAGATGCAGTTGACACTCTTTCTTAGGAATATGATGCTCAAGAATTTTATTTAGTTTCACATGGGTATCAAATCTTAGACCATAGAAAAATGGGTAGAGAAATTTTTTCCAAAAGAAAAATATTTGGAAATTTTTTTGTTTGCCTAAATATATTTTATTTCTCTCCAGTTTACCTTTTTAAAGTATATTTTTTAGGCATGACACCATGAGAAAGAGAGATTTCCCATTTATTCAAAATGTGTTCTTTATTGTGTGAATTAATGTATAATCCATCTCTTCTTTTAGTGTTCCTTGTTCGAGGGTCTATAGAGGTAATGGTGGAACATCTATTCCATTCTTTATGCTACTTGTTTCTCTAATTTTTGGGCCCTAGCTTGGGATGTCCTACTTTTTCTTATATTCTTTAGGTTGTTTGGAATATTTTCCCTTTCTCTGTTCTTTCACAAATATGGTTGGAAGGAAATAATCAAATATTTTGAGGTCATCAAAGGCTTCATTGGTAAAATATGGTAGATTATTTTAGACTTGTTAAAAGAAGATTTATTGGCTGAATTTCATATAGATGAAGTCTTTGGTCTATCTAATATTTAGATTTTTTGGTTTTGGTTACATCTATTCCTTTTAGCTCTATGCTCAAATATTCCAATAATGTAAACAATATAGATAAGTAAGTACCTCCTCCTTCGGTGTTTTAAAATTTACTACTAATAATTTTTCTCATGGTAATCTAAGTGTTGTAGAGATAAGTGGACTTGGATGGGATACTATTCTTTTGGTTCACTTGTTCTTTCGTATAGCTACATGAATTAGTACTAATATTAAGATGCATGCCACAAAATTCCTTATAGCTCTAGAGAAATCTCATGAGTTAGGTTGGAAAAGGATAGTTTTTAGCTAATATAGATGAAGGGTTTGTGGAAAATCTATATAGATTTGAACTCTTCAAACTTAAGTGATAATAGACACTATTTGAAAATATTTATATAGCTTTCTAGAATCCCATAATTAAAATATTTATCTCTTTGAAAAAAAATAAAAAGATAGAGAGTGCAGATAAAAAACTAATTACATAATGTGAAAGTATATCTGCAACATTATTTAACAAATGATAACAAAATAATTAAAAAAATAAAAATCAAATGAATATAAAAAGATAAAAAAATAATAACGGCACATTAGAGTTAACATCAAAATGAGTAACAAAAGATAAAAATAAGAGAAAATGCATGTTCTATCAAAATAATCATATATTGTTGGACCCTTGTTTTCTCACTCAATCTAATTAAAAAACATTGTTCTCTAAGTTTTATAATACCAATTTTCTGATATTTCAGAGGTTAAAAAATATATGTATTCAAGAGTGCAAAGACATCTTTCTCGTGCCAGAAGACGAGGAATCTTTCAGAATTCATACACGTCCCAAACAACTTTTCAATTCATTTTAAAGCTGAAACCCTTCTACCAGTTGACAGGCTTTCAACCTGATTCATAACTTTCACGAACATTTAAATCTTATGGCCAATTTTTTCCAAAGCCAAAAGCTTACATGAAAAGACAGCATGCTATTCATGGGATATTTACACAAGAGATTACACAGTAGGTCGTTATTGTTAAAGCACGGGCTGTTTATTTAAATATTTTGAAGTCAATTCAACGGTTGTTTACAAACACCACAATTTTCCACTGTTTATTGCTATGGATTCGCACTACCCTCTATGTCAATGTTTATTATTATTCTACCCTCATATTTGAACTTGACAGAATGAGCTTTTATAAAATATCTAGCCTAGCTTATAACAGGAAAGCGCACAAGAGAAATGAATTTGAGTTAAAACGTTATAGTCCATGCAACATTTATAAGCCTTGCCACTTGCCATTGTAGGTAAACGAACAGCTAGTAGTATATAATCCGCATACAAGCACCTACGATGTAATTTCCTCACTCAAAACAACAAGATAAGATATGACTGTGACAGGATAATAATGATTAGAATGAACGAGTGGTAGAACACGTTCAACGGCACAGAATTAAAAAAGTTGAAGCATTATTGTTTTCTAAAGTTTTTTTTATGTTATCACGTATTCTGTTAGTTGCTTTCGAGGGGACTTTGCCATCGCCCTCATCTTACTATTCTGAATTTATAGAAATATAGATATAATCTCCTCGTTGAAAGAGCTTCAAAAAATATAGTCATCTTTTCGTTCTTCTTGATAAATTCTTCACTTCGAACTTTAATAGGGGAGAGGAGCTGAGCATTGTTCAATAGTTTTGATAGTAGTTGTTTATATAATGTCCAATATTTTTATCAGTACTGGATTGATAGTTGTGACTTTAAAGTTGTTAGTGTTGATGATGAGTACTCATAATTAAACAAAATGTATTCCTTTGATCTAAAAAGCAACCAATCATGCAATGCCACATCAACACTCAATAAAAAGTCTTGTGAATGCACAAGTATTGGTCTCACTTTTTTTTTAGGTCTTTTTGGACAACTTGACAAAAAGCATGCTGATGTGGCATCACATTTGATGATGTGGCCCTGAAACCTTAGTTATAAGCAAGGGACTTGCCAAGTAAACTGCTGTAAAAAATTGGGAGTAATTTGAAATTTCCACGTAAGATAATTAGAAACACAAAGTTAGGGTGCTCAGCTACTGGATCCTCTCCCCTAGTAGGGAAGCCCACAAATCTACGACACACTTATATGTGTTGAATGTTTACGTGGTAGACCCATGTGGTCCCTTCTTAATTCGACTCTTTTCTCGTTTTCATTAATTCGATCCTTTTCCCAGTTTTCGTTCTTGTAACTGTTAACCATTGTCATTTCTCATGCAATATCTCGTCAACCAAAATCTCACACAGTATTTGGTCAGGTTTTTGAAATATGTACACAGACTAGTCGCTCACTTCTACATTTTTTTGTCGGATCAAGAGTTAACAAGTGAACACTAGTTGCTGTTCAGTGTGAAGTGAATCTACTATAAGGTGTGTCAATTAATTTTCTGATCATTTTCCTCCCATGCTTATGTATCTTTAATTACTTTGTTAATATCCATTTTCTCTGTGTTTTAATGTAGTCCCAGGCTACTCTTATATATTCTGATCACTCCATAAATATGATGAACAACAATATGGAAATGTGAATACTCTTCTATGCCTTCCAGGACACCACATTTCTTTGAGGCATTCTGTAAAATAGTTCAGTACGTTTTATATGCTTCAACATTTTGCATACATTTCTCTCAGAGAATTTCCTTTCATTATGCTTTGATGGGTGCCCATGCCCTATTCCGAAATGAAATTTTTACCATAGGCAATGATGAAGCTTCAAAAGGTTATGGAATTTGGCTCTACACTTGCTATTTGCTTGGTTCACGTAGCTTATCAATACTTCCACATTTTGCATGCATGTCTACCAGTGCAATTGTAGCTATAATATCTGACAACAATCTTTCCTCCTTTTTGTCTTTTTATAGATGTCCGTACCTATTTCGAGCTGCAAATTTGGAAGAGGTGGGCAGGATGCTAGCAAAAACATGGAACTTTAAACTCCAATGGCATTTGCTTCTTGTTTCATTTCACGAGACCACATTTCTTTGAGGCATTTTTTTTCAAATATCTGACTGCCTTGTTTATGCTTCCACACTTTGCATATATGTCTACCAAATAATTCAAGCTATAATGTTGGAAACTGTTGGAGATTAAGAGGGGGAGGGGTAAATCATTGTTATCAAAAACTTAAACCTTTATTGAACTTTAAAAATTCTTTAACACACTATAAACTTCTATATCATCAATCAAAACCTTTAAACAAAATAATAAGAGAGAAAGATATAGTAGTTTGAATCTTCAACAACTTCAACAATCTTTAGCAATGAAAGATATATCAATTCTACTTCTAACCAGATTAGTAGCAAAGAAAGATAAAGAAAAGAACACACATGCATAGGAGAACACCAAATTTACATTGAAAAACCAATGAGGGAAAAACCATGGTGAGAGTTAACTCACAATATAAAGGCTCACTACCAAAAATGACTTGCAAACTAAGGAACACTATCTTAGAACAAGATGATTTGTGGAACTGAAGCAAACATAACTTTAGGGGCAAGATACACAGACCTAATGAGATTTCACTATCTTAAAGTAGGATACAAAATTTTATAAAATAATTAAAATATTTTTTAACATAACACTCTGTTGATTGGGGCTTTGAAGCTCATCTGATCTTTCCTCTCCACAATGTAGCATTAACTCTATTGGATATTCAATACATTCCACACACTCAATTTTTTGCACTTGTACACTTCTCCACATAGTTGCATCCAAAAAGATCTTGCATTTATATCCACTGCAACAATTCAAAACTTCAATTAGGTCAGCTAGGAAGAAGATAAACAACGAATTCAATATGTTGGCCACCAAAACATAATGCGGTCCTATCCCAAGGATAGAAAGGACCAAAAAAACTCAATGTATTTTTCAATGTGATCCAAAATAATTCAAACGTTGGTGCATGTCAATCTAAGTCAACATCAAGGAAATGTGCAAATGAAATGTGAATCACATAACGAGTTGACTCAAAAACATTCTTCCAATTGAATTCACTCAAGGTGGTTCTAACGATGATAGGTTAGGACCCAAATCTAACATAATGAATCTTCAATTGTTTATGTAGACCCCTAAGCACATGGTGCAAGCAAAAGAATAAGCCATGTCAACTAGATATTGACAAATAACCTAGAAAGCCAACTCAAGACACAATGTAACACCAAAGAGGCCAATCAACAATGTGGAGATCACATGGGGATGTTCTATGAAAATTCAACAATACTTCAAAATACTTCAAAATACTACCATGCAACCAATATCCATTGTAGATCAAAATAGGAACAAAATACTTCATTAAAGAAGTACATAACACATAATCAGAGGATATAACAATAAAAAATAAACTTACAGACCATTTAATCACATAAAATTGGAATTGAGATACTGTACAAACACTTAGAGCACATTCACCAAGCTATAGGAGTAAAGACATCAATGCAAAAAAATGTGGAGCATTTCTCAGACTAGTCCAAACAACCAACAACACTTCCAACCTTTTACAATTCATAAAAATATCCTTGGAAACACTAGTGACCCAAAAAGATAGGAGTGCAACATCCACAAAACACTAACTTTGAATCCCAAACTGCAAGACCATATCTTCAATAGTAGAGAAATGTGAGGCATTCTCCAAACCAAACTTCAATGCAACTTCTAGGAACATAACCACTTATGCAACTTGCAGAGGCCAAAACTTTTTTTCAGAAACACATGCTTTATCATGAGCATTGAGAGAGAGCATAAGGCATACTGTAGACCTTAAACAACATCTCTCCACTCTCAACAACACATCTAATCCTCATCTTAATATATCTTTATGAAATTAACTCTGCTGAAAACAACTATACTCAATACTTCTTTGATTATCATCAGACAAGGTATGATATCCAACCCTAAACTTCAACAACAACACCATACATCAATGTTGGCCTAAAATGAATGTGCCAATAATGAAAATCAATACAAAAATTATTCCTCACTTCTCAAGAGAAGAAAAAATGACAACAAAAAACAATTCATCAAATGTTGTCACCAAAGAAAACCAAAAATTAGTGATGACATCAATGACAACAACTTCCAACAATCTTTTCAAGTGTTGAGATCAAGGACAACAACTGCAAACAATCTCTTGTAGTGTTGACATCAATGACAACTGCCAACAATTTACCCCTTTGGCATTGATGGCAACACAAATCTACTCACTCTCCCCCTTTGACATCAAGAACAAAGGGAAATAGACACGGACATGTAGAAGGAAATGACATATTCTTTAACTTTGGGATAAAGGATCAAAGATATTCAAGGGAAACAACATCACAAGCTCCCCCTTACTACCATCTCCCCCTAAGTGGTAGCTGAACACAACGAAATAGGGTTCCACCTTTTAGGAGATAGAACAAGGGATAGGGGCCTATTCTATTTCACTCAAGTCCATTCAAGGAAACCCTAGAGATCTCAACCTAGTGATTGAGTTAGGGAAATAGATCTATTATAAGGTATCATTGGGTGTGATTAACAAAGGGGGTTCACCAACAAGCAAGTGTTTAGAAAAAAAGAGATGAAATTACTATGTAAATCTAACTAAATGACCTAGAAAATGAAACTTGAATTCAGATAACTAAACAAAAAGATACAAAAAGGTACCTGAGAGAAAGATGTGGTCAAAACAAGCTCTGAAACCCTAAAATTCTACTATTTGAAGCTCACTAAAACTCATACGCTAGACTAGGTGATTTAGTCCTAGTCTAAAGTTTTTGAGTGGGAATTGGAATCTCTCAGTGACTATTCTAGACCTTCTAAAAACTAGCAATTGCACCTTGGTGTGCAATGGGTATGCCGAATAGGTTTGGAAGGTCAATTAGGTAATATTTTGGGTTTTTTTTTTTTGCATACATGTCTACCAGAGCATTTCCAACTATAATATCTAAAAAAAATCCTCCTTCCATGAAGTTTTTATGGCTAACCATACCCTATTCCAAAGCTCCCATTTTGGCATAGGCAAGGAGGATATAGAAGGTTGTGGAATTTGGCTATACACCTACCAATTGTATTTTCTTGAAAATTTCTAAAGCCTTTTCAACAAATCCATTTTGTACAAATCCTGCAATAATTACCTCTCTCTCCCTCGAAGGTGTTGTGAAAATACATGAAACCCCACTTTCTTAAAGCTACTTTCCTAGGTAACCCATGAAATACAGATAAACATAAATAAATTATATATGTATATGTTGGCATTGAAAAGCCGAATCCCTCTGATGTGACGTGTATGGAAAATGATATAAAACTACCTGAAACATGAGTCTTAATGACTAGCAAGCTATATGAGAGGCCCTCCTTTAAGGTACTCTATCACAACTAGTGCAACGAAGCCTAGCATCACCAACCTTCCATTCCACGTCTCAGCAGTGGAGGACATTAAAGCCTGCGACTTGCTTTCCCTGGTCACGCCCTGAAATAGTGGGTTTAAAGACACTATAGTCAAAATTGATACCATAAAGAGAAACCATTTGATCCCCTCCCCCTAGATGAGTTGCGTCAAAATATCCTCTCTGTTCACCACTTCGACTCCCAATGCCAACACAAACCCCACCGTCGCTAGTTGCCCATTGATGGTTTCAGAAGCAGGTCTGCTGAACACAAATACATCGCTAAACCTAGTACTCACCTAAAAAAGGGAAACTATGCAGTAAATCAAAAGCCGCTAGAAATAAAAACTTATCTTTTCTTTGTAACAAATACGTCCAAGATAGGTTCTTTTTTGGGCTAAGAAATAAAACAAATCAGACACGAGAAAAATATAAAAACATAGGTAATCTAAGTACTTCCAAATTATTACTCTGTAATTTAAACTTGGACCTATTAAAAGCTTTGAATTAGTGTGCATACAACAATTTCCTACCTTGGTTGTGCATTTAACCTGAGAGACTTTGCTGTGAGGAAAACTGCGAGTCACCGGAATTGATCTCGCAACCTTGTTGACATCGTGACGCTCAAATGAACAAAATTTTGTGCAGGTGACATTCTTAGGAAAAGCCATATCTGGAAGAACTAAAGAAAACTGTGAACAACAAAAAATTTGAGAAATATGGAAGCTACTCTAGCAGAAAGGAATGGAGTTGAGAAGCTTAGACTCAACTTCTAGGGTAGCAAAGATATTTTATGAATTGCCACGAGGGTCAAACAATGAAGTTAGGGTTGTATATAGGATTTGAAATTAACTGTGGTGAACTTCCCATTGCAGAAACTACTGTGAATTTGCTCGAAGAGGAGCTAAGAATTTACGAAGCAAAAATGGCCATGCATGGTACATTGGTTTTCATCCTCTCGCATCCAGTCTTTTAATTTCTGAACAGTCGATCTGAAAATCACTTGGGCTTTGTTCAATGAGTGCACAAAAAAAAAATCAAGTTCCAGCAGGAAGCGACAGGTTTGATAGGTAGTTGTGTAGCTTCAAAGCTTCCATAAAGCCCAGTTTAATACAATCATTCCTGCGGGATAAAGCAGTAACAAGCATCCAATGGAGGAAACCATTTTAACCATCTCCACGGTAATATGAAGCGTTGATAGTCAATTTTAGCTTGCTCTTCTCTAAATTGGATATGCCTTCGGTGTAAACTGAAAAAAATGTTGTACTGGGACTCGTATGCCCAAGGTGGCGATTTAGTCCCAATATTAGGGTTTGGCTGAAACTTAGGCATTCTCTAGTGGTTTGTTGTATCTTCTCTCTTGCCAGATCTCCAAGTCTAAAAGCATGAATTCTGGCCTGTAGATGACTTTCATGAAGATGGCAACTTCTTGATAACTATGACAAGTTTCTTCAATCTTGCAATTTAGTCTTCAAAGGATCTTCAATCTCCAAAACATCTAGATCTTCAACCACACATCTAGGGAGAGAGAAAAATTTTGATTTGTTAGTGGATAGGGGTTTTCCTTGGTTAAACCACATTTTGGTAATCAAACCTTAAAGAGAAATCAAACATGAATTAAATGAACATGAAACATAAGGTGAAACAATAGAAACTTTTTTGGAACCTTGTAGATCTACAAACAAGCATGAAGTGGCCTTGATGGATGTAGATTTTGATCATGATTCTTTATGAAAGATAATTCCTTTGAATACTTGAATTGATCTTGAACAATACATCGCAACATTAGCTCAAAACCACATGCAAGATGCACTAAATATTTGACATGATGATGGATTCTGATTGTTGTAAAAAATGATGAAGAAATTTTCCCTTAAATGCCTTATAAATGCTCTTGAATACTCTATAATTCTCTTGTGAAGTTTTACGATGCTTGACTCTTCATTTCTTGGTGAAATAAGGATCTAAAACCTTGTTTATATAGGCTTTCCATCTAATTTTCAATTTATTAGATCCCAAATTTTGACATTTGAACATAAAATTTGAATTCAAAACCCTAATTTCCTACTCAAAACCCTAAAAAGGGGCCAAATGGGACTCATACACCCAAGGTGGCATATAGGTCCTATCTAGGGGGAACTCATACACCCAAGGTAGCCTATGGGTCCCACCATGGCTTTTTGAGCTGAGGAAATGTTGGGGGTTAGAATATTAAGTGTAAATTTATTGACTATGAGGGGATTTCATGAAATAATCTTGAGGATGCATAATAAAGGGTCCTAAGGGCCTATTAATGATGATGTGAAGGTCATAAATGGAAGAGGGCCCAAAAATTAGAGTGGATGTGTAAATAAATACACTTTACAACACTAAATTAAGGAAAAATTAGGTTATTTAGCTTAAGGCCCCCAAAATTAATTTGAATATGTAAAACGCATTACAACACCAAATCAATGCAACATTAGGTTCATTTTAATATTAATTATTCCCCAAATTAAGTTTGAAAATGGGATACTTTTTCCTACACTACATTTAGCCCCCACTTTCGTGAGAGGAGGAACTTGCTTCAAACTCACACTAAAGTAGACATTCAAGAGGGGTCTAATTGTACCAATGTGGATGGTCTAGGATAAAAAACTATCAAAGGAGGTGAACAAACCCCTAAGATCCAAGATCCTATGTCAAACCAATGTAATCACGAAGAGACACACAGATGGTGTATGATATGCAGTAGTAAGAAAAGATACAAAAACATACAATGTCAAATACATAAAGAAGAAGGAAAAAGAGAAAAAGGGTGGATCAAGCCTCGACCATTTATTTAACATGATGTGGATTAGATCTATGTTGTTTGTCCAAAAATGCACACTCACTCTGAGGCAATGGAACTTCAAGCTATCCATTGGGTGATTATCCAAAGGGGGTGGCTTGGTGAGAAAGTCATGCTTTTGTACCTGCTTCTCACTGTATAATGAGAAAGTCATGCCTCTATACTAGCTTCTCACCATACAATGAGAAAGTCATGCCTCTGTACTAGCTTCTCACCATACAATGAGAAAGTCATGCCCATGTTTAGGCTTCTCATCATACTAACCATAGTAATGATAGCCCTTTGATAACTTTAATAGGGCACCAGAAAATGAAACTTTGAGCTTTAGAAGGCCTAACAAGCTACATTGAGCACTTATGAACATTTATGCATGTAAAGGATTGTTCAAAGGTATCTTTGCTTAATTCATATTAGGTTTCTTCTTAGGGAACTTCGTACTTAGTGTCTCCAAGAGAGGAAAAATCAAAGAAATACCACACTCTCAGAGGAAATCAAACCCAATGACACCACCAAGAAAAGGATGCATCGTAAGAAGAAAGAAAACCACATAGTGAAACATGACTGCTGGTGTATTCCCCCACATTAAAGTGGTTGTTAACACCGTTTCTATGAGAAATTAATTTAAAGTAGAAGAAGACATTAGAGGTTATTCAAAAATATCTAGGCCAAGTGATATGTTCCTGAATGAAACTACATCATGGATAAAGGGGTTATCCCCAAAAATGCAATACTAAAGTTAACTCAGTATGTCACATGCGAGTCAACTTAAGACATATGCCATCCACATCCAAATATTTATCTTGTATATACATGGAAGTTGATCAACTAGCCAAAAGAGACAATAAAAAGTGACATACAAGGACAAGGCTACCTAACCCCTTGCCACCACTTAGTGTATGACAAGGATGAACCGAGATGGATGATGAGAAACATGAAAATTAGTATCAATTAGAGGAACTAGGTGCTTCAACTCAATGAATAGCACCACAATCCTTAAGATGTTGAATTTTATTACTTAAAGTCCTACACTCATTAGTAGAATCGCTATGAACTCTATGAAATGCACAAAATGAATTCTTGTAGTAAAACTTCTTTCGTGTTCTTGGAGGGAGATATATCAAACAATCTTAGAGGAGTCTTGACAAGATACATTCTTGGTCAATAGATTATGTTCTTTTATTTTTTGACAAAGATATCTCTTGCTTAGTACTAGTTACATCACACTTACACAAGACTATTTAGATTGCGAGATTTTGTAATATTCTTTATAGGAGGTTGTAAAATATATTGAATTCAAATCATTAATGTTTTGCATGATGACATTGACTTTAAGCAAAGATTTCTTTTTTTCTTTCATTTCTTTTGAAGGACAATAACCAAGACCACTACTATCTATCAGTTTAGGATGCACTAATGTTAAAGTCGGCTTAGAAGAATATTTTGTAAGAGTGTTGACATTACGTGAAGGCTTCCTTGTTTCTTTTGAGGGACAATAACCAAGACCACTAGTATTTTCTTGCATGTGAGGATCTATAGGGACACAAATACCTTGTTCTCTAGCACCACATCCTTTTCCACTATACCCAAGTTGTTTCATAAGTTCATAACCTTTTCCATAAAGCTTTTTCATTTCTTTTGGATTCAGTGGCTGCTCATAATCATCTTCATCAAAGTTTGTTGTGTAAATTGTTGTATCTTTTTCTAAAGTGGTTGAGGTGGATGCTTTCAAAGGTTCTTTTGAATTTTTTGTTGACATTTCCACTTTTTCTTTTCCCTTTTTAAACTCTTTGTTTATGATCTTGTATTCACCCATGAATGTTGTGAAATATAAGGAACCCCAATCATCTTCTAATAGCTTCGTGACTTCCTCAATATGTTTTTCTTTGTGTTTCTATTGCATGGGTTCTACTTGTGTAGTTGGTGTTAATTTTTTTAAAGGATTTTCCTTTCCTTTCTCAATGTTCAAACAACTTTTCTGGTTTAGGGTCTATTTCAATTTGGTATACTTTATTGTTATAGACATATTTCATGATACAATACAGAGTTGAAGGCACCTCACACATCTCATGAATCCAACGTCTTCCTAAAAGGATATTGTATGAAATATCATGAGGCATACATATATAGGATTTTGTAACTTGGTCTTTCAAACTATAATAGAAAAAGTGATCACACCAAACGGTTGTTTTCCTACATTATTGATCCTCAAATTGATAAGGAATCAGGTTCAATTCTTGATTTATCCATGCCAAGTCTATCCAAAAGGGCTACACTACAAACATTAAGTGTTGCTTCATTGTCAATAAGGGTTCTCTTTATCTCTCTCCTATTATATATAGCTATTATTGTGAAAGGTTCATTTATTTTTGTACTTCAAAAGGAGGTAGCTCACTTTGGTGGAAAACAATGCTTGCATTCATTCCTTGAATCATTGATGCTATGTCATTCAGTTGCACATTAGAAGGGATAGGAACTTGTTGTAAATAACTTCGAATCATGTTATGATAATGACGATAGGACCATTAGATTGTGGGTAATAAGGTGTCAAAAAATGATGTTGGATATTAAATTTCTCCAATAATTTCTTCACATCATTATTCTTAAATGGTGTACCATTATCAAAGACTAATGCAGAAGGGAGTCCAAAGCGAGCAATAATGTGTTCTAGGATGAAATGACATATTATCTTAGCTATTGTAGATTGAAGAGGAATGGACTCTACCCATTTTGTGAAGTAATCAATTACAATGATGGTAAAGGCATGTCTAGTAGAAAATGGTGGTCAGATTGTTCCAATTATATCCAAGCCCCATATGGAGAATGACCAAATAGGGATTTGGGCATGAAGCTTAGAAGTAGGAGCATGAAGAAAACTACTATGTTCTTGATATTTGTGACATCACTTAACATATGCATACCAATCTTTTTCCAAAACGTGGACAATGATTTTTGCACCACAAGACTCTCGAACACTTATAGGGTTTTTCACTTAAAAGGAGAGAGATAGGCCAAAATGTGCAATGTCCCCACTCAAAACTAATGCAAATATGAATGAAGAATGACTAAATTTAATGTCCTAGATGCAAATAACTGGTGAAAGTAATGAATTATTAATGCAAAACTAAGGAAATACAAATTATTTGAAAACACATTGTGATATGCAAAAAGATAGATTGAATGTAATATAGAAAAATATATAAAGGTAAAACAGAAAGAGTGCAGTTGGAAACTAACAGAGGCTGGAATGAAGACTATAGATGTCTCTGAAATTTTGGAAATTCTAATTTTTTCTTTAACTTGTACATTTATGCCAAGCTAGGCGACTTAGTCCCAAATCTAGAAAATTGCTCTGGAGGCAGTTTCAGCCAAATGGGTATCCAGATCTACATAAACTTTTGAAAAATAGGTGTAGTGGGACTAATTCGCCACTATTGATGACTTAGTCAACTTTGGATTTTTTGAAAATCTGAAAGTGGAAACGAAATCCCTTGGTCTGCACTTTGTTCTCTGACTAAAATCTGGATTCGAATCTATGAAAATACCTACAAAACATAATATATTTTGGTTTCTAATGGTTGGTTTTCCTTGGTCAAACCCCTAGTTGGTATTTAAACCTTGAAAGAGATAATGAAGTCTACATAAAACCCTAGCCCTAAGATGCAACCCTATTCTAGCATGCAAGAATAAGATGCATAAATGAAACTAGAGTGATATAATATTCATTCCAAGAGACCCTAAATCACATTAAAAATGAATCTTAATAACATATAAACCTTCCTTAGGCTAAAAATAGAGAGAAAATGGAAGATGGAATCACTTTGAAAACAAGTCCTTAGGCTTGATTTCATGGCTAGTTGCATCTCCTTAACCTAGATTTCTCCATGATTCTCCATAGGCATCCATGATCAACCCTTAACAATGCAATATCTTGAACAAAAAGTGAGCTTGAAGACCTGCAAAAACCCTAACTTGTTGCCCTAAAGCTTCAAATTTTTTGTTGATAGACTACTAAATCTTCTTGTGAAAGATATTCAACACTTGACTCTTGAATTTGTTTGTAAAAAATTACCTAAAAACA
This sequence comes from Sequoia sempervirens, assembly GCA_007258455.2. Classification (NCBI taxonomy): domain Eukaryota; kingdom Viridiplantae; phylum Streptophyta; class Pinopsida; order Cupressales; family Cupressaceae; genus Sequoia; species Sequoia sempervirens. Next base: position 78,606,673 of record VDFB02193867.1, on the reverse strand, counting down.
TATATTTATAGGCATCAATACCTATTTTTTCATTATTTTGACCTCACAGGCTAACATTCATCAGAAATTTGAATTAAGTCAGTGATTTTCCTTCTCAAAATCTCGAAAGTGTCTCCGCAAGTGACCTGTCTCTAGGAAACTTAGTCCCACCAGTGGTTTTTGAGGTGGGTTTTCTAGAATTTGAATAATTTGAATGTTGTTGATTTGTATTATTTGTGGGTGGAATAAGCCTCAAGGTCCAAAATAATGAGTCTTAGGGGCCTATAAATGGTAGGTTTAAGGAATGATTAATGCAAGGGTGCCAAAATAGGTCCAAATTGACACAAAATTGGCTCTTTCTTCAAGAGTATACAATTTTTGGTGACATAGTTTATTAAAATGGAAACTACGGCCAACATTTGACAACATTGAATATTGCATTTACTTCCTTCCATGCCATTGTACAACAACAGTAGGATGCATTAACTCTCACACGAGCAAACACTTACCATTCTACTTCCGTGTATTGAGGCAACCACCTCAAGAAACTCATTTGGCATTGAGAAATTCTATTCATGGCTAAGTTAACGAAAATCCAGGTGGAAATTTGAAACAGATAGCCTATCAAATAATTACTCAATGAAAACTCATTTAAATAGCTCGCATAAAATCACTGGTAAACCCCTTCAAAGGAAAATAAACTCTTGCAACAATTATTCAACTCATGATGTTAACTCGCAATCAAAAATTACATATTCTATTAAACTTTACAAATTTGATTACATAATTATAGAAAGGAAAATGGGATACAACAATCCCTTACAATACGTTTAAAATTCAATATAAAAATATTCGCTACAACAAATCAAAGCTTTGCTACACAAGGTTTCTCTGCACTTACACAATAACCTCTCAACAGAACCACAATCACACAAATCTGCATCAATTGGTGATGTTCTTAGCTCTGAACTCAGCCTCCAACTTGTAACAACACCATCCAAACCCTTCCTACAAGCATTACATATGCAAATAAAATTCATTCTTAGTTAGGCTATGCTTAGACATGTGAGCTTTTACAAGCAAAACCATCTCCCAGCTCTTCCAAACCACCCGTAACTCATGCAACCTCAATCTTTGCATTATAAAACCTACATGGGATGTTTTTTAACAACTTAAACCTACAATAATCAACAAAGAAATGTGTCTCCCAAATAAAACCATGCACTTCCTTCCTCTCCTTCAAAAATTATGCTTTTAAAAAAATTTCAATGCTTTCAACAACCTATAGAAATCCCACTACATGCTCAAGAAATTAATGAAAATTTAATTCTTTTCCTTTCCTGCCTAGGTACACCATAACTTGTGGCAACAAATTCAAACTCCAATAAATCCAATAAATCATAAATTATTTTATTCTTTTAATTACTTGGACAATGAATAGAATGTGGAGGTTTTATTCTCCACTTGCCAATCTAGACGAAGAAAAAAAGAAAAAACCAATTCTTAGGTGCCCACCTCTAGTCCCTACTTTTTAGGGACATGAATCTTGTGTTTTAAATCATCCATTATACCATTTTTCGCACCCATAAAGTTTTTTTATTTATTTTACAACTAAAATTCTTTATTCTTCTTTCTTTTGTTTTAAATCCCACTAGTGAACTTGTCAAAATTTGCACAAGAATTTAATTGACAAATTAATTTATTTGTGTAGACATGCAAAATTAGCATTATGCATTCAATTAGGTCCATTCATCAAGTAAACCAAGTTTTACATTCATCCACTCATCAAATTAATCAAGTTCACCTTCATCCATTCATCAGGTAAACTCATTAATTTCATTCCTAAGGTTATTCATTTAAATTAAATAAATCAAACATCAACCTTTTAATTAAATAAACCAAACTTTATTTAATTGAAATCTCAAAATGCATTTTCCATCCCTTTTGATCTAAATAAATCAAATATTTAAGTCAAAAAGGTCAAAATCACCTAATCATCACCTAAGCTAATCTAATCCTGATTAACCTAACCTAACCACCCATCACATCCTCTAGCTTTTCCCACTTGCACAAATAAATCAATTTATTGATTTATTAAAATCCTTATTTTCTTTCAACTTGGCATAAAAATAGAATATTCCCTCAAGTTTGAAAATGAAGACAAGTTGACTTGTCCCTTCCAACATTGCAATAAATTCTCTCTTTCATGTCCCCCTCTCAACATTTATTTCACAATTTCAATTTTGAATTTCCCCCTCTTGGGCACATTGGCCAAAACTTGAACATTCCTCAACCTATGAAAAGTTGACAAGTGGCTTCATGTCATTGGCCAAGTCATTATCCCACATTGCTCTATTTTGAGCTCTCTTCCAACTTGAAAATCTATAAATGAAAGGCCTCATTCTTCATCAACACATCTACAACTCTTATGCAAAGTTACTCTCTTGAATTGAGAACTACTTTTTATCTTGACCATTGCATTTCATCACCTCAAGTTTTAGCAAGGATTGGGAAAGGGTCATTGGCACATTTGACACCAATCCACTATGGAATAGGTACTTGTTATGCTTTCATAATGTCTTTAGATTTCTCTTGTCATTTGTTGCATTTTGAAGCATTCACATGTTATTTCATAGGATCATTTTGATGAATTTGTAGGCCACTAACCCATGCTTGAGGTTTTAAGTGTTTGCAGATTTTAATAGGTGCTCACATATGGCACTAGAAGGAGGGCTAGAATGACAATAAAAATAAGGATATCCTTTTTTTCTCGATAATGGATCAACTGCTCAACATAGATTATTTCGGAGGCTACAATTATCATAGCTACAATTTATTGAAACCTCAGTTGATTAACTGCAGTTTGAACTTTATAAATATAATGTTATCCCTTAGAATGTGAAGTATAGTCTTTTCATTTGAGCATACATCATATATTAGAAGTTTCACATATTCTTAAAGATTTAAATTTTAGTTTTGAACTATCTAAGGTAAATATAGACGAAGTGTGAAATGTTTTCTATAGTGGATATTTATGTTTGATTGAGTTCTATATAAAGTAGATCCCTAAAGTTGATTAATTTTCTCTATTTTTGAAGTTGCAGTTTAGTTGCCTAGAGCTTTTCTCATAGAATAGCATCTTTGTGGTAATCTCATCTCTTGCGATTGGAAGAAGATTTTTTCTTATGATCCATGTAGAAGCAACACAACTTCTATAGATTTTTTCGAATGTATGAAAATTTTGATATTTTTTCAAACCAACCAGTGGTAGGTCTGTATCTTCCAATGTCGGAAAAGCATCTTAATTTGGTTAATAAATCTACTTTCAAGTGGGTGGGTGAAGCAGGAAATGAGCAATGCAATTTATACTTAGAGCTCAATACTTTATATTTGCTAACTATAATAGTTTAAAAGGATTTTAGACAGGTCTTTATTCACTTTTTTTGTATCGCCTTTAACTAATCAATATTGTTATTCTTCCAAAATTTCAATCCACTTTTCTTTATCTTCTAGGCGTATTTCCCAAGCTACCGTAGGTCTGAAAGCCACGACAATTTGTTGCTTTGACGTTGTTGTTGAATCACTAAATGCAGATTTGGTGGAATGCTTCAGTTCCAAAATTTCTATTACCAATTGATTATACAGACCCTTCAGTTTATCTTGTGAATGTTATCACCCAAAGCTTTCTTAAGGGAACTTTTCCCAGCGTAGAAATCCTCCATCATTGCACTAAGGGAGTGTGGGAAGCGTCAATAGATAAGGAAAAGGTGAAGTGCTTTAGCCTTGTGTGACACTATTACTGAGCTGTGGTATATTGTCTAGGATGTATAAATCACTTCCGTGATTTCTGGATATAAAGACGCCATCACCTCTGTCTTCTGCACAAGGCTCAGTAGCACCACGGAGGAAATCATTTACTGTCTGATAATAAATGAAATCACTGTCACTTAGGTGTAGGAAATGAATGTCTGACAAGTAGGCGCTAATAATTTATTTCAGCATCTATAGAATTTGGCTTTTTGTCAGCCGATTACATGTTCTTAAAATCCTTTTTGTGTATAAACCTGCCGAATGCATTTTGAAAGCTTTTTATTACTGTTTGTGTTTTGAAAGCTCTTTATTATTGACAGAAAACAGGCAAGAGAAGGTGTACAGAGTATGTTTTCTTTTACACATAGCGTGTTGAAGTATTTTGAAAGTTATTCTGGCCGCTGACCTTCATTCTTTCTTTTACACGTGTTATTCACTCTGAAAATTGCAATGACACAGAGTAGTGGGAAGTGTTCTATGTCGATGTACATAACAATTAGGGACATTCTCTCTTTAAAATTTTCCTAATGAACACCTTTCAAACTGTTCACTCAAGTCGTGGAATGTTGTCTTTATTTATCATTGTATGTATTGCTCATTTGTTGCATTGTGTTGACTTTTGTGGTGGTGTAGGTACAGAGATATTTTTTAAGCAAACAAAGGAGTTTTCTTTAGGCGCAAATTTGTTCACTGTTTTTTATATTTTTCATGTCTTTTGGATTGAGTATTAAAAGAATATATGGTGCAAATTTCATACATAACGTTTATGTCATACATAATCATTGGACTGTAGGTTCTTTATTACAGTTGTTTTCTTTTAAACTTTGAATGATACAATGGTGTACAAAAGAGAGAGCCATTAAAAAAGTCTTTGAATGACATTTATGGTCTTGGATTAGGGTGTCTTTATATTGAGATATTTTTTCCTTTAAAATATTAATTCTTTATTCCTAATTGCTTTAAAAAACTTTGGAAATCAAGATCTTTATTAATGTTTTATCACTTGAAGTCATTTATACTTAAATTCTTAGGAAGTGAATTTAACTAACTTAGTTTCCATATGATTGTCTTTTGTTTAATAGGTGTCAAAATGAATAGCAAAAAGGAAAGCGAAGGGATAACAAAGGACAATGAAGGAAAACAAAGAAGGTGAAAGGAAAATGAAAGGGGAAGAAGCATGAAGATAATGTTTTGAAAGATCAAAGTGTTTTTTAACACTTTAGTGTTTGTTTAAACACTTTTTCACGAAAATTTTCTCTTCTTTCTTAGGACACTAATTTTCATTTGGGTTTAAAAAGAATCTTTCAATTTCTTCTTGCAAAGGCTAAAATGAACTCTAGAAATGCAACTTACTAGATTTTCTTTCTTTGATTAACAATTGAACAAAGTATCTCTCACTCGTTTTTTGGTGGTTAAAAAGAACTCACATTTTGCTTTGTGGATTTAAAAAAAACAAGCACAACTTTGTTTTTTGTGAAGGCTTACTTAAACTAAAGGCATTGAAAAAGGATGTATGCGCTTCTCTTGGGCTTTATAGCAATCTTGAGAATCAAAAGGCCTTTTATCGTGAGTTTAGGGTGAGATAAAGCAATCACCTCCACACTTCGATTTGGGTTTAAAATTGAACAAGATCTTGCATGAGTGTGAGTGAGGCCATTATCACGTATATTCTCTCTCTTTGTTGCCATCAAAGATTGACCGAGTTACGGATTTTGTCTTTACTCACTTTTGTTTATCCTAGAGGGCCTGCCTTGGGGAAAAAGTACTCACCTAAGCGAACGACTCAACCGGTAACACTCTAAAGCCAAGATTATTTCCAACCAGTATATAAATTTGGGTATTGGAGTAAACGCCAATATCACGTGGTTGATTCTGACAAGATGGATCCAAAAGAGGACTGTTGTTGTATGGGTCAATCTCCACGAACGGAAAGTCCTTACTAAAACCCATGTGCTAGAATTTTCCAAAATCCTTTAATCTATTTGTTGGTGCAAGAACGGTCATTTTGAAGCTGCCCCACACTTTTACGGTCTTTTAGTAGAAATGGAAAACATGCCATGGGAGTTTCATGGGTGTTGATGCTTGGCTGCCCCGTATAAGTGAGTTTCATGGAGGGGAGCCAGCTGGGTCAAGCATCTAACCATTTCCTAAAGATAAGCATAGATGGGCTTGTCTAAGTGGGAATCCAACAAATATTGTCTTACACATCCATAGGGTTGTACTTATTCTTGGGTTACAAAATGCATCGCTTGATCAAAAACATCTTGAAAACAAACACTTAACGTCATCATCCAAATTTCAAACCCTTTTGGAGACAAATACAATTGACTCAATCCATATGTTATTGCTTTCCGTTGGGATTCACATCCTTAGAGGTTTCTAAACATTGGATTACATCTCAATTTTTCTACTTAAGTAAACAATAGGTAAAACCTTGCCTTGAGTTCATCAAATTTCCACATAACATACTTTGTGGGGTTTGAAGAAATTAAGACATTGGACATCTTAGTTTGAAAAACTTGATCAAGGAAAGTGTTTTTGGTAAAATGAAGCCATTAAGAAAAGCTAAGCAAAATGAACTTTCATGTGTGTTGAAGCCTCACGATTCTTGAGAATGTCCAAAGCAAAGGTCATTGGTTGGAAATCCAAAAGTGTATGTTCAAATTGAATCATTCTTTGGTTATAAAGGTCTCTAGGAAGCATTTGCATGTTCTTCAATACCTAGGTCTAGGAAAACAAAGTGTCTTTTTTAGGTTCATCTTACGATCAAATCAAATCAAAATCTTCTTCATCCATCCTTCAAACATCAAAACAAACATCATCTCACAATCACCTTTTGGAAAATCTTGAAATCATCCTTAATACTAGGATTTTTGGCAAGATCAAAATCATCAAAAACATTGAGACTAAATGCTTGAAAATTTTATCAAAATCACGTTTGGCTAGATATGTGTAGATGCATCATTTTGAATATGCTTATTCAAAGTTATCAAAATCATCTCGTTTAGCTTAGTATATGTAGTTGAATCCTTCATCATATACTTAGTGAAACTATCATCTTGTCTAGATAAGTGTGGGTAGATGCATCCTTCTCCCCATACATATTCAAAATTATCATCATTTGAGAAAATCCATCCTTAAGGTAATCATCCAAACA
>VDFB02193867.1:78577286-78599627 GCA_007258455.2 Sequoia sempervirens | reverse complement strand
GGATGAGAATATATGTGATATAGTACCCATGGATATTTTCCATATTTCATTAGGTCAACCATGGCTCTATGGTAGAGAAGCTATACATAATGGTAGAGAAAATACATATAACATAATAAAGAAGTTGAAAAATAAGAGCAAAGTGCAATAGTGGTTAAGGATAAAGAAGAAAGAGAAGAGGGTATGGAAAAATTTTCTAAGGATGAAAAGAAAAAGGATATAGTTGTAGAGGAAGATGGTGAGATCAAACCAGAGATCAAGGAGTAATGTAATGTTGCAGTAGTTGAATAGGATAATGTTACAATAGTTGTGAGTCCTTTGGAGGACATGATGATGGTGGTAGCAGTAGTTAGTGAATATGAAAAAGTTGTGGTAGAGGATGAGAAAGATGTTGTCATAGAAGTACAGGAGGAAGAGAATGGTGAAATTGTAGGTGTAGATTTGTATGCGGATGTTGCAGGTTGTGATGAGGGATTTTGGTGGAGTAGGTTGGGTGATGGTGGGCTAGATCCCACGAAGGATGTGAGGAGTGGGGAGAGTATTTGGAGGAGTTCAGGCTTTGGTGTACATGATTCCATGAGTGGGAAGAAGAGAAATATGTTGTGTTGTTGGAGGGAAGTGCTACATGTTCTGACACGATACTAGAAAAGGTGAAAGAAAAATTAATTGTTTAGCACTTCCACAATGAAGGAGTTTGTTGCAGGTTGATGTCAACCTGAAAGAGTGATTCTATCACTCAAATCCAACATTGTGAGCCTATCCTCACAATCTTTCTACCTAGTGTGTCTGATGTAGAGCATCTCACAGATGTAGAAGGGAAACCATCAAGTGAAGAAAGAAATAGATTTGAAATGAAATCAAAATTTTGAATAAAGAAAATTAAATATATAGTGCACCATTTAAATATGAAATACAGATTTGGTGGTATATGAAGAGATTGAAAGAAAATAAAAAGAGGCATAATAACTCATTAAAATGATGTAATTCAATGAAAATTAGATAAAAACAAAGAGAATTCAAAGAGACGTCATGGAGAAAATAAAAAGGTAATTATGTAGCAGAGGGGAGAAGGGGGATGCAAAGAAAATAGTGAAGAGAAGAAAGAACCCAAACCTGCATAAAAGGGGAAAACTACATTGCCATTAGGTGGCAAGTGGGGGGCCACTCAACTAGTATTTAAAAAACAAAATTAGACAAAAATAAAGAGGATAGGGAACATAAGTTGTGTGATTTTTCACATTTGTGGTGGATTGAGTCTGATGAGAAATGTGTGGAGAGTGGTTGAATGAGCAGCTAATGGTGAAAAAGAGAAGTCATAATTGACCTCCTTTTTGGGATTAAATTTTTTATTAAATTTTTTGCCAAATACAAAGACTAGAAAGTGGTGTAGCTGAGAGGAGAATAAAGGAGTTGGAGGTTGTGATAAGAAATGGCATTGATCCATTTTCTTGATTCAAAAATTTCTGCAGTTGGAAAATTAGAAAGTGGTGTGGCTGAAAGAGTTGGTGGCCTTGGAAGTGAAGGGGAAAATAAGACCAAGTGTTGACCAACTTTGGTTGGAATTTTCCATTGAAAAAATAGCCATCAAGGTGTGGTAAATTGGAGCGTTGGAAAGAAGATACAAAGCTAAAGAGCATTACAATAATATGGAAAGATAATTGATGTTTGCAGATTTTGATTTTATTTTGTAAAATTTGAACAAGAGGAGACAATAAAATACAACAAAATTATTTTGTGAAATTGTTCTATTAAAGTTTGATTGGAGCTTGTGTTTCATTCAATTTTATTTTGCTAAAAAATTGGTTGGTGTGATAAGACCTAGAGCATTGATCTATGTCAGAGAAATAGGAAAAAAGAGGCTCACTTCTAGAATAGGACACAAGGAGCTCACTACCAGAATAGGAAACATTGTCCAAAAGGGCTCATAACCAAGGATCATAGCCATGGCTCACACATAGAAGATAAATGTTACTATTGTCACATGGAATTTCTCCCTACTATTATAAAAGTGGCTCACTACCAAAATAGGACACACTATCCAAAGAGGATCATAGCCAAGGCTCACAGATAGAAGAGAAATGTTACTGTTGTCACATGGAATTGCACCCTACACATATGAGGTCAGGTCTCTGGAGAATTCCAAATTCCTTTTTCAATCCAAGTGCAAAGTGTTGGGCCAACTCAACACATGAAAATGTACCACTACCCTACTCTAACAACTAACAGGGGAAAATGGGTAGAAAGAATGCATGAAAGGGAAAATGGAGGTGATACAACAAGACAAAAAGGTTGTTTCTTCTTGAATGATATTGTACAATACATTGTTGAAGAGGGGCAAGGGGAATTTCATGACTCTCTGTTTGGTCAAGTTTCAGAGGCATACAAGAAGGTTAGGGTTTGATAAGGAACTGGAAGGAAAGAGAGTTTTACAACTAGTGACTATAAACAATTTAACACAACATACATGCATAAAAATACAAGAAATAACTTAGATATGCAAGGTAATAAACTAACTCAAATATAAAAGAGATGAGAAGAGGAAAACTTGATCCATTCTATTGATGTAGAGGAAAAAAATCCAATATTTACAATGATAGAGTGTAAAATATAGTGTCTACAAAAGAAAAATGCTAGAGGAGCTAGAGGAAGAACCCTTAGTAAATATACAAGTGTTGCTTTTATAGATCAAGCATGACTCAAATGAATACACTCAAACCATAACTCAACTAGGGTTAGTAATTACAAAAATATCTATTCAAAGAAAGATCTTCTCATGAAAACTACACCAATAAATCCTAGAGAGAACAAAACCAACATGTCATCCACCCTTTTGTAAATATTTTCCAAGAAAATTCATCCAAAATACTCCATGAAATTACTGATTTGGGTATGGGATCCATTAGAAGGGACAAACAATGGCAATGAATGGGCATGGGCGCCCATGAAAACAACTTGGAGAAGTCAAAAGAGAAATAAATGTTGTTCTTTAAGCTCAGGAATCAGATTTAGGTACTCAAAAGTGGTTACACATTAATTTCGTCACCCAAAAAGACCCCAAATCCATAGGGAGGTTGAGGTGTTGAGCTTGAAAGGAATCCTTTACAAGCCTATGAATTAAATGGTCCAGAGCATAAAAAATTGCACATTGTTGAGGGTTGGGAATCAAGATTACCACTTACCACACATTTAGAAGAAAGGAGTAGAGCGCAAAGATAAAAGGAGGAATTGGGGGTAAGAGGGAAAACATACCTCCAAAAATCAAAGGTAAGGGGAAATACTTACCCCCAAAGTTCAAAGCATTCAACACTTAGTCAAATTCTAAAAAGAATCTATTGGGGAGACCGAAGAAGAAGTCCCTTGTAAATTTTGAAGGAGCCTCATTGAAGAGACAAAATAATACTAAAGAGACCAAATAAGAAGTCCCTTTGACATTTTGAAGAAGTCTAGGCAATGACTGAAATCCAAGAAACCCAAATTTTGAAAATCAAAGGGAAGCCTCACCTTTTACCTTCGAAGGTAAGAGGTAAAATATAAGGGAGAAGAGCAAAGGTCGAAGGATGATAGGAGAAAAGTGCAAGGGAAAATAAAGAGGGAAGGCTTACCCATAAAGTCTAACAAACAAATACTTAGACAAGTCTTGAAACTTAATCGAGCTTTGTTGGTCAGAGGTAAGGCCTAAGGCTTACCTATAGAGATTAGAAAAGGGTAAAGGGAATGGTTGAAAAACTTAGAGAAAAGATGGGAAAGGAGAAGGAGTGATGGAGAAGGAATGAAGGAAGTAAGTAAGAGACAAATAGAAAACCCAAAAATTAGGAAAATTCAATGAGAAAACATGCAAGATAGCCCATAGGGGATCTCTTAGATCAATTATCAATGATGGTTTATCTAAGGGTAGCATGAAATGTCAACATTAATGGAAACTTCTACAATATGATTTCTTGGTAATAATGGAATCCAGAGGCCTTATTAGTCCATTGGGCATGGAGTCATGAGGGTAAAACCTCAATAGTTGGGCCTCCTTAGAGTAAAACAAAACATGTGCAACTACACTTGGAGAAAATCATGAAAGCTAAAGTATACATTCCCTTAAGGAGAATGCAGGGTGTGCAGATGCACTTCATGGAAGGAAAATATTTACAATATGTACATTAAACTAACAGAAAGAAAAGAATGGAAGCTTTCCTCTATCAAAGATAAACCTTTTGATGGAGTTGATCTCCTTGAAACCATAGTTACAAACCTCACCCAGTTGCAACCATTAAAAACTACTACCAACATGCATGTAACTACACAAAATGCTTGCAAGATGAAGGATCACTTCAGTGTAAATTTTTCCATTGCAAGGGAACCATAAGATGCAAGTGTTAGCTTCATCTAACACTAGTGTCTCAACTAAACATACAACAATAAGGGTGAAATTTTTTGAAGATAGGCTAGCCTCCAAGAAAGAAACTTCTATAGAAGGAAGATAACTCACCTCACAAAAGGATGGGATAATTTCATCACCACTAACCTCCTTAATGCATGAGCTGAAAAAAAAGAAGAGAAAGTTTCCAACTCACATGGTGATGTACAAAATTCCAAATCTAACTTTTTATTTGCACAAGAAAGACCTTCCTCATGCACCTCAAAAGAGAAACTTTGAGACATAGGCATACAAACAAATTGAGAAATGGGAGAATCACTCTACAAACAAATCTATGGTAGCTCAATAACTACAAAATCAATTTCATTGATGCACACTTCATAAAAAAAAAACTTGGACTTTTGAGACACTTCAAGTGAAGAACTAAATTCTTTAATCTACCTCTCTACATTAATTCTTTCTTGGTAACTAGCTACAACAAAATCAGACTCTTGGTATGTAATTGTTTCCATGTCCTCTTTTGTTTCCTTACTCTTATGCTACTTCCCACAAAGCTGCTCTTTATGGGATGATGATTTGAAATTTAAACCTAAACAAAAGGTTTCTATAACATCTCAAAAGAGGCCCTCCATCTTAGAAATGTATACCTCAATAGATTGGGGATCTTCATCCACCATAGTAGGGGATAAAAGTGTGTGCTACTACTACTCCAAAACCATGGGGTTTTCTTCATCCATCAAGCCAAGACCAAGCTATTCAAAGGCTTCTTATGATGTAGGCATATGTGATATATCCTCCTCATCTTCAATAAAACAAGGGAGGTCATCAAATGAGAGGACTGGTTCCGCTACTCTATCATTTTTTTCTACCTTTTTAATTCCTTGTTGTTGCAACAAAGTTTCATCTTCAATTTTTTACTATAATAGAGCAAGAAATTCATTATCTTTAGCACATGAAGGCTCTTCAAAAACAACCTTTTCACTCCTACCCAAAACTACTCCTTGCTCAGTTCTTCTGACCAATTAGGATCCCATACCACAAGTCCACCTTTAAAGAGGTAAATAGGGAAAGAGGAAGTGCAAAATGGTCAAAAGGTCATTGAAACTCTTGTTGAAGCTCTAGAAGGGGATGCTTAATATGAGTATGTGGACACAGAAAAAAGTATCCCTTTTTGCTTGCTTGATTTGGGAATAATTGATGATAAATTAGACTTAATGAGGCCTTGAATTGGTGTTGTGAGGTGTTTTACACATCCACACTAGGACTTTTACCTTTGAAAATTGAATTAAATGCATTTAATGATGTCTTGTGAAGGTGGTGTAAACTGTTATAAAAGGCTTTCATACTTCTCTAGACTAAATAGACCTATTTTCCCACTAATTCAATGATATAAAATTTATTTAATTACATTATCACATCAATCTAGAAGGCTTGTAAAATAAATTTAATGGTAATCTAGTGTTGTAATGTGTTTTACACATTCACATTGGATGTTATGCCTTTCTACGCTAAGTGGACCTCATTTTAGTGTTGCAAAGTGTATTTAATCACACTTTCACATTGAAATTTATGTCCCTAGCCCTAATTGACCTTTACGTCATGATTAATAGGACCCTATGACCCCATATTGTGCATCCTAAGGCTTGAATTGATCAAATACTGAATAAAATCATCATATAAACCTAATTTATGCATTCCCCAACATCCTAGCTAGAAAAATAGCACCTATGGGACCCATTCGCCACTTTGGATGAATGAGTCCCATCTAGGTGAGACTAATTCGCCCAAGATGGTGAATGAGTCCCATTTGGGCCATTTTTAACTTTTGAGCAAAAAAAAAGGTTTTAAGTTTAATTTTTCTTCATGTCACCCTAAGGGATGAAATTAACAAGAAAATAAGGAGAATTTCCTATTAATATAAGTCTCTAAACCCAAATTCATAAGATATTTAACTCATTCATCATTTATATTCTCCCTCAAGTCAAGCAAGCTAGGGTTTTAATGTGCCAAGTCATTAAGATAGATTATTTTTTAGACATTCAAGGGCATATTATTCACCTTTTGTTGTAGAAAATCAAGATCAATCTTCATGGCAAGGTATTGACTCCATTATTTCAGGCTTCATTACATTATTTTTCTATTTTTTTTTAATTACCTAAAAATGTGTTTGACCAAGGAAAACCCCCATTCCTTAACAATCAAGAAGTTTTCCCCTCTTTAATGTGTGATTGTAGGTTTGTAGATTGAAGAAAAATGTCAAAAATGAGAAAGTTGCAAATGTTGTCAAAGTTGTCATGAAAAGTTGTCAAAAATCATGGAAACTTGGATCTAGGGAAAAATATCCATCTAATCTGCATGAAATTAGTGGGAAAGTGCTTATTTCATCCATCTTTAGAGGCTTGCAAAGTTTCAATCTGAAATTCTACTCCTGGGACACTTTTCAACAAAACAAGACTCATCCTCCAACAGTGGTGAATGAGTCCCACCAGGCCTAAAAATCAACATTTACAAAGTTTCAAATATATTTCCAATTTTCAACACATTTCCAGGTACATAACATTTACATCCTTTCCTTTTTGTTTGACTTTATTTATATTTCTAGGTCTTTTTACATTACATAATGTGTTTTCAAACATCTTGCATTTCAATAGTTTTGCATTAATAATCCATAGCTTTCATTAGATTTTTTCATTTAGGAAATTCTATTTAGACAAATTTCATTCATATTTACATTAATCTTGAATGTTTACATTGCATTTTGGCCCATCTTTCTCCTTTTAGGTGAAACACCCTAGAAGTGCTAGAAAGACCTTGGGTGCCAAAATCTTTGTTTACATAATAAAAGGTTGAGTGTCCTCAAGGATTTGTTCTTGTGAGGAATGGAGGCTCTCAAAACTTGGTATCTCCAACATAGGATATTTACTTGATGGCACAAGAGGTTGAATGGGAGTTTCAAGGGGTTGATTAGGATTCTTGAAACTTAAAAATTTGTGCTTGCAAACCTCTTGCACAATAGGTTGTTCTAAAAAAAATGAGGGCTAATAGAAGTTTCAAGAGGCTTGTTAGAATTATTGAAACTTATGAATTTATATTTTGTTACCTCCTTAGCAAGATGTTTTGGAAATGGTGGAGGTGCTTGCTTGAAACTAGACACACAATGGGCTACCTAAGTCTCGAGCACTTTTGCTAGAGCAAGGGAAAGTATGAGTTTCTCTTCTTTAGAAACAACTTATATTTTGTTGAATACTCTTGTTGTTATTGCCTTCTTTTCCTCAAATATTCCTCATACCTCCACTTAGCTTCTATATTTTGCTACTGGGTAAGTGCACCAAGATAGTTCCCAAAAAGGGGCTTAAGTGGCCACTTTTTCTGAAATTAGGAAATGCTGACCTTGGATGTGAAATTGAGGATAGTTACACTCAAAATTTTGAGATGGAACAAGAACAAGGATCAAAGTTACTCTGAGTCTACTTTCTAAACTACTAATTTATTTTGAAAATGATTGAGATTAAGGGTTCAAAAGAGGGATGTACACAAATTGGTGTTGTTTTTCAGGAAAAACATAACATAGCAACTCTTGTACGAGCACAGTGGACTTTTGTAGTATTTTAAAATCACTCTGAGTCAAAAGTTATCTAACATCTAGTTGATGCACAATTTTCCCGATAATTTTTTATGAATATTTGATTTTTTACTAATTTTTCTAAGTGGGCACTTCCTAAAAAGCAGAATTTTATGCTCCCCTAAAAATTTTGGACAATAATAGATGTTTTTTTTTCTTTGTTTTTAAATTTGTAGAATGGAGTCTAGTTTCTAAAAATGTAATTTATTTGAAATTTTGATAAGCGGTTAATTTATTACGAAAAAACACCAAACACTACTTTTGGCAAAAAAGACATACAAACAAAATAAATTATGGATGAAAGACTTAACATTGTCAAAAGTAAAAAAATACATTTTGGATAGCTAAGAGACCCTAACACTACCCATGTTTCTGATTTTTTGTCGATATTGACTAAACACAATCTTGATGGTGAGCACAAACCCATTATGTAAAAATGTAGAATTTGCAAAAAACATGTCTCTGCCTTGTTGGGAATGCCCTCCAAGCCTTTGGGTTGGTATTCCAAGGCAAATAATTTCACTTTTTTTCTTTGTTTTAGCATTGAAATAATCACGTCATTGTTATAATGCACTCGCATTATAACGCGAGCCCATTTTTTAAATTTTTTTTCAAAAGTGGCCAAAAATTTGGTACCCAACTTTATGCACCCACCCTACTATGAATAATGAGCTTGATGGACAGACTCATCATATTGTAGAAAATAACCTTGCTACCCCTGATAGGCTTGATTAGCCCACTCCTCCTGCTATAGGTAAAAATCTTGTTGTCTTTAAAGCTCATCAATTTGTCAATTGAAATCAAGAAAAATTCTTGTGATTTCACTTAGACTAAAAGTATCAAAATTTAGGGTTTAGTAGGAGAGAAACAAAGCTGATTTTAAAAATGATGAGTCTTTTGGGGTTCTTAGTAAGAATATGTAGGCATCTAAGAAGATTGAGCAAGGTGGGATGGGTAGTGTGCATTTTTATGAGGTTAAGCTAACAAGGTTCTTTGGAATGAAATGGGAGGTATAACCAACTTGATATGGCTAGTTGGGAGGAACAAAATTGGCATTATCATGAAATGGTGGAGTATACATGTGGTTTCCATTATAACTTGACATTTTTATGCATGAAAAATGCTTTGAAATCTTGAATAGAAAACAAAGGTCTACCCAACCAGAGATTTTGGGTACATACCAAAAATGTCACCCAAATGAGTGGTAGAGTCACTAGGTGCTTGAAGAATGCCTCCAAAGGATGAAATGTTGAAGAAGGCACCACTTCCTCAATGAAATGAAATGAAATTGGGCTACTTGAACCAACTAATTTTTAATAGAGTTTCCATGGTGTTTGAAGATATCCCTCTAAAGGTAAGATGCATTGAAGAAAACACCAAATTCTTCAATGGAGATAAGTAGTCCCACCGGGTATGCCAAAAACTATTGTCACATGAAATTACACCCTATTGAGCACAAAGTTCAACATTCCAATGAAACAATGGAAATGACCTCAAGGTGTGAGACCTTTGCATGTATGAGGTCGAATCTTTAGAGAAGGTTGACATCCTTTTTCAATCCAAGTGCAAAGTGATAGCCCAACCCAACACATGAAAACCTACCACTACTCTACTCTAACAATTGATAGAGGAAAAGGGGTAGAAAGAATGCATGAAAGAGAAAATGTATGTGATACACCAAGATGGAAAGGTTGTTTATTCCTAGCCAATATTGCATAGTACATCATTGAAGAGAGGCAAGGGAACTTTCACAAATATTTGTTTGGTCAACTTTTAGAGGAATAAAAGAAGGTTAGGGTTTGACACGGTGTTGGAAGGAAAGAGGGTTTCACAACCAAAAATTGTAAACAATTTAACACAACATACATTCGTGAAAAATACAGAAAAGCACTTAGATATGAAAGGAAATAAACTTACTCAAATACAAAAGAGATGAGAAGAGGAAAACTTGATCCATTCCATTAATGTAGTGGAAAAAAATCCAATATTTACAATGGAAGAGTGTAAAATATAGTGTCTACAAAAGAAAAACCCTGGAGGAGCCAGAGGAAGAACCCTTAAAAAATATGCAAGTGTTTCTTTTATGCATCAAGGATAACTTAGATGAATACACTCAAACCCTAACCCAACTAGGGTTAGCAGTTAAATAAATATCTACTCAAAATATTTTCTTATGAAAACCATGCCAAGAGAGCCTAGAGAGAACAAAACCAACATGCCATCAACCCTTCTGTAAATATTTTCCAAGAGAAGTCATCCAAAATCCCTCACAAAATCAATGATTTGGGTATGGGATCCATTAGAATGGACAAACAACATCAATGAATGGGCATCGCTGCCCATGAAAACCACTTGGACAAGTTAAAAGAGAAATAAATGTTGTCATTGAAGCTTAGGAATCAGGTTTGGGCTCTCAAAAGTGGTTGCAAATTAATGTTGTCACCCAAAAACATGCCAAATCTATAGGAAGGTCAAGGTGTCGGGCCCGAAAAGAAGCCTTTACAAGCCTATAAATTAAATAGTTTAAAGCACCAAAAATTGCACACTATCAAGGGTCATGCATCAAGCCTACAACTTACCATACACTTAAAATAATGGAGAAAAGTGCAAAGAAGAAAGGAAGCATCGAGGGTATGAGGGAAAAATTACCTCAAAAAATCATAGGTAAGGGGAAAGACTCACCCCTTAAGTTCAAATTATTTGACACTTAGTCAAATTAAAAAAAGAGTCCATCGAGGAGACCGAAGAAGAATTCCCTTCGACATTCTAAAGGAACCTCATCAAAGAGACAAAAGAATATCAGAGAGACTAAAGAAGAAGTTTGATTGACATTATGAAGAAGTCCAGGTGATGACCGAAAGCTAAAATAATTAAAGGAAAGCCTTACCTCTCACCTCCAAAGGTAAGAGGTAAGATGTAACGGTGAAGAGCGAAGGTTGAAGGATGATAGAAGAAAAGTGTAAGGGAAGAGGAAAGAGGGAAGGCTAACCCTCAAAGTCTGACAAAGAAATACTTAGACAAGTCTTGAAGCTTAATTGAGCTTCGATGGTCAAAGGTAAGGCTTGACGCTTACCTTTAGATATTGGTAAAGTGTAAAGAGAAATGGAAAAGGCCAAAGGCCAAAACACTTAGAGGAAAGATGGGAAAGGAGAAGACATGAAGGAAGCGGGTAAGAGATAGACCAAAAACCTAAAATTCTAGGACAACCAAAATTTAAGAAACTTCAAGGAGAAAACATGCAAGACGGCCCATGGGGGATCTCTTAGATTGGTTATCAATGATGGGTCATCTAAGTGTGGCATGAAATGTCAACAATTACATAGATAACACTTTCTTAATGCAACAAGGAATCTGCCACAATTCTCCAACACTTTCATAATCTTGTTTGGAAGATTTTAGACACCTTCAACTCACTAAATCCAAGAATCCAATACTTTGAATTTCGCATTTCTTTGCTCAAGTTTCGCATCACACACATCACTTGCATTGACCTCACATCTATCTTGCTTCTCTATTCATCCTCTCTCAACTCACAACTCCAATCTTATTTATATCAACCTCAACCTTAAACATCTTCTTTGAGGTCAACATTCTATCCATTGTATTTATAAATTCAAATTAGGTCGGAACCTAAAAATTCCCATGGTGGATAGGAATGAAAGGAGACCAAAAAAAAACTTAACCGAGACCCAAAACTAAGTTTTACATTCCACGCTAAGCATCCATTAATATTTGAACATTTTTTAATGTATTGAAGTCACCAAGTCGGACATTACCCGTGAAAACACATTAAACATTAAGTACACACTTTTGAATCTTCTGATACAACCAACAACAAATCCTCTTGATGAAAACAAGAGAATAAAACCATGAACACTCCTTCAAAACAAAAAGTACTAAAAAGCAACTGCAAAAAAATATGAAGAAAATACATTTCTCCCTGACACCTCTATACAACACTACAAAACTAGTTATCATACAATTTCCTATCACCAATGATCCAAAACCCAAAATTTTGAATATAGAAACCTTTGACAACGTCAAAAATCATATTGAATCTGCAAAGGAATGAGCATCAATACAAAAGAAATGTGGAGCATGATCTAGAGCACATTATAAACACTTGCACAATACTATTTTATCTTTTTATCAAAATTTCTCAAAAGCACTTAGAAATCAAGTACCAGAGACATCATCTCAGCTCATTAATTCATTCTAAATCATCTCCAGACACTACAACAAAAAATATCTCCATGTACTCACAACACTTCCTCAATATCTCAACTACACATGCACAACTTCTAACAACCTACTTTCCTCTTTTCCAAAATTTTCATCTTGCAACAACTTCTTGAACACATAGTTGATATCAATGACAACAACGGTCAATAGACATCCTATTCACATCAATGACAACACCATCATACTTTCTGCAATCTCCCTCTTTGTCATTGATGGCAACACATGATGTGAAAAAACATCAAAGATAAAATAATAGCTATAAGTGCACTTTCTTTTCTCCCCCTGAATGATTTGACAATATGCATAACTTCTAATTTGACAATATGTACAACTTCTTCCACTAATATTTTACATTTTTTCACATGATACTTTATTACCCTTTGACATCAATGGCAAAGGAAAAAAATTATGCATTATTCTCCCCTTTTGACACTGAACCAACATACTTACTCTAAATACTCCCCCTTAAGAGTATACCTAAAAAAATCAACAATTCAATGACAACACATGACACTACCTACTCCCCTTGAGAGGTAGCCACCAACATTAGTCCATACAAGGAATAAATGCGTAGATCCACTAGACTGATGCATATACATATGCATCTAGTTTAATGAAGGAGGGGTAATAACTCCCAACCTCTCCTGAAGATACTCAAAAGTATTCTTAGGAAGTGGCTTAGTAAATATGTCAAAAATTTGATCTGTTATAGGTACATACCAAAGTTTCACCTCATTCTCCATAACCTTATCTATCAAAAAGTGATACCTAATAGATATATGCCTTGTCCTTGAATGTATCACTAGACTCTTTGAAATGTCAATTGCACTTGTATTGTCACAAAAGATAGATATAGGCTTGTCATATACAACTTGATATCCTTTAGTTTGTCTCATCCACAACACCTATGTACAACATGATGTTGTTGCAATATACTTAGCCTCTGCAGTAGAAAAATAAATTGAATCCTACTTCTTACACAACCTTGACACCAATCTATATCCAAGAAAGAATGCATCACCACTTGCACTTTTCCTATCACCAACACAACTAGCCCAATTTGCATCTATATAAGCACCCAATGTGAAATAAATATCCTTAGGATATGATAAGCCATAATCTAAAGTTCCTTTTAAAAATCTAAATATCCTCTTTACTATTGCAACATGTGTTTCTTTAGGTTCTTCTTGAAATCTATCCATAAGACAAACTACATGCATGATATTTGGTCTAGTAGCAATTAGATATAGTAGTCCACCAATCATAGATCTATATTTTCTCTGATAATCCTTAGGTGAATCATCATATTTACTCAATTTACAACAAATCCCCATAGGAGTGCATATTTTTTTGGATTCATCCATTCTAAACTTCATCAACATCTCTTTGACATACTTAGACTGTGAAATGAAAATTAATTTATCTATTTGATTAATTTATAGCCCAAGGAAGAAATTCATCTCCTCAAACATTGACATTTCAAACTATTTATGCATCTCCTTAGAAAATTTCTTACACATAGCTCCATTTCCACCAATGTTAATATCATCCACATATACAAGTTACACTATCAAGATTTTTACATCCTCAATTTTGAAATAGAGATTACTATCTATGGTGCCCTTACTAAATCCTTGATGTATCAAATATCTATCCAATCTTGCATATCTAGAAGCTTGCTTCAACTCATATAGTTCCTTCTTCAATTTACATACCATATCCAGTTGATCTAATAATAGAAATCCTTCCGGTTGTTCGATGTAAACTTCTTCTTCTAATTCACCATTTAGAAAAGAAGACTTCACATCCATCTAATAAAATTTAAAGTCCTTGTATGCTGCAAATGCAGAAAACATTTTAATAAATTTCATCCTCACCATAGGAGAAAATGTCTCCTCAAAGTCTATTCCTTCCACTTTTGAGTAACTTTTACACATAGGTCTTACCTTATGCTGTACCACTTCTCCATTCTCATTCAATTTTTTTCTAACATTGACTTAGTTCCAATTTTTTTTTTTTGCAGGTCTAGGAACCAATTCCTAAGTTTGATTCTTCTCTATCTATATAAGTTCTTCCATTTCCTTCATCTAATGTTCATCATTGCATGCTTCACTCACTGTTTTAGGTTCAACATTAGAAAGTAAAAATAGACTTACCTTAACTTCAACAACTTTTCTTCTTGTCAATACACCTTTCCTTTTGTCTACAATGAGTTGTTCTTGTGGCAATGGAAAAAGTATCCCTCTACTTTTCCTTGCTTGTTTACGTCCTCCGTGTTAAATTGAGCATAATGTTGCCTTGATTTAGTGTTGTAATGTGTTTAACATATTCACATTAGGTCTCAGGCCCTTGTGAGCTAAATGGACCTAGTTGTTCTTTATTTAGGGTGTTATAAAGTGTTGTACAACACTTTCACACTTGTCTAGGGTTTCATTAATTAATGGGGCTTTTTATGCCTTATTTGACCTTATTTTTCATCCACAATCCTTAATTATTGCATCTTTCTAGGGATAATCTTGACATAAATCACCATCTAATCATAATTCAGGTGTTTTCAAATTGTATGGCCCAGATTTAGTGATATGGGACTCATACACCACCTTGGGACCCACCTAGGTTTTGGGGCGTTGATCCTGATTTCACATGAATCTAAGAAATTTTGAAAATGTGTCCCATAATTAATGCCTAATGTAACTCATACACCACTTATAGTCTTGTAATTTCAAGAAAATTGGAATAAACAAGTATAAATACAAGGTCATTTCACTCATTTTAACCTAATACTTTCATAAGAGCATTCCTAATAGAAAATTGCTAATTATAAGAGTTTACAAGAGCATTCAAGAGTCTTCAAGAGTTGAATATCAAGTGTTTTAGAGAATAATTAAAGTATCAAGCATCATGTCAAAGTCATCATGCATCATGTTTATTTTAGAGCTAACAATTATGACATAGGGTTTCATGATTCAAGCTAGCATTCAATTCAAGATTTATCACATTCAATAAAAAGTGAAGATCTACATCCATTGGATCCACTTCATACATGTTTGCAACACTTTAATGCTATGATTTGGTGAGTTGTAACATTGCATGTTGTTCATTCATCATTCCTTTATCTCATTTGATTTCATTACAAGGTTTGATTACTAAAACAAGGTTTGAGCAAGGAAAACCCCTTTCCACTAACAAAAAAAATTTTCCATCTCTTTAGTGTGTGATTTGTAGATCTAGGTTGAAGACATATTGAAGAGAAAGGCTGGAGAAATTTTTTCAAAGTGTTCAAATTTTTCAAAGTTGTCACCTTGCTTTGGAGATCAAAAAAAGACATCTGCAGGTTGTAAATCAGAGATTTAAACCTAGAAATCAGGTGGAGAAGGTAGGGAAGAGATTGAATAGTAGATTCAAACATTGAATTTCTAGAAAGTCCTAATAGGACTGATATGATACTTTTGGCATTTGAGTCACAATAGAGTAATATTTGTAGATTTTAGGAGCTTCAAACATATATCTGCCAGATTTCTCTTCCTACCTAGAAACCCTAATCTGGGACTAAATCGCTTAGACTACCATATGAGTCCCAATAGACATTAATTTTAGTTTTTTCAACATTTCAAATCTTCATTGAGATCTCCTCAAATTTCCAAGTGCACACTGCTGATTTCTCAACTTTTTGTTCTAGTTTACATGTTATTCAAGGTCATTTAGTGAAGTTTTGCGTTGCATTAGGTTTTAGCATTAGGTATTACATTTCATTAGTCTTTCCAATCCTTAGATTTGTGGTGAACCCCTATTTAATCATTAATCAGACCCTAGGACATCTATTGCAAATCCCTTTCCCCTTTACATCCTAGGATTGAGATCTCTAGGTTTTCCTTGAGTGAAACTTGTGTGGAATAGTAGGATCCCTATCTCTTCAAGGATAACAACCCTCTTCCCCTGATTCCCATTGTTTCATTTTGGTGAAACTTTATTTGGAACATCTTAATTCTGATTTGGAGTGCATCATCATCATAGATCTAGATTGCATTAACATTGCATTAGGGTTTGCATTAGTTGATTTGCATCTAGGGTTTATAATTCTTGCATTAGTGAAAGTTCATATACGCTACATTTTTGCATCTTGCATAATTGAATTTCATCTAAAATCTACATTTGTATTTATTCTACTGATCAACCAAACCAAAAAGTATAAAAATCACTTATAATTTTCTAAAATTTGTGGAAAAAAATCTCAGTGGGACTCATACGCCCCTCTGGGTGATTTAGTCTCAGTGCAGATTTTAAAAACCATTTTCCAGAATTCAAAACTCTATTTCTAAGCTCTTGTTTGTTGTTGATAACATTTTGTTTTAGTTTACAGAGTTTTTGTTTCATTTCATTTAGCTTAATTTCATTTGAATTGCATTTTCATCCATCTTGCATTTAATATCCCTTGCATGAGATTTTCTACTTGGTGTCCTATTGCTAATACTATAGTGAGAAATTTTTTTAGACTCATGTCATCCTATGTAGTACAATCCTTGTGGATCTTGGGTTATCTAGCTCTTTCACTACTAGTGTTGACACTATTCTACTAGGTATGGACCATACCCTTAACAACTCCTTGCCTTCAAGTAGTGTGATGAGTGTTGAAACAATGGTTGCTAGTATCTGCAAGAAAACATAATCCAAATCCATGAAGACCTAAAAATACAAAATCAAATAAGTACTAAGAACATTTCAACTACCGTTATTTCTACCATAGATAACATTCATCACATGCTTGAAAGTGAAGATAGAGTTGACTTGTGCATAACATAATTAAGATCTTTGGAAAACATCTTACCTCAACCGCTAGTTGTTCTTTCCCACTAAATAATGTCACAAGACAAGGAGAAATTCAAATTTATCCTCCCACAACAATTGCCTCTATTCCCACCTATATGAACCCTCAAGTTACAACAACAATGCAACTGACTAGTAATGTGATTCCTTCATTGGGTATTTCTCCTAGCATCCCTAGTACCTTTGGGGCATCACACATCATATCTCCTACCACCTTACCACCTATAATCATTCCATTCACTTGTCCCTTGAACACATATACACCTCCACCTTATTCATCTCCATGTCACAATACAAACAATGACCCTCTCATTAACCAACTTTTGCAAACTATTTCATCCCTTCAAAATCAAGTTTCCAACATAAATCAAAATCAAAATGGCTCATCTACATATTATGTCAAAAGCAGCCTCTTGTCCTTGGAGATATTGAGAAAATTGATGCCATAAGGTGTAGATGTGCCTAGATTCAAGAAATATGGGGGGGAGGGAGATCCATCTAACTATGTTTCCACTTATACCGCCTTATGTAGTGACTTTATTCTTGACGATAAACTCTTACCTAAAATTTTCCCTAGATCCTTGAATGATACTACCTTAGAATGACTTTCTTCATTACTAAACAACTCAATTCATTCATCAAATGAACTTGTTGATACAATTATCAACCATTTTCAATTGAATATGACTCCTAAAATTAACTTTGCCAATTTGATGAGACGTAAGCAAAAAGAAGAGGAAAATATTACCGACATTATTTCACGCTATCAATCCCTTTATTCCCAAATTGATGTAAAGGTTCCCAACCCTCACCTTCAAAATATGTTCATAAAGAACTTGTAAAGTAATATACAAGATAATCTCACCATGATGATGTTCCCCTCCTTCATGCACTTATGTACCGCCTTCCGTGATGACCAAAACTCAATTAGTAGCCGTGATGTAAAATCCACCTCCAACCAAACTGAGAAGTCTGAGTCCACAAATCAAAAATATTACAAGCCTTTTAGGAAATATAATAAATGTTTCCTTCAACTAAATGGACCCCTCAACAAATAACTCAGCATTTCGATACCCAAGTAGTTGTTGTAAAAGTGATGACAACCTTTAACTATGGGGACCCGAAAAGGAAATTCACTCCCCTACCTGATACCATTCATAACACAATGTCACAACTCTTAGAATAAAAAATGTTTACCTTACCTCTTGATAAAAGTCTCAATCCTAATTAACCTTTACCTCTGAGCTTTAGATCAAATTATTATTGTCATTATCACTGACAAAATGGACATGACACAGAACATTGTAAGCTTCTTTAACATGTTGTGCAATACCTCATTGATTCCAGTCGGCTATCAGTTGTAGTTGCTAATGATCAAGGAAATAAGTTTGTTGCCCCTTCTAACCAAAATTTACAAATCTTCACCAGCCCCATCCCAAAACATAATATTTCATTTGTCAAAGCTAGTGAAACTACAAAGAATGATGAGATGAATTTTGACACAAATGATGAAAACATGGATACCATTCAACAAAGTTATATGGATACTATTGATAAAGGTCTTATGGATACTATTGAAAAAGGCTTGATTACAGTGTTGATCTAAACTCAACCTCATAAGGGCTGAACTAAAAATTGTTTAGACATTGTTTTCTCATCTAACAGTGATACATTTTGACTCAAATTTTGATGAAAGTTCGTCAGAATTATTTCATCGAAATTCCGATGAACTTTGAAATGTCAAAATTCTGACCCAACTGACGATGCTGGGTTGGAATTTCAATGTTTCAAAGTTCGCTGGAATTTCGATGAAATAATTCTGACGAAAGTTTGTCGAAATTCCAACGAATTTAATTGTCATAATTTGAGTAAAAATGTATCAATGTAAGGATATTTATTCAAAATGCATCTGATGGTCCTCAATACATAGCTGATTGAATCTATGATAATCCCAATAAGGGGATATTAATTGATCCCATCTATGGAGATAATGTGATCACGAAGGAATTCTTACTTTACATGAGCTCTATCAAGAAACATATGATAAACCAAAAGCATGGATAAATATGCATAACAGTTTTGCTTGCCATACAATGGGATCGATCACCTCCTTTACAAATAGGACCAAATAAATTAGATGTCTCATTCTTCATCATCTCAACATCATACCAATTTCATGTGAAGCTTGGTTACCCATGGCTACACTTCATGGAAGCCATCTCGTTGGTTGTACATAAATTCCTAAAGTTTCCATTTGACAATGATATTTTCATTGTGCATCAAAGTGGCTTAAACACTTTTCCTTCCCGTGGAAACTTTTCATTAAATTTATTTTGGCTTGAACCTATGGAACCTATTAAACCTCAAGGAGCCTTATTTTTCAAGTCCTACCAAAAGTTCAAGAAAAAATACAAAGAAAAACTATCCCTTAAAAACATGCATCAACCCAAGACCGAGCCTACCATACTTGACGAAACCATGATTGAACCTAAATTCATTCCAAACAACCAAAACCTACTTAAGATAGATCCTTTGCCTATTTCCTACAAATGACCAAGAGATAACCAAAACAACCCCATCACACCTCCTAGGATAAAATAGGTTTAAGAAGTTAAAGAGAAGGTGGTTGATCAACCTTCCATGGTTCCTTCCATTCCTCCCCTTAGGGAAGGAAAGAAACCTATGGTTAATAAATGTGATCCTACACAAACATAACTTGAAAGTGGTAATAAAAGAAATAGAAGTGCTAGAGAGCATAGGTGTAGACGTCGTGTCTTTTCTCAAAGGTTAAATGAAGAAACAAATAAAAAAAAAAAAATAGAAAATTTATAGAAGCAATACATGATGATTCTCCCTCACCACAACAAAAATATCCTATACCGCAAATACAACAAGAGATAAAACCCTCTTTGGACATTATCATTCAACCTCCTATTGTGATTAATTTAGATGACAAAGAGGACATTGATAAAATTGATGAGGAGGTACATAATGAATTGAATACATTGCTTTCCTCTTCCATGAGCTTGCATGATAATTCTTCTAGGAAGATGTTGAACTTGGTAATGACCCCAGTTCAACGCTTGCTATTGTCTCTTTGGCTAGTTTTTTGACTTTTGTATATGTTGAACATGATTGGGATGTGGATGACCTACTAATAGGTTGACTCACATGTGCCTAAATAGTCTTTTTCATTGTCTCTTTTTCTTTTGTGTGATTGCATGTGCATAATGTGATCCCCTGCACTACTATGTATGATGTATCTCTCTCTTTGTGACATGCCTCTATTTTTACCTACATTCTTCTTTATATCATAAATATTTTTCCTTTTTCTTTATCTTTTATTTTTCTTGTGTTTTCCTTTTGAGGATGATGCAAGGCATTGAGACATTCATGTCTCTTCCATGTTGACCTAGAATATTTTTCATTATATTTTTCATTTTTCTTGTGTTTTCCTTTTGGAGATGATGCAAGGCATTGAGATATTTATGTCTCTTCCATGTTGACCTAAAAGGTTTTTCTTTTTTTTTTCACTCTCTTTTTGTCATTCTTCTAGTTCTATGTGTATTTGGGGAATGATGACAGTTCTAAGCTCTCTAAAAACATTGTAGAAAGAACATATTGACCCAAAATCCATAGATCTCTCATGTGTTTGGAGTTTCATTTTAGGGGAAACCCCTTCCTTTTTCATTACGTAGCTTTATTTGGAAACATATGACTTGGCATAGGGATTTCTACGTTATCTCTCATGTCTTCTTTGTTGTTAGCATTTATCATTTTCTACTTTAAATTAATTGCTCACATCATGGTGTTTAGCAATTTCTTTAAAGTGGGGGCATACATTGGCATTATTCTTTTACATTTCAGGTTTCATTGTGTAGTCTTCTTACTTCATGCAATGTGTCTTCCACTTTGTGGTGACATTGGGTGTGATTTCCCTCAACAATGTGATCTCTCTTAGAATATTATATTCCCCTTAGTGAGTTGATGCAACACACTGCATCCCCTATGTTATGAATCTTCTATTCTTTGATTGGTCCCCTCTTGGAGACATTAGGCATAATGCTCCCTAAGCTAAGACCTTAGATGAACTAAGAAAGATTCCTTTGAACATTCACTATTTTTTATTTACAATTTTTTTTGTTATATGGCCATGTTGCATACTACACCTTGCTTTCCTATGGAGCCATCTTGTTTTTTCATGAGTTCCAAGCATACAAATCTTTTCTTGATTCATGAAGCTCGAATTGCATTGTTGTGTGACACCTTACAAAGTTATCAGGAGGTATAGCTTTGGTGTGGTTGGATGGGAAGTCGATCTAAGGCATGAATTTCCCATAGCCACTTGCATGTGTGTGTGAGCGCATACTGGACATGTGTGTATGTGTCTCACCTCTTTGGATAGTCACCCAATGGAAAACCTAGATTTCTATTTCCTTAGAGTGAGTGTGAATTTTTGGACAAATAGCCTAGATCTGATCCACAACTTGTGGGACAAATGGTCGAAGCTTGATCCACCCCATTTTTTTCTTTTCTCTCTATGTCTTTGAAACTGTATGTGTGTGCCTTTTTGTTGTTCTTTATATCATTTTCATGTGTGTTCTTTTGTACTTGTGTTGGTTTGTCATAGGATCTTGATCCTAGGGAATTGATCATCCTTCTTGATCATTTTCATCCTATCTTACTAACACTGGTGCATTTGGACCCCTATTGATGCAACTTTTTCTACTTTAGTGTGAGTTGGAAGCAAGTTCCTCCTCTCACTAAAGTGGAGGCTAAATGTGGAAACATAAAATGTATCCCTCTACTTTTCCATGCTTGTTTGGGTCCTCCTTGTTAAATTGAGCATAATGTTGCCTTGATCTAGTGTTGTAATGTGTTACATATTCATATTAGGTCTTGGGACATTGTGAGTTAAATAGACCTAGAGGTTCCTTATTTAGGGTATTATAAAGTGTTGTACCACACTTTCACACTTATCTAGGGTTTCATTAATTAATGGGGCTTCTTTATGCCTTATTTGGCCTTATTTTTCATCTACAAGCCTTAATTAATGCATCTTTTCAAGGATAATACCTAAATAAACCAACATCCAATCAAAATTTAGGTGTTTTTGGATTATATGGCCTATTTTTAGTGATCTAGGACTCATACGCCACCTTGGGCATATGGGTCCCATAGATTTTAGGGCCCCAATCCTAATTTCACATGAATCTAAGCAATTTTGAAAATGTGTGCTATAATTAATGCTTAATGGGACTCATATGCCACTCTGGTGTATGAGTCC
>VDFB02193867.1:78485719-78577186 GCA_007258455.2 Sequoia sempervirens | reverse complement strand
CAAAAATATTGAATTCAAAAAATAAATTTTGATCGGAAAAAAATATTACTTCTTAAATGTAAATGAACTTTTAACCATTCAAATATATAATATTTAAATAAAAACCAAAACCATGTATGTCTCCGCAGTCAAAGTCAAAACCCACGGAGAAGTGAAAAGAATACCGTAAAAGGATACCGTGTATTTAATTAGGTATAGGTATTTTCCATTTGCGTACAAATTCCTCAATGTTGTCAATTATTTTGACAATGTTTCAACCAAATCAGCTTCGATAATATCTCTGGAATATCCTAGAAGCATTTAAAGTTGTTCTATGCAATCCTAATACCATTTGGTATTAAATAGCTAAAAACAACAAAATATCAGATTAATTATATCTTTTCCTTAAGAAAGTGCATATGAAGCCATTAAAGCATAATTTCGAGCATTTATATAAGTTAAAAGATCTATAACATTGAAATATTTAAAGAAAATTTATTTAAGTTATTTATAGTTTAATATTTTATTAAGGGGATGATGATGGATGTGTCTATATTGTTGTCTCTATTTTGAAATGATTTATTTTATGTTTATGTATATCTATATGTTACTTTGAAGCTCTTGTAGTGACAAGTGATATTTTAAATTTTATTATAGCATAATGACTAGCTACTTGTTAGTGGGGGAATAACAAAGTATTTAGTTGATGAAGAATATGAGGCCTAATGCTTTGAGGTGATACACATTGAAGGTTTGGTCTAATCATATTGGTAGGATATGCAAGTGGTAGCATTTAGTAGTGGCATGAATGCCACAATGGGCTATGTTGACACTTAACACTATAGGTCTTATAGGTTGAAGTAGACATTCAATATTTAGGTCCAAGAATATATGTTGGCCTAGATAAGAAAAGGTAGTAATGATGATCAAACCATGTCATCTACGAGGCTAACTAATATGATTAGTTGCCTCCTCTACACTCCTAGGTGCTACAAAACCATGGAGGGTGTTCATAAAAGTCAAATAATATGAGCAATGACAACAACATAGCTTCAACAAACCATAATAAGTACATAAGTGAGCCATAAGCATCTATCTCTAAGCTCATATTATACTAATTATTAATGATAAGACCTACAAAACTCTATTAATAAAATAAAAATAATAATTGCAAATGATATAAAACATAATTTTACCCCTAAGATAAATCCCCTTAAATTTTCTTACAACATAAGAAATAATGAATCCAACATGCATAGATCTTAATAGATATATAAAATAAGAGCTCACAAAAAAAAAAAAAAAGTTTTTATTTTTCAATTGTGCATGGTAGTAGTATCTAATTGATCTCTAAAATACCAAGGGAAATAAGGGAAGATGATTTAGATAAAATAGCAATCATTTAACTACAAGGAATAGTTCCTTAGGTCATTAGGTGATATAGTTCAATTTTGATAAGAAGAAAATATTACTATATATATTATATGATGAATAAAACTATGCCTTTTCATCTCAATTGAATACACATAATGAAGAATCATCATATAGTTAGGTTTAATTAAAATATCCATGCATACTAAAATGTAACACATTTATTATTTGAAAAGGTTGTTCAAAAAAAGGTGAAGATAAGATGCAATACAAAATTATTTAAGTGATTGCAAACTGAAAATTAGATTACCAAATCAGATTTATATAGGTGATTGTGCAATCAACATTAATATAAAAATTAACAAAGCATAAGAGACACCAAATTTACGTGAATAAACCCTTTTGGAAAAAACCTCCACATGAGAAGAGAGGGAAAGTATATTATTAAATATTTAATGAAGAGGCATAAAAGTACACTTTATTGACATTCTCAAATCAATCCAGTAGCACCTTATTATGTACAAGAGCTCAATATAAAACTATCATCCCATGGATCCAATTCATAGAAACTTGTGGGAGGGAAAACCACAAATGGTAACCCAAAATAAGAGGTGAATACCACTTACAAAAATCCAAACCTACCTCTTTGATATCCAATATACATAACAAAATATTTAATTCTTGTGACACAACTTCTCTCATGGGGACCTAGTCCATAGACAATCAAGCTTATAACTTCTCGATTCTCATTGAATCCCTAATGGAACACAAATGGATAAAAAACACCTCCCCCACTTGGGAACTCAAGGTATGACCTTTGATCTTACATAAGTGGACTCTAGGAAGGATATTATTTTCATTATGCCATGTAACTTCCACTGACACTAAATCACCTCTTTAAAATATAATTACAATTATCAATATTTAATAATTTTCTCTCATGTCCCCTAAAACACATTCCAATGAATGTGGAGACTTATAAATGGCATGTAGGAATACAAGGTTAATGTGTCTTTTTCTTAACAAAGGTCATTAAAAATTTCTTGTAATAATTTGACAATACTATGATACAACTAATTAAATATACACTGGGCCACCAAATGTAACCTAAAAAATTCATATTTGTGTGATTCTCGTTCATATGATCCTGTAAGTGTTAACATTTGTTTGTTTTTTAATTATATCATGATTTTTGTTGATATTTAAAATTATAAGTCCATGATGCTAGAGTAAATAGTCGACATCAAAACTTAGGGATGTATGTAGACCCAAACAAAGAGATAGTAGTCATGATAAAACTATGGGATAAAATGATTAGGTAGCTCTTCTATATTTTAAATTCTATAAAACTATGGAGGGTGGTCCTCAATACCAAATAAGATGAGAAAGTACAACAATAAGACATCAACAAATGATACCTTATGTATAAGTGATTATTAAAGAATTTTTACCAAGATAATGCTATATTGGTCATTGATAATAAGACTCATAAACCTACCAATAGTGGCATGGTGCAATGGATAAGTTGTGTTGTTATTCTTTCCATCAAGGTTCAAACCCCATTGGGGTGTGATTGTTGAGGATTTATATTGGGGATGAGGTCTCCCATTTGTGACCTCACCAGTTCATAGCTCCAAGTCAAAAGTGTTTACCCCTCTTAATAAAGAAAAGACTCACTAACCTATATATTAATTAGATAAAATAAATAATCATGTCATTGATGATAAAATATAATTGTCTTCTTGAGATGGATCTTCTATAATTTTCTTACAACATAATTAATTTGGAATCCAACATACATAGATATATAGAGATATAAAAAAAAAATTAAAAAAAAATTAAAGAAATATTTTATTGTTGAATTGTGTACAATAGTACGGCCTAATGGACATATACACTACCAAGGTACCACAAGGAATATGGTTTAATAAATTTTTGGTCATTTGACCAAAAGGATTGCAATGTTTACTCATTTGGTGATAGAGTGCAAGCTTGACAAGATAAAAATATTATTATAAATGCCATATAATTACTAGAAGTATAAATTTTCATCCCAATATAATGCATGGATAGAAGGATTATTAGATAACCTAGTTTACTTTAAAGATGCATGTTCATATTGAAAAATATCCCATATTAAATTTTGACAAGATTAGTAAACATATTTTATAATAATTTTAAAATGTTATAACATGATTGGTTAAAAATACAGTAGGACAATAAATGTCAACTAATATATTCATTATAAAGTCCATTGAAATATTTTAATTAAAAAAGTAGCAACTAAATCATGCAAAGAAAACTACTAGACTATACCTTCTCCATATTTATAGAAAAATGAATACATATATTAAAAACTTAAACACATAGCTCTTGATACCCTATAATATATTAATTTGTAAGGACATATTAAATTTTTTCTTTAAGGAAGCATGTACCACATGATCCCAAAATTTGGCTAAAGATCATTTCTAAAAAGAAAAACGCATATTTATAACATCCTATCTTTGCCTAAATCTTCTACATTGATCATACTTGTTGCAAATTGATAGCAAAAAAGGTACTTCTTTACTTAGGAATTTATCACTTTCAATCACACAACATAGGATAATATTTTACGCTCATGGATAGGCATGGACATAAAGATTCATTGTTGGTTTTAATTTCATACAAGGACAACGAATAATATCTTCATCCATGTGAATAGGAAAATCATGCAATAACTAACCTTCCACTGAAATTTGGATCCAATTATCTTTTATAATATTCATCCACATCTCATGGAATTAATTTTATAAGGAAACTAACATAATACATGGTTTTGTACCAAATTAAAACTAATACCAACAATATCATCTTTATATGATTTATGATTCTATAAAACCTATTTTTTGAGCTATTGGTTCCAAAAGTTATAGTTTCAAAAATTCTAAAAGATAAAATTTGATTTTATGGCTAGAGATATATGTTGACCTAGGCACAATGTTAAATCTCACAATTAGATAGTGTACAACAATAGATAGTGATATTGTGAATGTTGCTTCTTACTTCACAGATTCCCTGGTTGGTCATAACTCAAATGTTTCTTGTTTGGAGGACCTTATTGATATTATTCCTAATATTATCAATCAAAAAGACCTTATATCTTTGGGAAAACCTATGTCCAATCATGAACTAAGGAACATTGTGTTTTATTTTGGGGATTACAAGGCCCCAAGCTCTGGTGGGTTCCCTCTATTATTCTTCCAAGACTTATTAGAAGTCATTTCCTTGGACCTCCTTAATGTTGCGAGAGACTTATTCAGATTGAGAAAACTACTAAACTAGCTAATCTAACCTTTAATTGTGTTGATCCCTAGGAATCATGATTCTCTCACTATATACAAGTCTATAGACTCATCAATCTTTGTAAAAATTTCTAAATGATTTTCTCCAAACTTACAGTAAATAGGTTGAAGGGGTTTCTTCATAAAACGATTTCACCCAATCAAATTTTTTTTGTTGTAGTTAGAAAGATACTTGATGCAACCCTCATTACTTATAAATATATGGACATTATATATAATACAACAAAAATCCTACCATGGCCCTCAAATTGGACATATCCAAGGCTTATGATAAAGTTTCTTGGTATTTTTTGATGGTTGTCCTATAGAAGTGTTGGTTCAAAGGAAGCATTCTAAATCTGATCAAAGCTTGTGTCACAAGTCCCAAATTTTCTATTTTGGTGAAAGGGGTTCCTAGGGGTTCCTTCTATTGAGGGAGGTCTTCAACAGGGGGACCCTCTCTCTCCCAATTTATTTATAATGGTGGCTAATGTGTTTTGGAGAAATTTTTAAAATATGCATGGCCTTATACTTCTAAAAGGAATTAAAGTAGCTTATTCATTACCTTTGATCTCTCACCAATATTGATCCAGGTGGATCCAAAAAACCTAAAAAAAAATCATAGTCTCAGAATCTCACGAAACTAGCATCATCGTGTAGAGCTCACCGACACGGTCCTAATGCAACTTGAATGGGCTCAAAAGGAGCATGTATGAAAAATTTATGCACAGTCAAAGGCTTGATCAAACATGCAAACAAGGGGGCCAGGAAAAAGGTGGAAAATTGTTCATCTCATAATAAGGCAAAAATGACACGCTCGTCGTGCTAATTCTGGAACTATATTCAGTATCAAAAATGAAGTTTGCATAAATAGAGTTGGTCAAATTTTGTAGACAAAAGGAGTTGACCAGTTAAAATGATGACATCAACATGTGACATGGTAGGAGGTGACATGTTAGCACAGTCAACAGACATGGTGATGTGGCACTATTACAATTTGACATGTGGACCAGTTATATGTTGACACGTGGCACACTCCTGGCAAGTCATATGTTGACACATGGCACTTCTCTAGCCAACTACATGTTGACATGTGGCATTTCTTTGGCCAATCATCAACTAACACATGGCAGACTTTGGTCAATCATAATTTTACATGTGGCATTTCTTTAGCCAATCATCAACTAACACATGGTAGACTTCAGTGAATCATAATTTGACATGTGGAACTCCTGTGTAGCTCTTTTGGGTTGTTGAAACAATTTGTTAGCTAAAATTTTATAGATGGGATTAAAACCCATGACCCTTCATTCACCACTATTCCTGCCTACCAATCCACCTAACATCTCACTTCAACACATAGTGGATGCCAACGGGTTTTATCAAATAACAAGTTTAGATTATGTTCTAAAAGTAGTGAAGGTGGGAGTTGAACACCCAACCTCTTCTCTCTTGAAGAGCACTCCCACCAAGTGTTCTATGCCTATGAGTTGAGAGAATTTTGGAAACGGGTTGTTTTATTAAATAAATAAGTAGATCCTCTGTATTTTTAAAAGATTAAATCCCTCATTTTATTTTTATTTAATCGATAAAGTTGTAAGCCCAAACATATAAAGATTTGAAAATATTTTTAACAAGACTTTAGGGGTTTAAAAGGCTTTTTAAAGACTTTTAAGGGAGTTTTGAGGATTTTAATAAGATTTGAAGGGGGTTTTATTATTTTGTAAGCCCAAAATTATACGGGCCCATATTTTAAAGGGGTTAAATAATTTTTATGAGATTTTAAAGATGATTTTTATATGTAAAAAGGGGGATTTTCAAAGATTACATGCTGTAAATGGGAGATATTAGAGATATGGGTATATTTGCAAAATAATATGGTTTTAGCCCATATTAGCAAATAAATTGGTATATAAAGGGGATGTTTTGGATTGGGAATTAATCAAGTTTTCTTGGAGAAATAATTCCAATGTAAGTATTTTTGGAGAAGAATTACAAGGTGTTATTATACACCAAAATTGTAAAAGTGAGAGAGATTGTGAGGAATTTTGCGCAGGTTTTTGGAGCTTGGATATTGTAACAAGGAATTTCTATTGCTTGGAAATATTAATGAAAGCATTCCAACATTGAGAAGCGGACCCAGAGACGCAGTCCTTTGAAGGACGAACTCCGTTATCAACCTACATCTAATATTTCTATCTTTTGTCTCATTCTTCTTCTATCTCCTGTCTTATTTCATTTTAGTATTTTATTTCTAATTACAACATTTTAGTAATTAGTAATTTCATTAATTTATGTAAAAGTGGACTTAGTATGTAATTTCAACAGTTAAACAACATAGTCAGACAATTCTATTGATCGAGAATAATTGTAATTAAGGTTAAATACATTTGAATTGTAAACCTCTAAATACAGATCAAATATTTTGTAGATGACACTATTTGGTTTGGAAAATCCTCAGTGGTGGAAGCAACCTATTGGAAGAAAACATTGGAAAGGTATGCTTGTGCCTAAACAAGATCATAAACTACATGAAGAGTATGCTTTATTTCTTCAATTCTAATCAATTGGTTAAGGATAGGGTTAAAAGGA
Source organism: Sequoia sempervirens (assembly GCA_007258455.2). Lineage (NCBI taxonomy): Eukaryota > Viridiplantae > Streptophyta > Pinopsida > Cupressales > Cupressaceae > Sequoia > Sequoia sempervirens. Next base: position 78,569,918 of record VDFB02193867.1, on the reverse strand, counting down.
TACTAGAATTCCAATCTTCTTTCCTTCTTGCATCTTACCTTGGGCTACCTCTAATCTCCAAAAATACCCTAAACTCCAACTAGAATGTAGTCATTGAAAGAAAAAAAACAAAACTTGTAGGATGGAATGGAAAGCTCCTTAGCCAAGTTGGAAAACTTCAACTTCTTAAAGCTTCTCTCCAAAACATCCTAGTGTATTTTCTATCCCTATTTAAAATCCCTTCTTGCATAGCATGCAAAATTTATAAAATTCAGAGGAAATCCTCGGGTAATCCCAATAAAAGTCGGGTTTTCATAATTCTCGGGAGGAATTAATTTTTGTTGAAATCACATATTTTTAGAAAATATAATGATTTAAGCCTTAAAATGTTCCATTTAGAGAATTCCAATTGAAGAGGGTTTGATCAAACTACCTTAAATCAAACCCCCTTGGATAGAACCCCGCTAGTTTTAAACCATACCTATAACAGAGTCTCCTTTACACCTATCAAAATGCCGATAAAAAACCACTTTTGATTTACCTTTTTGGGGATCAAATGAATTCATTTAAAATTTATTTTTTTCAAGTATGTAGTCCTTATTATAAGCTTCCCAAAAGTATAATTTTAAATAAATTTTATTTTATTATTATATTTATTTTTATTTCTCTGAATGGTGGTTTTTCATCTAAAATCAAGATCTTTGCTCTCACATTACGTGGAAAAATAGAAAATTATTTTTAAAAAAAATTAAAAAATATTAGCACTGCATAGAAATCCTTGATCCAACAAAGGAAAAATGAATTCTGATACATATCAAAAAAAGCTATGCCTTTACAGCCAAGCTTATATCTAAATTATAATCGGGTTTGAATTTGAAACTTGATTAAAGAAAAACTATTCAATAAAAACTATCTAACCAAGTGGAAATTTAGATATCGATTAAAATCTAAATTCAAAAGAATTTGAATTTTATCCTTCTTGGTGCTATGCTTTTATATGGTGAGAGCCGCCACTTTTAAAAATGTTGTTTTCTCAAAACCAGCTTTCTAGGAGATGGAAAAAGAAGTGCACTCTTGATTCCAAATTTTTTAAATATATTTAGAATCTATAGATAAAATTTCATGAAACTCTAGTTTGCATCATCTTCAAATTCTCACACGATTTAGCCACCAGAAAACCCAAAAGTGAAGATTTAGTTAAAAATTCATTGTCCGCTTTGGCTAAAAATTAAAACCACTCATTGTGGGATTACCCTCCGACATTAATACTAAGGAAAGAAAATTCTAGGATTTCGTTCATTAGCTAGGACAAGGTTTGCATCCTTAAAAAGTTTGGGGGCATGGGAATTATAAGACTTATTTTCTTAATAAGTTACTCCTAGGAAAAATTGGATGGAACTTCTTTCAAGGAGACTAAGATTGGGTTGTCATATTAAAGGCCAAATACCTTTGTAATGAGGACCCTATGAACTTTCTATTCTATGAAATAGATCAAGCTTAGTTGTCTAGAATAACCTAGTTAAAATAAGGAACATCATCAAACAAGGGATCAAAAGAAGAGTGGGAAATGATTTAAAATTTATTTTTTGGGAGGACACTTGGAATAAAGGCCCTTCTCTCTCATCGTTCATTCAATTAAATAATATTGAAGAAAGACTAATTTAGGCCAAAGCTAAATTCCTCTTTAACTATATAGAATAGAATGGTGCTTCTAAAAAATTGAAAAAAAAATGAGGATAATATTTTTGGAGATACTCTCTTGTGTAGAGGTAGTCTACAAAGGGATCAAGAGCTTATGAAAGGTTTGATAATTTAGATTGAATATTGTACTTTCTTTTCCCAAGACGAGGTGGATAAATGGATATGGTGTAGAAATCCCTTTGGCCTCTGCTTAGCTATATTAGATTAGATCATGTTGGAAGAATAATGCATCCCTAATTTTAACTTCATCTGATTGTAGGTTTGTGATTAATAGGGGAATGAGTGCTTTATGGCCTAGGTCATATAACACCACTCTTCTCCAATTATCACTCAAATATTCCCTAGGATCCCAAATTGGATTGACCATCAACAAAAAAGGTGAGTCAATTCTCAACAAGGAAGACCTAGGGGGGTTCTTTAGGCTTCGAAGGTTTCACCACCAAGGAAAATCTTGGAAAAGACAACTTAACATTCAACTCATAAAAACTAGAAATGCAAGCCAAATAATGAGTGTAAATGACAAAATTAAGTAACAAGTTAGGATGTATGTACTTGGGAAGTTTGGACATGTGATAAGGATTTTGGAAATGCAAAAAATGTTGTGAAAATATGCTAGGGAGGACAAAATGCCCTTATTATTATCTTAGTCCCACAGCTATTTTTTAGGGGAAATCTAGAATCTTTGGATGTAAGAATAGAATATGAAAGAATATATGTAAAATACCCTTGGGAGGACTAAGATTCCCTTATTATTGACTTAGTCCTTATCTAAATTTTTGAAACTTCATAATGTGATCTTGAGGTTCAATGTTTGCACTTCCTTCTTCACCAAATCTTCATATCTAAACTTGTAAATAACTTGCAAAACGAAGGAAATTTGATTGATTGTTTATGGGGGTTTTCCTTGGTCAAACCCCTTGTTTGGTAATTCAAAGCTTGATGAAAATGCATAGATCTGAAAATGGAAATGTGTGTGAGCCCTAATCTTAAGTGTATCTAAGATTATGTAAGCTAGAACATGGAGAAACCCTATTCAAATGTGTTAGAATAGAATTCCTACGAATCAAATGAAAATTACCTACAAAGGAGATCTCAAATCACCCTAATAAGCCATAAACATGAAATGTACCTTCCTTAGGTAGAAAGTAGAACAAAAATGGAAGATTGAATCACTCAAGAAACAAGTCCTTAGGCTTGGAAGTATGTCTAGTTGCATCTCTAACCTAGAATCTCTCATGATCCTCCATAGGCATCCATCATTAGTCTTTGGAAATGCTAGATCTTGCTTGAAAATGGACTTGAAAAACCTACAAAAACACAATAGAAGGTTGCTCCAAGACTTCAATTCCTTGCTTCTTGAAACTCTCCTTCTTACTTCTTCTCTCTTCAAAATTGCTTACCTACTTAGGTGAAAATGGATGTCAATATTTGCTTATAGGAATTCCTATCTAATAACCTGATTATTAGATAAGGTCGACAAAATGCCAAATTAATTCAAATATTTTCATTTTCCACTCTTAATTCTTGAAAATAAAGCCCTTGAGACTAAGATGCCCTAGGTGGCATATTGGTCCCCCTAAGGGGAACTAAGACACCACTAAGGGTTTCTTGGTCTCGCTAGGCTTACTTTTCCATTTTAAAAGGTGGGTTGCCAATATTAAAGGTTGTTTGTGGAGTTTGGTCAGGTTTACAATTGAAATATACCTCGGGATGCACAAAAAGGGGTCTTAGGGGCCCATAATAAGTGACCTAAATCAAATTTAATGTAAGTGGTCCTAGAATACGTCCAAATTAAGTGTGAAAATGTAAAGGTATGTATTTTTCTACACTATATTTAGCTCCCACTTTAGCACCCATATGACACTACATGCATATGCAAGCTAAAGTAATTGAAAAAGTAACTTTATAAAAGGATACTCGTATGGATTCTCCAGGGAGAATGAAGCCCCCATTGTAGTTACCTAAAAAACCACAATGTTAGGAACTACATCCTACATCACACATTCATTAATAGCTCAAAAATAATCCTCTTATCTAACTTTCTTAGAAAATTGAATTTGTGGGTGGATGTATGCTCCCTTGATTCCACTTGCTTTATGGAGGTGGAATCAAGGTAGAAATCTGACCACATCAAACTGTACAAGTCCATCATAGGGAATTTCCAAGTACCATGCCATTGATGGTAGAAATTTGATGAGAATAGGAATAAAACCATGATTCCAATGCAAAATATGAAATTGAAAATAGAGTTTGCTAGCCCCTAATATGTTAGTTGAAGAAAAAAACATTTATTTTCTTTTGAAAAAAAGTGACCTAAATATGCATGTATATAAGGATAAAGAGAAGGTAATTCATATTCATTTTATCTTTTACCTTTTTTGGAGAGTGGGCTTGGAGTAGAGTGAGCTATCATGCCTTGAAGCATACGCCCATCCACACGTCCATGGATCAGGCTACTATGGGAGGAAATTGCACAAGATGAGCTACAACCTACAGTGAGTGGATTTTTCTTTCTCTATATTTTGATTTAATCAATTTTTTTATGTTTTTATGAAGTTTTTAAATGAATTTAGAGTCTAGGGAGAGATTTTCTTCCATTTTTCTAGATTGTTGCAAAGTGTCCCACTTTGTCGCAAAGTGTCATTCTTTGTCGCAAAGTGTCCCAGTTAAGGAATAAAGTATCTAGAACCCTTAATTAAGATATACTAGAGCAGTATTAGCAAACTTTTTGACCATTAAAGCGTAAATTTAAGTTTTTAAGATGTTTTAAATGAAATTTTTCCTCTTTTCTATGCCAGACTACACCTCGGTCATTCCAGTACCTGGGTGGCCAAATGTTTAGCCATCTACAAGAGCTAGTCAATCAACTACCTAAGGAGGATGTGTAGATCCTCTAAGAGATAGGCCTCTAGTGGGCCTATATCTCCCCAGTGATGCGTTATCATGATGCCATGTTGATGGCGTTGGTGGAGAGATGGGATGCAAATACTTGCACATTTCACTTACCGACATGAGAGATGACTATCACAGTGGAGAATGTACACAAGATACTACAGGTGCCCATTTGAGGTGAGAGGGTTTTTCTAGCACACGACAGGAGCTTTGAGGACATGTAGTCTAACATCAAGTATTGCCTATGGAGACTTGTTTGTCACATGGTCATAGGATTGTGCATCGAGCTTGCATGGATTTTACATGCATAATCACCACTCGTCAGACACATCATGATCTTCATAGTAGCACTGGTACTAGTTCTCGATGGTTGCAGGGCACATCTAGAGGGAGGACTAGTGCACATGATATGATACATGAAGCACTACAACGTTGTATTTGCATGGGGTCAAAGAATATTGGTGCACCTATATTATGTCTTGGATTGGCTTACCTATGGAGAGGTGAATATTATGCTTCACTTCATTTTACTACAATCCTAGTGCCTGGAGCACATTACCTGTACCAGACTGATAGGCTTTTTGATTTCCACCACGGTGGGATACCCATGAGCCTTCAGTTATCCACTTAGACAAGCGTGGTATCATGATGATATACTATTTTGGAGGATCAGATTTGATAGGTTGAGGGAGGAGGATATTGTGTGGAGACCTTATCTGATGGAGCTCTTCTAGTCAGACACTACATGAAAGATGAGGCAGATGCAGAGGGACAAAATTTTGATGGGACGACATGATCATGTAATGAGACCCTTCTACTATGATCACATCATGAGATAGTTTGGGTAGATATAGAGATGAATAGTACTATGACAATCATACAGGAGGTCAGTATGGAGCATCCACAAACTTGGGGACCTTAAACATCTAATGTCAGATGATGTTCATAGCGATGTAGAGGAGGAGGATACAAACATGTCCTGAGTCTCTGATGCTAACTACGTCAGTACAACAGAGGAGTACAATGATTGGTGGGAGGTTGTTAGGCCAAGAATTATCTTTCCTATGGGCTATCCTATGGGATTTGTAGGACCTTTACTAGATTAGGGGGATGAGAAAAAAGAGCTAGGAAAGGGATATATCAAGCAAATCTATTTCTAGATAGGGGTGAGGAGTCAGAGGATGATAATAACTATGAGGGAGAGGAGGATGATGAGGAGACAGAGGATGAGCAGAGTTATCCTATGATCGAGGACAATGATAGAGGTGAGGCTAGTCCACTTAGACCTGAGTGGAGAGATACAGTTCCCACATGGGTTACGAGGTCACACTCTACATGTGCCAGTGTCCAAGAGCATGGGGAGAGCAATAAGGCATTCAAGATTCCTGCAGATCATGCTTCAGACCCGGGTGATTTTATTTATTATTATTTTTTATGTATATCATGCTCATGCATATGTATATTATGATGATGTATACTAACTATTCTTATGATTTCTATCTTGTAGGGCCTATGGTAGATCGTGAGGACCTCTTCCAATCCATGACTACTGAGATAGTGCCACTCATTCCTATAGATGAGGCTACTTTTGTAGAGTACATACCCCCATAGTTTGTGTTGTAGCACATGGACCTATTTGAGCCTTATGTGAGGCTCAAGGAGTTTTTGATAACATATCTAGGCACACTAATTTTGCTGAGGGTTAGGTATCAACACTGGAGGTGGAGTTAGAGGAGGCTCAAGTAGCTCAAAGATTTGAGAGAGAGGCTATCTTATAGTCAAAGGTTGAGCATGGATACAGAGAGAGAATGTTAGATTCTAGGTTGATAGAGACAGTGCAGAGCGAGAGCGTGTGATGCACTGATATGCAAGGGTGAAGCACGCAAGGCACTATATACTATGTGAGAGATGACTACCATGAGTAGATATTGATCACAGACCACCATCTCTCGATAGATGCATACACTAGATCTTGAGGGATCCAACAATCATAGGCCATAGTGACATCCTTACTATTGATAGAGGTGTATTAAATTTTTATTGTTATATATATAGAATAATAATGCGGGATCATGATGGCCAAAAAGTGGTGATATGATGTGTGTGTGTAGGGTATGTTGTTTATTTTATTTTACCCAGAGTGATGGGAAACAAAAAGAGGTTTTAAAGGATATTGTGCTTTCCTCAATATAAATTATGCTTTGCTGAATTTACAACTAAATAATTATTATTCATTTTCTATTTGAATTATGACTAAAGTCCTGATTGATAGGTTGATTCCAAAACATCTATAACTTTCAAGCGGTATCATTTTTGAATCTGAAACATGTGTCATATTCTATGCTTGCATACTATAAGATTAAAATAAATTGAATTTCATGAAGCTTTGACCAAAGTTAAAGGTGGTCATACATACTATTTTATATTTTTTTTAAAAGTTGTAATAAAAAGTCATAATTAATTATTTACTTGGAAAAAATATAAAAAATATAAATCTGTCGGGATATGGTCTCTACTTATATCTAAAATCTTATAAAAAATATTATCATTTTATTGTGGTTAGGGTGATTAGATAGACACCTCTACTTTTTATTTTCTCTAAAAATTTAAGTACTCTTGCATTGAAATTTCAATTTTTACCAAATAGTTGTTTTTAAAAAATAAACCTAGTAGTTTAGAAACTACATTCAATTTTCTATAGATTATATTCTCACATTTTTTTGAAATAATATAGATAAATTATTCAAATTTTTACATCAAGTTGCCTAACTCTGATTTTTTTGAATTTTTTGCCACATAAGGGTCTTTTTTTTCCATGATGATCCTACACATACCCATAAGCATGTTTCGATATTATATTTATGTGTGTTAGATGGCAATGTGATTTATTAAATAATCTTTGTTAGACTATTCAATAAATATCTCCATGATCTAACATGTCTTTTCTTAAGATTTCTTAGATTTATGATGTAGCATGTTATGCTAAATTAAATGTACTCATGATCTAATTTTAGAATATTAGATGCAAATAAGGATTTAATTGAACATAAGATAAAATTGAATCTCTCAATAACATTCAATACCTAAAGTAAGAATCCAAAACAAAATTGTACCTACTACAACAATATTCAAGACACAAAAAACTAGGTGTTAGGAACAAAGCAAGCATGAGAGACAATGACATAGAATCCATTAACTCTAACAACATTACTTTAAAAATTCATCCTATTTAGAAAGGCTAGGTATAATACCGATGCATATGTGCATCATTGATAGGTTCCCGAAGAGGTGTACCATCCATTTCAAATATTAGGTATGCTCCAAACCCATTGCTTTCTTCAACTACATAAGGTCCTAACCAATTAGGGATAAAATTTCCTTTCTCTGTTAGGTTAGCATTGATGTTTCACTAGTTCTCATATAGCACCAAATCATCCTTGTTGAAAGAGAGAGGGATGACATGGTCATTATAACTTTGTTGCATTTTCTTATGGTAAGCTTGAAGATGTTCGAGGGCATTGATGTGTATTTTTTTGAGCATTTCAAGTTGGTGTAATCATTGTTCCCTATAAGTATTGTCATCAATTAGCCCTTGAAGAGCGATTCTTAAGGAGGGAATCTCTAACTCTAGGGGCATAATTTCCTCAACACAATAAACAAGGTTGTAATGTGTGTTTCTCATTGAATTTATGATACTAGTACAATAAGCCCATAACACATATGTTAATTGCTTATGCTAGTATTTATTATGTTTGTTAACTATTTTTCTTAGAATTTGTTCCATAGTTTTGTTTGTTGATTTAGCTTATCCATTAGATTGTGGGTAATAAGGTGTTGAAAATCAATGTTGTATATTAAATGTTTCCACGAACTTCTTCACATAATTATTCTTGAATGGTGCCCCATTTTCTAAAACTAACGTGGAAGGAAGTCCAAAGAGAGCAATGATGTGTTCCAATATGAAACAACATATTACATCAACAAAATTGTTGAATGCAAGGGAATAGTTTCTACCCATTTCCTGAAATAGTCTGTTGCCATGATTATAAATGTATGTCCAATGGATGAAGGTGGAGATTTTAAAACCCCATACCAAGAATGGTGAAATAGGAACTTGTGCATGAAGTTTAGAGGCAAGAGCATGAAGTAAATTTTGATTTTCTTGACATTTATGACATTTCTTAATGTATTTGAAGCAATCTTTTTCCATATTTTTCCAATAATATCCTATGCGGGTTAGTTTTTGAACTAATGATCTTCCTCTAAAATTCCCCCTACAAGCACCCGCATGAACTTCTTCAAGTGTTATAGGGATTTCAGATTGTTTAAGACACCTAAGTAAAAGGCCATCAAAGTACCTTTTATATAAAATTTCTTCCAGAATGCTATATCTAGATGCAAATTTTTCAAGACGAGAGCAAGTGTTTTTATTTGTTGGCTCAAGAAAGGTACCATCTTTCAAATAATTGAATATTGTATCATACCATTCACTTGAGTCTTCAATGGTTGTTGCTAGCACTTCTTCTACTTTATCTTCAATTGATGGTTTCATAACTGTATGCACAATGAAGGTGAAGTATTTTGAAGGATCTTGAGGGGATATAAGAGAAGTTTCACTTTCCATCGCATCCACATGACAATTATCTTTTCAAGGGATGTTTTCAATGGTGAATGATTAAAAATTCTCTAACAAATTCATTGTAAGATCCCTGTATTCTGATAATTTTTCATTCTTTGTATGATATGTTTCATTTATTTGTTTGATGACTAATTGTGAATCTCTAAATATCTTAATGTAGTGCCCATAACTAGACTGGCATGCAATCCAATGAGTAATGCTTCATAATTAGTAGTATTGTTTGTACATAGTAAGTTTAACTGATATGATAAGGGAATATGCTCTTTTGTGGGTGATTTTATTATAACCCCCACACTAGAGCCAATTGTGCACTTAGATCAATCAAAATATAATTCCCATGCATTATCTTTGATTGTCAACACATTATCATCAGAAAAAGAATTATTACCATGTAATGCTAAAGGAGAAGGAGCATCAGCCAATTGGTCAGTCAAGGCTTGACCCATAATTTATTTTTGTGAAACAAATTTAAGGTCAAACTTACTTAACAACATTACCCACTTAGCTAAGCATCCTGATAAGTCTATTTTAGTGAAAAGGTGTCTTAAAGGGTCAAAATTCATCATCACTTGTATTTTGACATTAAATAGTTGTAATGTCACAACTTATTGTTAGCGAATACAAGAGCCAAACACTATTTTTCTATTGTTGTGTATCATTTCTCATAGTCAATCAATGTTCAACTAATGTAATAAATAGGATGCTCTTTACCCTTTTCATCTTGTTGAGGAAACAATTCTATGAAAGCATGGGTTGATGTTGATGTATAAAGGATGAATGGTCTGTTTTGCATGGAAGGTTGTAAGATAGGTGGAGTGACAAGATAATCTTTCAAAATTTCAAAGGCATGTTTACAACCTTCGTTCCAATCAAAATGCGTGCCTTTCTCAAGGAGATGTGTAAATGGTAATGTTTGATCTACTAAGGATGCTACAAAATGACAAATGGCTTGAATTCTTCCCTGTAAGGTACTCAATTGAGAGATATTTCTAGGAGGCAACATGTTAACTAGATCATCAATTTTCTTTGTGTCCACCTCGATGCCTATGTGAGATATGATGAAACCTAAAATTTTTCCATTGTCTACACCAAAGACACACTTTTTCAGATTCAATCTCATGTTGTATTTTCAAATTCGCTCAAAAATATTTCAAAGAAAAATCACATTGACTTGTCTTGTTAAAGATTTAGCTAGAATATCCTCAACATAATCTTCCAAAATATTATGTATGTAATCATGAAATATTAGTTTCATAGCTTGTTGATATGTTGCACCCGTGTTCTTCAACCCAAAAGTCATCATAACTCAATAAAATGTTCTCTAGACAATTGTGAATGATGTTTTATACTGATCTTGAGGGTTGATGAAAATTTGATTGTATCCAAAAAATCCATCCATGAATGACAACAAAACCTATCCCACAGTTGAGTCTACTATCATGTGAATATTAGGAAGGGGAAAGTCATCTCTTAAAGACACTTTACTCAAATCATGAAAATTTGTACACATCCTAATATGATTGTCAGATTTTACAATTGCAATAGTGTTTGAGATCCAAGGAGAATAATCTATAGGTCTTATGAAACCATACTCAAGGGTTTTCTTAATTTCTTCCTTAACTAGCAAGGCTATTTTAGGGTTCATTTTTTGAATCTTCTATTTGATGGGCTTAGCATTTTCATCAAGGACTATATTTTGTGTTACAATCTTAGGATCATTTATTGGTATATCTAAATAAGTCCAACCATAGATTTTGATAAATTCATGAAGAAAAGTTGTAGTATCCTCTTGTTCTGCATCAAAGAGGCATTTTCCTATCTTAATCACTTTATCTTTATCATTGATGTCCATTTCTATATCCATGATATCCCTTAAAGGGAGTGTGTTTGATTTTAGAAATTCAAGGTTGTATTCTTCATTATTCCTTTCTACCTCACCATTCTCCTTTTCTCCATTTTTTTTTTTGTGCTAATTATAGGACATGTAACCTTTTTTTATTTTGAGGAGGAGTAGATGATTTATCATAAGCTCTTAGAATTTTTTTCAAGGATTTTTTCAACTTCAAAGTATTCCCATGATGGTTCAAAATTCATATCAAGCAATTTTGGATGCTTCAAGGTAAGATTGATTTTTGTTTTACACATAATGGTGTTGATGTTTAATGAAGGTCTCTTATTTTCTTACGTTATCTTAGAAGGAAAATATCCCAAACCATTTTTAATTTCTTAGATTTTAGGTTCCACAGGAACACAAATTCCTTGTTATGTCTTTGCACATCCTTTTCCACTATAACCCAATTGCTTCATAAGTTCATATCCTCTCCCATAAAGTCTTTCCCTTTCTTTTGGGTTTGGTGGTTGTTGATAATCTATCTCTTTGAATTTTTTTGTGTACATTGTATCTTCTTCAAGAGTAGATGAGATAGATGCTTGTGAGTTTTCTCTCGAGTTCTATGTTGACATAACCTTTGGTTGCTATTCTTTTTCATCCTGTTTTCTTGTGATTATATATTCTAACATAAATGAAGGTGTGAATTCCAAGGAACCCCAATCATCATCTGATAATTTTGATAGTCTCCATCTCTTATGTTTCCTCTTTCATAGGATCTATTTTTTATGTTGGAATTAATGTTTTCAAAGGACTGGTTGTTCCCTTTTCAATTTGTAAGTAACTTTTAGACTCGAGGTCCATTTCAATTTGGTATAACTTCTTTTTATGGACATACTTCATGATATGATGAAGATTCGAAGGCACCAAATTCATCTCATGAATCCATTTTATTCATAAAAGAAGATTGTATGAAAGGTCATGAGGCATAACATGAATAGGAGTTTGTAAGCTAGCTTTTTCGACTATAATAGGTAAAGTAATCACACCGAGCAGTTGCTTTCCTTCATTTTCAAATCCTTGAATTGATAAGGAATCAAGTTTCATTTTTGATTTATCCACTCCCAACTTATCTAAAAGGTTAACACTGCACACATTAAGAGCTGAGAAATTATCAACAAGGTTCCTTTATATTCTCGTGTTGTTGTATCTAGCTATTATCATGAATGCATCACATTTATTTCTCATCTCCAAGGGAGGGAGCTCTTGTTGGTGAAAGGTAATGTCTACATTAACTATATTCATTCCTTGTATTAGAGCTAGCACATCATTTGCATTTGTACTACAGATGTTTGAAGCATGGTGTGGTAACTAGGTGAAGTTTGAATAAGATCCCATAAGGAAATCTTAGTGGGAGTATTCTTAAGTTGTTCAAAAGGATCATACTCCTTTCCACTATGCGATGGTAAATGATGAGCACTAGGAAATATAGGATTAGGAAATGGTAACAAAATGGTATTAGGTTGAGGTTGTCTATTATTCCTTGTGTTATATGTATGAGAAATAGTATTATAACTCAATTTTTGCAAAGCATTTTTCTTAGGTGCTTCAAGGATAAGGACGTGTTTGTTTGAACAAGGATAAAGGATAAAGGATAAGTTGAGGTTGGATTAAATTTACTTCTCTTTGTTTAGGTTTTCTTGAACAACCCTTAAAGTGGATGAACCTTGCGAGATGAAATCCTCAAGGGTTTGAACTAACATATCAAAGTCATCACTACTAAAAGGATTAAGGGTTATGCTAACTTGGAAAAATGGTTTTGACATACTAACCATAAATGTAAGTTTGTTTAGATTTAATATTTTAAGTTTTTGTGTTTCAATTTTCTAATGAACGTAAAATAAAGTCTACAACTAACAAAATGAAATTGCAATAATCTATCTTTATGAATCAATTGTAAACATGAACTATGAAAATGCATAAAATAATAAATTGACAAAATGAAAGTGTATGTGCAGGATCATGATGGGCCAAAAAGTGGCGATATTCTGGGTATGTGTAGGGTATGTGGCTAACAACATTTTTTTTACCCAAAATTGATGAAACGAAAAGGGTTTTTAAAGGATTTTATTAGGTTTCCACCAATATAAATTATACTTTACTTTGAATTTAATAAATAATTATTATTCATTTTCTATTTGAATTACGACCAAAGTCCTGATTGATGGGCTGATTGAAAAATATCTATATCTTTCAAATTGTATGACATTTTTTGAATCTGAAACATGTGTCACATTCTATGCTTTGCATACTATAATATTAAAAAAATAAAAAATTGAATTTCATGAAGTTTTGACCAAGTTAAAGTGCTTAGATAGACGAGTTTTTATAATTTTTAAAATTTGTAATAAAAATTCATAATTAATTATTTACTTGAAAAAATTACAAAAAATATGCATCACATCAAGACATGAGTCCTCTACTTATATCTAAAATCTTATTAAAAAATATTATCATTTTATTGTGGTTAGGGTGGTCAGACAGACACCTACTTATTTTTTCCCTGAAATTTAAGTACTATTGCATTGAACTTTCAAATTTTCATCAAATAGATTTTCTTTTTTTGAAATAAACCTAATAGTTTAGAAACTAAATTCAATTTGCTACAGATTCTATTGTTACATATTTTTAAAATAATATAGATAACTTATTCAAATTTTTATGTCAAGTTTCCTAACTCTATTTTTTATGAATTTTTTGCCACTTAAGGGCCTATTTTTTCCATGATGATCTTGCACATACTCGAAACAATAAAGTAACTAAAACAAATAGAAGCACACAAATTCATTATTTAACCCTAAAAACTGCAACCTCAAGCTCCATAGGGACTAAGATGCCAGTAAGGGAGTCTTGGTCTTGCTAATGAAATTTGGAGGTTCTAGAAACTATAATAGAAAGCAAGCAACCCAAATAGGATTCTGAGCCAAAAACCCACAGAAGGACTAAGACACCAGTAAGGGAATTTTAGTCCCAATAAAGGTTTTTTTAGAAAAAATAGCAATGTTTGGATTGGTTATAGTGTTCCTAGGTTTCCTACTTAGGGACCTGATGTTTAGAAACAAAAAAATGTGCAAATGAATGCAAGAAAAAGTGACTAATAACAAGAAATTAGATGCAAAGTTAAATGCAATTTTTTCAATTTTGAGTGCAATAACAATATTTCTAAATGTAATTAGGATGATTAAGAATGCACTTTTCAGTTTTTCAATGATATAAGATGATGCAAGAAAGAAAAATTGCAACCTATATGCACTTTCACTAATGAAAATATTAGAAACCCTAGATGCACTTTCACTAATGTATGATGCAATGTACTTGAATGAATGCTACCTAGATCTAGGAACTTAATGAACTCCAAATTAGAGAAATGAATGTCCAAAGTGTTAGGTTCACCAAAATGATTAATAGGGGAATAGGTGCTTTATGACCTAGGTCATATAACATCACTCTTCTCCAATTATCATTCAAATATGCCCTAGGATCCCAAATTGGATTGACTATCAACACAAAGGTGAATCAATACTCAACAAGGGAACCTAGGGGGGTTCTTTAGGCTTTGAAGGGTTCACCACCAAGAAAATGCTTGGAAAAGAAAACTCAACATTCAACTCACAAAACCTAGTAATGCAAGCCAAATAATGAATGAAAATGACAAAATTAAGTAACACCAAGTTAGGATGTATGTACCTGGGAAGTCTAGAAATGTGATAAGGATTCTAGAAATGCAAAAATGTTGTGAAAATATTCTAGGGAGGAAAAATATGCCCTTACTTTTGTCTTAGTTCCACTGCTATTTTTTAGGGGAAATGCATAATCTTTGAATGTTGAAATAGAATTTCAAAGAATTTCTACAAAATACCCTTGGGAGGACTAAGATTCCCTTACTGTTGACTTAGTGCTAATCTAAATTTTTGAAACTTTGAAATGTGATCCTAAGGTTCAATGTCTACACTTCTTTCTTCACCTAATCTTCAAATCTGAACTTGTAAATAACCTGCAAAAGAAAGGAAATTTGATTAATTGTTTATGGGGGTTTTCCTTGGTCAAACCCCTTTGTTGGTAATTAAACCTTGATGAAAATTCATAGATTTAAAAAAAAAATGTGTGTGATCCCTAATCTTAAGTGTATCTAATATTATGCAAGATAGAACGTGGAGAAACCATATTCAATTGTGTTAGAATAGAAATCCTAGATGCAAATAAAAATGGCATACAAAGGAGATCTCAAATTACCCTAATAAGCCATAAACATGAAATGTGCCTTCCTTAGGCAGAAAGTAGAACAATAATGGAAGATGGAATCACTCAAGAAACAAGTCCTTAGGCTTGGAAGTATTGCTAGTTGCATCTCCAACCTATAATCTCTCATGACCCTCCATAGGAATCCATCATTAGTCTTTAGAAGTGCTAGATATTGGCTTGAAAATGGACTTGAAAAACCTACAAAAACATAATAGAAGGCTACTCCAAGACTTCAATTATGTGCTTCTTTAAATTCTCCTTCTTCTTACTTCTTCTCTCTTCAAACTTTCCTACCTACATAGGTGAAAACAGGTGTGAATCTTACTTTTATAGGAATTCCTATCTAATAAATCGATTATTAGACCCCAAAGGCCAAAAAAATGTCAAATTAAATCAAATATTTTAATTTCCTGCTCTTAATTCCTGAAAAATAAAGCCCTTAGGACTAAGATACCCTAGGTGGCATCTTGGTGCCACTAAGGGGAACTAAGACTTCACTAAGGGTGTCTTGGTCCAACCAGGCTTATGTTTCCATTTTAAAAGGTGGGCTATCAATATTAAAGGTTTTTTGTGGATTTTGGTCATGTTTATAGTTTAAATATACCTTGGGATGCACAAAAAGGGGTCTTAGGGGCCCATAATAAGTGAAATAAAGGGAATTTAATGCAAGGGGTGCTAGAATATTAAGTGTGAAAATGTAAAGGCATGCATTTTTCTACACTATAGTTTGGAATCCTAAACTTATTCCCAAAACTAACTGCTTTTGGTGGAATTTTATTCATGGTAATATCATCACTGTTAATAGCCTCAATAAATGTCAATTTCAATTTATAAATAGATGCTTGTTGTGTTTAAAAGAATCTAAAAGCAGAGATCACATTTTCTTACATTCCTCCTTCTTGACTAAACTATGTGATAATGTATTAAAGTCTTTACTAGTCCATTTGGTTTTCCCCTAATCTCTTAAGGATCTTGTTAAGATTTGGAATAATTTCCCATTATCTCATCCAATCATAATCAATATGTGGAGACAAATCCTTCCATTTGTTTCCCAAAGTCTATAGAAAGAACAAAATAATAAAAAAATTAGAAACCAGAAAAGAAACATGGAGATTTTTTTTTCAATGAAACAACAATTTTAGGAAAATATAAATACAACCACGTATGGTTTTTTCAAAGTTTTCCCTTCTTATGGGGAAATCAAAATAAAAAAATTATAAGGTATTATGCATGATTTAACTTGAATAAATTGGACCAAATATTTTTGTAGGAGAGATCCCGTTGATCATTAAAGCTTGCACTTACCCTAACAATATTATAGGAAATTTAGTGAGCAAGGGACCAATTTGTGCCTCACTGAATGACTTCTAAATTTTTTAAAGAAATTCGACTCTTCTATGTGTTTTGGGAAAAGGGGTAAAAAAAAATGCAAATAAAACATAAATTTGGTGATGCACCAAACCTTTTACAACATTTTAAACCTTAACTATTTATTATAACTGATAAGGTAGACATAGAATGCCACAAACCCTTCATTTTTTGGAAGAGAACGAGCAACAAAGGCTAGAGAAAACATAGTGCAATTTTTCAAATTGATGGAACCCTTCAAAAAATTCATGATTTCATTCATGATTGTGCCAATTTCAGTCAGTTTCAAGTGTCTGGCTTAGGGTTTTATTCATTGATATTGTCTGGGGATGTTGCTATCAAAATCTCACCCAAGAAACCCTTAGGGAAAAGCTCCTATTAAAACCCTAATCCATTGTTGACCTGCTATTGCCCCCTCCAATTATTTTTCAAATATCTTATGTCATTTGAGCTCATGGAGTAAGCAATCTCTTATGCCCTAGGTCCAACATTCTTATATTTTATAAGGTTTATCTTTTAACCTCATTTGGCCTTTACGTTCTTTAAAAATATTATATTCTGAATCTTTGAGGCATTTTATATGTCATCCTAAATGGTCCCCATCTTAAAAAAACTTGTGAACTCATGCTATATTATTTCACTTAAGTCCCATCCACTATTTCCCTCCATTACTCATCACAATTGGTTTTTGAAATGAAAATTCAAATGGGTGATGAGCAATGAGGTATGTTTCTTTGGTTTTTGATCATCTCAGATGGCTTGCCAAAAAAAAAATTGCATCAACGATTGGCGATGAGTGGCTTTTCTTTTGTTTCACACATTATAGATTGGTCATCGGTTTCATGATTTACATTAGCGATGTGTGATATGTGAGCTATTTTTATTATTGCTAGCTTCTTTCACATTGCTAATTGCTCATGAATTTCATGATGAGAATTAGTGATGCACAATGGACCCTAGTGCCTACTGTATCTTCTCTTGTTGCTCATCGTGGATTGTCTCCAAGTTTTGAATTTCAAATGGGTGATGAGCAATGACCTCTTGGCTCTTTGATTTTTGTTTCATCGCTCATTGTAGATGGGTGTGCAGTCATCTTGTTCAAATTGGTGGCGGGTAATGGATGGTATTCTCTTTTGTCTCCCTCATCTCAGATAGGTTCTGAATGATGAAATTTGAATTGGTGATGAGTAATGAGGTGCTTTGTTTAGTGTTTTCTTTAGCTATTCTGAGGTGCTCTCATGAATGATATCTTTGGTGCCTTAGATTTTCATGTAAGTGCACATGGCATAGTATGGTGTCATCGTTGGTTTCAGGATGTCACTGATATGGTCAGGATTTTCAAATGTGAATAAGTGATGTGTGATGTGTGATGAAGATCTCTAAAATGAGCAGTGATCCAATGATTTGAATCTCACTACACCAATGCTATCATTGTTGATTGAACCTTGGAGGGGTGAGGCAAATCTGCGACACACAATGGGATGTTTTAGGGAATATTCTCTTCAAATTTTGACTCTGTGTACTTAGCCAATATAACTGAAAAGGTATAGATTGGGTTGGCGATGCATGTTAATTGTTAGATCATAGGTGACTAATGAAAATTAAGGGAAGACGTGGAAACTTTTGAGGTGTTATCGCCATTTTTTAGGAATAACCTATAAAAGGCCAAAAACTGTGTTCAAGGTTTCCATTGATGAAGTTTTAAATCCTCAAAGATCGACATTCTAGATTCAAAGCTAACCTACTTAGTTATCAACTTTCTCACACAACAATCTCTTCACTTATTAATTGTTACATGCTCCAAATTGTCTATTTAATGTAGATTTTCCTTCTGTTTGATTTCATCATTTTTTAGTCTGCAGAAGATGTGAAGTGTAGGTCATTGGAGGAGTGTGTGAGTGTCAATTTCTCAAGTGTATAAGTATTTTTATTTTTATCCTGGGTGAATTAGTTCTTTATATGAGCTCTCTTTATTTCATGCTCTAGTTTTTCCAGGAGTTTCATATTTTTGGGGCTAGTTGAAATTGTTTGGGTCTATGGGTTCCTGTAATTTCAATTCAAGAAGTGAAGTTGGTTGTCTTTGCTTAGTTTATATTTGGTATAAATTTTACCCTATGTTTTGCAAAATGGGTAAGTCGGGTGAGTTAATTCAACCAACTTGGAGGTCTAGGTGACTTAGTGTGTTTGAATGTCATGAAGATATATGTATGTGGTTAAACAAGAAGTCCCTACAAATTCTATTGCTCCAAAGGGTAAAAAGAAGGCCTGAGGTCAATACAAGAAAACCATTGTCCAGAGTACTTACAAATTAAGAAATAAGACCATTTCAAAAAAATTGGTCAAGTTTAAGGGCAAGGAGCATGTTGAACCTATGAAGAAGGCCAAGAAAAGAAGCAAGAGTCACAAGGCCTACCTAGGAAAACATAATTCAATCCCACTGTGCTCTTTGATACCCCTTCAGATGGTGGAGGTGACACTGGCTCAAGATATGGCCATTATCTTCTCTCTGTTGTAGTATGATGAATCTGATGAGGATGTAGTGATGGTTCCTCTGGTTGCATCACAAACAAGGAGTAGTTGAGTATACTCTAATGATGATGACTTAAAGTAGCATCTTCTCCTTGTTTTTGTTTTTGATGACACCATTGCCTTTGTACCAGGATTGTTCTCTTCAATGTGTCTGTGGTTTTTGTCTTTCACTCTTCCATGCTGATGTGGAAGTCTTCCAGTAGACATGGTAAAGAATATTTTTCTCAACATGGTGCTACAAAAATAACTAATGGTACCCTATGGTGATTGGATTTTTCTCCATTGGCAACTCATGAAGGATTTTGTCTCTTGCTTTCCCTTGCTATGTCAATGATTGCATATAACTGTCTGGGGAATCTCTCGAATTGGGGTGAAATTAATTTTGAAATGAAATCTAAATGTAATGATCATGATGCTTGTTTCTCCCTTGATCTATAAAGGGGACTACATGGCTAATTACAAGAGGTCAAAGTTTTGAGTCTCAAATGAGTATAGGTGAAAAACTAAGCTCAAAAAGGAGCATAATGTAAATAGATATACTAATGAATATTACCAGGAATAAGTTTAGGGTATAATTCATATTGTAATGATCTTGAAATATTTTATAGTAACACCAGTAATAGAAAATATAAGTTTCTTAAATATATGCCCTCTTGTGTATCTTTCTTGCAGATTATGAATGAAATTGTTAATAATATTTTCATTTTTCTTCCATTGTTTCAACTGAATGAATGAGTTTATTTATGCTTCAATTTAAAGGGTTAATTTAATGATAAAATAAGGTCATGGGTTTGTGAGGGAAGGATGTAGGATTTGGTAAGAAGCTATGTTTTGAACACAATGAGTTGAATGCTACAAAGTGGTATATCAATTGCCCACTAATTACTGGATTGAATTGTTAATGTATTACTGATTTATTACAAAGGTGACTCCATTATCCCTATGGATGAGGCATCAATTTCTTCATTGGATTATCTTAGGTTTGATTGAGTTAGTAATGCACCTAACCACAGGCTTGAAATGGAAATGAAATCATAAGAAAATTCAATTATAATGTCCTAATTTTAAGTATTTTTTTATTCCTCGCAATGGATAATATTTTATTGAAAGGCCCACCAAACCTTTAATGGATGTTACCTATCTTCAATTAGGAGGAATCAATATGTGTGTGGAAATTTTTTTGACTGAATGAGTATCTTATGAGCATAAATAGGATTACCCTCCTAGGTTTCACAAATCCCAAAGAGTAGAAGTAAGGGCCTTAAAATCCTTACTTGTGTGTTGGCCAACCCTCACCCTTTCTAATTAATTGAATTCTAGAAGATACATAAGTGAGGAATGAGATCAAGTTTGGTTCATAAAAAATAACCAACACAAATCTCCCCATGGGAAGCACCCATTAAGGTCCAATTAGACATAAGAAAACTCTAAATATTAACAAAAATATTCAAAAATTTATAGAATCCTTCCTCCTTTATAGTATAATATGGAAAATGGCATACCCTTTACAAAAAATGGAAGAGTTTAATGAATATGATACAATTTATGAAAGATAGCATTAAACATAGAAGCTTAACAACATGTGAATTAGTTATATGAACCATCAATGCAACACTTTTAACACAATGTTTTCAATATGAAAATAAATTTGAAAAATGCCATAGAATGCACAATTTCAAAGATTTCTTCAAAATAGATCAACCTTCTATGATATATAAATTGAAAACAAAGGTTGGATGTCAATCCGATGATAGTTTGAATTACATATAACATGCCAAAGAGAATAAGTAGTATTATGCAAAGACCCTCCTACTTCTGAGAAAATAAAACTCCCTAAAACAATATCTATATTCTTCAAAAAGGTTTTTTGAAGAAAAATTCAAAACTCTCAAAAATAATACTACCAACCCCTATTTATAGTTAGAAATAGAGGACACCGCCACAAAAAATTGAGAAGAAGAAACCGCTAGATGCCTAAATATGATAGCTCACAATCTAATCTTAGATCTTAATTAGATAGCAACAATATTTTCTCATTAAGTCTCAACTGCTTCATTAATGGTTTCATATATTTTAGCAAAGATTGCAACTGTGAGAAGACAATAAGATTTTAAACACATCTTTTCAAAATCTGATCGATCAACAATGGAAGTTGATGACATTGACTTGAAGGTTCCACTTTGAAATTAAGACTCTGACCACACTTCCCGATGAACTCCATCCAAAAAATATCTTTCTGCATAAGATATAGACTACTCAAAGAATATAGATGATGTGTCAAGTGAGCGGATCACATCAAAATTTGTTAGAGTTGTTTTGAAGAAAATCCCTACCAAGCTGACATGTTTCCTAGTTCATGCCTAAAAGGAAAATGATATTTATAAAAATGTTGCACAACCACCTACATGGCGCATTGCACACATTTATGAAAAAGAAGTCTTCATCCTTCAGGTGCAGATCCATACCAAAGTGGAAAGGAAGAAAGGGCCAAAAATTTAAAAATATTCAAAGGAAATTTTTTTTTTATAGTTTTAGTGACTTAGAGGGGGCCTTCGCTTGTGGGTGCATGATCTTAGACCTCTGGAAATTCTTGGAGTTTGAGGAAAGTGACACGTTAGGTCTCCCAATCTACATTAGTGGGTTGGATGAGTGTGCATAAAACCTCGTATTCTTGATCCAACTCAAGGAATTCTTTAAAAGAAACTCCTCCAAACCTTGATCAGACAACTTTGACGTAGTAGTATAGTCAAGAAAGGCCTGGAAGGATTTCCTTCTCAATCTCCTCAATAGTGGGCAATGAGATTAAACCCTATAGAGCGGTGGAGGTCTAGATTCTAAGCCTAATTACATTCACAATCAACTCAATTTTCAACACCTCTCCATTTGATGAGAAAAGGGTAGGTAATTTTATCTAGAGTAGAACAATAAACTCTTCCATGATCTTGTTGACCTTCTTATTCAATGCTACCTAGAATTTTTTACCATTTGATACAACCCTATGGCAGATGATGAATTCATTTGCTTTCCTCACAGCTGACCATTGATTAAGAATTTTTGCATCCCTCAAATCTTTCTTAGTTTCCTTGAACAATTTTGTGATCAATATTTTTTGTTCTTCAACTTGGGGGGTGTATATGTGGAGAATTGGGTCAACTGTCAAGCCAACTTTATCATTTAATTCTTGAGTATCCCTTAGAAACTACAAGGCTGACTTTAGAGCTACAACTGTAACAATGATTCTCTCCCAATGAGTAGATATTAACTTTTTTAGTATCGAAAGGATTTTGGATCCATGCACCATAGCCAATTCTTGCTGGAATTGGGACTCCCTTTCCGTCATACTTTCTACAAATTATTTTTTCTCCTGGAGGGCATTCATAAGCTTGGAACTCAACTTCCTGATTTCTTCAACATGAGTCTATAAAATAGACTTGATGTCTTTCTTTTCTCGTTTCACCCTTTCTTCTTCTACTTGGGCCTTCTGAATATTGTTAGAGGCTTGAGATTGAACATTATCTAATTCTTTTTGCATGTCCTCCACTTGTTGATCCATCATCTATAGCTCCTTTTGTAGCCCAACAGATATAGTGTTTACTTTGGTTACATATCTATCTAGCTTTGTCTATCTTCATTGATATTTTGTGTTTGTATCTCATTCAATAACAATCTCACCCTTTAATTTTTGTACCTCAGCATGAATCCAATCCTATTCATTCTGGGATACTTCAAGCAACTTAGTCGCTCTCCCTTGCTGACCCTACAACTACCTCAAGTGGGACATTTCCACATATTTGCATTTCATTTTTGCATGCTACCCATCCACCGTGTCTTACATTTTCCAACTCTACCTCGTGATTCTGCAACTTTTTGTCCAACTTTTCATAGTCAGTGTATACAACCTTCTGAGTTGCTTTGGCTAGAACCACTTTTTCATGTGGGAGAGTCTCATTTAAATTGAGGCCCATAGATCAGATGTTGTAATCTTCTAACTACATTTATCCTTCTAGCTTGGAAATTAGTGGCCTCATGGTAGCGATTAATAGGGAATATCAATCTTCATCAAAATAGGCTTCAATATTTCAAGTAGTTGGTTTTGTCATGGCCTTTATCTAGAGTTTCTATTTTCTTGCTTGTTGGGCCTGCTTCATTACATACAAGTGACTTCAGAGACTCTATGGGCTGTCAATACTCTATGTAATAGTCAAAGTACCTAGAGGGAGACTAAAAGGGTGACAAAAGGTTAGGAATTGATTGTCTGAGGTTGTAGAGAGGTGAAGGAAAGCATTATCATAGAAAAAGGAGGGATGTCATATGCATATTGAGGAGGGATACCCATTAGAGGGGAAGTGGGTAGGAAAGAGGCATTTTCTTGGTAGTATATGGGTTTGGTGAAACTAGTAGCATTGATTCTTTATTATTTTTGATGGGTTGCCTTGATAGGGTGATTAAATAATCAATTGCAGCTGATGTGGATGATACTCATTTGGTGCATGGGGTTTCTTCATACAGTTCATTGTCAAAAATTGTCAGGGGTGTTTTCAGAATGAGGACATTGGAACTCATTGATGGAGGTTCTTCTTAGCATATGAAAGGGTAAGAACAACCAAAGATGCAATAGAAGAAAGAAGGGGAGTACAATATTTACCAGGGCTATTTGAGTTGATTATCCTAGTGGGATAGACTCTGCTTCTTCTTATTTACTTGATGTTCCCAATTTACCTAAGCCTTGAACCTATCTTTTCTTTATAGGGATCAAACTGGTGGACTCAGATTCCTTTGTCGCTGATTCTACCGAAGCTTTGGCTCTTGTAGCTATGATAGAGCTCTTTGGGGACCCTTGAGTCCTCTTTTTCTTTGGTAGGGAACTAGTGAGAGATATGATCTATGGGCACTTTTTTTTGCCACCTTCCATTTTCCTTTTCCTATGTCAAGCTCCTGAGGTGGGGAGGTGTAGAGTATTTCTTCCTCCAATCCAATCTCCTTATCAGACTTAGGATTACTATCATCAGTTCTAGCCTCTTTTTCATAAATTTGCTCAAACTTCTCATCATGCAGCTTAAAATATTTGTACATGGCATAGAGGTTCTTTATTTCCTATAGAAACCTCCAAATATCCTCCCTCTTTCTTTCTGACCATCCTAGACTGTGTTGAGAGATTGGGCTATTGGGATGTTCTGTTGAAACTCTGCCACCCATACATAGAATTCAAGCCACGGTGGATGATCAAATGGTATGAAGGCTAGGTAAATGTAGAACTCTACCCTCTCCTCAGTCAGGTTCATTCTTGATTCAAAGTACTCCTTCCATCATGTTTTACAGTCAAGAGATAACTTACTAGATTGTAACTCTATGCGTCACAAATGAGGACCAGGCCTAAGTGAGCCAATTTTCTAGTAAGAACATCTCACTCCTCCCATTTCAAAAGTGTTACCTAACTATTGGAAATGGTAAGGGGAATTGGGTAAATTTATTTCTTGTGTCTCCTAGCACCATAGGCTTTGTTGGCAATAGATGTCTAACAGAATGGCTCCAAAGAAAAATTCATGTCTGTTACAAACTTAGGGAGCCTAAAAGGCTCCTTAATAAAACCATGAAACTTGATGAAAGAAAATTTGGCTCGCTAAAAATAATCCACTAAGGTCTATTGGCTTTTCATCCATTGTAAGGATTCAAGGGAAAATTGACATGGAGGACGTGAGGACAAATCTAAGAGCATTTGTTTCAAGAAGTAGTCCACAAATGAATAGTAATCCCATGTATTGCAAAGCACATGGGTCCAAACTGAAATTGGCTGGTAGAACCCCTTTACATGAAACCTGAGAAAGAAATGTCTTTCGATAAATTCAGGGTTCTAATATAAAATCAAATGTGCCAGAAAAGAGGAATACCTTAATTTAAAAGTAGTGCCATATTTTCTTTATTGATCCAACATCCTTTTGGCAACTACATCAGAAAAATTAAAAATACTTCTTGCTTTTCTCCCTCCTAAACATAAAAGCCAAGCCCATCTGGAAAGCATAAACCTTTTCATCATCCTTAAAATTGTAAATACAAGCTAACATTGTGAAAATTACCTATACATATAATTTGAACTTTCTTCATAAAAGAGGGAAGACACGTTGATTTCCTTTCGGCTTCTCATCTATTTCATTTATATAAAAAATTAATTGCTTAGTTCTGGTCTTCTAGAAATCCTCCATTGTCTTGTGCTCAAATTTTTTGATACTCCATTTTTCAAGGATGCACAACATATCCTAGATGGCTGATATGCTGATTGTAATCCTTAACCTATTGCCATTTATAACCCTTGTTTCTTTATCCAACCCCTTTGTACATGCATCCACTAGCTCTAGACATAGTTGTATGGTGAGAGACATGAATTGTGGCAAACAACAATACTAGAGTCGTGATGCAATGCCTTTAGTTCCCCCATACTTGATCATTATTTGCATTTCCCCCTTTCTAAGGTTTTTAGGGTTCATATGTAATTTTGGGTAAAAAATATTATATGCAAAATCGATGACCGCTTCCTTCTTGATTGGGCCACCTACTAGTATGGTTTTAGTATGAGAAAAAATCCACTCTTCTAGCACTGAGGTGTTAGCAAATGAATCTCATCCAAAAATATTTGTGTATCCTAGTCTGGTGGATGAAACTCCAACCTATCGACTAGAAAATGTTTCTTTTACCATTCTTACATTGAAGGATTTGTAGAAAGCTTCTTTAGGGAAATGACTACTTGCATTTTTTGATGCTTAGCAAAAAATTTCTTTTTGGGTGCATTTAATTTTCTTGCATGTACATGGAGTAAGGAATTTTTGTTACCATTAGCTAGCTAAGTTCTACCAACAAGGTGATACATGTGGAGTGGGGATCTATATCCCTTTGGAAAGCCAAATTTTATGTGAGAATGTAATTAATACAATCTGCTCACTGCCCTTTTTCACAAATAACTTGTTGCATTGGGAAGCATGCTTTAAGTGATGCAAAGTACTCTAAAAATACAATCATATTTAATTTGTCAGTGTTTAGAACTTTAATAAATATAGTTTCACATGAACAAGTAGGCTAGCATGGTGACAACAATGGACACATGGTGACAATTGGTACACACGAGAATTTACTCCCAATGCCTAAATTTATTTCTCAAGGCTTGGTGTTATTATTTTCATATGATTCATTCCTTGCCTTCTTTCGCCTTGATATTTTCTCTATTACCATCTAACAGAAAATGGATTTTTTTGTTTGTCGAGTTTGTTAGTGCAACTTTTCTATAAATAGAAATGCCACCTTAGTGAAACACTCATTGAATTAGCCCTTTAGTTCTAGTAAGCTTCTCTTGTTGTAGCTCCCTTCCGCTAGACTTAGCTTTCTTGCTTCCATGATGTCTAGATTAGGTACCCTTGTTTGATTGTTACCACAAAGGCCACAATATTCCTTCATGGGTGAAGTCAGCAGTGATAGAATTAAACACTTAGTATAGAAGAATAGTCACCTCATCATTGTGGAATTCAAATTGGTGCCTTCCAAATATTATGTGAAGGATGAAAACTAGCCACAGTTCAACTCCAACGTTGTTTCTCAGTTCATGGATTCTCTATTGGAAATTTAGATATCTCCAAGCCCTGCATAATCAAACTATGTCATGCTATGTTCGATTTGGCTTACTTGAACATGCTTGGAAAGATTGTGCAAGTAGTTATCCTTGGTGGCGACATTCTGAGTGCCATGGATCTTTGTAGGCACATCAATTTTGGGGAATAGGTTTCCTAGTTTCCCCTCACTGACTTTCACACCATGGACTTGGAGAAGCGTTGTTCATTGTCCCAACCCGCGTCTTCCTTCCCACTGAGGGAGTATGCAATATAGTGCATTCCTAGGCTCAACTAGAAAAATCACTTCAAATTTCTAGTGTATAGCCATGATGTTGAGGATTGAGGTATGTGTCATGTCAAGCCAGTGTGTACCATGTTGTTAACCCCCTTACCACCCAGATGAAGAAAAAAAACCTAAAGAAGTAATGTTTTGACTGCTTATCGATGATTGGAGGATTCAATTTCATTACTTATTTTGCACATCACCTCCCCTTTTTAATTTTTGCAATGTATACCTTTTTGGGTTTGCATGAGAAGGCTTCAAACTTCTCTCAAAGCTTCGACCTCAATAAACATATTATAGTGTAAATATTTTCAATGAATATACTATAATAAGTAAGGATTAGTTTCAAGGGAAATGAACAATTGGCTACTAGACTACTCAAATTAATTCATATAGATCTTTATGGTCCTACAAGAGTGAGAAGTCTACAAGGTGACATGTACTTTATGCTTTTGATTGATGATTATTCTAGAATGACATGGGTTACTTAGATAAAAATATGATGCACTAGATAAATTCATGGTGTATAAGGCTATGGTTGAAAATGAAATGAGGGTATGTGCAAGATCATCATGGAAAAAATAGGCCCTTAAGTGGCAAAAATATCAAAAAAATCAGAGTTAGGCAACTTGACGTAAAAATTTGAATAAGTTATCTTTATTATTTCAAAAATATGTAAGAATAGAATCTGTAGAAAATTGAATGTAGTTTCTAAACTACTAGATTTGTTTAAAAAAAAAGAAATCTATTTAGTGAAAATTTGAAATTTCAATGCAGTAGTACTTAAATTTTGGGGAAAAAATAAGTAGGTGTCTGTCTGACCACCCTAATGACAATAAAATGATAATATTTTTTTATAATATTTTAGATATAAATAGAGGACTCATGTCCTGATGTGATGCATATTTTTTTGTAACTTTTTTCCAAGTAAATAATTAATTATGAATTTTAAATTACAACTTTTAAAAAATATAAAAAAAATGTATGTCTGACCACCTTAACTTGGTCAAAATTTCATGAAATTCAATTTTTCTTTTTTTAATCCTATAGTATGCAAAGCATAAAATGTGACACATGTTTTGGATTCAAAAAATGTGACACTGTTTGAAAGATATAGATATTTTTTAATCAATCTATCAATCAAGACTTTAGTCATAATTTGAATAGAAAATGAATAATAATTACTTATTAAATTCAAATTAAAGAATAATTTATATTGGTGGAAAGCTGAGAATCTCCTTTAAAACCCTTTTTGTTTCATCAATTTTGGGTTAAAAAAATTCGTTAGCCACATACCCATCATATTGCCACTTTTTGGCCCATCATGATTCTGCACATACCCATGGATCTTAAAATCAAATGTTTGTGGTCTAATAGATATGGTGATTTATACTCCAATGAGTTTGAAATGTTTTGTAAAGTTAATGGAATAAAGAGGCTATCTACCTCTAAAACTTCTCGACATAATGGAGTGGTTGAGAGGAAAAACCAAACGATTCAACAAGCTACTATGACTATTATGAAATAGGCAATCTATCATAATTCTACTAGAGAGAAGAAGTTTGTACTATTGTTTACATAATTAATATATTACAAGCCAAAATTACCATAACAAATACTCCCTATGAGCTATGGTTTGGAAGGATTCCTACTATGAAATACTTTAGAGTATTTGGAAGAAAATGTTATATCAAAAGAGAAGATGAAAACTTAAGAAAGTTTGATGTAAGTTCTAATGAAGGTATCTTCCTTGGAAATTATACTAAAAGAAAAGCTTATAGATGATACAAAAAAAACATGAGAAAGATAGTTGAAACTGTGAATGTTAAGGTTGATGAAAACTTGTAGAATTTAATTACAATGTATGGATATGTGTGAAATGAACCTGATTGCAAAGAAGTAGGAGAAGAAAAAGCTAATGAAGAAGAAGTGTTAAATGAAGAGGAAGAATCTCAGGAGAAGACCCCTAAGACCCCTAAGTATGTGCAAAAGAATCATTATAAAGAATTAAAACAATGGGAATAGGGGGAAGTAGGTTTCTATCCTTGAAGAGATAGGGCTCCTCCTATTCCACACAAGTTTCACTCAAGGAATCCCTAGAGATCTCAATCCTAGGATGTAAATGGGAAAGTGATCTACAATAGGGATGTCTTAGGGTTTGATTAATGATTAAAGAGGGTTTCACCACCAAGCTAAGGCTTGGAAAGACTAATGAAATGCAAAACTTCACTAAATGACCTAGAAGATCATGTAACTAAGAACAAAAAGCTGAGAAATCAAAAGTGTGCACCTAGAAATTTGAGGAGACCTAAATGAAGACTTGAAATGGCAAAAAAATTGAAAATAATGTCTACTAGGACTCATATGCCAGTCTAAGTGATTCAGTCCCAGATTAGGGTTTCTAGGCAAGAACAAAAATATAGCAAGTATATGTCTTAAACTCCTAAAATCTGCAAATATGACTATATTGGGACTCATATGCTAGAAGTGGTGTATCATTCTAATTAGGATTTCTAGAAATTCAAATTCTGAATCTTATTTTCAATCTCGTTCCTTCCTTCTCCAAATGATTTATGAGTTTGAATCTATGATTTGCAACTTGTAGATTCCCTTTTATGATCTCCAAAGCAATGTGACAACTTTGACCTCTTTGAACATGTTGACAAATTTTCTCCAATCTTTCTCTTCAATATGTCTTCAACCTAGATCTACAAATCAAACACTAAAGAGAGGGAAAATGTTGTTTTGTTAGTGGAAAGAGGTTTTCCTTGGTGAACCCCTATTTTTGTTTAATCAAACCTTGTAATGAAATCAAATAAGATAAAGGAATGATGAATGAACAACATGTAATATTACAACTCATCAAACCATAGCAATAAAGTGCTGCAAACATGTATGAAGTGGCTCCAATGGATTTAGATATTGTATCTTGCTTGAATGTGATAGACATTGAATTGAATCCTAGCTTGAATCATGAAACCCTACATCACAATTGTTAGCTCAAAAACAAACATGATGCATGATGACTTTGACATGATGCTTTATACTTGAATTATCCTCCAAAACACTTGATAATCAGCTCTTGAAGAATCTTGAATGCTCTTGTAAACTCTTGTAATCACCAATTTGATATAAGGAATTCTCTCATGAAAGTCTTAGATGAAAATGAGTGAAATAACCTTGCATTTATACTTGTTTATGCCAAATTTCCCAAAATTACAACACTACAAGATAACATCAGATCTAGGAGGATGAAATCCCACAAATAATTTGAATTAAATTTTATTTTGGGCCACATGGGACTCATACACCAGAGTGGCATATGAGTCCCATTAAGCATTAATTATAGGACACATTTTCAAAATTGCTTAGATTCATGTGAAATTAGGATTGGGGCCCTGAAATCTAGATGGGACCCATATGCCCAAGGTGGCGTATGAGTCCTAGATCACTAAAACTAGGCCATATAATCCAAAAACACCTAAATTATGATTGGATGTTGATTTATTTAGGTATTATCCTTGAAAATATGCATTAATTAAGGCTTGTAGATGCAAAATAAGGCCAAATAAGGCATAAAGAAGCCCCATTAATTAATGAAACCCTAGATAAGTGTGAAAGTGTGGTACAACACTTTATAACACCCTAAATAAGGAACCTCTAGGTCTATTTAACTCACAATGGCCCAAGACCTAATGTGAATATGTAACACATTACAACACTAAATCAAGGCAACATTATGCTCAATTTAACAAGGAGGACCCAAACAAGCATGGAAAAGTAGAGGGATACATTTTATGTTTCCACATTTAGCCTCCACTTTAGTGAGAGGAGGAACTTGCTTCCAACTCACACTAAAGTAGAAAAAGTTGCATCAATAGGGGTCCAAATGCACCAGTGTTAGTAAGATAGGATGAAAATGATCAAGAAGGATGATCAATTCCCTAGGATCAAGATCCTATGACAAACCAACACAAGTACAAAAGAACACACATGAAAATGATATAAAGAACAACAAAAAGGCACACACATACAGTTTCAAAGACATAGAGAGAAAAGAAAAAAATGGGGTGGATCAAGCTTCGACCATTTGTCCCACAAGTTGTGGATCAGATCTAGGCTATTTGTCCAAAAATTCACACTCACTCTAAGGAAATAGAAATCTAGGTTTTCCATTGGGTGACTATCCAAAGAGGTGAGACACATACACACATGTCCAGTATGCGCTCACACACACATGCAAGTGGCTATGGGAAATTCATGCCTTAGATCGACTTCCCATCCAACCACACCAAAGCTATACCTCCTGATAACTTTGTAAGGTGTCACACAACAATGCAATTCGAGCTTCATGAATCAAGAAAAGATTTGTATGCTTGGAACTCATGAAAAAACAAGATGGCTCCATAGGAAAGCAAGGTGTAGTATGCAACATGGCCATATAACAAAAAAAATTGTAAATAAAAAATAGTGAATGTTCAAAGGAATCTTTCTTAGTTCATCTAAGGTCTTAGCTTAGGGAGCATTATGCCTAATGTCTCCAAGAGGGGACCAATCAAAGAATAGAAGATTCACAACATAGGGGATGCAGTGTGTTGCATCAATTCACCAAGGGGAATATAATATTCTAAGAGAGATCACATTGTTGAGGGAAATCACACCCAATGTCACCACAAAGTGGAAGACACATTGCATGAAGTAAGAAGACTACACAATGAAACCTGAAATGTAAAAGAATAATGCCAATGTATGCCCCCACTTTAAAGAAATTGCTAAACACCATGATGTGAGCAATTAATTTAAAGTAGAAAATGATAAATGCTAACAACAAAGAAGACATGAGAGATAACGTAGAAATCCCTATGCCAAGTCATATGTTTCCAAATAAAGCTACGTAATGAAAAAGGAAGGGGTTTCCCCTAAAATGAAACTCCAAACACATGAGAGATCTATGGATTTTGGGTCAATATGTTCTTTCTACAATGTTTTTAAGAGAGCTCAGAACTGTCATCATTCCCCAAATACACATAGAACTAGAAGAATGACACAAAGAGAGTGAAAAAAAAGAAAAACCTTTTAGGTCAACATGGAAGAGACACAAATATCTCAATGCCTTGCATCATCCCCAAAAGGAAAACACAAGACAAATGAAAAAGATAATGAAAAATATTCTAGGTCAACATGGAAGAGACATGAATGTCTCGATGCCTTGCATCATCCCCAAAAGGAAAACACAAGAAAAATAAAAGATAAAGAAAAATGAAAAATATTTATGACATAAAGAAGAATGTAGGTAAAAATAGAGGCATGCCACAAAGAGAGAGATACATCAAACATAATAGTGCAAGGGATCACATTATGCACATGCAATCACACAAAAGAAAAAGAAACAATGCAAAAAGACTATTTAGGCACATGTGAGTCAACCTGTTAGTAGGTCATCCACATCCCAATCATGTTCAACATATACGAAAGTAAAAAAACTAGCCAAACGGACAATAGCAAGCATTGAACTAGGGTCATTACCAAGTTCAACATCTTCCTAGAAGAATTATCATGCAAGCTCATGGAAGAGGAAAGCAATGTATTCAATTCATTATGCACCTCCTCATCAAATTTATCAATGTCCTCTTCATCATCTAAATTAATCACAACATGAGGCTGAATGATAATTTCCAAAGAAGGTTTTATCTCTTGTTGTAGTTGTGGTATAGGATATTTTTGTTGTGGTGAGGGAGAATCATCATGTATTGCTTCTATAAATTTTCTATTTTTTTTTTTTTTATTTGTTTCTTCATTTAACCTTTGAGAAAAGACACGACGTCTACACCTATGCTCTCTAGCACTTCTATTTCTTTTATTACCACTTTCAAGTTATGTTTGTGTAGGATCACATTTATTAACCATAGGTTTCTTTCCTTCCCTAAGGGGAGGAATGGAAGGAACCATGGAAGGTTGATCAACCACCTTCTCTTTAACTTCTTAAACCTATTTTATCCTAGGAGGTGTGATGGGGTTGTTTTGGTTATCTCTTGGTCATTTGTAGGAAATAGGCAAAGGATCTATCTTAAGTAGGTTTTGGTTGTTTGGAATGAATTTAGGTTCAATCATGGTTTCGTCAAGTATGGTAGGCTCGGTCTTGGGTTGATGCATGTTTTTAAGGGATAGTTTTTCTTTGTATTTTTTCTTGAACTTTTGGTAGGACTTGAAAAATAAGGCTCCTTGAGGTTTAATAGGTTCCATAGGTTCAAGCCAAAATAAATTTAATGAAAAGTTTCCACGGGAAGGAAAAGTGTTTAAGCCACTTTGATGCACAATGAAAATATCATTGTCAAATGGAAACTTTAGGAATTTATGTACAACCAACGAGATGGCTTCCATGAAGTGTAGCCATGGGTAACCAAGCTTCACATGAAATTGGTATGATGTTGAGATGATGAAGAATGAGACATCTAATTTATTTGGTCCTATTTGTAAAGGAGGTGATCGATCCCATTGTATGGCAAGCAAAACTGTTATGCATATTTATCCATGCTTTTGGTTTATCATATGTTTCTTGATAGAGCTCATGTAAAGTAAGAATTCCTTCGTGATCACATTATCTCCATAGATGGGATCAATTAATATCCCCTTATTGGGATTATCATAGATTCAATCAGCTATGTATTGAGGACCATCAGATGCATTTTGAATAAATATCCTTACATTGATACATTTTTACTCAAATTATGACAATTAAATTCGTTGGAATTTCGACAAACTTTCGTCAGAATTATTTCATCGAAATTCCAGCGAACTTTGAAACATTGAAATTCCAACCCAGCATCGTCAGTTGGGTCAGAATTTTGACATTTCAAAGTTCATCGGAATTTCGATGAAATAATTCTGACGAACTTTCATCAAAATTTGAGTCAAAATGTATCACTGTTAGATGAGAAAACAATGTCTAAACAATTTTTAGTTCAGCCCTTATGAGGTTGAGTTTAGATCAACACTGTAATCAAGCCTTTTTCAATAGTATCCATAAGACCTTTATCAATAGTATCCATATAACTTTGTTGAATGGTATCCATGTTTTCATCATTTGTGTCAAAATTCATCTCATCATTCTTTGTAGTTTCACTAGCTTTGACAAATGAAATATTATGTTTTGGGATGGGGCTGGTGAAGATTTGTAAATTTTGGTTAGAAGGGGCAACAAACTTATTTCCTTGATCATTAGCAACTACAACTGATAGCCGACTGGAATCAATGAGGTATTGCACAACATGTTAAAGAAGCTTACAATGTTCTGTGTCATGTCCATTTTGTCAGTGATAATGACAATAATAATTTGATCTAAAGCTCAGAGGTAAAGGTTAATTAGGATTGAGACTTTTATCAAGAGGTAAGGTAAACATTTTTTATTCTAAGAGTTGTGACATTGTGTTATGAATGGTATCAGGTAGGGGAGTGAATTTCCTTTTCGGGTCCCCATAGTTAAAGGTTGTCATCACTTTTACAACAACTACTTGGGTATCGAAATGCTGAGTTATTTGTTGAGGGGTCCATTTAGTTGAAGGAAACATTTATTATATTTCCTAAAAGGCTTGTAATATTTTTGATTTGTGGACTCAGACTTCTCAGTTTGGTTGGAGGTGGATTTTACATCACGGCTACTAATTGAGTTTTGGTCATCACGGAAGGCGGTACATAAGTGCATGAAGGAGGGGAACATCATCATGGTGAGATTATCTTGTATATTACTTTACAAGTTCTTTATGAACATATTTTGAAGGTGAGGGTTGGGAACCTTTACATCAATTTGGGAATAAAGGGATTGATAGCGTGAAATAATGTCGGTAATATTTTCCTCTTCTTTTTGCTTACGTCTCATCAAATTGGCAAAGTTAATTTTAGGAGTCATATTCAATTGAAAATGGTTGATAATTGTATCAACAAGTTCATTTGATGAATGAATTGAGTTGTTTAGTAATGAAGAAAGTCATTCTAAGGTAGTATCATTCAAGGATCTAGGGAAAATTTTAGGTAAGAGTTTATCGTCAAGAATAAAGTCACTACATAAGGCGGTATAAGTGGAAACATAGTTAGATGGATCTCCCTCCCCCCCATATTTCTTGAATCTAGGCACATCTACACCTTATGGCATCAATTTTCTCAATATCTCCAAGGACAAGAGGCTGCTTTTGACATAATATGTAGATGAGCCATTTTGATTTTGATTTATGTTGGAAACTTGATTTTGAAGGGATGAAATAGTTTGCAAAAGTTGGTTAATGAGAGGGTCATTGTTTGTATTGTGACATGGAGATGAATAAGGTGGAGGTGTATATGTGTTCAAGGGACAAGTGAATGGAATGATTATAGGTGGTAAGGTGGTAGGAGATATGATGTGTGATGCCCCAAAGGTACTAGGGATGCTAGGAGAAATACCCAATGAAGGAATCACATTACTAGTCAGTTGCATTGTTGTTGTAACTTGAGGGTTCATATAGGTGGGAATAGAGGCAATTGTTGTGGGAGGATAAATTTGAATTTCTCCTTGTCTTGTGACATTATTTAGTGGGAAAGAACAACTAGCGGTTGAGGTAAGATGTTTTCCAAAGATCTTAATTATGTTATGCACAAGTCAACTCTATCTTCACTTTCAAGCATGTGATGAATGTTATCTATGGTAGAAATAACGGTAGTTGAAATGTTCTTAGTACTTATTTGATTTTGTATTTTTAGGTCTTCATGGATTTGGATTATGTTTTCTTGCAGATACTAGCAACCATTGTTTCAACACTCATCACACTACTTGAAGGCAAGGAGTTGTTAAGGGTATGGTCCATACCTAGTAGAATAGTGTCAACACTAGTAGTGAAAGAGCTAGATAACCCAAGATCCACAAGGATTGTACTACATAGGATGACATGAGTCTAAAAAAATTTCTCACTATAGTATTAGCAATAGGACACCAAGTAGAAAATCTCATGCAAGGGATATTAAATGCAAGATGGATGAAAATGCAATTCAAATGAAATTAAGCTAAATGAAATGAAACAAAAACTCTGTAAACTAAAACAAAATGTTATCAACAACAAACAAGAGCTTAGAAATAGAGTTTTGAATTCTGGAAAATGGTTTTTAAAATCTGCACTGAGACTAAATCACCCAGAGGGGCGTATGAGTCCCACTGAGATTTTTTTCCACAAATTTTAGAAAATTATAAGTGATTTTTATACTTTTTGGTTTGGTTGATCAGTAGAATAAATACAAATGTAGATTTTAGATGAAATTCAATTATGCAAGATGCAAAAATGTAGCGTATATGAACTTTCACTAATGCAAGAATTATAAACCCTAGATGCAAATCAACTAATGCAAACCCTAATGCAATGTTAATGCAATCTAGATCTATGATGATGATGCACTCCAAATCAGAATTAAGATGTTCCAAATAAAGTTTCACCAAAATGAAACAATGGGAATCAGGGGAAGAGGGTTGTTATCCTTGAAGAGATAGGGATCCTACTATTCCACACAAGTTTCACTCAAGGAAAACCTAGAGATCTCAATCCTAGGATGTAAAGGGGAAAGGGATTTGCAATAGATGTCCTAGGGTCTGATTAATGATTAAATAGGGGTTCACCACAAATCTAAGGATTGGAAAGACTAATGAAATGTAATACCTAATGCTAAAACCTAATGCAACGCAAAACTTCACTAAATGACCTTGAATAACATGTAAACTAGAACAAAAAGTTGAGAAATCAGCAGTGTGCACTTGGAAATTTGAGGAGATCTCAATGAAGATTTGAAATGTTGAAAAAACTAAAATTAATGTCTATTGGGACTCATATGGTAGTCTAAGCGATTTAGTCCCAGATTAGGGTTTCTAGGTAGGAAGAGAAATCTGGCAGATATATGTTTGAAGCTCCTAAAATCTACAAATCTGACTCTATTGTGACTCAAATGCCAAAAGTAGAATATCAGTGCTATTAGGACTTTCTAGAAATTCAATGTTTGAATATACTAGTCAATCTCTTCCCTACCTTCTCCACCTGATTTCTAGGTTTAAATCTCTGATTTACAACCTGCAGATGTCTTTTTTTGATCTCCAAAGCAAGGTGACAACTTTGAAAACTTTGAACACTTTGAAAAATTTTCTCTAGTCTTTCTCTTCAATATGTCTTCAACCTAGATCTACAAATCACACACTAAAGAGATGGAAAAATGTTTTTTTGTTAGTGGAAAGGGGTTTTCCTTGCTCAAACCTTGTTTTAGTAATCAAACCTTGTAATGAAATCAAATGAGATAAAGGAATGATGAATGAACAACATGCAATGTTACAACTCACCAAATCATAGCATTAAAGTGTTGCAAACATGTATGAAGTGGATCCAATGGATGTAGATCTTCACTTTTTATTGAATGTGATAAATCTTGAATTGAATGCTAGCTTGAATCATGAAACCCTATGTCATAATTGTTAGCTCTAAAATAAACATGATGCATGATGACTTTGACATGATGCTTGATACTTTAATTATTCTCTAAAACACTTGATATTCAACTCTTGAAGACTCTTGAATGCTCTTGTAAACTCTTATAATTAGCAATTTTCTATTAGGAATGCTCTTATGAAAGTATTAGGTTAAAATGAGTGAAATGACCTTGTATTTATACTTGTTTATTCCAATTTTCTTGAAATTACAAGACTATAAGTGGTGTATGAGTTACATTAGGCATTAATTATGGGACACATTTTCAAAATTTCTTAGATTCATGTGAAATCAGGATCAACGCCCCAAAACCTAGGTGGGTCCCAAGGTGGTGTATGAGTCCCATATCACTAAATCTGGGCCATACAATTTGAAAACACCTGAATTATGATTAGATGGTGATTTATGTCAAGATTATCCCTAGAAAGATGCAATAATTAAGGATTGTGGATGAAAAATAAGGTCAAATAAGGCATAAAAAGCCCCATTAATTAATGAAACCCTAGACAAGTGTGAAAGTGTTGTACAACACTTTATAACACCCTAAATAAAGAACAACTAGGTCCATTTAGCTCACAAGGGCCTGAGACCTAATGTGAATATGTTAAACACATTACAACACTAAATCAAGGCAACATTATGCTCAATTTAACACGGAGGACGTAAACAAGCAAGGAAAAGTAGAGGGATACTTTTTCCATTGCCACAAGAACAACTCATTGTAGACAAAAGGAAAGGTGTATTGACAAGAAGAAAAGTTGTTGAAGTTAAGGTAAGTCTATTTTTACTTTCTAATGTTGAACCTAAAACAGTGAGTGAAGCATGCAATGATGAACATTAGATGAAGGAAATGGAAGAACTTATATAGATAGAGAAGAATCAAACTTAGGAATTGGTTCCTAGACCTGCAAAAAAAAAAAATTGGAACTAAGTCAATGTTAGAAAAAAATTGAATGAGAATGGAGAAGTGGTACAGCATAAGGTAAGACCTATGTGTAAAAGTTACTCAAAAGTGGAAGGAATAGACTTTGAGGAGACATTTTCTCCTATGGTGAGGATGAAATTTATTAAAATGTTTTCTGCATTTGCAGCATACAAGGACTTTAAATTTTATTAGATGGATGTGAAGTCTTCTTTTCTAAATGGTGAATTAGAAGAAGAAGTTTACATCGAACAACCGGAAGGATTTCTATTATTAGATCAACTGGATATGGTATGTAAATTGAAGAAGGAACTATATGAGTTGAAGCAAGCTTCTAGATATGCAAGATTGGATAGATATTTGATACATCAAGGATTTAGTAAGGGCACCATAGATAGTAATCTCTATTTCAAAATTGAGGATGTAAAAATCTTGATAGTGTAACTTGTATATGTGGATGATATTAACATTGGTGGAAATGGAGCTATGTGTAAGAAATTTTCTAAGGAGATGCATAAATAGTTTGAAATGTCAATGTTTGAGGAGATGAATTTCTTCCTTGGGCTATAAATTAATCAAATAGATAAATTAATTTTCATTTCACAGTCTAAGTATGTCAAAGAGATGTTGATGAAGTTTAGAATGGATGAATCCAAAAAAATATGCACTCCTATGGGGATTTGTTGTAAATTGAGTAAATATGATGATTCACCTAAGGATTATCAGAGAAAATATAGATCTATGATTGGTGGACTACTATATCTAATTGCTACTAGACCAAATATCATGCATGTAGTTTGTCTTATGGATAGATTTCAAGAAGAACCTAAAGAAACACATGTTGCAATAGTAAAGAGGATATTTAGATTTTTAAAAGGAACTTTAGATTATGGCTTATCATATCCTAAGGATATTTATTTCACATTGGGTGCTTATATAGATGCAAATTGGGCTAGTTGTGTTGGTGATAGGAAAAGTGCAAGTGGTGATGCATTCTTTCTTGGATATAGATTGGTGTCAAGGTTGTGTAAGAAGTAGGATTCAATTTATTTTTCTACTGCAGAGGCTAAGTATATTGCAACAACATCATGTTGTACATAGGTGTTGTGGATGAGACAAACTAAAGGATATCAAGTTGTATATGACAAGCCTATATCTATCTTTTGTGACAATACAAGTGCAATTGACATTTCAAAGAGTCTAGTGATACATTCAAGGACAAGGCATATATCTATTAGGTATCACTTTTTGATAGATAAGGTTATGGAGAATGAGGTGAAACTTTGGTATGTACCTATAACAGATCAAATTTTTGACATATTTACTAAGCCACTTCCTAAGAATACTTTTGAGTATCTTCAGGAGAGGTTGGGAGTTATTACCCCTCCTTCATTAAACTAGATGCATATGTATATGCATCAGTCTAGTGGATCTACGCATTTATTCCTTGTATGGACTAATGTTGGTGGCTACCTCTCAAGGGGAGTAGGTAGTGTCATGTGTTGTCATTGAATTGTTGATTTTTTTAGGTATACTCTTAAGGGGGAGTATTTAGAGTAAGTATGTTGGTTCAGTGTCAAAAGGGGAGAATAATGCATAATTTTTTTCCTTTGCCATTGATGTCAAAGGGTAATAAAGTATCATGTGAAAAAATGTAAAATATTAGTGGAAGAAGTTGTACATATTGTCAAATTAGAAGTTATGCATATTGTCAAATCATTCAGGGGGAGAAAAGAAAGTGCACTTATAGCTATTATTTTATCTTTGATGTTTTTTCACATCATGTGTTGCCATCAATGACAAAGAGGGAGATTGCAGAAAGTATGATGGTGTTGTCATTGATGTGAATAGGATGTCTATTGACCGTTGTTGTCATTGATATCAACTATGTGTTCAAGAAGTTGTTGCAAGATGAAAATTTTGGAAAAGAGGAAAGTAGGTTGTTAGAAGTTGTGCATGTGTAGTTGAGATATTGAGGAAGTGTTGTGAGTACATGGAGATATTTTTTGTTGTAGTGTCTGGAGATGATTTAGAATGAATTAATGAGCTGAGATGATGTCTCTGGTACTTGATTTCTAAGTGCTTTTGAGAAATTTTGATAAAAAGATAAAATAGTATTGTGCAAGTGTTTATAATGTGCTCTAGATCATGCTCCACATTTCTTTTGTATTGATGCTCATTCCTTTGCAGATTCAATATGATTTTTGACGTTGTCAAAGGTTTCTATATTCAAAATTTTGGGTTTTGGATCATTGGTGATAGGAAATTGTATGATAACTAGTTTTGTAGTGTTGTATAGAGGTGTCAGGGAGAAATGTATTTTCTTCATATTTTTTTGCAGTTGCTTTTTAGTACTTTTTGTTTTGAAGGAGTGTTCATGGTTTTATTCTCTTGTTTTCATCAAGAGGATTTGTTGTTGGTTGTATCAGAAGATTCAAAAGTGTGTACTTAATGTTTAATGTGTTTTCACGGGTAATGTCCGACTTGGTGACTTCAATACATTAAAAAATGTTCAAATATTAATGGATGCTTAGCGTGGAATGTAAAACTTAGTTTTGGGTCTCGGTTAAGTTTTTTTTTGGTCTCCTTTCATTCCTATCCACCATGGGAATTTTTAGGTTCCGACCTAATTTGAATTTATAAATACAATGGATAGAATGTTGACCTCAAAGAAGATGTTTAAGGTTGAGGTTGATATAAATAAGATTGGAGTTGTGAGTTGAGAGAGGATGAATAGAGAAGCAAGATAGATGTGAGGTCAATGCAAGTGATGTGTGTGATGCGAAACTTGAGCAAAGAAATGCGAAATTCAAAGTATTGGATTCTTGGATTTAGTGAGTTGAAGGTGTCTAAAATCTTCCAAACAAGATTATGAAAGTGTTGGAGAATTGTGGCAGATTCCTTGTTGCATTAAGAAAGTGTTATCTATGTAATTGTTGACATTTCATGCCACACTTAGATGACCCATCATTGATAACCAATCTAAGAGATCCCCCATGGGCCGTCTTGCATGTTTTCTCCTTGAAGTTTCTTAAATTTTGGTTGTCCTAGAATTTTAGGTTTTTGGTCTATCTCTTACCCGCTTCCTTCATGTCTTCTCCTTTCCCATCTTTCCTCTAAGTGTTTTGGCCTTTGGCCTTTTCCATTTCTCTTTACACTTTACCAATATCTAAAGGTAAGCGTCAAGCCTTACCTTTGACCATCGAAGCTCAATTAAGCTTCAAGACTTGTCTAAGTATTTCTTTGTCAGACTTTGAGGGTTAGCCTTCCCTCTTTCCTCTTCCCTTACACTTTTCTTCTATCATCCTTCAACCTTCGCTCTTCACCGTTACATCTTACCTCTTACCTTTGGAGGTGAGAGGTAAGGCTTTCCTTTAATTATTTTAGCTTTCGGTCATCACCTGGACTTCTTCATAATGTCAATCAAACTTCTTCTTTAGTCTCTCTGATATTCTTTTGTCTCTTTGATGAGGTTCCTTTAGAATGTCGAAGGGAATTCTTCTTCGGTCTCCTCGATGGACTCTTTTTTTAATTTGACTAAGTGTCAAATAATTTGAACTTAAGGGGTGAGTCTTTCCCCTTACCTATGATTTTTTGAGGTAATTTTTCCCTCATACCCTCGATGCTTCCTTTCTTCTTTGCACTTTTCTCCATTATTTTAAGTGTATGGTAAGTTGTAGGCTTGATGCATGACCCTTGATAGTGTGCAATTTTTGGTGCTTTAAACTATTTAATTTATAGGCTTGTAAAGGCTTCTTTTCGGGCCCGACACCTTGACCTTCCTATAGATTTGGCATGTTTTTGGGTGACAACATTAATTTGCAACCACTTTTGAGAGCCCAAACCTGATTCCTAAGCTTCAATGACAACATTTATTTCTCTTTTAACTTGTCCAAGTGGTTTTCATGGGCAGCGATGCCCATTCATTGATGTTGTTTGTCCATTCTAATGGATCCCATACCCAAATCATTGATTTTGTGAGGGATTTTGGATGACTTCTCTTGGAAAATATTTACAGAAGGGTTGATGGCATGTTGGTTTTGTTCTCTCTAGGCTCTCTTGGCATGGTTTTCATAAGAAAATATTTTGAGTAGATATTTATTTAACTGCTAACCCTAGTTGGGTTAGGGTTTGAGTGTATTCATCTAAGTTATCCTTGATGCATAAAAGAAACACTTGCATATTTTTTAAGGGTTCTTCCTCTGGCTCCTCCAGGGTTTTTCTTTTGTAGACACTATATTTTACACTCTTCCATTGTAAATATTGGATTTTTTTCCACTACATTAATGGAATGGATCAAGTTTTCCTCTTCTCATCTCTTTTGTATTTGAGTAAGTTTATTTCCTTTCATATCTAAGTGCTTTTCTGTATTTTTCACGAATGTATGTTGTGTTAAATTGTTTACAATTTTTGGTTGTGAAACCCTCTTTCCTTCCAACACCGTGTCAAACCCTAACCTTCTTTTATTCCTCTAAAAGTTGACCAAACAAATATTTGTGAAAGTTCCCTTGCCTCTCTTCAATGATGTACTATGCAATATTGGCTAGGAATAAACAACCTTTCCATCTTGGTGTATCACATACATTTTCTCTTTCATGCATTCTTTCTACCCCTTTTCCTCTATCAATTGTTAGAGTAGAGTAGTGGTAGGTTTTCATGTGTTGGGTTGGGCTATCACTTTGCACTTGGATTGAAAAAGGATGTCAACCTTCTCTAAAGATTCGACCTCATACATGCAAAGGTCTCACACCTTGAGGTCATTTCCATTGTTTCATTGGAATGTTGAACTTTGTGCTCAATAGGGTGTAATTTCATGTGACAATAGTTTTTGGCATACCCGGTGGGACTACTTATCTCCATTGAAGAATTTGGTGTTTTCTTCAATGCATCTTACCTTTAGAGGGATATCTTCAAACACCATGGAAACTCTATTAAAAATTAGTTGGTTCAAGTAGCCCAATTTCATTTCATTTCATTGAGGAAGTGGTGCCTTCTTCAACATTTCATCCTTTGGAGGCATTCTTCAAGCACCTAGTGACTCTACCACTCATTTGGGTGACATTTTTGGTATGTACCCAAAATCTCTGGTTGGGTAGACCTTTGTTTTCTATTCAAGATTTCAAAGCATTTTTCATGCATAAAAATGTCAAGTTATAATGGAAACCACATGTATACTCCACCATTTCATGATAATGCCAATTTTGTTCCTCCCAACTAGCCATATCAAGTTGGTTATACCTCCCATTTCATTCCAAAGAACCTTGTTAGCTTAACCTCATAAAAATGCACACTACCCATCCCACCTTGCTCAATCTTCTTAGATGCCTACATATTCTTACTAAGAACCCCAAAAGACTCATCATTTTTAAAATCAGCTTTGTTTCTCTCCTACTAAACCCTAAATTTTGATACTTTTAGTCTAAGTGAAATCACAAGAATTTTTCTTGATTTCAATTGACAAATTGATGAGCTTTAAAGACAACAAGATTTTTACCTATAGCAGGAGGAGTGGGCTAATCAAGCCTATCAGGGGTAGCAAGGTTATTTTCTACAATATGATGAGTCTGTCCATCAAGCTCATTATTCATAGTAGGGTGGGTGCATAAAGTTGGGTACCAAATTTTTGGCCACTTTTGAAAAAAAATTTAAAAAATGGGCTCGCGTTATAATGCGAGTGCATTATAACACGCTCACATTATAATGTGAGTGCATTATAACACACTCACGTTATAATGCGAGTGCATTATAACACACTCACGTTATAATGCGAGTGCATTATAACACACTCACGTTATAA
This sequence comes from Sequoia sempervirens, assembly GCA_007258455.2. Classification (NCBI taxonomy): domain Eukaryota; kingdom Viridiplantae; phylum Streptophyta; class Pinopsida; order Cupressales; family Cupressaceae; genus Sequoia; species Sequoia sempervirens. The sequence continues at coordinate 78,525,596 of VDFB02193867.1, read as the reverse complement.
TGTGAGTGCATTATAACGCACTCACGTTATAATGAAAGTGCATTATAATGCGAGTGCATTATAACGCGCTCAACCAAAGGGTTGGAGGGCATTCCCAACAAGGCCAAAGACGTGTTTTTGCAAATTCTACATTTTTTCACATAATCGGGTTCGTGCTCACCATCAAGATTGCATCTAGTTCAATATCAACAAAATCGGAAACATGGGTAATGTTAGGTTCTCTCTTAGCTATCCAACAATGTAATTTTTTTTACTTTTTGAAAATGTTAAGCCTTTCATCCATAATTTCTTTTGTTTGTATGTCTTTTTTTTGCCAAAAGGTGTTTGGTGTTTTTTTTGTTATAAATTAACCGTTTATCAAAATTTCAAATAAATTACATTTTTAGAAACTAGATTCCATTCTACAAATTTAAAAAAAGAAAAGAAAAAAAAAATCAATTATTTTCCAAAATTTGTAGTGGGAGCACGGCCAAAATTCTGCTTTTTAGGAAGTGCCCACTTAGAAAATTAGTAAAAAATCAAATATTCATTAAAAAATTATCAGAAAAATTGTGCATTAACTAGATGTTGTTAGCTAACTTTTAACTATAGCGATTTTAAAAATACTACAAAAAATTCCACTGTGCTTAGGTCGTACAAGAGTTGCTATGTTATGTTTTTCTGACAAAAACAACACCAATTTGTGTACATCCCTCTTTTGAACCCCTTAATCTCAATCATTTTCAAAATACATTAGTAGTTTAGAAAGTAGACTCAGAGTACTTCGATCCTTGTTCTTGTTCCATCTCAAAATTTTGAGTGTAACTATCCTCAATTTCACATCCAAGGTCAGCATTTCCTGATTTCAGAAAAAAGTGGCCACTTAAGCCCCCTTTTTGGGAACCATCTTGGTGCACTTACCCAGTAGAAAAATATAGAAGCTAAGTGGAGGTATGAGGAAATATTGGAGGAAAAAAGAAGGCAATAAAAACAAGAGTATTCAAGAAAAGATGTTGTTTCTAAAGAAGAGAAACTCATACTTTCCCTTGCTCTAGCAAAAGTGCTCGAGACTTAGGTAGCCCCTTGTGTGTCTAGTTTCAAGCAAGCACCTCCTCCATTTCCAGAACATCTTGCTAAGGAGGAGGTTAAAAAATATAAATTCATAAGTTTCAAGAATTCTAACAATCCTCTTGAAACTTCTATTAGCCCTCATTTTTTTTAGAACAACCTATTGTGCAAGAGGTTTGCAAGTACAAATTTTTAAGTTTCAAGAATCCTAATCAACCCCTTGAAATTCCCATTCAACCTCTTATGCCATCAAGTAAATCTCCTATGCTGGAGATACCAAGTTTTGAGAGCCTCCATTCCTCACAAGAACAAATCCTTGAGGAGGCTCAACCTTTTATTATGTAAACCAATATTTTGGCACCCAAGGTCTTTGTAGCACTTCTAGGGTGTTTCACCTAAAAGGAGAAAGATGGGCCAAAATGCAATGTAAACATTCAAGATTAATGTAAATATGAATGAAATGTGTCTAAATAGAATTTCCTAAATGAAAAATATAATAAAATATATTGATTATTAAAGCAAAACTATTGAAATGCAAGATGTTTGAAAACACATTGTGTAATGTAAAAAGACCTAGGTATACAAATAAAGTCAAACAAAAAGGAAAGGATGTAAAAGTTATGTACCTGAAAATGTGTTGAAGACTGGAAATATCTTTGAAACTTTGAAAATGTTGATTTTTAGGCCTGGTGGGACTCATAAGCCATTTTGGGACTCATTCACCACTGTTGGAGGAAGAGTCCTGTTTTGTTGAAAAGTGTCCCAGGAGTAGAATTTCAGACTGAAACTTTGTAAGCCTCTAAAGATGGATGAAATAAGCACTTTCCCACTAATTTCATGCAGATTAGATGGATATTTTTCCCTAGATCTAATTTTCCATGATTTTTGACAACTTTGACAACATTTGCAACTTTCTCATTTTTGACATTTTTCTTCAATCTACAAACCTACAATCACACATTAAAGAGGGGAAAACTTGTTGATTGTTAAGGAATGGGGGTTTTCCTTGGTCAAACCCTTTTGTAGGTAATTAAACCAAAATAGAAAAATAATGTAATGAAGCCTGAAATAATGGAGCTAGTACCTTGCCATGAAGATTGATCTTGATTTTCTATAGCAAAAGGTGAAGAATATGCCCTTGAATGTATAAAAATGCTATCTTAATGACTTGGAACATTCAAACCATAGCTTACTTGACTTGAGGGAGAATATAAATGATGAATGAGTTAAATATCTTATGAATTTGGGTTTAGAGACTTATATTTATAGGAAATTCTCCTTATTTTCTTGTTAATTTCATCCCCTAGGGCGACATGAAGAAAAATTAAACTTAAAACCTATTTTTTTCTGCTCAAGGGTAAAAGCACAAAGTTGTGTCACACTTTCGACCAAATAAATAGTTCCAAGCGAAATATTTTCGGCCGGAAATTTTTTGCCCGACTACGTTTCTACCGAAACCATGTGGCGTATTATGTGGCACATACATTTTGATCGAATAAGTTTCGCCCGAATCCAAAAAAATCAAAATTCTCCTTTTCCCGCTTTAAAACTGCCTTCGAAATTGGATTTTTTAATGTGCGGGGTTTCTATAGAAAGGTTTTCGGTAGAAATAGTTTCTATAGAAAGTGTTTCGTCCGAAACCCTTTCTATAGAAACTGTTTCTACCGAAACTGTCTATGTGGCATCCTAGTTGGCAGCCAACTCAGCTTTTTTCAAAATTTTCTGAAACTTTCAACTTTAGCTAAGTATTTCTTTAGTCAAAATAATTTTTTTTCAAAAAGAAAAAATACCCTTTTGTAGATCTCGGAGTGGAGAATCCAAATATATAATTTTTAAAATATTTTTATTAGTTTTAATATATTTTATTTTTAAAATAATGCAAGTAGGTTTTCAAAATGAAAAAAGAAGTTGATTACAAATTAAAAACAAGATAGTAAAACTTATTAAAAAAATTTAAATCTTATATGGGGCACAAGAGGAGAGAGTCTTCTTCAAAAGGGTATATTTTTTTTTGAAAATGATTTAAAATTTTGAAAATAGTTGACGCCCGGAAAACTGTCAAATTCTGACATGTTTGAAATTAAAACGTTATTACAAGAAAAATATTCATCAAAATTTGATTTTTATTTTTCCATGCACAAGATATTGAAGTTACCTATTTGGAGAAAAAAAAATTAGGGAGAAATGAAGTTTTTTTCAATTTGTTTCTTGACGGCCCGTGAAGTCACTCTTTTCTAAAATTTTCAGCATTCCAAAATTTGTCCTTAAATTGATAAAAACATAATGAAAATAATTTTTTTTAAAATTTTAAAAATTACAACAATAAACTCCATCAAAAGTTCTACATTTCATTAGCGTACACCATTTTGAAATTCAAAACATAAAGACCACTTTTATGTGGTCGAAGTTCATAATTTTTTTGCTGTTGGTCGATTCCTTTATAAAGTGTGACACAGGTTTGTTCTTTTACCCTCAGAAGTTAAAAATTTCCCAAATGGGACTCATTCACCATCTTGGGTGAATTAGTCCCACCTAGATGGGACTCATTCGTCCAAAGTGGCAAATGGGTCCCACAGGGGCTATTTTTCTAGCTAGGATGTTGGGGAATGCATAAATTAGGTTTATATGATGATTTTATTGGGTATTTGATCAATTCAAGCCTTAGGATGCACAATATGGGGTCATAGGGGCCTATTAATGATGACGTAAATGTCAACTAGGGCTAGGGACACAAATTTCAATGTGAAAGTGTGATTAAACAAACTTTGCAACACTAAAATGAGGTCCACTTAGCGTAGAAAGGCATAACATCCAATGTGAATGTGTAAAACACATTACAACACTAGATTGACATTAATTTTATTTTACAAGCCTTCTAGATTGATGTGATAATGTAATTAAATACATTTTAAATATCATTGAATTAGTGGGCAGATAGGTCTATTTAGTCTAGAGAAGTATGAAAGTATTTTATAATACTTTACAACACCTTCACAAGACATCATTAAATGCATTTCATTCAATTTTCAAAGGTAAAAGACCTAGTGTGGATGTGTAAAACACCTCACAACACCAATTCAAGGCCTCATTAAGTCTAATTTAACATCAATTATTCCCAAATCAACCAAACAAAAAGGGATAATTTTTCTGTGTCCACATACTCGTATTAAGCATCCCCTTCCAGAGCTTCAACAATATTTTCAATGACCTTTTGACCATTTTGCACTTACTCTTTCCCTATTTACCTCTTTAAAGGTGGACTTGTGGTATGGGATCCTAATTGGTCAGAAGAATTGAGCAAGGAGTAGTTTTTGGGTAGGAGTGAAAAGGTTGTTTTTGAAGAGCCTTCATGTGCTAAAGATAATGAGTTTCTTGCTATGTTGGAGTAAAAAATTGAAGATGAGACTATGTTGCAACAACAAGGCATTAAAAAGGTAGAAAAAAATGATAGAGTAGAGGAACCAGTCCTCTCATTTGATGACCTCCCTTGTTTTTTTGAAGATGAGGAGGATATATCACATATGCCTACATCATAAGAAGCCTCTGAATAGCTTGGTCTTGGCTTGATTGATGAAGACAACCCCATGGTTTTGGAGTAGTAGTATCACACATGTTTATCCCCTACTATGGTGGATGACGATCCCCAATCTATTGAGGTATACATTTCTAAGATGGAGGGCCTCTTTTGGGATGTTATAGAAACCTTTTGTTTAGGTTTAAATTTCAAGTCATCATCCCATAAAGAGGAGCTTTGTGGGAAGTGGTATAAGAGTAAGGAAACAAAAGAGAACATGGAAACAATTACATACCAAGAGTCTAATTTTTCTGTAGCTAGTTGCCAAGAAAGAATTAATTTAGAGAGGCAGACTAAAGAATTTAGTTCTTCACTTCAAGTGTCTCAAAAGTTCTACAAGTTTTTTTTTATGAAGTGTGCATCAATGAAATTGATTTTGTAGTTATTGAGCTACCATTGATTTGTTTGTAGAGTGATTCTCCCATTTATCAATTTGTTTGTATGCCTATGTCTCAATGTTTCTCTTTTGTGGTGCATGAGGAAGGTCTTTCTTGTGAAAATCAAAAGTTAGATTTGGAATTTTGTACATCGCCATGTGAGTTGGAAACTTTCTCTTTTTTTTCAGCTCATGCATTAAGGAGGTTAGTGTTGATGAAATTATCCCGTCCTTTTGTGAGGTGAGTTATCTTCCTTCTATAGAAGTTTATTTCTTCGAGGTTGTTAGAACTATAAAATTTTTAAATTTTCAAAGTCAATTGCATTCTTGAGTTTCCAAATGAGTCTTCATCATAAGCATAAAATTCCCTCTTTGTATTGTCTTGCTTGTTTTCTGTCATGTGATCCACTGAATCCATCAAGTCCTTTGTATTTCATTGTATTGCCTATTTCTGTAAGACATAGTGAAAGTCTCCCCAACCTATGTATTTTTCACTAATATATACTTGTTACAGAATATCAGAAGGACTCTTCTTTTGTTCTAGTGACTGAGAACTTTCATATCGACAAAGGAATTATTGTCAGAGTAGAGTCATAGTGAAGTATTTTTTCTTCCTGACTGGCATATAGAAAAAATATATTGGCATATGTTGGGGCATCAATGTAATGTCACGGCGAATACATTATGTCATACTGACTAACACATAGAGGAGTTATTTCGGCCAGACTGTTTGGTATCGGCATGAAGTCATAACGAAATTATTTTGTTTTACCGAATGGCTTGCAAGCAAATGTCTCGGTAAGACTTATATGCATCGGGGAAGGTCTTGGTGAAGTGGCTATTATTTTTCTGAACCAAATACAAGGAGATTCAAAAGCTATCGGAGAGAAGTTATAGAGTCTCACCGATTCAAAATTTACGCCGATAGAGATGTATATTGCCAGGAGGAGAAGTCTTCAGTGTAAGTCTCACCGAGGTTTGAAAGTTATACCGACAGGGTATTTCAGGGTGAATCTCATTGAATGGAGCAATCCAGATGAAGGGGTTTGGTGAGACATTTGGCATCGATGTGAGTCTTTTCAAAGATTCATAATCTTGCCGATGGAATTTTTTCATCGGTAAGATTTATTTTGTCAGTGAAGAAACTCAATGGTCACACCGAGGTGTGTTTTCATCAGTGAAGGGGTGATTTTGTCTCAGCAAATGGAAAATGCATTAAAGAACATGTCTCGGTGTAGCAAAATGAACTCTATGAAACATCTCCCTGACTTGGAATTGTCACAGTGACGTGAAAGATAGAAGTGATAGTCATCATTTTGATTCCAGGTGTCGGTATGACTATATAATGTCTTGGTGAAAGGTGTAATAGATGTTGCAAATGGACTTTGCCCCATATTTGATAGTCTCTCATTGAAAGGACATTTGATGTGACAGTGCCAGTTTCAAATGGGTCTTCATTCATGCTTCATTAATGGAGCGATGAGATATAATAGTACAGTTTTAATCAATTCTTTAGTTCTGAATTGATTGCAGGTGAATTAGCATGCTGAGAAGAGAACCAAGACATTTCTCAGTCTGAGGAGCTCGAGCAGAATACTGTAAGTAATTGCTTCTTGGTTTTTCACATTTTGATTCTGTAAGCTTGAGAATGGAGTCTTCTGGTTCTGGAAAGGGTAAGGGTAGAAAGCCTGGTGAGAGTAGTCTATCAAAAGGAAAGAAACAAAAGGTTGATACAGGGCATGAGGGCACCGAAAGGAGGTTGAATCAAGACCTTATTGATCAGCTACCTAGCTCGGGGCATAAAGCTAGAAGGTCTGCACAACTTAGGGCAGAAGTTGATAAGTTAGAAGATAAATGCAATTTCATAGGTGATGTCTGGACTGCCGTAAGAGGGTATGAACTTTTTAATTTTCACTATCATAGGAGAAACTGTTTTGAACCAGTATGTAATCCATGGAAGTTGAATGTAGGGAAACTGGTATGCCCTATTGTATTCGTGAATGCAGAATTGGTAAAATTGCTTGCTAATCATTATGACCCAAAACATAAGGCTATATGTGACCCATCTAGAAAACCACAGATATATGTTTCTAAAGAAGCAATAGATGAGGTTTTCAAATTGGAATGGTTTTGCAATGAGGAGATCAATTGTGAAGAGTTGGAAAAAGAATTTTCAAGAATGGATACAATCTATAAGGGTTGGAGGTTGCCTATTCATAGAATTAAACAGGGTAACAAGCCAGAACCTCTACAAGATAGTGAAGGGTTGCCTTATCATGTAGATTTGTTTGAGCCTTATATGAAGTACACATATTTCTCAGTGTGTCAAGTATTGGGGATGGATGCCTTAGAACTCATGTCAATTGTGCCAATGATTATCACAATAGATATCCAATATCACAACTCTAGGCCATTTGACTATGCTTCATATATTTCTAGAGGGCTTGATTCAGGGTTGATGGCTATCAAGAGCGGATCATCTATTGTTCATCTTAGACACTATTCATTGTTGATGCACTTGGTGCTATATTTTGGATAGGAGTTAGGAGTATGGCCTCAAGAGATGAGAATTTCTCAAGTTGGTAAGGATGGTGAAGCATTGCCTGTTTAGTTGTGGACTGCTATTTGGGACAATAGGTTTGCTAGTTCCATTTTCATTCATTTTGAAGAGTATTTTGTAAAAAAATTGTATAAATTGTATCAATATCCTTGTAATTATTCATTAACTGATGAGATTAAGAGATTCCTGCAGCCAAAAGTCTCCAATGGGACAATTGATTATAACTGGGGTGGCTAGTATTGTTTGGAGGGAGCTACAATAATTAGGGTATATGGATTTGAAGATGCCCATTTTATTCTACCAAGGACAGTTCCAAACAGAGTTTCATATTTGGAAATTGTCAGACAAATGGATTACGATAGTGTGATACATTTTAGTTCTTTTGGGAAGCAGGCTTTTATGCCTAATACCTTATGTTTTGGTGATTTCAATGTGATGGCCAAGGAAGGATATAATTCAATGCTTGATAGATTATTGCATTATAATATGAAGAGAGGACCACCAAGGAAGAGCTTTGACCCAGAGGGATATATAGATTCTTCTAAGATGAAGATAAACTTTGGGGGGTATCAGCATGTACCCTATCCTTTTAATGATATGATCAGGAATTTGAATGAAGAGGAAGCTGAAGCTGAAATGGTGGTTGAGAGATATAAACAAGAGCTGCTAGAGGCAGAGAAAATGTCTTTAGGGGAGGAAAATACTAAGGGTAATGTTCCATAGGGTAGACTAGAAAAGGTATCTAGGTTGAGGACTCAACAATATGTTTGCCCGATTAGAGAACATAGTATTGAAAGTGGTGATGTTGATGCAAGGCACATGGAGTACAGATCATTTGTCTATGATGATGAGTTTATAAATTCCCCAGAGTTAAAGGCATTCTTTTACAAGTAGAAGGGGAAGGAAATAAGAGAAAATGTTGATGATGTTACTTCAAGGAATGAAGAACAGTTGCTGGGTCAATTGAGAAAGTGTGTGGATGATGAAATGACAAATATGACTCCTAAAAAAGGGAGGAAAATGTTGGAGAATGCTGGTGTCAGGATCTTTCCTGGACTTGATTTGAACTCTACATTGGTCTTTGATACTTTCTTGAAGGACAATAATGCTACACACAAGCTTGACAAGGAAAAGGTGACAAAGGTGTATGCAGGCTCCAAGTATAATACTGATGAAGGATCATTTATGATATGGGATTTATACCCACCCCACAGGAAATTAGTGGTAATTGACACAAAGAAGGAATTTGGCCATGTTATGACTCTAAAAGTTGGAGAGGCTGATCCTGTAGTTACTGCAGAGATTGGGGTCAATATTGCAAAGTTGAATAAAGCACAAATTAAGTTGTTGATAAAAGAAAGAGATATGTACAAGGAAAACAATGAAAGAATGTTGAGAGAGAATGAGAAACTGAAAGATTTGGTTGGTATTTCAATGGGGTCAACCAAAATGCTCACTCAAGGAGAAAGTTCTCAGGAAAAAGATCACTGGGTAGGATCAAGTGCTTATTCTCAGGGAAAGCATGATGCAATTGAAACAATTGTCAAGAAGAGGTAGGAAAATTTGATATCTTGGTTGAATAAATTGTGGGGAAAATACTCTCATACTCTTGCTGCATTGAAGGAACATACAAGGATGGATGGATGAATTATGGAGATGTTTCATGAACTAGCCCAAACTGATGTTTCTAGTAGTGCAACACTTGAAGCTGCAAATCATAATGTGAATCATCATTGAAACTTCTATGTTGAGCTACAAGAGGATGAACAGGGGTTGTTAGAAGCTGCTGGGAAAAATGTGATCACATTCTCTCATGACAAAGGGGAATTGAAAGAAGACACCAGATGGAGAAATGAATGTAAGTCAATGCTGAATGAAATTGTGAAGATAGCTTCTGTAGAGGAAACAACATTGAAAGAAGTGAGCGAGAAAAATGAGGAAATGATCAAGACGGAGATCACGATCCAGAATGTTGTTGGAGATGCGGACATGTATGAGTACCAAGATTATTTAGATCATCTTGCTAAAACTCACTTGTCGATAAATAGAGCTTAATTATCTTCTATCTTTTATTTTGTAAAATGTGACTTTTCAATTTCCAAAAGGATATGGCATTTCGTATTCTCAATGTATAAATTTCCATTTTGAAAACAAAATGTGGGGAATAAGTAGAATAGGATAAAGGATAGAAAGTATAATGTGAAACATAATGTTTCACATATCTAAGACTCTGTTGCATGTTTAGAATTCATGGAGATCTCAAAGAAAATCATCTGATTTGCTGGTGTATTTCTGGTGTTGATTGTTTTGTTGCGCTTATTGAAAGAATTATTTAAGTTGTCTCTAAGATTGATATTGTCTGGTTATTTAAATTGACATAACAAGTTTATGTTCGGTTTATCTGTACACATTTGTTGTATTTGTGTGATTGGTTGATAGGTTCTTTCAAGGAAGGATTAAATCCTTTTAATTAATCACAGTAATCAAGGAAATTCATTTAGATCATTAAGAAGAACTTAATAATCATAGTCTTGCATCTTTATACTAAAGTTATAAATAAAAATATGCCAAAAAATTTGAATGTCCTCCAAAAAGAAGTCACTTGTTAAGTTTTCATTTGACTCTGCATACCCAATAAGGCATTAGTCTCTGCATTTCACCATCAAGATTATTTATTTTTCTTTACATCTGTTAACTGAGCATATTAGGTTTTAGTTTTGGCATTAGTATACAATATATACCAAATTTGGTTTAGTTTGTTCATTCCTGTTTGCCATCGTGGACAAATCACTGCAAGAAGAGAAGATTAAAAGTCAAGTTTGCTCAATTTATTTAGGTATACCCACCTAGGTCTAGCAGCACCTGAAGAGTAGAAGGTCCAAAATCTCTTGACCTTGTCTGTTACCCTAAAAATGTTGTGAAAGCTTGGCAACCTTTCGTGGTTTAAACTTGAGTTTTTGAGAGCTAACAAATTGGTGACTCTACTGGGGAATAACAAAGAATATGCGCCTTAATCATAGAGTCAGAAATCTTACATACAAACTCCGCTGGGAATAACAAGTAAAAATATTTTCTTACTTTTAAGAAAGTAAGTGGCGACTCTATTAAAAAATTGCAATATGAATGGAAGAAGATCTCAATTTAGGCGAGGTCATTCTGGAGCTCCTGTTGGTAATAGTAGATGGAAATAACAAAATGATAAGGCTGACAAGGGTAAAGGGGTAAGTGAGGACATTGCATGTCAAACAAAGACAAATCATCAATAACTTATGGTGAGAATTGTTTTGACACATGGAAAGATAGTTCAACTGAAGAGCCTTGTACCCCGAAAGATCAAAAAAATCATTTTACAACCCTCAGAAACAAGCCAAATTTGAAGCTGGATTCGAATCTAAAGGACTCAGAATTCAGCATGAATATGACCAAAAAATGCAAGGTAATCAGAATGGACTTACTAATCAGGAAATTCGTCAAGAAGATTATGAATCTTTAACTTATGAAGAAGTAAAAGCATGGTTTGAATCTCAGAAAAAGGAGAGGGAAGAGCAAGAAAAGGCCCAAATGATACAAGCAATGAGAGAATTCAAACTGCAAAAAGTTTAGAACATGACTCACACAGCTGGTGGCTACTCAAAATATGTTCCACCTCATAAACAGGGTAATCATGGTGTAGGGTATTCTGATCCATTTGGGGTCCCTCACCATCAAGTTGGGAATCAATATAGACAGCCAAACCATCCACCTCACATTCCTACATAAAATACAAATATATATCCACCTCCTAGTCAGCATCATGTGCCACATCATAATACATAATTCAATAATCCTATGTATCAATATCAGTATCCACCCAACCCTCCTCCTCATTAGTATACCACTATGATCAGACAATTTGATTTGGCAGGGTTTTTGTTGTACCCTTATCCTATGGATGGTTCTTGGAGAAATTTGGTGCCTAAATTTACAAGGAGTAATGCAATCACTACTGAGGATCATTTAAGGATTTTCAATGCCTTCATTCAGGATTTGGATGTACCTTATGAAGATTTTCATATGAGGTTACTCATGATGTCCCTTATTGAGGAAGCTAGGGATTGGTTCAATAGCCTAGAAACAACTTCTATTTATTCTCTCCAGATATTTCAAGATCAATTCGTTGAACAATTTGGGAATCTAAGTGCACCAGACGCTACTCTCCATGAACTAATGCAAATTCAAAAAGGTCAGAATGATTCAATCTTTGATTTTAATAAAAGATTCAATAAACTGCAAAATAGAATACCTCCTAGATCAAAGTTACCAGACTCTATAGCATTAAGTGTTTACCTGAATGCATTCGACCCTAAAATAGGGTATGAGCTGAGAAATAGGTTCCCAAGGGACTTAGCTAAAGCACAAAAGATAACATTAACAATTGAGAACAACAGAAAGGCTGCTGGGATAATGAATAAGAGAGACAACCCTAGAGTTCCTTAATAAAACAATAATTATCAATATAAGTAGGAGAACACATATAGGAATGATAGGCCTAGGCTGCATGATATGCCTTATAACACAAACTGGAAAGATGGAAAACCTATGATAGATAGGCCTAGAAACGAGGATACTCCTGATCCATTGAGAAAGAAGGGAATGTGTATGGTGAATAACAGTTATTTTTGTGAGGCTTGTGATAAGCCACATTCCCCTGAGTATTGTGTTGTAGCCCAGAGGATGCAAGAAGAAGGAGTGTTAATGGGAGATGGTGGAGAAGATCACACGATCTACTTCAAATTCTTTTCACCATGTTGAGGAGAGATACTCATCTTCAGAGGAGGGAGGTTATGAATATGATGTTGCAGAACAAAGGTATAGTGTCCATATGGCTGAGTAGCATGTCTTTTCTGACTCTGAGGATGATTATGTAGAACCACAACCTATTGAGGTGCCTGTTCATAGTAATGTGAGGAGACTTACTAAGGAAGAGATAGAAAGATTGACTGTTGCTACAGTAGAAGAAGCAAAGAGTAAGTATTGGCTAAGAAACATGAAAGTAAATGAGAAAGAGGGTGTCCCTAGGGGTATCCTTATGAAAGATCAAAAGGCTACACAAGGAGTTTTGAAGAAAACTAAAAACAAACAACGTGAAGAAAGTAAAAAAAATCCTGTCCAAAAGGATGCGGTGAAAGAGTTACACAAAGAAATTCAAAAGACTGATCAGTCAAGTAAAAAAGAAAAAGAAGCGAATAAAGGAGAAACAACTGAACAAAAGAAAATAATTAAGGCAGAAGGTTCCTCTTTTGATTTTACTAAGGCCTTGTCTCAGGTAAAGATGTCTGTCCCACTTCTTGAAATGATGAAAATTAAAGAATACAGGGATAGTGCAGTGCAATTGATAACAAATGAAAATAAAAAAAATGTAAATTCTGAAAATAAGATGGCTGCTAAAAATAGGCAAGATAAAGTAAGTATTCCATAAATCTACCTGAGTAATGTATTGACAAGTCCTCCACAAGTTGATCCCTTTTTCACTACGTTACTCGTAAATAACAAATTGTTGAGGAACTATATGATAGATTCTGGTGCTACCATGAATATTATGCTAGTGGGAGTGATGAAACAACTAGGCATGTGGGTGGATACATATGAAGGAAAATGTTATGCAATGGATAATATACCCGTTCTTGTGGTGGGTATAATGAAAGATGTAGAAGTCAAGTTAACTGCTTATCCTAAAGTAGCTTACAATATGGATATAATAGTGATAGACACCCCTCCTCAATTCGGTATGCTTTTATCAAGACAGTGGACGACAACTATTGGTGGAAATGTCCAGTTCAATCTGTCTTATGCAACAATTCTGGTAGATGGCCAAGAGGTGAAGTTGTATAGGGAGCCGAGGATGAACCAACTTATTGACTGTGTGCCACAAGATCAAATATATTGTTTCTGTGATGTTGATCTTGGGAGTTTCAATGTAGAACTAGCCCAGCTAGAATTGACCAATAGTGATCCAAGTGAGAAGCATGTTGCACAAAACTACAACAGTGTATGGAAGATGTACTTTGATGGAGCCTGCAGCCAAGAAGGTAATGGAGCAGGGATAGTATTTGTTTCACCAGAAGGTACTACCTTTAAGTATTCATTCCTATTAGCATTTGAATGTACAAATAATGTGGTGGAGTATGAAGCCTTATTAATAGGATTAAATATAGCTGTGAAACATAAAATCAAATTGTTGGTTGTTCTTGGGGATTCAGAGCTAGTTGTCTCAAAAATTAAGTCAAAGCATGCAGCGAAACACAAAAGACTAAAGCAGTACAAAAATGTTGTATGGGATACAATTGAGTTGTTTGATGCCTTCTCAATTGAGTGGGTAGATAGATCAAAGAATATAATGGCAGATTTTCTAGCTAATGTAGTGTTGAAAAGAGATGATATTGCATTGATTGGAATGTCACAAATTGAATTCAAGACAAGGCCTACTGTGCCTGATAACATATATAGTTGGCAGGTTTTTAATGATGATACTGACCTTTTAAAATTTCTGCACTGTGTTGATCAATATGAAGCTCAAGAGATCGACTTCAATGCCTTTGTTGAAGAAGTTGATGGAAAAGAAACAGTATTTGGGAAGGATATTTTGCAGCTTAAAACCAATAAACTTTCTAAAGGGTTAGTGGCACTTGAGAGGGTGTATGATGGAGGTGATCGGTCCCTTATGAAGCAGACACCAATCAAGAGAGAAGACATCAAAGAAATTAACTTGGGGATTGAGATGTCACCGAAAAAGGTATATATAGGAAAAAGGATAAGTCCTACAATTAGAAGAATGTTGATTGAATTGTTGAGAAAATATAAACATGTATTTGCTTGGTCTCATGAGGATCTAAAAGCATATAGGGAGGATTTTTTTTAGCATGAGATACCATTGAATCCAGATGTTAAACCATTTAGACAAAAGCAAAGGCCTATAAATCCAACTCTGGAACCTAAAATGCAGGAGGAATTGGTGAAGCTCAGAGAAGGTGGAATCATTAAGCCAATCAGACATTCAACATGGGTGTCAAATCTGGTCCCTGTCTGAAAGAAAAATGGAGACATCAGATTATGTGTGGATCTTAGAAATCTAAACATAGCGTCCCTCAAAGACAATTATCCTCTGCCAAATATGGAGGCCATATTGCGTAAGGTGACAGGCTACGAATTGTTGTCTATGATGGACATATTTTCAGGGTATAATTAGGTTAATGTTAAAGAATCTGAGCAATACAAAACAACATTCACAACTCCTTGGGGAACATATGTTTACCTGAGAATGTCATTTGGTCTCACTAATGCAGGGGCAACTTTTCAAAGAGCCATGGATGTGGCGTTTGCTGATTTGATCAATATTCTCATGGTGGTGTATCAGGATGATCTCACTACTTACTCAAAGAGATCTAAAGATCATGTTTATCATCTTGAAAAGGTATTTATAAAAACTATTGAATATGGTATTAGCTTGAACCCTAAGAAATTCCATTTTGCTATCACGGAGGGTAAGCTTTTGGGGCATATCATTTCAAAGGAATGGATTAGGATAGACCCTGAAAGGGTGGAGGCTATTGATAAAATCCTTGTCCCTAAAACTGTTAAGGCAATACAGTCATTTTTTGGATAGATTAATTTCATTAGAAGGTTTGTTTCTAACTTTGCTGAGGTTATTAAACCTATATCAAAAATTTTAAAGAAAGGACAAAAGATAGAATGGACTGCAGAAGCCTTGGAAGCTTTTGTATCTATAAAACGAGCCATCAAGGAGGCTCCTGTTCTTAAATCTCTCAACTTTTCAAAACCTTTTCAGATTTTTTCATTTGCATCAATGCACACTGTTGCAACTATCATGCTACAGAAGAATGAAGATGGTCATGAACAACCTATATCTTTCTTTAGTAAGTCATTACAGGGGTTTGAATTAAAGTATGATATAATGGAGAAGCAAGCATTTGCACTAGTGAAAGTTTTAAAAGCTTTCAGACTATATCTTGTTGGAGCAAGGGTAGTTGCTTATGTTCCTCATGCATCAGTCAAGGATATTCTAACACAGTTTGAAGTAACAGGTAAAAGATTCAAATGGATCAACAAAATCCAAGAATTTGACTTGGAGATACAAATTACTAAACTGGTCAGAGGTCAGGGTTTGGCTAAACTAATGACAGAGGCAAATATTGAGGCAAATCAGATTTGCAATGTAGAAGAAGAAAATGTAATTGCAAGCATTGAGCACACTCAATGGTATATAGATATCATGTATTATCTTAAATACATGAAGTGTCCAGAGGGAATGAATGACAACCAGAAAAGAACATTGAAGTTGCAGGAATCTAAGTATGTTTTCATGGATGGAGATCTATTTTGGAAAAATAGGGATGGTATATTATTATTGTGTTTGGATGAATCTCAAGCCAAGCATGTCTTAAGTGAGATGCATGAAGGGGGACATTACTCAACAAAGACAACTGAGCATAAAATTCTCAGGGCAGGGTATTACTGACCCAGGGTTTTTAATGACTCTTTCACGTATGTAAGAAAATGTGAAGCCTGCCAGAAGTTCTCTGGAAAATTAAAATATCAGGGGGCTTTGCCACTTCGACCCATGCAGGTTGATGCTCCTTTCCATCAATGGGGAATTGATTTCATTGGAGAAATACAAGAAAAATAAAGTGGTGGATATAGATGGATACTAGTGGCCACTGATTATTTTACCAAATGGGTAGAAGCAATCCCAACTAAACAGGCTACAAGTAGAGTTGTGACAATTTTTTTAATGGACAATATCATTACTAGATTTGGTACACCAATAAGATTGATCACTGACAATGGGATGTGTTTCAGGTCAAATGAATTCAAGAACTTCTGTAGCACATATGGTATTGCCATTGAATATGCAACCCCTTACCATCCATAGGCTAATGGTCAAGCAGAATCTAGCAATAAAAGTATTCTGAAGATTATAAGAAGGATGCTAGGTCAGAACAAGAAGGCTTGGGATTTGAAATTAAGACTGGATGTATGGGCTGATAGAATTATGGTGAAGAAGGCAATTGGGAAGTCCCCATTTGAGTTAGTATATGGAATACAAGCTAGGATGCCTTTATAGAACTTGTTACCAGTCTACAATTTTGTCCTTCAGGAAGATTTGGATATTCCTGAACCTATGGAGGAAAGAATGGAGTAGCTAGTTAAAATGGATGAAATAAGGAGAGTGGCTCAAAATCAAAACATAAAGTTACAGATGCAGATGAAATACCTATTTGACAAAAAAGAAAAGAGTAGGAAATTTGAAGAAAGTGATTTGGTACTAATGTGGAATGCCAGGTGCCAAGAGAAAGGAAAACATGGGAAGTTTGAGGTTTTGTGGTTAGGATCTTTTGTGGTGGTTGGAAAGAAAGGCAAAGACTCATACTATCTACAGAATATGGCTAGTGAAGATCAAGAATTGCCTATACATGGGCAATTTCTGAAACAATTTTTCTCTTGAGTAACATAGAGGATTAAGGGTTGCCATTGCATTGACAACTCTTGATAATCTTCTTTAAAAAAAATTTCCATGCACAGTAGTTTAGGAAATAAAAGGAACAGGACTTGCCAGTACATGGACAGTCCTGATTTTCCTTCTTTCAAAATAATTTTCCATGTACAGTAGTTTAGGGTATCATTCCTTTCCAATGCCACCTATTCCATCTTGCTCACATTTTCCATCATCTCGAGTTTGGTCTACTCACCCAGAAATATAGATCCTTGCAATGATCTTACTATCATTCATCCCCAGATGGAGCCACTATTAGAACTATAAAATTTTCAAATTTTCACAGTCAATTGCATTCTTGAGTTTTCAAATGAGTCTTCATCATAAGCATAAAATTCTTTCTTTGTATTGTCTTGCTTATTTTCTGTCATGTGATCCACTGAATCCATCAAGTCCTTTGTATTTCATTGTATTGCCTATTTTGGTAGGACATAGTGAAAGTCTGCCCAACCTATGTATTTTTCACTAATATATACTTGTTGTAGAATATCAGCAAGAATCTTCTTTTATTCTAGCGACTGAGAAGTTTCATATTGGAAAAGGAATTATTGTCGGAGTAGAGTCATTTCGAAGTATTTTTTCTTGCCGACTGACATATAGAAAAAATATATCAGCATATGTTGGGGCATCGATGTAATGTCACGGTGAATACATTATGTCATACCGACTAATACATAGAGGAGTTATTTCAGCCAGACTGTTTGGTATCGACATGAAGTAATAACAAAATCATTTTGTTTTACTGACTAGCTTGCAAGAAAATGTCTCGGTAAGACTTATATGCATCAGGGAAGGTCTTGGCGAAGTGGCTATTGTTTTGCCGAACCAAATACAAGGAGATTCAAAAGATACGATAGGAGAGAAGTTATAGAGTCTTGCCGATGCAAAAGTTACGCCAATAGAGATGTGTATCGCCAGGAGGAGAAGTCTTCAGTGTAAGTAAGTCTCACCGAGGTTTGAAAGTTATACCGACAGGGTATTTCGGGGTGAGTCCCATCAAATGGAGCAATCTGGAGGAAGGGTTTCGGTGAGACATTTGGTGTCGGTGTGAGTCTTTTCAAAGATTCATAGTCTTGCCAATGGAATTTTTTCATCGGTAAAATTTATTTTGTCAGTGAAGAAACTCAATGGTCACGCTAAGGTGTGTTTTCATCGGTGAAGGGGTGATTTTGTCTTAGTGACTAGAAAATGCATTAAAGAACATGTCTCGGTGTAGCATAATGAACTCTATGAAACATCTCCTGGACTCAGAATTATCACAGCAACATGAAAGATAGAAGTGATAGTCATTATTTTCATTCCAGGTGTCGGTATGACTATATAATGTCTTGGCGAAAGATGTAATAGATGTTGCAAAAGGAATTTTCCCCAGATTTGAAAGTTTCTCATTGAAAGGACATTTGATGTGACAATGCCAATTTCAAATGGGTCTTCATTTGTGCTTGATTAATGGCGCGTCGGGTTATAACAATAAAGTTTTAATCAATTCTTCAATTTCAAATTGATTGCAGGTGAATTGGCATGCTGAGCAGAGAACCGAGACATTTCTCAATTTGAGGAGCTCGAGCAGAATACTGTAAGTAATTGCTTCTTGGTTTTTCACATTTTGATTCTGTAAGCTTGAGAATGGAGTCCTCTGGTTCTGGAAAGGGTAAGGGTAGAAAGCCTGGTGAGAGTAGTCTGTCAAAAGGAAAGAAACAAAAGGTTGATATAGGGCATGAGGGCACCGAAAGGAGGTTGGATCAAGACCTTATTGATCAGCTACCTGGCTCGGGGCCTAAAGCTAGAAGGTCTGCACAACTAAGGGCAGAAGTTGATAAGTTAGAAGATAAATGCAAGTTCATAGGTGATGTCTGGACTGCCATAAGAGGGTATGAACTTTTTAATTTTCACTATCATAGGAGAAACCATTTTGAACTAGTCTGTAATCCATGGAAGTTGAATGTAGGGAAACTGGTATGCCCTAATGTATTCGTGAATGCAGAATTGGTAAAATTGCTTGCTAATCATTATGACCCAAAACGTAAGGCTATATGTGACCCATCTAGAAAACCACAGATATATGTGTCTAAAGAAGCAATAGATGAGGTTTTCAAATTGGAAGGGTTTTGCAATGAGGAGATCAATTTTGAAGAGTTGGAAAAAGAATTTTTAAGAATGGATACAATCTATAAGGGTTGGAGGTTGCCTATTCATAGAATTAAATAGGGTAACAATCCAAAACCTCTGCAAGATAGTGAAGGGCCTCCTTATCATGTAGATTTGTTTGAGCCTTATATGAAGTACACATATTTCTCATTGTGTCAAGTATTGGGGATGGATGCCTCGGAACTCAGGTCAATTATGCCAATGATTATCATAGTAGATATCCAGTATCACAACTCCAGGCCATTTGACTATGCTTCATATATTTCTAGAGGGCTTGATTCAGGGTTGATGGCTATCAAGAGCGGATCATCTATTGTTCATCTCAGACACTATTCATTGTAGATGCACTTGGTGTTGTATTGTGGACAGGAGTTAGGAGTATGGCCTCCAAATATGAGAATTTCTCAAGTTGGTAAGGAGGGTGAAGCATTGCCTGTTCAGTTGTGGACTGCTATTTGAGACAGCAGGTTTGCTAGTTCTAGTTTCATTCATTTTGAAGAGTATTTTGTAAAAACATTGTATAAGTTGTATCAATATCCTTATAATTATTCATTGACTGATGAGATTAAGAGATTCCTACAGCCAAAAGACTTCAATGGGCCAATTGATCATAACTAGGGTGACTGGTATTGTTTGGAGGGAGCTACAATGATCAGGGTATATGGATTTGAAGATGCCCCTTTTATTCTACCAACGAAAGTTCCAAACAAAGTTGCATATTTGGAAATTGTCAGATAAATGGATTACTGCAGTGTGATGCATTTCAATTCTTTTGGGAAGTAGGCTTTTATGCCTAGTACCTTGTGTTTTGGTGATTTCACTGTGATGGCCAAGGAAGGATATAATTCAATCCTTGTTAGATTGTTGCATTATAATATGAAGAGAGGACCACTGAGGAAGTGATTTGACCTAGAGGGATATATAGATTCTGCTAAGATGAAGATAAACTTTGGGGGGTATCAGCATGTACCCTATCCTTTTGATGATATGATCATGAATTTGAATGAAGATGAAGCTGAAATGGTGGTTGAGAGATATAACCAAGGGCTACTGGAGGTAGAGTAAATGTCTTCAGGGGAGGAAACACCTAAGGGTAATGTGCCACAGGGTAGACCAGAAAAGGTATCCAAGTTGAGGACTCAACAATATGTTTGCCCAGTTAGAGAAAAGAGTATTGAAAGTGGTGATGTTGATGCGAGGCACGTGGAGTACAAATCATTTGTCTCTGATGATGAGTTTATAAATTCCCCAGAGTTCAAGGCATTCTTGTACAAGTAGAAGTGGAAGGAAATAAGAGAAAATGTTGATGATGTTACTTCAGGGAATGAAGAACAGTTGTTGGGTCAATTGAGAAAGTGTGTGGATGATGAAATGAAAAATATGACTCCTGAAAAAGGGAGGAAAATGTTGGAGAATGTTGGTTTAATGATCTTTCCTGGACTTGATTTGAACTCTGCATTGGTCTTTGATAGTTTCTTGAAGAACAATAATGCTACACACAAGCTTGACAAGGAAAAGGTGACAGAGGTGTATGCAGGCTCCAAGTATAATACTAATGAAGGATCATTGATGGTATGGGCTTTATACCCACTCCATAGGAAATCAGTGGTAATCGACACAAAGAAGGCATTTGGCCATGTTATGACTCTAAAAGTTGGAGAGGCTGATCCTGTAGTTACTACATAGATTGGGGTCAATATTGCAAAGTTGAATAAAGCACAAATTCAGTTGCTGATAAAAGAAAGAGAAATGTACAAGGAAAACAATGAAATAATGTTGAGAGAGAATGAGAAACAAAAATATTTGGTTGGTATTTCAATGGGGTCAACCAAAATGCTCACTCAAGGAGAAATTTCTCAGGAAAAAGATCATTGGGTAGGATCAAGTGCTTATTCTTAGGGATAGCATGATGCAATTGCAGCAATTGTCAAGAAGAGGTAGGAAAATTTGACATCTTGGTTGAATAAATTGTGGGGAAAATACTCTCATACTCTTGTTGCATTGAAGGAACATACAAGTATGGATGGATGAATTATGGAGAAGTTTCATGAACTGGCCCAAAGTGATGTTTCTAGCAGTGGAACACTTGAAGCTGGAAATCATATTGTGAATCATCATCGAAACTTCTATGTTGAGCTACAAGGGGATGAATAGGGGTTGTTAGAAGCTGCCGGGAAAACTATGATCACATTCTCTGATGACAAAGGGGAATTGAAAGAAGTCACCAGATGGAGAAATGAATGTGAGTCAATGCTGAATGAAATCATGAAGATAGCTTCTATAGAGGAAACAACATTGAATGAAGTGAGCGAGCAAAATGAGGAAATGATCAAGATGGAGATCACGATCCAGAATGTTGTTGGAGATGCAGACACATATGAGCGTAGGATTATTTAGATCATCTTGCTAAAACTCACTTGTGGATAAATAGAGCTTAATTATCTTCTATCTTTTGTTTTGTAAAATGTGACTTTTCAAATTCTGAAAGGATATGGCCTTTTGTATTCTCAATGTATAAATTTCCATTTTGAAAAAAAAATGTGGGGAATAAGTAGAATAGGATAGAGGATGGAAAATATAATGTGAAACATAATGTTTCACATATCTGAGACTTTGTTGCATGTTTTGAATTCATGGAGATATCAATGAAAATCATCTAATTTGCTAGCATATTTCTGGTATCGATTGTTTTGTTGTGCTTATTGAAATAATTATTTAAGTTGTCTCTAAGATTGATATTTTCTAGTTATCTAAATTGACATAACAAGTTTATGTTCGGTTTATCTATACACATTTGTTGTATTTGCATGATTGGTTGATAGGTTCTATCAAGGAAGGATTAAATCCTTTTAATTAATCAGAGTAATCATGGAAATTCATTTAGATCAGTAAGAAGAACTTAATAATCATAGTCTTGCATCTTTATACTAAAGTTATAAATAAAAATATTCCAAACAATTAGAATGTTCTCTAGAAAGAAGGCACTCATTAAGATTTCATTTGACTCTGCATACCCAATAAGGCACTAGTCTCTGCATTTCACCATCAAGATTACTCATTTTTCTTTACATCTGTTAACTGAGCATATTAGGTTTTAGTTTTTGCATTAAAATACAATATATACCAAATTTGATTTAGTTTGTTCATTTTCATTTGCCATCATGGACAAATCACTGCAAGAAGAGAAGATTAAAAGTCAAGTCTGCTCAACTTATTTAGGTATACCCGCCTAGGTCTAGCAGCACTTGAAGAGTAGAAGGTCCAAAATCTCTCGACCATGTCTATTACCCTAAAAACGTTGTGAAAGCTTGGCAACCTTTCGTGGTTCAAACTTGCATTTTTGAGAGCTAACAGAGGCTAGCCTATCTTCAAAAAAATTCACCCTTATTGTTGTATGTTCTATTGAAACACCAATGTTAGATGAAGCTAACACTTGCATCTTATGCTTCCCTTGCAATGGAAAAATTTACACTAAAGTGATCCTTCAGCTTGCAAGCATTTTGTGTAATTACATGCATGTTGGTAGTAGTTTTCAATGGTTGCAGCTGGGTGAGGTTTGTAACTATGGTTTGAAGGAGATCAACTCCTTCAAAAGGTTTATCTTTGATAGAGGAAAGATTCCATTATTTTCTTTCTATTAGTTTAATGTACATATTGTAAATATTTTCCTTCCATGAAATGCATTTGCACACCCTCCATTCTCCTTAAGGGAATGTATACTTTAGCTTTCATGATTTTCTCCAAGTGTAGTTGCACATGTTTTGTTTTACTCTACGGAGGCCCAACTGTTGAGGTTTTACCCTCATGAATCCATGCCCAATGGACTAATAAGGCCTCTGGATTCCATTATTACCAAGCAATCATCTCATCGAAGTTGTCACTAATGTTGACATTTCATGCTACCCTTAGATAACCCATCATTGAGAATTGATCTAAGAGATCCCCTATGGGCCGTCTTGCATGTTTTCTCATTGAAGTTTCCTAATTTTTGGGTTTTTGATTTTTCTCTTACCTACTTCCTTCATGCCTTCTCCATCACTCCTTCTCCTTTCCCATCTTTCTCTAATTTTTCAACCATTCCCTTTACCCTTTTCTAATCTCTATAGATAAGCCTTAGGCCTTACCTATGACCAACAAAGCTCGATTAAGTTTCAAGACTTGTCTAAGTCTATTTTTTGGACTTCAATGGGACCTTCCCTCTTTCCTCTTCCCTTGCACTTTTCTCTATCATCCTTTGACATTTCTCTTCTCCCTTATATCTTACCTCTTACCTTCAAGGTAAAGGTAAGGCTTCCCTGATTTTCAAAAGTTGGGTTTCTTGGTTTTGGTCATTGCCTAGACTTCTTCAAAATGTCAAAGGACTTCTTCTTTGGTCTCATTGAGTATTATTTTGTCTCTTCAATGAGGCTCCTTCAAAGTTTCAAGGGACTTCTTCTTCGGTCTCCCCCAATAGATTCTTTTAAAATTTGACTAAGTGTTGAATGCTTTGAACTTGGGGTAAGTCTTTCCCCTTGCCTTTGATTTTTGGAGGTAGTTTTCCCTCTAGCCCCAATTCCTCCTTTTATCTTCTGCTCTACTCCTTTCTTCTAAATGTGTGGTAAGTGGTAATCTCGATGCTCGACCCCCAACAATGTTCAATTTTGATGCTCTAGACCATTTAATTCATAGGCTTGTAAAGGATTCCTTTCGAGCTCAACACCTCAACCTTCCTATGGATTTGGGGTCTTTTTAGGTGACGACATTAATGTGTAACCACTTTTGAGTACCTAAATCTAATTCTGAGCTTAAAGAACAACATTTATTGCTATTTTGACTTCTCCAAGTGGTTTTCATGGGCGCCCATGCCCATTCATTGCCATTGTTTGTCCCTTATAATGGATCCCATACCCAAATCAGTAATTTCATGGAGGATTTTGGAAGAATTTTCTTGGAAAATATTTACAAAAGGGTGGATGGCATGTTGGTTTTGTTCTGTCTAGGCTTTATTGGTGCAGTTTTCATGAGAAGATATTTCTTTGAATAGATATTTTTGTAATTGCTAACCCTAGTTGAGTTATGGTTTGAGTGTATTCATCTGAGTTATTCTTGATCTATAAAAGCAACACTTGTATATTTACTAAGGGTTTTTCCTCTAGCTCCTCTAGGATTTTTCTTTTGTAGACACTATATTTTACACTTTGTCATTGTAAATATTGGATTTTTTTCCTCTACATCAATAGAATGGATCAAGTTTTCCTCTTCTCATCTCTTTTATATTTGAGTTAGTTTATTACCTTGCATTTCTAAGTGCTTTCTTGTATTTTTATGCATGTATGTTGTGTTAAATTGTTTATAGTTTCTAGTTGTAAAACTCTCTTTCCTTCAAGTTCCTTGTCAAACCCTAACCTTCTTGTATGCCTCTGAAACTTGACCAAATAGAGTCATGAAATTCCCCTTGCCCCTCTTCAACAATGTATTGTACAATATCATTCAAGAAGAAACAACCTTTTTGTCTTGCTGTATCACCTCCATTTTCCCTTTCATGCATTCTTTCTACCCATTTTCCCCTGTTAGTTGTTAGAGTAGGGTAGTGGTACATTTTCATGTGTTGAGTTGGCCCAACACATTGCACTTGGATTGAAAAAGGAAGTTGGAATTCTCTAGAGAATTGACCTCATATGTGTAAAGGTCCCACACCTTGAGTTCATTTCCATTGTGTCATTGAAATTTTGAACTTTATGCTTAGTAGGGTACAATTCCATGTGATAACAATAACCTTTCTCTTCTATCTATGAGCCTTGGCTATGATCCTATTTGGACAATGTGTCCTATTTTGGTAGTGAGCCACTTTTATAATAGTAGGGAGAAATTCCATGTGACAACAGTAACATTTATCTTCTATTTGTGAGCCATAGCTATGATCCTTTGTTATGAGCCCTTTTGGACAATGTTTCCTATTCTGGTAGTGAGCTCCGTGTGTCCTATTCTGGAAGTGAGCCTCTTTTGTGCTATTTCTCTGAAGTAGATCAATGCTCTAGGTCTTATCACACAAACCAATTTTTTAGAAAAATAAAATTGAATGAAACATGAGCTCCAATCAAACTTTAATGGAACAATTTCACAAAATAATTTTGTTGTATTTTATTGTCTCCTCTTGTTCAAATTTTACAAATTAAAATCAAAATCTGCAAACATCAATTATCTTTCCCTATTATTGTAATGCTCTTTAGCTTTGTATCTTCTTTCCAACTCTCCAATTTACCACACCTTGATGGCTATTTTTTCAGTGGAAAATTCCAACCAAAGTTGATCAACACTTGGTCTTATTTTCCCCTTCACTTCCAAGGCCACCAACTCTTTCAGCCACACCACTTTTTGATTTTCTAACTGCAAAAAATTTTCAATCAAGAAAATGGATCAATGTCATTTCTTATCACAACCTCCAACTCCTTTATTCTCCTCTCAACTACACCACTTGCTAGTCTTTGTATTTGGCAAAAAATTTAATCCCAAAAAGGAGGTCAATTATGACTTCTCTTTTCCACCATTAGCTACTCATTCAACCACACTCCACACATTTCTCATCTAACTCAATCCACCACAAATGTGCAACATCACACAGCTTATGTTCCCTATCCTCTTTCTTTTTGTCTAATTTTGTTTTTTAAAATACTAGTTGAGTGGCCTCCCCTTGCTACCTAATGGCAGTGTAGTTTTCCCCTTTCTGCATGTGTGGGTTCTTTCTTCTCTTCACTATTCTCTTTGCAGACCCCTTCTCCCCTTTGCTACACAATTACCTTTTTCTTTTCTCCATGGCGTCTCTTTGAATTCTCTTTGTTTTTATGTAATTTTCATTGAATTCCATCATTTGCATGAGTTATTATGCCTCTTTTTATTTTCTTCAATCTCTTCATATACCCCCAAATCTGTATTTCATATTTAAATGGTGCACTATATATTTAATTTTCTTTATTCAAAATTTGTATTTCATTTCAAATCTCTTTCTTTCTTCACTTGATGATTTCCCTTCTACATCTGTGAGATGCTCTGCATTAGACACACTAGGTAGAAATATTGTGAGTATAGGCTCACAATGTTGTATTTGAGTGATAGAATCACTCTTTCAGGTTGACATCAACCTACAACAAACTCCTTCATTGTCAAAGTGCTAAACAATTAATTTTTCTTTCACCTTTTCTAGCATCATGTCGGAACATGTACCACTTCCCTCCAACAACACAACATCTTTCTCTTCTTCCCACTCATGGAATCATGTACACCAAAGCCCGAACTCCTCCAAATACTCTCCCCACTCTTCACATCCTTTATGGGATCTAGCCCACCATCACCCAACCTCCTCCACCAAAATCCCTCATCACAACCTACAACATCCGCATACAAATCTGCACCTACAATTTCACCATTCTCTTCCTCCTCTACTACTATGACAACATATTTCTCATCCCCTACCACAACTTTTTCATATTCACTAACTACTGCTACCACCATCATCATGTTGTCCAAAGGACTCACAACTATTGTAACATTATCCTCTTCAACTACTGCAACATTACATTACTCCTTGATCTTTGTTGCGATCTCACCATTTTCCTCTACAACTATATCCTTTTTCTTTTCAACCTCAGAAAACTTTGCCATATCCTCTTCTCTTTCTTCTTTATCCTTAACCACTACTGCACTTTTCTCTTCTTTTTCAACTTCTTTATTATGCTATATGTATTTTCTCTGCCATTATGCATAGCTTCTCTACCATAGAGCCATGGTTGAACCAATGAAATATGGAAAATATCCATGGGTACTATATCACATATATTCTCATCCTTATATCTACGAATCTGAACATCATTAGTACATTGTTCACTTACCCATATCTGATGATCTCCTTGCAACCAAGAAATACTATAAGGGTTTGGATGCTTTCTTCTCTTCAATTTCAGCTTCTCAACCATCTCTAATGACACCAAATTATTTGTGCTATTGTTGTCCACAACCATTATAAAACACTTTCCACCTAACTTGCAAATATTTCAAAACACATTGCTCCTCTAGATGGGCTCTTTCCCCTCTTTTTGTGGCTTTAGAAATTTTTTCTTCATCATAAAACATTCTCCTCACTTCCAGGACATTCTTTCGAACACTTTCCATGCAACCTCAACTTGCAACCTACACAAAGTTCATAACCTACTATCCACAACTTCACCACTTCTCTTTTCCACCCATAGATCCTAGTGTAGACTCTATAGGATCAATACCTCTGGCTCTAATACCAATTGACACAGATCAATTCTCTAGGTCTTATCACAAAAAGTAATTTCGTAGCAAAAATAAATAAATGAAACAAGAGATCCAATCAAACGTTAATGGACCAATTGAATCACAAAATAAGTCTATTGTATTTTATTGTCTCCTCTTGTTCAAATTTTACAAATAAAAATAAAAATATACAAACATCAATTATGTTTCCCTATTATTGTAATGCTCTTTGGCTTTTTATCTTCATTCTAACTCTCCAATTTTCCATGCCTTAATGGCTATTTTTTCAGTGGAAAATTCTAGCCAAAGTTGGTCAACACTTGGTCTTTTTTTCCCCTTCACTTCCAATGCCACCAACTCTTTCAGCCACACCACTTTCTAATTTTCCAATTGCAGAAATTTTTCAGTCATGAAAATAGATCAATTTTATTTCTTATCACAACCTCCAACTCCTTTATTCCCCTCTCAGCTATGCCACTTTCTCGTCCTTGTATATGGCATAAATTTTAATCCCAAAAAGGAGGTCAATTATGTTCTCTATTTTACACTATTTTTTTCTCATTCAACCACTCTCCACACATTTCCCATCTCACTCAATCCACCACAAATGTGCAACATCACACAGTTTATGTTCCCTATCCTCTTTCTTTTTGTCTAATTTTTCGTTTTTAAATACTAGTTGAATGGTGCCCACTTGCTACCCAATGGCAATGTAGTTTTCCCCTTTCTCCAGGTGTAGGTTATCTCTTCTCTTCATTATTTTTTTTTGCAACCCCCTTCTCCCCTCTGCTACACAATTACCTTTTTCTTTTTTACATGGCATCTCTTTACATTCTCTTTTTTTTATCTACTTGTCATTGAATTCCATCAACTTCGTAAGTTATTATGCCTCTTTTTATTTTCTTTTAATCTCTTCATATAGCCCAAAATGAATATTTCATATTTAAATGGTGCACTATATATTTTATTTTCATTATTCTAAATTTTTATTTCATTTCAAATCGCTTTCTTTCTTCACTTGATGATTTCCATTCTACATCTATGAGATGCTCCTGCATCATTCTCTTCTATTTTTCTTTCTATGGTAGTAAGCCCTAGCTATGATCCCTTTTGGAAAATGTGTTCTATTGTGGTAATGAGCCCCTTTTGTACCAATTTTTCAATTACTTATATTGTGAGCTAATCCTCACCATAGTTTTTCCCCCATTGGGTTTACCATGTAAATATGATGTTCTCTTGTGCATGGTGTTTCTATTTTATTTTTTGTTATCTACATCTCATGATTAATCACATTAATAGAATAAGGGTTTAGTTGAATTCATGTGGATATGATTACTATTCAGGGTTTTGATGTTTTGATTAGATACGACTTATTCACCCCTCCCCTCTTAGTTGTCTTGTTCATTAAACAATTTGATGTTGAAATGTAAGTAGAATTAATCACAAATGAACTATATGACACTTTTTGAAATATAATTTTGTCTCAATTTTTGAATATGAATGATTGGACATGCACTAATATGTAAGTAATATGCAAAATAAATGTAATATGCATGCAATTTTTTGAATTTTTAGATTTAAACAATGCAAAAATGTAAATTTAAAACCCTATATGCAATCCAAAATAATGTAATTTCTAAAACCCTAAATTAGATGCAAAGTAATGCAATACAATGAAAACTTATTTATATCCTAGACCTCAAGTTTGGATAATCTCCAAATCAGAAATTTGAATGTTCAATATGTCAGGTTCACCATAATGAAACTTAAGAAAATAGAATAGGTTCTACAATTTAACATAGGGTTTTATACTAAATTTGGAATGTTTCACCAAAATTACTCTAAATAGAAATGGAAAAATGGGGTTTGATGAACCTACATATTTTGTATTTCATTAAGGAAATGATATCCTCCAAGATAGAATTAACTTTCAACCTTTATGCGAGTCAATTTAATAAAAGATCTAGAAATTTCCTTTATGTGTATGTGGATGGGGGGTAAAGTTCAAATAACATTTTTTGGAAATGAAAATAAAATAGAAAATGACCTCAAATTTATAACCTAAGACCTGATTCCTATAAATGAAGCCTAGATCTAACATAAACAATCAATTTTGTATTTTTTGGATGAGTGGAAGACACTTAAAACTTGCCTCAAAAATCAGTTTCTAAGTGTCCTGAAATGGTGAATGGATCCTGAGACAAATTTTTGAACTAAATTTTTGGGAGCCACTAATGAAAAATATGAGATTCAATTTTCCATTGGTTTCACTAGAAAATATGGAAAATAAATTTGAGATCTGAGTTTATGTGATCTCTATGTGATCTTGACAACTTTTCTTGCAACTTTGATAAATTTGCAACTTTTGTAATTTAGCACTTTAGAGATATCCACTCTTAAATTTTTCTTCAACCTAAAATTTGTAACATAAACACAAGAGGTAAAAATTGTTTGTTTTTGGTGAATGGGGGCTTTCCTTTGTCAAACCCTATTTTGGTAATAAAACCTTGAATCAAAATGAAACATGAAAGGAATGATGAATGAAAAAGTGCTATCTTGCAACTCACCAAACCCATAAATAAAACCCTTTGAATGGAGATTCTTAAAGGACTGGAACTTGCATGAAATTTCTTGATTGATGATGTTGATCTTGTGCTTAAATATCAGCTTAAAAAGTTGAAACCTACATCACAATGTTAACTCAAAAATATGTATGAATGAACATAAATTTGGCATGATGCTTGACATCTTGAATGCTACAAAAAATGCTTGAGATCTTGAATACTACAACAAATGCTTGAGAAATATGCTCTTGGACACTCTCGATAATAATATTTCCTCTTCTTAAGTTCACCTCTTACTAGATGTTTTGAATTGTTAAAATAAACTTGCATTTATAGGTATGTATCCTTAATTTCTTGAAAATGAAACATTACAAGCTTATATTGAAATTTTAATTTGGGATCATGAAAATATCACCAAAAACATGTTTCAAACATGGGTTCAAAGGTTTAGGGATGACCCATTCACCCATGGGTAAATGGGTCCTAGTTCCCTATTCCTAGAACACACACTACTCAACCTACAGTATTATGTATTGGAAATAATTATTGTTGGGTTTCCCCTTCAAAAAATGCAATTTATTAGGCTTTTAGATGTAAAATAGGGATTATTAATGCATAATTAATTACAATTTAATTAAGAGGGCCAAAAAAAACTATGAAAATGTACAAGAGTACATTTTTCTACACTATAGGGTACAATAAAATAATTCAAGCACCAAATCCCTCTTCAGAACAAGCCCCATCAAAATACGCTATCTATAGTTCATTTACATAAGATTGTATCATGTCACCTTTTTCAAATGTTGTAGGTCTCTTTTCTTCCTCTTCAGAAATTTCCTCCACTCTAAAATTATCCATGTCCACATCCACAAAGTGAATGTGTTCTACAAGTTATATCTCCTCAATCATGTGTGAAGCTCTAGGCTCTCTAAAAGGCCTAACATATTTTCCATCAATGGGAATAGTAGAAAATGACAAATACAATTGCATGTTTTATCTTATAGTAGTAGAACATTTTCTAGATAACAACATCCCAAAAATGGGTGTAATTTCTAGCATAGCTATACTCATCATAAATTATTTATCAAGATATGTTGTCAGTTTATAAGGCACCTCATTTATGATTCCTATGATATGAACCTCTCTAGAGTCCATTGCATAAAATTTTCATTTAGCCTTGGAAATATTTAGTCCCAAAGCTTGCATTATCTTGACTAGCATGATAGAGGAGGATGTTCTTGAATCAATCATACAATTTTTTAGCCTTTCATCATCCATGATTAAGGTTATATAGAAAGGGTCCATTTGATGAGGGAATGGTGTAAGTGTGACACCCAAGAATACTTTAGGATTTTCATTTCTTTTCCCTTCATATATCCATCTTCTTTCAACTTTATTTTACTTGTTTGAAGCTAAGTAACCACCTTATTATCATTATAGGGTGTAGTTACACCATTGATAAAAGGTGATTGTCTTATGCCTTATTATTATGCTCCTTAATCCTCATCATCTCGAGGAGAGGGAATGAAACTTTTACCTATGATAACAGTTATAACATATCAACTGAAGCAAACTTTGGTACATCATATGCTACCACAATATTCTCTCCAAGTTAGAACTTGCTTTGAACCAATTTTTCTTCAGTTTTAGTCTCATCCTTTTTATTCTCATCATCAGCCTTCAACTTTTGACACTTGTTCTGAGTTGATGGAGAAACAACTTTATCTTCATTACTCTCAACTATAGCTTTCTTTCCCCATATCTTAGTGTTCTTTTCCTTTGGTTCTTCTTGTTTATCTTTTCTCTATTCCCTTGACCTAATATGTAATACCCCCATGTTACTAATACTTGTATTATTATTTGTTACTCTTATGTGTGAGCTTGATTCTAGTTTCTAATGGTGATTAGTTCACCATCTTGGTGTGTGAGGATGCCTCCCTGTATTAGGGAATCTTATTTCCTTTTGTTTACCGGCTTCCAGGAGTAAGCCGATTTTATGAGGGGGAGGATGTAATACCCCTCCTCTTACTGTTTGGATTTATTATTTTTCTATGCGTTCGTTGCTACTTGTGATTGTGATGATACTATTATTGTTTGATTTGGTTAGTTAGATGTTAGATGATGCTGTTATTTCATTATGGACATGATTATTTCATATGACATTATGGTTGGTTATGTTAGTTGATTTTCAGAGTTATGATATGATGCAGTGATTTAATTAATATGTTATGAGATGATTGTTAGTTAGAAATGTTAATTTATTGGTTATATTATAATTGTTAGAATAGGTGTGATGAAGGACAATATAGCATCACTCATTCGCGAGTGCCCTATTATGTTGCGATTCCTTCTCACAATGCAGTGTTTTGATTTAATGCTTTGATTATATATATATGTATGCACATGTACACAACTTCACTTGTATGCAGGATTGCAGTACAAGTCTCGATTCCACCTGCTTCAGACAGGGCGAGCACCAATAGCCCAATGGTTAAATGTTGAAACAGAGGTGACGATGAAGTCATCCCGTCCCATGATGTCAGATCGTCTTGTTTGATTGGTATTGTTCATTTTTGTAATTGTCGTCATTGTGGTTTGTGTTTTGTATTTTGTCATTTGTCATCTTTGATTAATGTTGGTACTTTATATGTTGTGGTGTATTCGATTTTAATGATGGAAATGTTTGTTTATTTTAATGTTAGAATAAATTGTATTTAAATATTTAGATGATTTTAATTATTTTTGAAAGTCATATATTTCAATTAAGTGATAATTAAATATTAAATGTGTCTTAATTATTTTAATCAATTATCTGGTGGAGGATAACTATTAGAATAATTTATTTAAATTAAATAAGTAATGTGATGTGCAAGTAAAGTTGCAAAAATAGAAATTAAAACAATAAAACAAATAAAAGAATGAAAAGATTGTGAGAGCAAATAAGAATAGAGATCTGGGTAAAAAGCTGGCTTTTAAAGAATTGTTTTCTTTTATTTTTGATTTTTAGAGTTTTTGTGAGAGATGGACAATATATTTTTATTTAATTAAGAATTTGGAGAGTTTTAGGACACACAGAGGATATTAGTTACAAAAGTTGCAGAAGATATTGGCTTTTGTATTCTGAAATTTGAGAAAGG
This sequence comes from Sequoia sempervirens, assembly GCA_007258455.2. Taxonomy (NCBI): domain Eukaryota; kingdom Viridiplantae; phylum Streptophyta; class Pinopsida; order Cupressales; family Cupressaceae; genus Sequoia; species Sequoia sempervirens. The sequence continues at coordinate 78,492,387 of VDFB02193867.1, read as the reverse complement.
ATATTGGATTCTTTTGCTTTATTTTAAGGAGAGTTCTTAAAAGGGATTGGAAATCTGTTACTGGGTAGCTTTGGGGAAGTTTTCTGAACAGAGAATCGGTTCGAGTTCGAGCATGAAATTCTGTAGAGGAGATTTGGAAGCACGAATAGGGAGCTCTTCGAAGTCATCAGAATCAAACGGGCTTCATTAGATTCTCAAAGAAGCGCAGGACTCCAGGTTTCCGTCTCTATCTTTGATTTCTCAGAATCTGCAAAAATAAACAAAAATTATGATTGGAATGAATTTGTGTTGAAAATAAAACATCTGTCTGAGATTTAGTTAAATTTAATATTATGTGAAAAGAACGAAAATGCTTGGTACTTAGATTTTAGGGAATAACAAATCGAATGGAGAAAATTTCAACGGATTTAAAACATTTGTGTCTTTCCCATTTAGTTGTTTAAATTTATCATGATATTTCAAAGGAAAAATTATCCAACTTGACTTGATCAAATTAGAGAAAAATACATAGATGCAATCTCTGTTGCAAACAGTAAATTTGAAACTTTATTAATAGGTATATATATTATTTATATATTTGATGTGTAGTCTGCTGTAAACCCTTCCATTAATGTGTTCTGGAAAAAAAAAATCTGTTTAAATTGTAATGTATATATATATATATATAAATGTTGAATATACTTATTTAAATCCCTGTATTTTGTTTTTATTAAAAACTCCTTCTCGTGATTCACCTGTAATCCGCATCAAAAGGATGGGCATTTGAATTTTAATATAAATATATATATATATATAAAATATATTTAAAAAATAAAATGAATAGATAGAACGAGAACAAAAAAAAGATATTATATAAAAAAATTTCTTTTAAATAAAAGTTATTGTTTTGGGAGTTGAGGACTGGTCAGTTTTACTGACTCCTGCAGACTTTGTCTATTCGGATCACAAGCACGCCTCATAACCGCTGAGCATAACATCTAATGATCACACAAGCATAGCTCAATAAGACTGGTGTTACCTTTAAGGGCCAACGGCCTGATAAATTAAATTTAAAATTTTACTTATTTTATTTATATTTCTATTTTTTAATATATATATATATTGGTGTATGTTTTATTTTATTATAGATTATAATTATAATTTATTTTTATTTTTCAAAAAAAAGAAATTATAATTAATTAATATTATTTTAGTTTTAAAATGTAAATTTTGTGTTATATTTATAATGGTTAATTAGTGTTATTATATATGAATATGGGGTAATATTTTATCGGTTGAACAGATAATTTAACTGGAATTTGCTTTGATTTGTTGTTGTGGAATTATATTGAGAAGGCTGCATTTCGTTTATTTGGTGATTGGAAACTGATAATCTTTTATGAATGATTTGAAGTTTTGTCTTCAAGTTCTTGTCTGAAATGGTTATCGTCTAGTGTGATCTATGTGGGAACCCTATTGTTTTGTAGCCCTAGCCCATAGGCATGTTTATTTTTGGAGTTGTCTTTATCCTAGTTATACCTTTGGTTTTGAAGCTTATTGGTTTTGTGCTTGGAAGGGTTGAACTGTTCTACTAAGATGTTGGTTATGGGTAATCGCGAGAGGGTTAATGCCTCGTGTGTTTAGATTTGGTTTATGCTTTATGGATGTTAGTTCAACCCTTGCCTGCTTTGAGATATGTTAGGGGTCATAGGGAGAGTGGCTCTTTGTGGGCGCCGGTGCCTCAGGATGAGGAAGGGCTCAGGATAACCCACGAAAGAGTAGTTAAACAAGTGATAACCTAAACAATAGAATTTAGGGGGTTGGGTAGTTAAAAAACACAAGATAATAAAACATTGGATTCCTCGGCTATGCATTAGGGCTACCATAGACTAGTGATAGACTGATAAGGTTTCGGCAAAGCCATAGTCCTCGCCTACAACTTTGTTTATCAAGTGGTAATTTCTCTTAAATAAAGATACAACAATAGTATTTAAGTCCTTAATTTCTTCATCTACTAGTATTCTCAAGGTAGCATCTATCTCTTTTTTCCAAGAGCATTTATAGTATAATCCTCTTCACCATCTTCATTAGAGAACACTTGTTGCAAATATGTATTTTCCACAACTCTTTTGTGTTCCACATCAATTTCATTTAACTCTTCACTAAAGGAACATTATTCATTACCAAACAACATGTTGATCTCTCCATCTTGTTCACAGGGAAAATCAAAATCCCCACAAGCATCTTGATCTTCTTCTAGGGATTGCGCTACCACACATTATTGAGGTGAAAAAGGTAATTGTCATGCTATACACATTCTTCAAAGGATCAAGGGATTATTTGTTCTATTTTTATTTTATTAAACACTAGATTACCATTATGTCAATTTGTGTTATAAGGTTGATCATGCAATCTTGGTGGTCATTCATTTATCTAGAAATTAGGATTGTCATTTCACAGTCCCTTTTTAGCCTTAGCCAAATTATAGCTTAGATACTTAAGAGTACTCATCATCTTGTAAATTTTATCATTAGAAGATGATCCCTTTTCTTGGTGACCCTTAAGGTTCTTCAAAATATTTACATCATCTCTTCTTCCCACTTTTCCAACATCACTTATATTTCTTTCAATATGCAAAGAAACTTTATAGGCTTACCTCAAAGTTTGAGGATTCTTATCTCTAAGATGATACACCATATTTGAATCAAAGGCATTAAAATATGAGACCAAACAAATGTGTTCATTTGGTTGAGATCCACCATTACCCTACCCCCTAGTGTTTTTATTTCCTTGATTTTTAGTTCTCCTTCCCATGTTCTGGTTTCCTGGCTAACTATAGTTACTTCCACTAGATTGATTATTAATATTTCTTTGATGTTGGGAAGGTTGCCCCATTCCATTAAAATTTTATGACTAGGAATAGGGAACAAATTGACTAATGGTATATGAAACATTCATTCCAGTAGTTTGAGTAGGTTGGGGTTTTGAATGAGGCAGGTTCTAAGAACTAGAAGTTTAAGGGTCACCAATGGAAGGTTTCAAAAATGCAATCTTCCTTTGCATCTCAATATATTAGCAAAAAGAATTTGTATCCTCTCTAATTCTCTCTAAAATTATTTATTTTATATATATAAGATTTTAGGTATTAGGTGTTGCAGCTATAGGAATATTACCATATGGTGCACTTGCGCTTATAGTTATTCCCTTGGAATGAACCATATGTTGGATGTTGAAGATTGTATAAAATGGTTATCATTAATGTCAGCAGGTTGTCATTGATGTCAACATAGTATTGCATGTATGACTAGTTTACCAAAAGTTATTTCACATTGAAGTTGACCGTTATGTGTGGTCTGACATGTTGGTTTTAGGTCTAGTTCCTACCATGTGAAAAACTATGATTCATATATTTTAAGTTCTTAGACAACTTGGTGTATGCAATAATTTATGTATTTTTTTATCTGACCTAATTGATGTGTAAGATACACACATAGATACATACATACACACACACATACACATATATATATATATATATATATATATATATATATTCATATGTGTCTCTAGAAAGTAAGAGAGAAGTATGTGAGATGAAAGGTTACAAAAGAATAACATAAATTCTAAAAAGTGTGTTGTTGCAGCAGATCAAAATAAGTGAATTAGGTGAAGAAAAAAATGTGTGATCATAGTAGAAGTATTGAGCAATTACTAAGCTTCATCTAGAACTAAATTCAACACAAGAAAGGTGTAATTCATTAGTTCACTTTTTGTGGTAAGCCATAAATTTTGTATTTTGGTAGTGAGCCATCTTATTTGTATCTCTATGGTAGTGAGCCATCTTCTTTACATCTCTATGGTAGTGAGCTCTCTGGGTTGTAGCCCTCTAGATAGTGAGTCTATACAGTGAATCCTTATTTTAGGCAGTAAGCCTTATCTCAGATAGTGATCGTTTTTGTAATTAGTTTTGATATTCTCTATAGTGTGAGTTAATCCTCATTGTGGTTTTTCCCTCATTGGGTTTTCCATGTAAATCTGGTGTTATTTTGTTTGTGCATTTGCATTTGATGGTTAATCACTCAATTATTTTGTGTTAGTTCTAATAATTGAATTTAAGGTTATAATTTGTGACAACTGATTTACCCCCCCTCTCAGTTGTCCTATCCAACAATTGGTATCAGAGAAAGGTCCTTTGGAACAAGTTTAATAGCTTGAAGAAGATCTTGGTAGGTTTAACTAAATGATGAAGGGATCTAAATTATATGAAGAATTGAGAGGGGAGACCTCAAAGTATCAGAATGAAAATCTGAAAGAAAATGTCAAGTAGCCAGGTGAATGTATTCAGAAACTAAGAAACCAGATCCAAAAATTTAAGTTGAAACATAAAGAAGTTTACTAAGAACTAAAAGAAGCAAAGAAGACTACTAAAATTCTAAGGATAAAACTTGAAGAAAGAAAAATAATGGAAGATAATTTGAAATTGAAAATTGGACAAAGAAAATAAATTATCAATCAAAAGACAAAAAAAAAGTGAGAGGCTTAAACTGGAAGTAGCATTTCTTAAGTCTGATTTGGAAAGGGGAAAATTTTTTGAAGACAAATTTAAGATAAGTTTAAGAATGCTTGATGAATTAATTTCATATCAAAAGCCTACAAAGGAAAAAGGTGGTCTAGGACTTGAAGAAGGACAAAGTTCAAAGACTAATCCAATTCTCAACAAAATGAATAATCAAAGGGAATTTTAAGGCAATACTTATCAAGGGAAGAATAGAAGGATCAATACTGAAAGGATACCCAACTGACAACCTAATGATCAAAGGTACACATATTTTAATGGATTACTTTATTCATAAAATAAATTTAGACATAAAGCAACATAATGTAGAAGAATGATGGACTGAAATAGATTCTTTGGTGGACAATGCTATGTTTGCAACAAGTTTGGGCATAAATTTACAGAATGTAGAAGTCAGATAATGATGAAAAAATTTAATACCAATAGAATATTTCATTACTTTCAAGGCTATTGTTACACATGAAATACTTTTGGACACAAGGCTAATCAGTGTAGGACAAAGATGAATACAAACTCTCTTGATCAAATATTTGTTGTATGTCAGTCTCGCAACAAATCTGGACATATCTCAAAATTTTGTATGATAAAATTTGGGAAGAAACTAAATCTAGAACAAAAGAACAAGCTTAATCTAGAAGAAGTGAGGAGAGAAATGGAAAAAATATGGAGAAAGAAAGAAGAACTAGAGAGAAAGGACAAATCAGATAATTTTGTATTTGCATTCGATGCAGATACCTCTTCTATGAACTAAATCTAGTAATAACTCAGAGGGAGCAATCATAGAAAAATCTATCAAACCCCCGGTATAAGAAATGTCTTGCGATGACACAAGGATATGTGATGTAAATTTTCATTTTGAAGGAAATGAAGAAAATTCTGGCAGAAAACAAGCATTACAGAAGATTTGTAGAAACCTTTTTTGCTTACTATGCATTTCAAAAATTGGCTAACAACTTAGGCAGAAGGAGAAACTGAAAAAAGTACAAATGATGATGTGGAAAGCAATAAATTATCCTTTATGATGAAACCTTAAAAGCGATAAGTTAAATAAGGAGGATTGAGTGGTCATTTTTATTTTGAAGTGAACAAGTTGAGAAACAAAGAGTTAGGGTTACTAGCAAGCGAAAGTATGGAGAACAAGGAAAAATCAATGGAGTCAAAGGAAATGGTGGTAATTAATTTGCACAACAATGAATTATAGAAATTGAGTAAGTTATAGATTGATGAATTTGATCATGAAAAGATTTAAAATATTGAGACTTCTCTTTCAGTTGAGCAAATGAAAAAGGTCAAAGATTTAGGGGACAAGGGTTTAAAAATTTGGAGTAAATTTCCATACTTTTCAAATGTGGACATTGTTCAAGTTATTTTAAACAAAATTCAAGGTTTAATCATATGATCTTTGACAAACCCTATGAGATCATGAAGGAAGAAATTGCAGCACTAAAAGAAATATGCAATATCAAACCTATTCCAGTCAAGAAATCCATAAATAACAAATAGGTTGAAGCCCTAATTGGGGTAACAAAAGATCAAAGGGAACTTATAATGCACACCATAATTGACCTAGTGATAAGGTACGTGGCTTATGGCATCTTATATAATATTTATTTTAGGAATAGGGAAGGTTTTACCTCAATGATTTTGTTTATGTTGTGCATCAAATGGCTAAGAAAAAGGATGATTTTGACTTGTGTGAGGGTATGTGTAGAATCACCATGGGCCAAAAAGTGGCAATATGATGGGTATGTGGCTGACAATTTTTTTTTACCCAAAATTGATGAAAAGAAAAGGGTTTTTAAAGGATATTCTTAGATTTCCACCAATATAAATTATGCTTTACTTTGAATTTAATTAATAATTATTATTCATTTTCTATTTGAATTACGACTAAAGTCCTAATTGATAGGCTGATTGAAAAATATCTATAGCTCTCAAATGAAATCACATTTTTTGAATCCAAAACATGCCTCACATTCTATGGTTCACATACTATAGGATTTTAAAAAATAAAATTGAATTTCATGAGGTTTTAGCAAAGTTAAGGTTGTCAGACATATGAGGTTTTATATTTTTTCAAAGTTGTAATAAAAAATTCATAATTAATTATTTA
>VDFB02193867.1:78384639-78485619 GCA_007258455.2 Sequoia sempervirens | reverse complement strand
GAAAGAAAAATGGAGACATCAGATTATGTGTGGATCTTAGAAATCTAAACATAGCGTCCCTCAAAGACAATTATCCTCTGCCAAATATGGAGGCCATATTGCGTAAGGTGACAGGCTACGAATTGTTGTCTATGATGGACATATTTTCAGGGTATAATTAGGTTAATGTTAAAGAATCTGAGCAATACAAAACAACATTCACAACTCCTTGGGGAACATATGTTTACCTGAGAATGTCATTTGGTCTCACTAATGCAGGGGCAACTTTTCAAAGAGCCATGGATGTGGCGTTTGCTGATTTGATCAATATTCTCATGGTGGTGTATCAGGATGATCTCACTACTTACTCAAAGAGATCTAAAGATCATGTTTATCATCTTGAAAAGGTATTTATAAAAACTATTGAATATGGTATTAGCTTGAACCCTAAGAAATTCCATTTTGCTATCACGGAGGGTAAGCTTTTGGGGCATATCATTTCAAAGGAATGGATTAGGATAGACCCTGAAAGGGTGGAGGCTATTGATAAAATCCTTGTCCCTAAAACTGTTAAGGCAATACAGTCATTTTTTGGATAGATTAATTTCATTAGAAGGTTTGTTTCTAACTTTGCTGAGGTTATTAAACCTATATCAAAAATTTTAAAGAAAGGACAAAAGATAGAATGGACTGCAGAAGCCTTGGAAGCTTTTGTATCTATAAAACGAGCCATCAAGGAGGCTCCTGTTCTTAAATCTCTCAACTTTTCAAAACCTTTTCAGATTTTTTCATTTGCATCAATGCACACTGTTGCAACTATCATGCTACAGAAGAATGAAGATGGTCATGAACAACCTATATCTTTCTTTAGTAAGTCATTACAGGGGTTTGAATTAAAGTATGATATAATGGAGAAGCAAGCATTTGCACTAGTGAAAGTTTTAAAAGCTTTCAGACTATATCTTGTTGGAGCAAGGGTAGTTGCTTATGTTCCTCATGCATCAGTCAAGGATATTCTAACACAGTTTGAAGTAACAGGTAAAAGATTCAAATGGATCAACAAAATCCAAGAATTTGACTTGGAGATACAAATTACTAAACTGGTCAGAGGTCAGGGTTTGGCTAAACTAATGACAGAGGCAAATATTGAGGCAAATCAGATTTGCAATGTAGAAGAAGAAAATGTAATTGCAAGCATTGAGCACACTCAATGGTATATAGATATCATGTATTATCTTAAATACATGAAGTGTCCAGAGGGAATGAATGACAACCAGAAAAGAACATTGAAGTTGCAGGAATCTAAGTATGTTTTCATGGATGGAGATCTATTTTGGAAAAATAGGGATGGTATATTATTATTGTGTTTGGATGAATCTCAAGCCAAGCATGTCTTAAGTGAGATGCATGAAGGGGGACATTACTCAACAAAGACAACTGAGCATAAAATTCTCAGGGCAGGGTATTACTGACCCAGGGTTTTTAATGACTCTTTCACGTATGTAAGAAAATGTGAAGCCTGCCAGAAGTTCTCTGGAAAATTAAAATATCAGGGGGCTTTGCCACTTCGACCCATGCAGGTTGATGCTCCTTTCCATCAATGGGGAATTGATTTCATTGGAGAAATACAAGAAAAATAAAGTGGTGGATATAGATGGATACTAGTGGCCACTGATTATTTTACCAAATGGGTAGAAGCAATCCCAACTAAACAGGCTACAAGTAGAGTTGTGACAATTTTTTTAATGGACAATATCATTACTAGATTTGGTACACCAATAAGATTGATCACTGACAATGGGATGTGTTTCAGGTCAAATGAATTCAAGAACTTCTGTAGCACATATGGTATTGCCATTGAATATGCAACCCCTTACCATCCATAGGCTAATGGTCAAGCAGAATCTAGCAATAAAAGTATTCTGAAGATTATAAGAAGGATGCTAGGTCAGAACAAGAAGGCTTGGGATTTGAAATTAAGACTGGATGTATGGGCTGATAGAATTATGGTGAAGAAGGCAATTGGGAAGTCCCCATTTGAGTTAGTATATGGAATACAAGCTAGGATGCCTTTATAGAACTTGTTACCAGTCTACAATTTTGTCCTTCAGGAAGATTTGGATATTCCTGAACCTATGGAGGAAAGAATGGAGTAGCTAGTTAAAATGGATGAAATAAGGAGAGTGGCTCAAAATCAAAACATAAAGTTACAGATGCAGATGAAATACCTATTTGACAAAAAAGAAAAGAGTAGGAAATTTGAAGAAAGTGATTTGGTACTAATGTGGAATGCCAGGTGCCAAGAGAAAGGAAAACATGGGAAGTTTGAGGTTTTGTGGTTAGGATCTTTTGTGGTGGTTGGAAAGAAAGGCAAAGACTCATACTATCTACAGAATATGGCTAGTGAAGATCAAGAATTGCCTATACATGGGCAATTTCTGAAACAATTTTTCTCTTGAGTAACATAGAGGATTAAGGGTTGCCATTGCATTGACAACTCTTGATAATCTTCTTTAAAAAAAATTTCCATGCACAGTAGTTTAGGAAATAAAAGGAACAGGACTTGCCAGTACATGGACAGTCCTGATTTTCCTTCTTTCAAAATAATTTTCCATGTACAGTAGTTTAGGGTATCATTCCTTTCCAATGCCACCTATTCCATCTTGCTCACATTTTCCATCATCTCGAGTTTGGTCTACTCACCCAGAAATATAGATCCTTGCAATGATCTTACTATCATTCATCCCCAGATGGAGCCACTATTAGAACTATAAAATTTTCAAATTTTCACAGTCAATTGCATTCTTGAGTTTTCAAATGAGTCTTCATCATAAGCATAAAATTCTTTCTTTGTATTGTCTTGCTTATTTTCTGTCATGTGATCCACTGAATCCATCAAGTCCTTTGTATTTCATTGTATTGCCTATTTTGGTAGGACATAGTGAAAGTCTGCCCAACCTATGTATTTTTCACTAATATATACTTGTTGTAGAATATCAGCAAGAATCTTCTTTTATTCTAGCGACTGAGAAGTTTCATATTGGAAAAGGAATTATTGTCGGAGTAGAGTCATTTCGAAGTATTTTTTCTTGCCGACTGACATATAGAAAAAATATATCAGCATATGTTGGGGCATCGATGTAATGTCACGGTGAATACATTATGTCATACCGACTAATACATAGAGGAGTTATTTCAGCCAGACTGTTTGGTATCGACATGAAGTAATAACAAAATCATTTTGTTTTACTGACTAGCTTGCAAGAAAATGTCTCGGTAAGACTTATATGCATCAGGGAAGGTCTTGGCGAAGTGGCTATTGTTTTGCCGAACCAAATACAAGGAGATTCAAAAGATACGATAGGAGAGAAGTTATAGAGTCTTGCCGATGCAAAAGTTACGCCAATAGAGATGTGTATCGCCAGGAGGAGAAGTCTTCAGTGTAAGTAAGTCTCACCGAGGTTTGAAAGTTATACCGACAGGGTATTTCGGGGTGAGTCCCATCAAATGGAGCAATCTGGAGGAAGGGTTTCGGTGAGACATTTGGTGTCGGTGTGAGTCTTTTCAAAGATTCATAGTCTTGCCAATGGAATTTTTTCATCGGTAAAATTTATTTTGTCAGTGAAGAAACTCAATGGTCACGCTAAGGTGTGTTTTCATCGGTGAAGGGGTGATTTTGTCTTAGTGACTAGAAAATGCATTAAAGAACATGTCTCGGTGTAGCATAATGAACTCTATGAAACATCTCCTGGACTCAGAATTATCACAGCAACATGAAAGATAGAAGTGATAGTCATTATTTTCATTCCAGGTGTCGGTATGACTATATAATGTCTTGGCGAAAGATGTAATAGATGTTGCAAAAGGAATTTTCCCCAGATTTGAAAGTTTCTCATTGAAAGGACATTTGATGTGACAATGCCAATTTCAAATGGGTCTTCATTTGTGCTTGATTAATGGCGCGTCGGGTTATAACAATAAAGTTTTAATCAATTCTTCAATTTCAAATTGATTGCAGGTGAATTGGCATGCTGAGCAGAGAACCGAGACATTTCTCAATTTGAGGAGCTCGAGCAGAATACTGTAAGTAATTGCTTCTTGGTTTTTCACATTTTGATTCTGTAAGCTTGAGAATGGAGTCCTCTGGTTCTGGAAAGGGTAAGGGTAGAAAGCCTGGTGAGAGTAGTCTGTCAAAAGGAAAGAAACAAAAGGTTGATATAGGGCATGAGGGCACCGAAAGGAGGTTGGATCAAGACCTTATTGATCAGCTACCTGGCTCGGGGCCTAAAGCTAGAAGGTCTGCACAACTAAGGGCAGAAGTTGATAAGTTAGAAGATAAATGCAAGTTCATAGGTGATGTCTGGACTGCCATAAGAGGGTATGAACTTTTTAATTTTCACTATCATAGGAGAAACCATTTTGAACTAGTCTGTAATCCATGGAAGTTGAATGTAGGGAAACTGGTATGCCCTAATGTATTCGTGAATGCAGAATTGGTAAAATTGCTTGCTAATCATTATGACCCAAAACGTAAGGCTATATGTGACCCATCTAGAAAACCACAGATATATGTGTCTAAAGAAGCAATAGATGAGGTTTTCAAATTGGAAGGGTTTTGCAATGAGGAGATCAATTTTGAAGAGTTGGAAAAAGAATTTTTAAGAATGGATACAATCTATAAGGGTTGGAGGTTGCCTATTCATAGAATTAAATAGGGTAACAATCCAAAACCTCTGCAAGATAGTGAAGGGCCTCCTTATCATGTAGATTTGTTTGAGCCTTATATGAAGTACACATATTTCTCATTGTGTCAAGTATTGGGGATGGATGCCTCGGAACTCAGGTCAATTATGCCAATGATTATCATAGTAGATATCCAGTATCACAACTCCAGGCCATTTGACTATGCTTCATATATTTCTAGAGGGCTTGATTCAGGGTTGATGGCTATCAAGAGCGGATCATCTATTGTTCATCTCAGACACTATTCATTGTAGATGCACTTGGTGTTGTATTGTGGACAGGAGTTAGGAGTATGGCCTCCAAATATGAGAATTTCTCAAGTTGGTAAGGAGGGTGAAGCATTGCCTGTTCAGTTGTGGACTGCTATTTGAGACAGCAGGTTTGCTAGTTCTAGTTTCATTCATTTTGAAGAGTATTTTGTAAAAACATTGTATAAGTTGTATCAATATCCTTATAATTATTCATTGACTGATGAGATTAAGAGATTCCTACAGCCAAAAGACTTCAATGGGCCAATTGATCATAACTAGGGTGACTGGTATTGTTTGGAGGGAGCTACAATGATCAGGGTATATGGATTTGAAGATGCCCCTTTTATTCTACCAACGAAAGTTCCAAACAAAGTTGCATATTTGGAAATTGTCAGATAAATGGATTACTGCAGTGTGATGCATTTCAATTCTTTTGGGAAGTAGGCTTTTATGCCTAGTACCTTGTGTTTTGGTGATTTCACTGTGATGGCCAAGGAAGGATATAATTCAATCCTTGTTAGATTGTTGCATTATAATATGAAGAGAGGACCACTGAGGAAGTGATTTGACCTAGAGGGATATATAGATTCTGCTAAGATGAAGATAAACTTTGGGGGGTATCAGCATGTACCCTATCCTTTTGATGATATGATCATGAATTTGAATGAAGATGAAGCTGAAATGGTGGTTGAGAGATATAACCAAGGGCTACTGGAGGTAGAGTAAATGTCTTCAGGGGAGGAAACACCTAAGGGTAATGTGCCACAGGGTAGACCAGAAAAGGTATCCAAGTTGAGGACTCAACAATATGTTTGCCCAGTTAGAGAAAAGAGTATTGAAAGTGGTGATGTTGATGCGAGGCACGTGGAGTACAAATCATTTGTCTCTGATGATGAGTTTATAAATTCCCCAGAGTTCAAGGCATTCTTGTACAAGTAGAAGTGGAAGGAAATAAGAGAAAATGTTGATGATGTTACTTCAGGGAATGAAGAACAGTTGTTGGGTCAATTGAGAAAGTGTGTGGATGATGAAATGAAAAATATGACTCCTGAAAAAGGGAGGAAAATGTTGGAGAATGTTGGTTTAATGATCTTTCCTGGACTTGATTTGAACTCTGCATTGGTCTTTGATAGTTTCTTGAAGAACAATAATGCTACACACAAGCTTGACAAGGAAAAGGTGACAGAGGTGTATGCAGGCTCCAAGTATAATACTAATGAAGGATCATTGATGGTATGGGCTTTATACCCACTCCATAGGAAATCAGTGGTAATCGACACAAAGAAGGCATTTGGCCATGTTATGACTCTAAAAGTTGGAGAGGCTGATCCTGTAGTTACTACATAGATTGGGGTCAATATTGCAAAGTTGAATAAAGCACAAATTCAGTTGCTGATAAAAGAAAGAGAAATGTACAAGGAAAACAATGAAATAATGTTGAGAGAGAATGAGAAACAAAAATATTTGGTTGGTATTTCAATGGGGTCAACCAAAATGCTCACTCAAGGAGAAATTTCTCAGGAAAAAGATCATTGGGTAGGATCAAGTGCTTATTCTTAGGGATAGCATGATGCAATTGCAGCAATTGTCAAGAAGAGGTAGGAAAATTTGACATCTTGGTTGAATAAATTGTGGGGAAAATACTCTCATACTCTTGTTGCATTGAAGGAACATACAAGTATGGATGGATGAATTATGGAGAAGTTTCATGAACTGGCCCAAAGTGATGTTTCTAGCAGTGGAACACTTGAAGCTGGAAATCATATTGTGAATCATCATCGAAACTTCTATGTTGAGCTACAAGGGGATGAATAGGGGTTGTTAGAAGCTGCCGGGAAAACTATGATCACATTCTCTGATGACAAAGGGGAATTGAAAGAAGTCACCAGATGGAGAAATGAATGTGAGTCAATGCTGAATGAAATCATGAAGATAGCTTCTATAGAGGAAACAACATTGAATGAAGTGAGCGAGCAAAATGAGGAAATGATCAAGATGGAGATCACGATCCAGAATGTTGTTGGAGATGCAGACACATATGAGCGTAGGATTATTTAGATCATCTTGCTAAAACTCACTTGTGGATAAATAGAGCTTAATTATCTTCTATCTTTTGTTTTGTAAAATGTGACTTTTCAAATTCTGAAAGGATATGGCCTTTTGTATTCTCAATGTATAAATTTCCATTTTGAAAAAAAAATGTGGGGAATAAGTAGAATAGGATAGAGGATGGAAAATATAATGTGAAACATAATGTTTCACATATCTGAGACTTTGTTGCATGTTTTGAATTCATGGAGATATCAATGAAAATCATCTAATTTGCTAGCATATTTCTGGTATCGATTGTTTTGTTGTGCTTATTGAAATAATTATTTAAGTTGTCTCTAAGATTGATATTTTCTAGTTATCTAAATTGACATAACAAGTTTATGTTCGGTTTATCTATACACATTTGTTGTATTTGCATGATTGGTTGATAGGTTCTATCAAGGAAGGATTAAATCCTTTTAATTAATCAGAGTAATCATGGAAATTCATTTAGATCAGTAAGAAGAACTTAATAATCATAGTCTTGCATCTTTATACTAAAGTTATAAATAAAAATATTCCAAACAATTAGAATGTTCTCTAGAAAGAAGGCACTCATTAAGATTTCATTTGACTCTGCATACCCAATAAGGCACTAGTCTCTGCATTTCACCATCAAGATTACTCATTTTTCTTTACATCTGTTAACTGAGCATATTAGGTTTTAGTTTTTGCATTAAAATACAATATATACCAAATTTGATTTAGTTTGTTCATTTTCATTTGCCATCATGGACAAATCACTGCAAGAAGAGAAGATTAAAAGTCAAGTCTGCTCAACTTATTTAGGTATACCCGCCTAGGTCTAGCAGCACTTGAAGAGTAGAAGGTCCAAAATCTCTCGACCATGTCTATTACCCTAAAAACGTTGTGAAAGCTTGGCAACCTTTCGTGGTTCAAACTTGCATTTTTGAGAGCTAACAGAGGCTAGCCTATCTTCAAAAAAATTCACCCTTATTGTTGTATGTTCTATTGAAACACCAATGTTAGATGAAGCTAACACTTGCATCTTATGCTTCCCTTGCAATGGAAAAATTTACACTAAAGTGATCCTTCAGCTTGCAAGCATTTTGTGTAATTACATGCATGTTGGTAGTAGTTTTCAATGGTTGCAGCTGGGTGAGGTTTGTAACTATGGTTTGAAGGAGATCAACTCCTTCAAAAGGTTTATCTTTGATAGAGGAAAGATTCCATTATTTTCTTTCTATTAGTTTAATGTACATATTGTAAATATTTTCCTTCCATGAAATGCATTTGCACACCCTCCATTCTCCTTAAGGGAATGTATACTTTAGCTTTCATGATTTTCTCCAAGTGTAGTTGCACATGTTTTGTTTTACTCTACGGAGGCCCAACTGTTGAGGTTTTACCCTCATGAATCCATGCCCAATGGACTAATAAGGCCTCTGGATTCCATTATTACCAAGCAATCATCTCATCGAAGTTGTCACTAATGTTGACATTTCATGCTACCCTTAGATAACCCATCATTGAGAATTGATCTAAGAGATCCCCTATGGGCCGTCTTGCATGTTTTCTCATTGAAGTTTCCTAATTTTTGGGTTTTTGATTTTTCTCTTACCTACTTCCTTCATGCCTTCTCCATCACTCCTTCTCCTTTCCCATCTTTTCTCTAAGTTTTTCAACCATTCCCTTTACCCTTTTCTAATCTCTATAGATAAGCCTTAGGCCTTACCTCTGACCAACAAAGCTCTCAATTAAGTTTCAAGACTTGTCTAAGTATTTATTGCTATTTTGACTTCTCCAAGTGGTTTTCATGGGCGCCCATGCCCATTCATTGCCATTGTTTGTCCCTTATAATGGATCCCATACCCAAATCAGTAATTTCATGGAGGATTTTGGAAGAATTTTCTTGGAAAATATTTACAAAAGGGTGGATGGCATGTTGGTTTTGTTCTGTCTAGGCTTTATTGGTGCAGTTTTCATGAGAAGATATTTCTTTGAATAGATATTTTTGTAATTGCTAACCCTAGTTGAGTTATGGTTTGAGTGTATTCATCTGAGTTATTCTTGATCTATAAAAGCAACACTTGTATATTTACTAAGGGTTTTTCCTCTAGCTCCTCTAGGATTTTTCTTTTGTAGACACTATATTTTACACTTTGTCATTGTAAATATTGGATTTTTTTCCTCTACATCAATAGAATGGATCAAGTTTTCCTCTTCTCATCTCTTTTATATTTGAGTTAGTTTATTACCTTGCATTTCTAAGTGCTTTCTTGTATTTTTATGCATGTATGTTGTGTTAAATTGTTTATAGTTTCTAGTTGTAAAACTCTCTTTCCTTCAAGTTCCTTGTCAAACCCTAACCTTCTTGTATGCCTCTGAAACTTGACCAAATAGAGTCATGAAATTCCCCTTGCCCCTCTTCAACAATGTATTGTACAATATCATTCAAGAAGAAACAACCTTTTTGTCTTGCTGTATCACCTCCATTTTCCCTTTCATGCATTCTTTCTACCCATTTTCCCCTGTTAGTTGTTAGAGTAGGGTAGTGGTACATTTTCATGTGTTGAGTTGGCCCAACACATTGCACTTGGATTGAAAAAGGAAGTTGGAATTCTCTAGAGAATTGACCTCATATGTGTAAAGGTCCCACACCTTGAGTTCATTTCCATTGTGTCATTGAAATTTTGAACTTTATGCTTAGTAGGGTACAATTCCATGTGATAACAATAACCTTTCTCTTCTATCTATGAGCCTTGGCTATGATCCTATTTGGACAATGTGTCCTATTTTGGTAGTGAGCCACTTTTATAATAGTAGGGAGAAATTCCATGTGACAACAGTAACATTTATCTTCTATTTGTGAGCCATAGCTATGATCCTTTGTTATGAGCCCTTTTGGACAATGTTTCCTATTCTGGTAGTGAGCTCCGTGTGTCCTATTCTGGAAGTGAGCCTCTTTTGTGCTATTTCTCTGAAGTAGATCAATGCTCTAGGTCTTATCACACAAACCAATTTTTTAGAAAAATAAAATTGAATGAAACATGAGCTCCAATCAAACTTTAATGGAACAATTTCACAAAATAATTTTGTTGTATTTTATTGTCTCCTCTTGTTCAAATTTTACAAATTAAAATCAAAATCTGCAAACATCAATTATCTTTCCCTATTATTGTAATGCTCTTTAGCTTTGTATCTTCTTTCCAACTCTCCAATTTACCACACCTTGATGGCTATTTTTTCAGTGGAAAATTCCAACCAAAGTTGATCAACACTTGGTCTTATTTTCCCCTTCACTTCCAAGGCCACCAACTCTTTCAGCCACACCACTTTTTGATTTTCTAACTGCAAAAAATTTTCAATCAAGAAAATGGATCAATGTCATTTCTTATCACAACCTCCAACTCCTTTATTCTCCTCTCAACTACACCACTTGCTAGTCTTTGTATTTGGCAAAAAATTTAATCCCAAAAAGGAGGTCAATTATGACTTCTCTTTTCCACCATTAGCTACTCATTCAACCACACTCCACACATTTCTCATCTAACTCAATCCACCACAAATGTGCAACATCACACAGCTTATGTTCCCTATCCTCTTTCTTTTTGTCTAATTTTGTTTTTTAAAATACTAGTTGAGTGGCCTCCCCTTGCTACCTAATGGCAGTGTAGTTTTCCCCTTTCTGCATGTGTGGGTTCTTTCTTCTCTTCACTATTCTCTTTGCAGACCCCTTCTCCCCTTTGCTACACAATTACCTTTTTCTTTTCTCCATGGCGTCTCTTTGAATTCTCTTTGTTTTTATGTAATTTTCATTGAATTCCATCATTTGCATGAGTTATTATGCCTCTTTTTATTTTCTTCAATCTCTTCATATACCCCCAAATCTGTATTTCATATTTAAATGGTGCACTATATATTTAATTTTCTTTATTCAAAATTTGTATTTCATTTCAAATCTCTTTCTTTCTTCACTTGATGATTTCCCTTCTACATCTGTGAGATGCTCTGCATTAGACACACTAGGTAGAAATATTGTGAGTATAGGCTCACAATGTTGTATTTGAGTGATAGAATCACTCTTTCAGGTTGACATCAACCTACAACAAACTCCTTCATTGTCAAAGTGCTAAACAATTAATTTTTCTTTCACCTTTTCTAGCATCATGTCGGAACATGTACCACTTCCCTCCAACAACACAACATCTTTCTCTTCTTCCCACTCATGGAATCATGTACACCAAAGCCCGAACTCCTCCAAATACTCTCCCCACTCTTCACATCCTTTATGGGATCTAGCCCACCATCACCCAACCTCCTCCACCAAAATCCCTCATCACAACCTACAACATCCGCATACAAATCTGCACCTACAATTTCACCATTCTCTTCCTCCTCTACTACTATGACAACATATTTCTCATCCCCTACCACAACTTTTTCATATTCACTAACTACTGCTACCACCATCATCATGTTGTCCAAAGGACTCACAACTATTGTAACATTATCCTCTTCAACTACTGCAACATTACATTACTCCTTGATCTTTGTTGCGATCTCACCATTTTCCTCTACAACTATATCCTTTTTCTTTTCAACCTCAGAAAACTTTGCCATATCCTCTTCTCTTTCTTCTTTATCCTTAACCACTACTGCACTTTTCTCTTCTTTTTCAACTTCTTTATTATGCTATATGTATTTTCTCTGCCATTATGCATAGCTTCTCTACCATAGAGCCATGGTTGAACCAATGAAATATGGAAAATATCCATGGGTACTATATCACATATATTCTCATCCTTATATCTACGAATCTGAACATCATTAGTACATTGTTCACTTACCCATATCTGATGATCTCCTTGCAACCAAGAAATACTATAAGGGTTTGGATGCTTTCTTCTCTTCAATTTCAGCTTCTCAACCATCTCTAATGACACCAAATTATTTGTGCTATTGTTGTCCACAACCATTATAAAACACTTTCCACCTAACTTGCAAATATTTCAAAACACATTGCTCCTCTAGATGGGCTCTTTCCCCTCTTTTTGTGGCTTTAGAAATTTTTTCTTCATCATAAAACATTCTCCTCACTTCCAGGACATTCTTTCGAACACTTTCCATGCAACCTCAACTTGCAACCTACACAAAGTTCATAACCTACTATCCACAACTTCACCACTTCTCTTTTCCACCCATAGATCCTAGTGTAGACTCTATAGGATCAATACCTCTGGCTCTAATACCAATTGACACAGATCAATTCTCTAGGTCTTATCACAAAAAGTAATTTCGTAGCAAAAATAAATAAATGAAACAAGAGATCCAATCAAACGTTAATGGACCAATTGAATCACAAAATAAGTCTATTGTATTTTATTGTCTCCTCTTGTTCAAATTTTACAAATAAAAATAAAAATATACAAACATCAATTATGTTTCCCTATTATTGTAATGCTCTTTGGCTTTTTATCTTCATTCTAACTCTCCAATTTTCCATGCCTTAATGGCTATTTTTTCAGTGGAAAATTCTAGCCAAAGTTGGTCAACACTTGGTCTTTTTTTCCCCTTCACTTCCAATGCCACCAACTCTTTCAGCCACACCACTTTCTAATTTTCCAATTGCAGAAATTTTTCAGTCATGAAAATAGATCAATTTTATTTCTTATCACAACCTCCAACTCCTTTATTCCCCTCTCAGCTATGCCACTTTCTCGTCCTTGTATATGGCATAAATTTTAATCCCAAAAAGGAGGTCAATTATGTTCTCTATTTTACACTATTTTTTTCTCATTCAACCACTCTCCACACATTTCCCATCTCACTCAATCCACCACAAATGTGCAACATCACACAGTTTATGTTCCCTATCCTCTTTCTTTTTGTCTAATTTTTCGTTTTTAAATACTAGTTGAATGGTGCCCACTTGCTACCCAATGGCAATGTAGTTTTCCCCTTTCTCCAGGTGTAGGTTATCTCTTCTCTTCATTATTTTTTTTTGCAACCCCCTTCTCCCCTCTGCTACACAATTACCTTTTTCTTTTTTACATGGCATCTCTTTACATTCTCTTTTTTTTATCTACTTGTCATTGAATTCCATCAACTTCGTAAGTTATTATGCCTCTTTTTATTTTCTTTTAATCTCTTCATATAGCCCAAAATGAATATTTCATATTTAAATGGTGCACTATATATTTTATTTTCATTATTCTAAATTTTTATTTCATTTCAAATCGCTTTCTTTCTTCACTTGATGATTTCCATTCTACATCTATGAGATGCTCCTGCATCATTCTCTTCTATTTTTCTTTCTATGGTAGTAAGCCCTAGCTATGATCCCTTTTGGAAAATGTGTTCTATTGTGGTAATGAGCCCCTTTTGTACCAATTTTTCAATTACTTATATTGTGAGCTAATCCTCACCATAGTTTTTCCCCCATTGGGTTTACCATGTAAATATGATGTTCTCTTGTGCATGGTGTTTCTATTTTATTTTTTGTTATCTACATCTCATGATTAATCACATTAATAGAATAAGGGTTTAGTTGAATTCATGTGGATATGATTACTATTCAGGGTTTTGATGTTTTGATTAGATACGACTTATTCACCCCTCCCCTCTTAGTTGTCTTGTTCATTAAACAATTTGATGTTGAAATGTAAGTAGAATTAATCACAAATGAACTATATGACACTTTTTGAAATATAATTTTGTCTCAATTTTTGAATATGAATGATTGGACATGCACTAATATGTAAGTAATATGCAAAATAAATGTAATATGCATGCAATTTTTTGAATTTTTAGATTTAAACAATGCAAAAATGTAAATTTAAAACCCTATATGCAATCCAAAATAATGTAATTTCTAAAACCCTAAATTAGATGCAAAGTAATGCAATACAATGAAAACTTATTTATATCCTAGACCTCAAGTTTGGATAATCTCCAAATCAGAAATTTGAATGTTCAATATGTCAGGTTCACCATAATGAAACTTAAGAAAATAGAATAGGTTCTACAATTTAACATAGGGTTTTATACTAAATTTGGAATGTTTCACCAAAATTACTCTAAATAGAAATGGAAAAATGGGGTTTGATGAACCTACATATTTTGTATTTCATTAAGGAAATGATATCCTCCAAGATAGAATTAACTTTCAACCTTTATGCGAGTCAATTTAATAAAAGATCTAGAAATTTCCTTTATGTGTATGTGGATGGGGGGTAAAGTTCAAATAACATTTTTTGGAAATGAAAATAAAATAGAAAATGACCTCAAATTTATAACCTAAGACCTGATTCCTATAAATGAAGCCTAGATCTAACATAAACAATCAATTTTGTATTTTTTGGATGAGTGGAAGACACTTAAAACTTGCCTCAAAAATCAGTTTCTAAGTGTCCTGAAATGGTGAATGGATCCTGAGACAAATTTTTGAACTAAATTTTTGGGAGCCACTAATGAAAAATATGAGATTCAATTTTCCATTGGTTTCACTAGAAAATATGGAAAATAAATTTGAGATCTGAGTTTATGTGATCTCTATGTGATCTTGACAACTTTTCTTGCAACTTTGATAAATTTGCAACTTTTGTAATTTAGCACTTTAGAGATATCCACTCTTAAATTTTTCTTCAACCTAAAATTTGTAACATAAACACAAGAGGTAAAAATTGTTTGTTTTTGGTGAATGGGGGCTTTCCTTTGTCAAACCCTATTTTGGTAATAAAACCTTGAATCAAAATGAAACATGAAAGGAATGATGAATGAAAAAGTGCTATCTTGCAACTCACCAAACCCATAAATAAAACCCTTTGAATGGAGATTCTTAAAGGACTGGAACTTGCATGAAATTTCTTGATTGATGATGTTGATCTTGTGCTTAAATATCAGCTTAAAAAGTTGAAACCTACATCACAATGTTAACTCAAAAATATGTATGAATGAACATAAATTTGGCATGATGCTTGACATCTTGAATGCTACAAAAAATGCTTGAGATCTTGAATACTACAACAAATGCTTGAGAAATATGCTCTTGGACACTCTCGATAATAATATTTCCTCTTCTTAAGTTCACCTCTTACTAGATGTTTTGAATTGTTAAAATAAACTTGCATTTATAGGTATGTATCCTTAATTTCTTGAAAATGAAACATTACAAGCTTATATTGAAATTTTAATTTGGGATCATGAAAATATCACCAAAAACATGTTTCAAACATGGGTTCAAAGGTTTAGGGATGACCCATTCACCCATGGGTAAATGGGTCCTAGTTCCCTATTCCTAGAACACACACTACTCAACCTACAGTATTATGTATTGGAAATAATTATTGTTGGGTTTCCCCTTCAAAAAATGCAATTTATTAGGCTTTTAGATGTAAAATAGGGATTATTAATGCATAATTAATTACAATTTAATTAAGAGGGCCAAAAAAAACTATGAAAATGTACAAGAGTACATTTTTCTACACTATAGGGTACAATAAAATAATTCAAGCACCAAATCCCTCTTCAGAACAAGCCCCATCAAAATACGCTATCTATAGTTCATTTACATAAGATTGTATCATGTCACCTTTTTCAAATGTTGTAGGTCTCTTTTCTTCCTCTTCAGAAATTTCCTCCACTCTAAAATTATCCATGTCCACATCCACAAAGTGAATGTGTTCTACAAGTTATATCTCCTCAATCATGTGTGAAGCTCTAGGCTCTCTAAAAGGCCTAACATATTTTCCATCAATGGGAATAGTAGAAAATGACAAATACAATTGCATGTTTTATCTTATAGTAGTAGAACATTTTCTAGATAACAACATCCCAAAAATGGGTGTAATTTCTAGCATAGCTATACTCATCATAAATTATTTATCAAGATATGTTGTCAGTTTATAAGGCACCTCATTTATGATTCCTATGATATGAACCTCTCTAGAGTCCATTGCATAAAATTTTCATTTAGCCTTGGAAATATTTAGTCCCAAAGCTTGCATTATCTTGACTAGCATGATAGAGGAGGATGTTCTTGAATCAATCATACAATTTTTTAGCCTTTCATCATCCATGATTAAGGTTATATAGAAAGGGTCCATTTGATGAGGGAATGGTGTAAGTGTGACACCCAAGAATACTTTAGGATTTTCATTTCTTTTCCCTTCATATATCCATCTTCTTTCAACTTTATTTTACTTGTTTGAAGCTATGTAACCACCTTATTATCATTATAGGTTGTAGTTACACCATTGATAAAGGGCAATTGTCTTATGCCCTATTATTATGCTCCTTAATCCTCATCATCTCAAGGAGAGGGAATGAAAATTTTACCTATGATAATAGTTATAACATATCAACTAAAGCAAACTTTGGTACATCATATGCTACCACAATATTCTCTCCAAGTTAGAACTTGCTTTGAACCAATAATTCTTTAGTTTTAGTCTCATCCTTTTTATTCTCATCATCAGCCTTCAACTTTTGACACTTGTTCTGAGTTGATGGAGAAACAACTTTATCTTCATTACTCTCAACTATAGCTTTCTTTCCCCATATCTTAGTGTTCTTTTCCTTTGGTTTTTCCTGTTTATCTTTGCTCTATTCCTTGACGAATACGCTACCTACTCTACCTTGATCATTCTTTACAACTTTGTTTATCAAGTGGTAATTTCTCTTAAATAAAGATACAACAATAGTATTTAAGTCCTTAATTTCTTCATCTACTAGTATTCTCAAGGTAGCATCTATCTCTTTTTTCCAAGAGCATTTATAGTATAATCCTCTTCACCATCTTCATTAGAGAACACTTGTTGCAAATATGTATTTTCCACAACTCTTTTGTGTTCCACATCAATTTCATTTAACTCTTCACTAAAGGAACATTATTCATTACCAAACAACATGTTGATCTCTCCATCTTGTTCACAGGGAAAATCAAAATCCCCACAAGCATCTTGATCTTCTTCTAGGGATTGCGCTACCACACATTATTGAGGTGAAAAAGGTAATTGTCATGCTATACACATTCTTCAAAGGATCAAGGGATTATTTGTTCTATTTTTATTTTATTAAACACTAGATTACCATTATGTCAATTTGTGTTATAAGGTTGATCATGCAATCTTGGTGGTCATTCATTTATCTAGAAATTAGGATTGTCATTTCACAGTCCCTTTTTAGCCTTAGCCAAATTATAGCTTAGATACTTAAGAGTACTCATCATCTTGTAAATTTTATCATTAGAAGATGATCCCTTTTCTTGGTGACCCTTAAGGTTCTTCAAAATATTTACATCATCTCTTCTTCCCACTTTTCCAACATCACTTATATTTCTTTCAATATGCAAAGAAACTTTATAGGCTTACCTCAAAGTTTGAGGATTCTTATCTCTAAGATGATACACCATATTTGAATCAAAGGCATTAAAATATGAGACCAAACAAATGTGTTCATTTGGTTGAGATCCACCATTACCCTACCCCCTAGTGTTTTTATTTCCTTGATTTTTAGTTCTCCTTCCCATGTTCTGGTTTCCTGGCTAACTATAGTTACTTCCACTAGATTGATTATTAATATTTCTTTGATGTTGGGAAGGTTGCCCCATTCCATTAAAATTTTATGACTAGGAATAGGGAACAAATTGACTAATGGTATATGAAACATTCATTCCAGTAGTTTGAGTAGGTTGGGGTTTTGAATGAGGCAGGTTCTAAGAACTAGAAGTTTAAGGGTCACCAATGGAAGGTTTCAAAAATGCAATCTTCCTTTGCATCTCAATATATTAGCAAAAAGAATTTGTATCCTCTCTAATTCTCTCTAAAATTATTTATTTTATATATATAAGATTTTAGGTATTAGGTGTTGCAGCTATAGGAATATTACCATATGGTGCACTTGCGCTTATAGTTATTCCCTTGGAATGAACCATATGTTGGATGTTGAAGATTGTATAAAATGGTTATCATTAATGTCAGCAGGTTGTCATTGATGTCAACATAGTATTGCATGTATGACTAGTTTACCAAAAGTTATTTCACATTGAAGTTGACCGTTATGTGTGGTCTGACATGTTGGTTTTAGGTCTAGTTCCTACCATGTGAAAAACTATGATTCATATATTTTAAGTTCTTAGACAACTTGGTGTATGCAATAATTTATGTATTTTTTTATCTGACCTAATTGATGTGTAAGATACACACATAGATACATACATACACACACACATACACATATATATATATATATATATATATATATATATATTCATATGTGTCTCTAGAAAGTAAGAGAGAAGTATGTGAGATGAAAGGTTACAAAAGAATAACATAAATTCTAAAAAGTGTGTTGTTGCAGCAGATCAAAATAAGTGAATTAGGTGAAGAAAAAAATGTGTGATCATAGTAGAAGTATTGAGCAATTACTAAGCTTCATCTAGAACTAAATTCAACACAAGAAAGGTGTAATTCATTAGTTCACTTTTTGTGGTAAGCCATAAATTTTGTATTTTGGTAGTGAGCCATCTTATTTGTATCTCTATGGTAGTGAGCCATCTTCTTTACATCTCTATGGTAGTGAGCTCTCTGGGTTGTAGCCCTCTAGATAGTGAGTCTATACAGTGAATCCTTATTTTAGGCAGTAAGCCTTATCTCAGATAGTGATCGTTTTTGTAATTAGTTTTGATATTCTCTATAGTGTGAGTTAATCCTCATTGTGGTTTTTCCCTCATTGGGTTTTCCATGTAAATCTGGTGTTATTTTGTTTGTGCATTTGCATTTGATGGTTAATCACTCAATTATTTTGTGTTAGTTCTAATAATTGAATTTAAGGTTATAATTTGTGACAACTGATTTACCCCCCCTCTCAGTTGTCCTATCCAACAATTGGTATCAGAGAAAGGTCCTTTGGAACAAGTTTAATAGCTTGAAGAAGATCTTGGTAGGTTTAACTAAATGATGAAGGGATCTAAATTATATGAAGAATTGAGAGGGGAGACCTCAAAGTATCAGAATGAAAATCTGAAAGAAAATGTCAAGTAGCCAGGTGAATGTATTCAGAAACTAAGAAACCAGATCCAAAAATTTAAGTTGAAACATAAAGAAGTTTACTAAGAACTAAAAGAAGCAAAGAAGACTACTAAAATTCTAAGGATAAAACTTGAAGAAAGAAAAATAATGGAAGATAATTTGAAATTGAAAATTGGACAAAGAAAATAAATTATCAATCAAAAGACAAAAAAAAAGTGAGAGGCTTAAACTGGAAGTAGCATTTCTTAAGTCTGATTTGGAAAGGGGAAAATTTTTTGAAGACAAATTTAAGATAAGTTTAAGAATGCTTGATGAATTAATTTCATATCAAAAGCCTACAAAGGAAAAAGGTGGTCTAGGACTTGAAGAAGGACAAAGTTCAAAGACTAATCCAATTCTCAACAAAATGAATAATCAAAGGGAATTTTAAGGCAATACTTATCAAGGGAAGAATAGAAGGATCAATACTGAAAGGATACCCAACTGACAACCTAATGATCAAAGGTACACATATTTTAATGGATTACTTTATTCATAAAATAAATTTAGACATAAAGCAACATAATGTAGAAGAATGATGGACTGAAATAGATTCTTTGGTGGACAATGCTATGTTTGCAACAAGTTTGGGCATAAATTTACAGAATGTAGAAGTCAGATAATGATGAAAAAATTTAATACCAATAGAATATTTCATTACTTTCAAGGCTATTGTTACACATGAAATACTTTTGGACACAAGGCTAATCAGTGTAGGACAAAGATGAATACAAACTCTCTTGATCAAATATTTGTTGTATGTCAGTCTCGCAACAAATCTGGACATATCTCAAAATTTTGTATGATAAAATTTGGGAAGAAACTAAATCTAGAACAAAAGAACAAGCTTAATCTAGAAGAAGTGAGGAGAGAAATGGAAAAAATATGGAGAAAGAAAGAAGAACTAGAGAGAAAGGACAAATCAGATAATTTTGTATTTGCATTCGATGCAGATACCTCTTCTATGAACTAAATCTAGTAATAACTCAGAGGGAGCAATCATAGAAAAATCTATCAAACCCCCGGTATAAGAAATGTCTTGCGATGACACAAGGATATGTGATGTAAATTTTCATTTTGAAGGAAATGAAGAAAATTCTGGCAGAAAACAAGCATTACAGAAGATTTGTAGAAACCTTTTTTGCTTACTATGCATTTCAAAAATTGGCTAACAACTTAGGCAGAAGGAGAAACTGAAAAAAGTACAAATGATGATGTGGAAAGCAATAAATTATCCTTTATGATGAAACCTTAAAAGCGATAAGTTAAATAAGGAGGATTGAGTGGTCATTTTTATTTTGAAGTGAACAAGTTGAGAAACAAAGAGTTAGGGTTACTAGCAAGCGAAAGTATGGAGAACAAGGAAAAATCAATGGAGTCAAAGGAAATGGTGGTAATTAATTTGCACAACAATGAATTATAGAAATTGAGTAAGTTATAGATTGATGAATTTGATCATGAAAAGATTTAAAATATTGAGACTTCTCTTTCAGTTGAGCAAATGAAAAAGGTCAAAGATTTAGGGGACAAGGGTTTAAAAATTTGGAGTAAATTTCCATACTTTTCAAATGTGGACATTGTTCAAGTTATTTTAAACAAAATTCAAGGTTTAATCATATGATCTTTGACAAACCCTATGAGATCATGAAGGAAGAAATTGCAGCACTAAAAGAAATATGCAATATCAAACCTATTCCAGTCAAGAAATCCATAAATAACAAATAGGTTGAAGCCCTAATTGGGGTAACAAAAGATCAAAGGGAACTTATAATGCACACCATAATTGACCTAGTGATAAGGTACGTGGCTTATGGCATCTTATATAATATTTATTTTAGGAATAGGGAAGGTTTTACCTCAATGATTTTGTTTATGTTGTGCATCAAATGGCTAAGAAAAAGGATGATTTTGACTTGTGTGAGGGTATGTGTAGAATCACCATGGGCCAAAAAGTGGCAATATGATGGGTATGTGGCTGACAATTTTTTTTTACCCAAAATTGATGAAAAGAAAAGGGTTTTTAAAGGATATTCTTAGATTTCCACCAATATAAATTATGCTTTACTTTGAATTTAATTAATAATTATTATTCATTTTCTATTTGAATTACGACTAAAGTCCTAATTGATAGGCTGATTGAAAAATATCTATAGCTCTCAAATGAAATCACATTTTTTGAATCCAAAACATGCCTCACATTCTATGGTTCACATACTATAGGATTTTAAAAAATAAAATTGAATTTCATGAGGTTTTAGCAAAGTTAAGGTTGTCAGACATATGAGGTTTTATATTTTTTCAAAGTTGTAATAAAAAATTCATAATTAATTATTTACTTGGAAAAAAATTACAAAAAAATATGCATCACATTTAGACATGAGTCCTCTACTTATATGAAAAGTATTATAAAAAAATATAATCATTTTATTGTGGTTAGGGTGGTTAGACAGACACCTACTTCTTATTTTTTCCCTGAAATTTAAGTACTACTACATTGAAATTTCAAATTTTCACCAAATAGGATTTTTTATTTTTTAAATATAGTAGTTTAGAAACTACATTCAATTTTCTAAAAATTATATTCTTACATATTTTTGAAATAATATAGATAACTTATTCAAATTTTTAAGTCAACCTGCCTAACTTTGATTTTTATGAATTTTTTGCCACTTAAGGGCCTATTTTTTCTGTGATGATCCTGCACATACCTATGAGTTGATGAGAAATAAATTTGTTGGTTGTTTTCACAACAAACCAATCAGGTCATAACATGTACCTATGAGCTTTACAAGCTCAATTATTGAATAGTTGCTAGACAAGTGGCCAATTGATGAGATATGACATCAATTGCTTTATCTCTTGCACTTCGGGCTCTGCAAAACCTGGGAGGGTAATCCCACAATTTACATTATACTATTATTTGAGAAAATTCACATGTACATTGTATATATTTAAGCTGATGTATTCTCATCCATAGCTAATAAGTTGAAATTCACCAAGGAGTTGGCAATTCCCTAAACAAACTACACACCTTAAGTTGAGAATACCAAGACAATACAAATACCACAATTTAAAGGTAGATCGATGATTATTTTAAAATATTTTTTTCAAGTCAGATAACTGGGGTCATGAAAATATTAACATGATTTATGATTAGTGACATTATCTCTAGGCTAAGAGTCTGAGCAAATTGAAATATAAGGAGCATTTAATTATGGACACTCAATATCTATGCAATATCACTTAGTAATTCACAAATTAGTAACTGAATTCTAAAGACTACTTATCACATCCCTAGATCATGCATAAGAATTCATGATTTGATTCAAGCAATTTAACTTCTTTTATGAACGAGAGCTAAAATAAAAACACATATCAAAGTATGAAATGATGACAATTAATGAAATGATCTTTGATCAATATTTTCATTAGTAACTTGCATACACAATCAAAATGGAGAGGCTATAGACTTGGAAAATCTCCATTACCATTCTTATATATCTAGAAACCATGCATTTGACAAAAAATGCTACCTAGACTCAAAGCATTTGATAAAGACTAAACATATTATCTTTTTGTTCTTAATTCTCACAATACAACTCTAGTATTCAATAAAAGACCCATACGAATGGCCCTAAATTCCCTTTTATGAAAATAAGGGAGAAAAACAAGCCTTAGGCTAAATGCACACATGTCACTATAGGATTGGACCACAAGAAGACAAATTCCCCAATTCAATTATATTTACACTTATCAAAGTGGAGGGAAATCAAACAAGACAAAGTTCATTTACATTCTCCAGGAAGATTAACTTTGTCCAACAAAAGCACATGTCAAAAAGAATAAACATCTTCATAGCGGCACCTCGATTTCATCGAGGAAAATGACAAACTGATGTGGATTAAAAATGAGTAATATTTCAGTCAGCATTCCATGTCACCAATAATTCACTAACCTTCTGTGAAACATATGTTTTATACACTTGTAACTTCTATGGCTACACCTGTACAATACTTGACCAAGTATATGTTTCACACTTCAATTCACAAACCAAAATTTTCAAAGTATAATCTCCCCCATTCTTCATACTCTTTCTTAGATGGCCAATCAAAATCCATAATTTCATCCATGGATTTTCTATAAGGAGCATACTTAGTTACCACTACATTGGATTCTCTGTCAAAATCCTCCAGAAAGCTAATAAGAAAAGTCAACCTCTCCAAGGTATCATTGAAAAGATTAATATCAACCTCCTTGCATATTTCATTTACCTAGGAATGAATAACCTCATCCAATTCCCTTTTCCACTCATGCAATGGCTTCAATTTATAATTGTTGAATTCAACATTTGGTAATGGTGACAGATCAGTATGAGTATATTGAGATATCAATTCCACTATATTTTTCTCAAGCGGGGCTGCATACCCTTGGAACTTTTGCTCACTCAATTTTCATACAAAATCATAAAAAGGATGCACCAGCGAGTATTTATCTTCATGATAAACAGCTCCTACCAATATTAATATCAATATTTCAGATCCTGCAACCCATTTATTTAAGGTTAGTATGGCCAACAATCTATCCTTCTTAGATTATCTCATTTCTCATAGCATTAGGGTATAGTTTTCATACATGCTATTGAGTCTAGCTTGAATCTTCTCATTTAAATGTTTTAATGTAGTACGGAAATTTTTTGATACATTCTCATACATTGCATCTTGGATTCTTTCCAATAGCTTCTTGTGTGTTTCAATTTTCAACAACAATTATTCTTTACTGAATGAGCTAGCACCTAATCCACTTGACTCTTCCACTGTAACTGATTCCTATTTCTAACTATATGGCACTATTTCTAAGGCCTAGATATGAAATGAATGTTGTGTAGATGTCATAGGAGAAGCTAAGAGTGGGTGGCTTGAGCTAGGATGACCTTGTTCCCTCTGTACTCTCCCTCTTTGTTTATAGAATGCCAGTTCAATTTCTAATGCAGCCACCTTTTGTTGACTATTGTCATAGTCACCTAGGATTTCACTATATTTATCTCTGAGATTATCTCTTTCCAAAGTGATACCCTCCACAGTTGACCGGGTGAACCTAGCAGCATTTACAACCATGTTTGTAGCCTCTAGAGCTAGAGTATCAACAACTCTTTTCACAAGCAATTGACCACTAAGGTCAGATGGCTCTACCAAGGCTAGTTTCTTAGATGCTAGAGATAGTGACCATATTTCTAATGAATCCCAATCCTCACTGAAGGTTGAGTCTCAAAGTTCCATTTCCAATTCTTCTTCATTTTGTACAAGGGGTCTTTCAACCCTTCTTATGGCATCCAAAACAATAGCATCAACAATGTTCCAATCTGGAAACAACAATACACCACTCTTCTTTATAAGCTCTCTGCCTTCTTGAGCACTAATCTTTCTAAACTCATCCTTCATATTTTTTCTTACATTTGCCTCAATGACACTTTCAGGTGATTCAGGATGCAAGTTCCTCTCAATGGCCACCTTCTCTGCATAATATACAATTTTGGATTTCCACCAGAAATCCTATAATGTCAAAGTTTCAATGAAAGAATAATCCTCCATAAATGCTTTACTAGCTTCCACCCTCAAGTCATCTATAGTATTCAACCCACAAATATCAAGCTTCCCCAATATGAGGATGCTCTGTCCTAAACTTGAAGCAATTGCTCCTTCATGAGGAGGCATTCCAATCTACATTTCTTCAGGGGTGACAAAGATATCATCTTAATATTTATTAGAATAATCAACCAATCCTTTTTCTTCAATCCTTTGCTTCTTTTGAGATGGTTGCTCAAGAAGAGAAAAAATTTTAGGGGGTGAATCAAGATCAATTACAGGCAAAGAGACCTGTCTATGAGGAGTTGACACTGCAATCTTGGGAGAGTCTACTTTTGGTTCTTTAGAAATGATAGGGTCTACTGATCTCCCTTCCTCACTTTCTATATTTTTCCTCCTGGAATAAATCCTCAATTTTTTGGGTGGTTGATATGTAGGCCTTTCTTCTAGTGTTATTTATGCACTTTCTTCAACCACCATTTCCTTTCCTTTATTAGGAACCTCTTGCTGCTCTCTCAAAGGACCAACAACATTCTCAAAATTTTCCAGTACATACATAGCCCTATTGAGATCACCTTGTGTATTAGGCAGAGGGTCATATTGAGGATTATTCCTCTTTCTAGCTTCTAGCATCTTTCTACAATCCAAGCACTTAGTTTTCTTCTCATCTTGTTCCTCAGTGTTGAAAACATTCCTAATGACATCCTCTGGGTAATTAAAAGCATGCACAAAAGTACCCATTTTCTTATCTTCTTTGAGTTTATTGATGAAGCCTTTAGGATCATGATTCCTCGGGTTCATAGTCATCAATTCATAGGGATCTAGTAGATGTTCTAATTCATTCAATGTCCCTTTTGTCACAATGTAATCTACAAATATTGTCCACTCTAGGAAGAAAGACCCGTTCCTTGTTGTTTCTAGTAAATGTGTTTCTTGTGCCACTCTCAACCACCTCATGATCTCAGGAAACCTATTATCAAGGGAACATCTATAGGAAAAACATATGGGCCTAAAATACTACCATATATTCTAAAAATTGTCTTATTAGGATACAAAATCAAATCTCCCCAGTTGTGACTCAAATTCAATTCTAGCCTTAGCTCCTTAGGTCTCAAAAACTCATGAATTTCTCTAGGGATCTTGGGGGTTTTATATATCAAGGCTTCCTTATCCTGGATGCAAAATAATTTCTAAACATTACAAAGTTGTACTTCTTATCATCCCTATCCAAGATACGGGTCCAACTCTAAAAAGGAAAGCCAACTCCATCCTTCTTTATTTCTAGGGTAATTTCCTTCTCAAAGGATTTATGTCCCTTATACAAGAACATATGCATTAACAATGAGTACCACGAGAAATTCACCCATTATTTTCCTCCTTGCAATTCAACCAGGCCTTCATGAATGTGATCGGCCAAATAAGTTGGATAGTCATAAACCATACTACATGTTGGGTATTATATATGTGAAGCTAGGTAGCTATACTCCTTCTCTAATGTGTCAGGTGGATTGAAACCTACAATTTGGTAAAAGGATTATACAGTCTTTCTGAAATAGTTGGTGAAATAGTTCATTGGGAAAGGTTCGAGCTCCCCATTATCAATCTTGACCTTCCTCCATTGCTTCCCAGTTCCAACCACTATAGTATGTTATGGAAATTTTTTTGATCTGATGAACACCTTGGTATTATTATACTCTATTATAATAGCATCCATGTTCAAAGGAAGCATATTTGAATTCCTTCCATACATATCAAAAACCTTTTCAATTTCTTCACTGGTTATTTTTACCATGACCACCCCATCATATGATCTGACTATCTATGAGACTAGATCATATTATGATGTGACATCCTTTAGGAGGTCCACATCCATGTATACATTAGGGAAAATCAATTTTCCCATATTCAAAACCCATAGGTTGCTAGAAGGGGGCCCTAGATTTTTTGTTTCCAAACAAATGTTGAAACATCTTCAATCCTATGTAGGGTACCTTAGCATCCTTGATGAAGCAAGATTTATCTTTCAAACCCTCCTTCACAATAGGGCCACGAAATAGGGCTCTTTCCTCCACATTCTTATTAGTGGATTGGGGTAATAGGTCGATAAAATCCTAAGACAAGGATCTAGGCAGAGGAGCCATGGGTTTGTGTGCACAAAGAAAATTCTAGCAGAGGAATTTTAAATATTTGACTCCTAATTGCAATTTATGGCTCTAGATGAGAGCTAATTTTGGAAATTTACAGGGCCAGAACTTTACAATTATAAAGATTAACTGTAATTTTCAAGCAATGAAAGTAGAACAAACAAACACATTCACTTTAAAATAGATAAATCAAACCCTAACTCAAAAAATTGAAAAGGAATGAATTTGGGTTTATGGTACTTACTAATTTCAACCATGTCAAACTCTACTGCCAGCTGGTACAATCTCTACAATTTGTTTATCAACTCCTTGTATTTTATAGGACACATCTCTGGTTCTCAAATAAGCAAGAATTGGTTGCACACAAATTTTGATAGGAACTAAATAAGCCTACCGAGTCACTTCCACCATTAATGCTCACTCGTGCAAAGTAAAAGAATTGCAACAGGCATACTTTATAGTTTTGAATATGATCCATTGATTTATAGCTGAGTTGGGCATCTTGAACAACTTTAATTGAGTCAAGATTGTTTGAATTTTCCTACCTGATCCAACTCAGATGGATGGAAAATAGGAATTCACAGACACAAAATTCCCATGTACCTATGGGCTCCACTTTCCTATAGCTGGAGGGTGTACGTGGTAGCTTCTCGTGGGTCTTTCCACTCTTAAAGAACTTGTATCTCATTTCTGCGAACTAGCAGGGAATGGCGGTGATCATTTTTCATTGCTCGGTTGGCACCGTTGATCTCAAGGTTCTGGGCATTGAGATGTAACATAATGGGTGGGCCCACTCACAAGTCGTGACAAAGTTATAACCTCACAACATTTAACTTGTATTCATTTCAAATGGGTGAGCCAATGGGGAATGACCCAGATGGAGTCCCATGATCTAGTAACTATTCAACCTGCACATGAAACAAAGTTATTTATAAAAGGGAGCCTTGACTAGGCTGACGAGGAAGACACCCTCATGAGTTAATGACTTAGACTTTAAATAATTCATAAATCAAAAATTAAAACCTAACACAAGGATGGATTAAAGTGAGTGACAATCTCAAGACTTCGGGACTAGTAACGGATGTATGTGAATGGCTTAAAAGACAACTAATGAGACTGACAACTGGGAAAACTACTCATGCAAAATTAGAATATTCAAGGATGAAGAACTAAAGGTAAAACTAACCAAATAAAACCCTTGAACCTTGTTGATGGGTATGTTTGACATGTGAATAACAAGAAAAAAAGACTCAATATTTCAAGCATTTTGAGGGCTCTATCCAAATTAATGGAAAATATAACTATGAAAAAGAATGGAAATTATCCTTTTAACTTTTGAACTTTGGTTATATGCTTGATGATGTATTATCTAAATTCATTTCCATTGAAATAAATGTTGTGTGGAAGTCTGCTATACCAATTGGGAAGCAATTTTATTGATATCTGAAATGTCTAGCAGAAAGGGAAAAGTTTTTCCAAGAGTATTTTGAAATCAAGATAAATTCATGGAATTCTAGTATGATTTCTAGTCTAGTTATGATGTCTGAGGAAGGATTCTCCTCTATAAAAAGGAAAAAAAGGAAAATCAGTTCATGTATCCCTTCAGAAATGGAGAAGCTGAAGACAAAGGAGAAGGAAGAAGGAAAGAAAGAAAGAATTGTAGGAGCACTTGATCTGGTATCAATAGATGATGATTAAGAAGATGTTACTAAAGAAAAAGTGTTAATGATCCTTGAGAAACCTAATGGGATAAAGAAGATTAAAGATATATGGGTGTCTCAACCATCATATGAACAAGATGAGATTACATAGGCTCTTGCTATTTATGTAATTCATAATGATATTGATCTAAGTGAATTGAAAAGTACCTTACTAGAAATATTGATTGAATGGATTCAAGACATATTAAGGGAACTGTCACCTAGTGAAACAACAGAAAAAGATGAAATTCAATTGGCTTTAGAAGAAAGATACAAAAATGAACAAAAGATGTTGATTGACAATATAAATAAACCGAGGAGTTGTATCAAAAGTGTAAATAGTGTATATAGGTATTGTCTCCAGTGGCCCACTACTATTGGGAACTACAAAACAAAAATTGATACTATTGAGCATGAATTTAACTCTATTGGAAAAACATATGATGTTCTTAATGACAAGGATGGAATGCCAAAGAAAAGGATCAATTCCTTACACTTTGATCTTGTAGTCATCATGGTACAAATGGATGATATTGTGAAGACCTTTTGTAATGTCAAAGAGATAATTGAGTTAAAATTGGAAGGACTTATTGGTCTCTTGGAGGATGCTAAGAAAAATGCATAGAATATTTCCATTCTAGATACTCTTCTAGAAACAATTGATTCAATAGCAAAGAACAATAATATTTTTCTATACATCAAGCTAGCAGTGGATTCTTGGATGAAATGTCTTCTGGAATTGAAAGAAAAATACAAGGAAATATTTTGAAGAAAGAAGGATTGAGGTAAACAATCATTTTTTGATAAAAAATTTGTAAAAAAAAAATTGAAGAAAAGGGTAGACAACTTTTTTGTCATTGATTTCAAAGGGGGAGAGAGAGCATGTGAAAAAGGGAGAGAAGAAGCATGTGGAAAATGAAAATCATTTTTGTTGTTGTTAGATTTTCATATCTTGTGTTGCCATCAATGAAAAAGGGGGAGATTGTTGGAAGTTGAATATTGCATCAAATAGTTGTCATTAATGTCAGCAGGTTGTCATTGATGTCAACAAAATACTACATGTATGACTAGTTTACTGAAAGTTATCTCACATTGAAGTTGTCCATTATGTGTTGTCTGACATGTTGGTTTTAGGTCTGGTTCCTACCATGTGACAAACTATGATTCAGATAATTTAAGATCTTAGTCAACTTGGTATATACAATACTTTATGGATGTTTTTGGCCAACCTAATCAATCTATAAGATACATATATATATGTGTATATATATATTCATATGTGTCTTCAAAAAGTAAGAGAGAAGTATGTGAGATGCAAGGTTATAAAAGAACATAAAGTTAGAAAAGTGTGTGGTTATAGAAAATTAGAATAAGCAAATTAGGTGAAGACATAAATGTTTGATTAGAGCAGAAGTATTGAGTGATTACTGAGCTTCATAGTGAACTAAATTTAGCACAAGAAAGGTGTAATTCATCAGTTCACCTTTGGTGGTAAGCCATAACTTTTATATTTTGGTAGTGATCCATCTTCTTTGTATCTCTATGGTAGTGAGCCATCTTCTTTGTATCTATGTGGAAATGATTCCTCTAGGTTGTAGCCCTATGGATAGTGAGTCCTTATTTTAGGTAGTGAGCCTTATCTCAGGCAGTGAGCCTTTTTGTAATCGATTTTGATATTCTTTGTAGTGTGAGTTAATCCTCACCATGGTTTTTCCCTCATTGTATTTTCCACATAAATATGGTGTTATTGTGTTTGTTCATTTTCATTTTATGGTTCATCACTTAATCAATTTATGTATTAGTTTAGATAATTGAATTTAAGGTTATAATCTGTGACAACTAATTCACCTCTCATCTCAATTGTCCTATCCAACACCATAATCCATTTTCCTATATCTACACACTATGATGGTCTAATAGTAGTGGAAGGGGTTGTAACTAAGCTTGTAGCAATGTAACTAGTCTAGGTGTTGGTATGGGTAGTTCCTACTAGAACATTTAGAGTATTTTTTTCAATAGGGGACAAAATAGGACCGTAGGATGAAGTAGAAATAGGATAAGGTTCTTCTTGGATCATTAATTTCATTCTTTCCACCCTTCTCAATTGGTATCTCTCCAATATGGTAGCCTTTATTTTGTCTTCCTTATCCATTTCTTGTTTAATTCTTAAATATTCAACCCTTTGGGCCTCCTCTTGGAGTCCCTCAATATCTTGCTTTAATTCTTCCTTATTAGGAAAAGTTTTATTAGAATTTGAATGCTCAAGAGCATAGTTTACAAGACTTGAAGTATCCCTATGTGAAAAAGGATTAGGGGCTTTAAAATTAGTACATCTAGATGAGCTATGCCTAGGAGAATTGGAAGTTGAAGTAGCTCCAGGATTTAACCTCTAATGTGTCAATGTAGCATCAAAATCCTTATCTTATAACTTTCATTTTTCTACTAGTTTTGAAACCAAAGGATTTGAACTGGCTTGCTTGCCATCAATATTTTATTTTATAATTGGGATATCTCCATTTATAGGGGGAATTCAAAACTCATACATATTATCATTAACATCTTCATGTAAATGTTTAGATCCTAAAATAGCAGCAACAAACTTACTTGTGTCTGCGGTCTTTTACTTCTAGGACTACCTAGTATTTTGTTGCAATTATCCTTCCAACCTTAAAAAATATGCTTCCTGAGATGATTCCTTTTTCCTCTCATGGCTTATGCAACCTTTCACCTTTCTTCTCTTCTTTTTTCTTTAAATTTTAGTGCACTGGAACAAGAGACTCAGATTCACCACCCAAATTAATGAGAATTTGGAAAGATTTTGTGATTCTTTGAGATATTTTTGCAAACACAAAGAGGGACTACACTAAACTAATAACAATTGACAAATAAATTCACACAAATATGTGAATATGAGAATAAACTTTGAATTACCAACTACATACTTAATAGATGATGAGAAACTTTATAAATTTGTTCTTATAGAATGTATAACTTTGAAGCTTATGAATCTGACTAAAATGATCTCAAACTAGAGATATAAGTAAATATGTTCCCCAATAGAGTCACCAATCTATTGGAGGTTTTTAAATCCCAATTAGATCTTACAAATAACCTATGAATTTTCCATTTTCAATGTTTAGTTACTTGCCAAAGGGATTGACCAATGAATAGGTGAAAGCTAAAATAACTTTCCCTCTACACTTTAGGCTCTATAGAAGTCGATAGAGTGATACCTAAAATTATTACTTAATATCTTGGACCAATTATTTAAAATACTGTAAATAGAAAATATGTTCTATGTAGATTTTCTTGACGATTATGAAAAATGAGAATATCTAGAATTATCTTTCAAGCATTCAACATTCTCAATATAATAGAACATGATAAAACATCAATTCAAAAAGTAAAGCTTAAAGTAAATATTAATGGTATTTTTATATGAATTACCTTGGAGATAAAACTCAGACACAGATTCAAAGGATCAGTTCCTTAACCTAGGGTAGGGAGTGAAAACCAATGTAATTAAAAATTATAACACAACATTTTCACCCAAACATTATAGAGTGTGATGACTATACATTACATAATCATGCTAGAAATATTAACCATCAATAATTATCAAATCTATGAAAACACTTACACAAAACTATCCTTCTATTAAAGCATTTAACTCATTCTTTGAATAATAAAATTAATAGAATCATATATCCATAAGAAAGACAAATGGAGGAAAATTGAATGATCTTTGATCGATTTCAAATTCACAATTTGTGTAAAGTGCATTGAAAAGGAGAAAATTAGCTTCAGAATTATGCCATTGTGTTTATCAAATTCTAGTACTATTATACAACATATGCAATTACAAAAATTTAAGACTCAAAAACCTAAAACTATACTCAAATTCTATTCCTCTTTGTTGTCAAATTATAAACTCTCTAAAAAGATATGTTCAAATGGCCTTGAATTCCCTTTTATATGATAAGGGAGCAACAAGCTTTGGGAAAATTAAATATGTCACATCTTTACTTGAGATACAATTACATTTTAAAAAGTGAGCTCAACTACTCCTAGATGGAATATTCTTAGGACAAATGTAGTTATATTTTCTTGTAACTGTAGTGTAGACAAATGTATCCATATACATTTTCACACTTTTTTGGGTCCTCCCTATTAAAATTTGGCTTATTTATGCCTTAAATGGTCCTATTTTGCATCCACAAGCCTAGTTAGATGCATTTTTCTAAGGATAATCCTAAAATTTAATAAATGGAAAATCATAATTTATTTTTTTTGGTCATGTTCTAGATTTAGGGTATTGGGACCCATACACCCATCTAGGCATATGGGTCATCCCTGGGTCTCAAGATCTGATTTCAAATGATACATTGAACATAACACTTCTCAAAGTCTATGTCCAAAGTTTAACCCTCTAGGACTCATAAGCCTAACCTAGCATATGAGTCATGCTTTAACTTAAGACCTATTTTAATTCAAATTCTCTAAAATATTTTACTATCCTTAGATCCAATTTCCAAATGTCGGCTTGTAGTGTTGTAATTTTAGGAAATTAGGCATAAACAAGAATAAATAAAAGGCTATTTCATTAATTTCCTCCTAAGAAGAAGAACAAGCTAGCAAGATTTCAAATTCATCTAGGATTTTCAAGATAGAACTCCTAATGCAATTGTATGAGATCAAGATCATTCAAGAGAAAATCATCAAGAATTTGGAGCTACATTCAAGATCCAAGCATAATATCAATGTCCTCATGCATCATGTGTGTTTGGAGCTAACATTTGTGATGGAAGTTTCATGATTCAAGCAAGATTTTAAGATAAAGTTTGAAGAATTCAATCAAGAGTAAAGATCCACATCCATTGAAGCCATTTCACACAAGTTTGCAACCTTCATTTTAGGGGTTTGGTGAGTTGCAAAATTGCATTTTTTCATTAATTATTCCCTCATGCTTTACTATTTCATTTCAAGGCTTAATTACCAAAATGGGGTTTGACCAAAGAAAACCCTCATTACTTAACAATTTTTTTTTCTCTCTTGATGTGTGTTTATAGATCGAGGTGAATTGGAGCATGAAGATCCTTTCAAGATAATGTGTAAAAGTTGTCAAGAAGTTGTCATCTTCACGAAATCTTACCTACAAACCAACGTTTATATTTCAAACTTAAAGATCAAATAAGAAGGGAGCTATATAAGATCACTAGAGGCTACAAAAGTATCAATCAAACCATATAAATAGGACTCATATGCCCAACTCGGTGTATTAGTCCTAGTATACCCCTTTTTTCCTTCCTTTTACAGTTGTTGATCAGTCACTAGAATATTCTAAATTCTTCCCAAAAACCCTGTAGCAATACTAAATCAACCAAACTGGCATATTAGTCCTAATGTAATCCAAGAAAACAATTTCCAGGGTTTACAAATCTTGTTGTGGCCTCTCCACTTCTCCAGGTACTTTTTTGTTTCATTTTGTTTGTTAATCTTGTTTCATTCTTTCAAATTCTTAGGTCATATAGTGAATTTGCATAATACATTCAATTTACACTTTTAAAGCATTGTTTTATGGTAAACCCCTATCCAATTACACTAGGAATCCTCTAGCCATCCCTCAATTGAGTCACTTCGTTGAGGGATCTAGGTTTCCTAGTGAACTAAAGTGTGAAATAGGTCCAATTTTCATCTCACAAAAGGTGGAAAACCTATTTCCCTTGTGGTCCATTTGGTGAACCTAATGTTTGGACCCTTAAATATCTGGTTTGGATAACATTGTAGTCGTAGATCTAGTTTTCATTAACTTTTCATTAGATTTACATTAGTTAAATTGTATTTAGGGATTTTAAATATTGCATTAGTGAAAAGTGCATATAGGTTTCTTTTTTGCATTTTGCATCATTCAATTTCATTGGAAATCTATAATTGTAAAAATTCAATTAAGTATACAACCTAGACACATTAAAATCAACTCAAAATTTGCTACATCAAGTTTGAAAACCCTAATTGGGACTCATTCACCCACCTAGGTGATTTAGTCCCTATACAGGTATTTTTTGGATATTTCTGGGTATTATGTGTTGAACAAGATAATTGAGATGGGGGATGAATTAGTTGTAGCAATTTTAACGTTTATGACTTTCACCAAAGGCTAGATCAATAACCATTCACAAATCCTTTACTCTACTAGTGTGTTTAATCATTAAGTGCAAAAGTATAAATAGAAAGAAGTAAAATCATACACACAATAACACCAAATTTATGTGGAAAACCCAATGAGGGAAAAACCATAGTGAGGATTAGATCACAATATAAAGAGTTCCAAAACCAAATACAAAGGCTCACTATTGGAAGGCGCACTGTCAAAACAAGACTTACTTGTCCAAAATAGGACTCACTATCTAATGAGGGTTTACCACTTAGAGGGCTAACTACCAAAAATTACAAATAAGATAGAAGAGATATGTTATAGAGAGAAAACTATCTCAATGCACTAGATATTTCCACCATAATTCACTCACGCTTGTTGAATCACATGAAACAATATCAAATGCCTTCAACTCACTACCTTCAGAAACCTAACATGAAATTTGCACTGATCTACGCAAACTCACATCACACACACTATCTCACATTCATCTTTCATATATCTTGTCTTTCATCAACGTCTCAATTTATATTTATACCATCTTCAACCTTGCAACTCATCCAAGGTTGGCCACATAGCATTTGCATTTTCATTTTAAAATTAGGTTGGCACCAAAACATTTGATTGTGGAATTAGAATAAGGGAAACCCAAACACCTACTTAATGAGGACCTAACTAAGTCTGAAAACACCTCAACATGCGTCCATGATCTTCATAAGTATTTTTTAACACAAGGTTGACCAACACCAGTGTAAAACACATAAAACACATAATTTTACACATACTTAGCT
The DNA here is from genome assembly GCA_007258455.2 of Sequoia sempervirens. Taxonomy (NCBI): domain Eukaryota; kingdom Viridiplantae; phylum Streptophyta; class Pinopsida; order Cupressales; family Cupressaceae; genus Sequoia; species Sequoia sempervirens. Next base: position 78,450,152 of record VDFB02193867.1, on the reverse strand, counting down.
CGATCCAATATTTTCAAACAACAAATTTCACTTGAACTCGAACTCATAATGTTACTCTTAGAATCACAAGTCATAAAACCAAAGTACAAAGAAATCCAGAGCAACTACTTTTCTCCCAAACCTCAACTAGACACACTAAATTGCATAGGTCTACACAACTGGTGAAGATATCTTGTACTACACATCGATCTAGAGACCCAAATTATGGATATAGAAACTACCAACAACCATGAATAATATGCCAAGAACTGAAAAGCATAGAGGCAATATAAAGGACATCTTGGAGCTCATCTCGAAGCACACATAGTATACCTACAAACTTTGTTTATTACAATTTTCTCAATATCCTTGACATATACAACCAAAAATATGTTGGATGCTGAGGATGTGTTGTTGATATGTGGTTGTCATTGATGTCAACACTATTAGCATCATTGTATTGAAGGCTATGTATGTCAAAGATATTGAGAAAATTGTGAAAGGGTTGCAGAGTTTCTTGTTGCTAGTGGAACTATGAAGGTCATGAAGGTGTCCTATTCTGTAAGTTGGAGATCAACTATTGTGGACTAAAGGGTTTATTTTTTAGAGTATCTAGATCATCTACCAAAATTTTTAGAGGTCCACATGTTGATTTGATCATGTTGTGGTCTGATAGTATTTATGTGGTCTATGTTAGTGTTCTTGAGTGAAGATTATGTGATTATGATAATCTCAGTTGTTGCAGATGCTTCTCTATTAGTTCTTGGTGTTCTTGGATTCTTCTAGATCATTCTCCATCATTCTTGTATGCCCACATTGATCAGTGTGCTTGTGGTCAAATATTTTTCTTGTGCACATTCGGGTTTTCATGTTCTTGGCTGACATGATGGTGGTAACGTGCTATGGATCCTTGAGAAGTAAAATTTGAATGTTTAGCGCAATTGTGAATATTGTTTTGGGTCGCATCACTGTATTGGATAATGATGTTTAGATCCACATTGAAAATTTAATTGTAAATTTGGGCCGACATTGCAAATATGTTTTATTTTTCTAGCCGACTAAGTTGTTGATGTAATCCATGGTGTAGATATATAAGAGTGATTGTTTCATCAGTGTAATGTGTTCTAGGTGTGCTCCTATGTGTGTATGTGAGAAGAAGAATGAGCGAAGTGTGAAGTAGTTTGAATGAAAAGTGAAGGAGTTTTTGTGCTTAATTGGAACTATAATCAGGCTTGTTTAGAAGCTATTTTCTCATTTTGTACCCTCCAGATTTAATCATATTCTATATTGTTTGATAGTGATCCCCTTTTGTAACTGAACAGTAAGTTGTAGGTAGTGTACCTGAATGCATGTTCATTCCCATTTATTGTTTTCATTATACTTTCAATAGGGTATAATATTGTGGACTAACATCCACTGTGGTTTCTCCCCTAACAGGGTTTCCATGTAAAAAAATCTTGGTGTTTTTTGTCTCTCTGATGTGTTAATTGTTTATGGTTAATTGCTTATTCATCAAATCTAAGATTAAGTAAAGTTTGAAAAGTTTAATATTTTGTGACAACTGATTCACCCCACCCTCTTAGTTGTTTGTCCTTTTTTTGCCAACAATTGGTATCATAGCAGGTTTTTTTGAAGAATTCTAAAAGCTTGAGGTGATCCAGGATGGCATCATACAAGAAGGGAAATCCTAGATTTGATGGAACTAACTACTCATTGTGGAAATTCATGATGGAATGTCACCTGAGGTGTATAGTGAAGCGTATTAGAAGATTACAAAATATTTGGATATGTTATTCCTTAGAATGGTCCCTCCACTACTAATGAGATTAAAGAAGCTAAAAAATAATATCAGGGCTATTGAATCTTTGGTGAGTGCTCTGACAAATTCTGAGATGTAAAATATTATAGGTCTGAAGACAACTCATGAGATTTGGATGAAGCTAGAAACTTTTTATGAAGGAGATGCACAGGTGAAGATGGATATGTTACAAAGTTTGAAAGGTAAGTATGAGAATTTGAAGATGGGTGAAGATGAAAATATCACTTTTTTTATGCAAAGAGTAAATGAAATAGTGATGGGTATTAGATGTCCTAGATGATGATGAAATTATGGCTAAGATACTCATATCATTTCCTCCCTCCTACAAAGTGAAGGCTCATGCTATTGAAGAGCTCATATCAGTAATGGAGATGACAAGAGATACGTTGGTTGGTAAGCTTGCTGCTTTTGATTAAGTGAATTTGGTGAATCTATTCTGAAGATTGAATCTGCATTCAAGGCTACTATATCTGGAAGTAACAAGCAAAGATATAATCTAGGAGAGTGTTCTAGAAAGATATCTAAGTATGATGAACTAAAACAACTTAAAGATAAAGAAAGAGAGGTAGAAGAATTAGAAGCACTGATTATAAATAAAGAAGGCAGAGGAAAAGGTAAGTAAGAAAGTGAATTTCCTATTAAATGTTTTTCTTGCAGTAAAATAGGTCATTTTGCATCAAGGTTCCCTGAAAGAGTTCCTAGATCTAAGCCTAACAAGTCTAGATTCCAAAAGAAATGTTACTTTGCTGAAGGAGTGACTAATGATGAGTCTGATAAAGATAATGGAAATGAAGATGAATGGGTTTTCATTGCTACCATTGAAAATAGTCCTGTTGCTACTGAATGTGCTCAATATGAGAAGGCTCTTGTAGTTTGAGTTGAAGAAAAGTATGGGTGGGTTATTGATAGTGGATTCCCACATCATATGAATGGTGATAAAAGAATTTTTTTAAAGTCTAGAGAAGTATGATGGTCGAGTTGTAAGGTTTGGCGATAACAATGTTGGTGTGATTCGTGGGAGAGGTTCTATTGTCTTGGTGGTAAGCATAACACTGATGATGTTCTTTATGTTGAAGGCCTGAAGCACAATCTTTTGAGTGTTGGACATATGGCGGAAAAATGCTATGATCTATAGTTCAAAGATGGGAGATGTAAGATACGTGGAAGATCTAGCAATATGATTGCTACAGGTAAATAGACAAAAGGCAATATTTTTCACCTAAATACTACTAGTGAGAGTTGTTTAATTGCTCAAGTAGATGAAAGCTAGTTGTGGCATAGGAGGCTATGTCATGTGAATTTTGATAACATTTTCAAGGTGAGTTCTATTCAAGTAGTAAGAGATCTACCTAAGTTAGTAAATCCTACTAACACAATTTGTAAGGAGTGTCAGATGAGAAAATAGACTAGAGTCTCTTTTTGAAGCAAATAGTTTCATTTAAATCATTTGTTGGAGCTGCTACATACTAATCTCTATGGTCCCTCCAGAGTCAAAAGTATTCATGGAGAAATGTACTTTATGTTGATTATTGATGATTATTCTGGAATGATATGGGTTTATTTCCTAAAAGAAAAATGTGAAGCACTAGAAAATTTCAAAAGTTTCAAAGCTATGGAAAAGAATGAGAAAGGTCTAAATATTAAAAGCCTAAGGTCTAATAGAGGCGGTGAGTTCACCTCCAAAGAGTTCAACTCTTTTTGTGAAGAACATAGAATAAGAATAAAATTATCTACTCCCAGAGCACCTCAACAAAATGGAGTTGCAAAGAGAAAGAATAGAACAATTATGGATGTTGCTAGAACAATGATGATAGAAGGAAATGTGCCCTAGATCTATTGAAGTGAAGATATAAGCACTACTTTGTATACTTTGAACCAAATAAATGCTAATGGTAACTCTGGTAAGACCCCTTTTGAGCTAGGGTTTGGTTATAAGCCTACTATTAAATATTTCAAGATATTTGGAAGCAAGTGTTATATCAAGAGAGATGGTGATATAGGAAAGTTTGATGCAAGAAGCGATGAAGGAATCTTTCTAGGTTACTCAACTAAGAGAAAGGATTACAAATGCTATAAAAAATACTAAGAAAAATGGTTGAGATTGTAAATGTTAGAGTTGATGAGGACTCTGCTGAATCATCTAGATATCATGGTTATGATTTAGATGAAGACAATACAAGCCAAGGAAAGAATTCTCAGACACAAAACCAACTTTAGATTATTCCATATGTTCTGGTAAAGAAACTTCAATTCATTTCAGTAAATAAAGTAAGTTAGGAAGCACAAACAACTGCAAGTACAAAGGAAATAATAGAAGAACCAAAAGCTCGAAAAAGTCCTAAAGTTCCAAAGGTACGTAAAGCTAAATCATTCTAAAAATCAAATTATAGGAGATAAAAGTAATGGTGTGCAAACTAGAAGAAAGATTGCATAAGAGTATTGCCTGATTTCCAAGATTGAACCTAAAGATGTCACTGAAGACTACCAAGATGAACACTGGATGGAAGCTATGAAGGAAGAACTAACAAAAATTGAAAAGAATGGCAATTGGACACTAGTTCCTAGACCCAAAGACAAAAATGTGATTGGTACTAAGTGGGTGTTTTAGAAAAAGCTAAATGAACAAGGTGAAGTAGTCTGAAATAAAGCAAGAGTGGTATGTAAAGGCTATTCTCAAATGGAAGGTGTTGATTTTGAAGAAACTTTTTCCCCTATTGCCAGAATTGAAGATGTTAGATTATTTCTTTCTTATGCTCCATATAAGAACTATAAACTCTATCAAATGGATGTGAAGTTGGCATTTCTGAATGGAGAACTAGAGGAAGAAGTATACATTGAACAACTAGATGGATTTCTATTGACTAACAAGGAATACATGGTTTTCCACTTGAAGAAATCTTTGTATGGACTTAAGCAAGCTCATAGAGCTTGGTATGCTAGATTAGATAAATAATTATTGAAGCCTGGATTTAATAAAGGTACTACTGATAGAAATTTATCTTCAAGTTGGATCATGATAAAAAGTTAATTATAGAAGTTTTCATTGATGACTTTATTTTTGGAGGAGATAATAATCTATGTATGAAGTTTGCTACTGAAATGAAGAGTGAATTTGAGATGAGTATGATTGGAGAAATGAAGTTCTTTTTGAGATTGCAAGTTACCCAGTTAGACAAGGGAATTTTCATATCTCACTCCAAATATGTGAAAGAGCTACTGAAGAAATTTAGGATGAAAGAATCAAAGCTAGTTGGTACTCCCATGGTGACTAGATACAAGCTAACATAGAATGATGATTATCCTAACGCAAATCAAACTAGATACAATTCAATGATTCGTGGATTGCTATATTTGAACCATACTAGACCAAACATTATGAATGTTGTATGTATGATTGCTAGATTTCAGGCTGATCCAAAAGAATCACATGTGACTGTTGTTAAGAGAATCTTCAAATATCTGAAGGGAATAGTGGACTTTGGACTTTGGTATCTAAAGGATGATGATCTCACTTTGAGTGCATATACTAATGTGGATTGGGATGGAGATGTAGATGAAAAGAAAAGTACTAGTGGTGGTGTTTTCTTCCTAGGGAAGAAGTTGGTGTCCTAGTTGAGAAAAAAGCATAATTCCATTTCTTTGTCTACTATTGAAGCAAAAAATATTGTTTCTCCCAATAATTGTACTCAAGTGATATAGATGAAATAGAGGTTGAAAGATATTAGGGTGGTAAATGAAGAACCTATTGCCATATACTATGACAATTCAAGTGCAATAAATATTTTGAGGAATATGGTACTAAAATATAAGACAAAACACATATCAATCAAGTTTCACTTCTTGAGGGAGAAGGTGAATGAGAAAGAAGTCAAATTGGATTATGTGCCTACCAAAGAACAAATTATAGAAATATTTACTAAGCCATTACCGAAGGATACTTTTGAGTATCTTAGAGGAATGCTAGGGGTGATTACCCCTCCTGATAAGAACTAAAAGATGCATTTACTTGCATAAATCTATGAGCCTCATTGCTATGTTTTGATATGGATTGATTTTTTTGTCATAGCTACTTGAGGGAGTAGTCAAATGTGTAGATATGTGGTTTAGAGCATGTATATGGAAAGTTCATGGTTACCCTTGCCATTGATGTCAAAGGGGGAGAAGAGTAATGTGAAAAATATTTTCAAGGGAGAAGAGAAATTGAGAAGAGGAGTTAGAATCTAAGGGGGAGTTAGTAAAACTATGTTGATGGTATTTTTCACATCGTATGTTGCCAAAAATTCTAGTGGGGGAGATTGTTGGATGCTGAGGGTGTATTGTTGATATGTGGTTGTCATTGATTTCAACACTATTAGCATCATTGTATTGAAGGTTGTATAAGTCAAGGATATTGAGAAAATTGTGAAAGGAAGGGTTACAGAGTTTCTTGTTGCCAGTGGAACTGTGAAGGTCATGAAGGTGTCCTATTTTGTATGTTGGATATCAACTGTTGTGGACTAAAGGGTTTATTTTTGAGAGTGTATAGATCATCTACCAAAAGTTTGAGAGGTATGCATGTTGATTTGATCATGTTGTGGTCTGACAATATTTTGTGGTCTCTGTCAATGTTCCTGAGTGAAGATTGTGTGATTTTGATAATCTCAATTGTTGCAGATGATTCTCTATTAGTTCCTAGTATTCTTGGATGCTTCTAGATCATTCTCCATCATTCTTGTATGTCCACATTGATTGGTGTGCTCATGGTCAAATATTTTTCTTGTGCACATTCAAGTTTTCATGTTCCTGGCCGACATGATGGCAGTAACATGTTGTGGATCCTTGAAAAGTAAAATTTGAATGTTTGAAATGCTCATGAATATTGTTTTGGGTCACATCATTGTATTGTCCGATGGTGTTTAGATCCACATTGAAAGTTTAATTGTAAATTTGGGCCACCATTGCAAATATGTTTTATTTTTTTGGATGACTAAGTTGTCAATGTAATCCATGATGCAGATATATAAGAGTGATTGTTTCATCATTCTAATGTGTGTCGGGTGTGCTCATATGTGTGTATGTGTGAATATCATTTGATTGCATAGCAGAGTGTGAAGAATACTAAGTGAAGTATGAAGTAGATTGAGTGAAAAGTGAAGGAGTTTTCTATGCTTAATTGGAATTGTAATTAGGCTTGTGTAGAAGCTATTTTCTTAGTTCGTACCCTTTGGATTTAATTCTATTTTGTATTGTTGGGTAGTAAGCCCCTTTTGTAACTGGGTAGTGATCTCTAAGTAGTGTGCCTGAATACATGTGCATTCCCCTTTATTTTTTTCATTATACTTTTAACAGGGTGTAATATTGTGGACTAACATCCACCATGGCTTTTCCCCTAATAGGGTTTCCACATAAAAAATCTTGGTGTCCTTTGTCTCTCTAATGTGTTAAATGTTTATGGCTAATTGCTTATTTATCAGATCTAAGATTAAGTTAATTTTGAAAATTTTATTATTTTGTGATAACTAATTCACCCCCCCTCTCAGTTGTCTGTCCTTTTTTTTCCAACAAAACCAACTTCCATGACATCAATGACAACAACTAGTTGATGACTAGTTAACCAATTGACATCAATTAAAAAACCTTCATAATTGTAAAAATCTCCCCCTTTTTCATTAAGGGAAACACATAATGTGAAAAACCATCAAAGACAACACAACAAGTTTGAACCATGAATTCTTTCTCGCTCTTTTTCACATGATAACTTCTCCCCATTTGACATCAATGGAAAAGGAAAAACATATTTTACATTTTTTTCCCATTTGACATTAATAACTTTACTAGTATATGATTATCCCCCTTAGGAGTGCACCCAAACAACTCCACAATGACAACATGTGACACTATGAGGTAGCCACCAAACATTAGTCTAGAAGAAAGATAGATCCATAGATCCACTAGACTGATGCATCTCCATATGCATATAGTTCTAGAAAGGAGGGGAAATAACCCCTAACTTCTCCTTGAGATACTCAAAAGTATCCTTAGGAAGATCCTTAGTGAATATGTCAACAATCTGATCATTTGTAGGTACATACTCAAGTTTTACTTCATTCTCAGTAACCTTCTCTCTCAAAAAGTGATACCTTATTGATATATGCTTTTTCCTTGAGTGCATCACTAGATTATTTAAAATGTTAATTGCACTTGTATTATTAGAGAAAATAGAAATGGGATCATCATATGTTACTCATATATCCTTCAATGTTTGTCTCATGCAAAAAACATGTGTGTAGCAGGATGGTGCAGCAATATACTCAACCTCTACAATGGATAAGTAAACTAAATCTTGCTTCTTACTTAACCATGACACTAATATGCAACAAAGAAAGAATGCACCACCACTTGTAATTTTTCTATCATCAACACAACCTTTTTGGAAAAGGGTCATCTCTCCCCTCAGGATTCATGAAATGGACTAACCGCCTCTCGTGGATCCATTAACTCTTGCAGTTGTATCGGGCATTAATAGGTTGATATTTTGGTGCAACAACAATTTTAGGGCCAACAATTGGTATCAAAGCCAAATTTGTTGAGTTTGAATCCCCTTGGCTTATGTTGTGGGGGAGATTGTTGGAAAATGGCTAGTTCTCCCCTTGGTATTCATGGCATGGACTAATTGCCTCTCGTTGATCCATTAACTATGGTAGTTGTATAAAGAATTAACAAGTCAATATTTTGGTGCAACAACAATTGTGGGGCCATAAAACCTACCCAATATGCATCTATATAAAAGATTAATGTAAATTCGGTATCCCTAGGGTACCATAAGCTATAATCCAGAGCCCTATTTAAATATCTGAATATCCTCTTAACAATAGAAAAATGTGTTCCTTTAGGGTCTTTTGAAAAGCTAGTGACAACACAAACTACATGCATGATATCTAGTTTGGTGGCAATTAAATACAACAATCCTTTAATCATAGATCTATATTTTCTTTGATCAGTCTTAGGTGAATCATCATCTTTATTGAATTTGTAGCTAGTCACCATAAGAGTGCATAGAGATCTGGAACCATCCATCCCAAACTTCTTCAACATTTCTTTCACATACCTCTATTAAAAGGTGCAAGACAACTACGAGGGGGGGTGAATTTGTTGTCACCAAACTTAACTCAAAACTTCAACACTTATTCACTTCACAACCACACTACTATGTTATTAAGTATGAACATGAAATGCCAATAACATAAAGAAAAATCAACACAAAGAACACCAAATTTTATGTGGAAAACCTAATGAGAGAAAAACCATGATGAGGATTAACTCACAATAGAAAGAGATAAAAACACTAAATACAAAGGTTCACTGCCAAGGGCTCACTACCTAGAATAGGACTCACTATCCAGATGCAAAGGCTCACTACCTATGGAAAGGGCTCACTATAAAATAGGTAGGTTCATTTCCTATAGATACGAAAGAAAACAAAAGATCCACCACAATAATTTACACACATCCACAACTTTGATTAGAAGATTACAAAAACCTTTAGCTCACTGCTTTGAGGAATCTAACACAATGAAGTACTACTGCCTCAATTCCCTTTCACACAAATGTTCTCTTTACCTATGGCTTACTTTGTTACTTTTCATCATCCAATTCTTTGCATCTTGATTTGCATTTATACCATCTTCAACCTTAGAAACTTTCTCCAAGGTCGGCCACATAAGCTTCATTTCATAAATTAAAATTAGGTCAACAACTCAATATTCCCATGGTGGAAAGGAATGAGAGTGGACCAATTAAATAATTAACCAATACCAAAAACAGTGTCTCAGATCAACCACACACTTCCTTAAATAAATTTAATTCTTCATATGAAGTGTAAACACTAGGTCGGCCAAACCTAATGAAAACATAAATGAACATTGAAGTACATGCTTCCCAACATGAAGATAGCACATGGACAACATAACACACTTCATCATGCATGAGAACACATCTTAGGTTCCTTCAGATACATATGCAACAAGTGTAACAACCTTTGAATACAAAAATCCTTCCATCAGTCCATCTGGACTGTACAAACACATACAACTCTGAAACTCAACTTCTAGATCACCAAATCTCAAACATCTTTTCCAGAACCTAGAGAACACCATTACAAGACATATTATCGATTTGAAAGACCTGAAAAAAACAACGAAGGAATACAGAGTAGAAAAATTTCTCCTAGTCCACAAAAAGCCAACTCTGTCAAAATAGTTCACACACTGGTGAACATAACTTTCACACTCCATCAAACTAGAAGTTACAAATCATTAGATATCACCATCAGATCATCAAAAACAATCCTTAAAATCTAAACAAGCATAGGATCAACATGAGAGAAACATGTAGCACATACCGAAGCACATTCTTAACACTTACATAACTTTGACTCCTCTCTTTATTAATTTTCTCAAGAGCACTTGGAAACCCATCATTTCACCACATCTACAACATCATAAAAATAGCTCCATTTACTCACAACATCTCAAAATCATCTCAACTGTACATGCACAATCTACAACATACTAAATTGTGCTGACATGAATGAAAACATTAATGACAACCTCACCAAACTTTCTCATACTTGCAACAATCTCCCCCTTTGTCATTGATGGCAACACATGATGTGAAAAACCATCAAATACAACTACCTACACAATATTCCAAGAGAACACCCTTTCTTACTATTTTTCACATGACCTTATCTACCACTTTGACATCAATGGAAAAGATCAAAAGATTTGATTACTCCCCCTTAGGAGTAGACCCATTCAGCCCATACTGCAACAATGAAAAAAAATTCTACTCCCCCTATGGAGCAAACCCATTCATTAGTCCAAATAAATGAAGAATCTATGAATTCACTAGACTGATGCACTTCCATGTGCACCTAGTTCAGAGGGGAAATGACCCCCAACCTCTCTCTAAGATACTCCAAAGTATCCTTCAGAAGAGACTTAGTAAATATATCTACAATTTGTTCTTTTGTTGACACATACACCAATCAGACTTCATTCTCCAACACCTTCTCTCTCAAGAAATAATATCTGATGGATAAGTGTTTTGTTCTTGAATGCATCACTAGATTATTTGAAATGTTAATAGAACTTTTGTTGTTGAAGAAAATAGGAATAGGCTCATCAAATATCACTCCAATGTCTTTTAGAGTTTTCTTCATCCACAAAACCTATGTACAATACGATGCTACAACAATAAATTCTACCTCTACACTAGATAATGAAATTGAGTATTGTTTCTTAATCAAACAAGAAATTGATATTCCACCAAGAAATAAAGCACCTCCACTAGTACTCTTTCGGTCATCCACACAACCTGCCTAATCTACATCAGTAGAAGCACTCAAGGTGAAATCATCATCCTTAGTATACCATAAGCCATAATCTGGTGTACCTTTAAGATATCTGAATATCCTCTTTACAACTATAACATGTGCCTCTTTAGGATCTACTTGAAATCTGGAAACTAAACATACTACATGTATAATATCTGGTTTGGTAGTAGTAAGATACAACATCCAACCAATCATAGATCTATATTTGCTTTGATAAGCTTTAGCAGATTCATCATCTTTACTTATCTTACATCTGGTTACCATAGGAGTACTAACCAGTTTGGAGTCATCCATTCCAAACTTCTTTAACAACTCTTTCACATACTTAGATTGTGAGATGAATATCCCTTTTATCAATTTGATTTACTTGAAGAACAAGAAAGAAATTCAACTCACCAATCATGGATATTTCAAATTATTTTTACATTTCTTCTGCAAATCGTTTACACATGCCTTCATTTCCACAAAGATGATATCATCAACATATACTACAACTATCAACATTCTATTACCTTGCATTTTGAAGTAAATATTGTTGATAATAGAGCCTTTTCTAAATCCTTGTTGTGTCAGGTATCTATCCAATCTTGCATACCAAGCTTTGGGGGCTTGCTTCAATCCATACAATTCCTTCTTCAGTTTACAAACCATATCTAGTTTTTTTAATAATTGGAATCCTTCAGGTTGTTCCATGAACACTTCTTCCTCTAATTCACCATTTAAGAATGCTTAATTGGCATCCATCTAATATACTTTGAAGTCCTTGTGGGTAGAAAATGCCAAAAACATCCTAATAACTTCCATTCTAGCCACAAGGGAAAATATCTCTTCAAATTTTATGAATTCAACTTGTGAGTATCCCTTGCATACAAGTATTGCTTTTTTTATTATAAATTCACCATTTTCATTCAACTTATTCCTAAACACCCATTTTGAACCAATAACATTCTTATTCATAGGTCTAGGAACCAATTCCCATGTCTGATTCTTTTCTATTTGCTGCAACTCTTCTTTCATAGCTCTAACCCAAATCTCATCTTCACATGCTTCACACACAGACATAGGTTCTATTTTAGAAAGTAAACACATATTTACCTCATCTGATACTTTACTTCTAGTCTTCACACCTTCATTCTTATCTCCAATTATTTTTCCCTCCAGATGATTCTTCTACACATACTTAGGAGTCTTAACAACATGTTATGGGATTTCTTCTTCAATTTCTTCTTCTTCTTCTTCTTCTTCTTCTTCCTCTTCCTTTTCCTTATTCTCTTCAGGTACCTATTCGTAGATAGGATCATCAGGTTCAACTTCACTTATCTCAATAGTTCTGTGCATGTTCTCATCAACCTTCACATTAGAACTCTCAACAATCTTCCTCAATATTTTGTTGAAGCATCTATATTCTTTCCTTGTAGTGGAGTACCCAAGAAAAATTCCTTCATCATATCTAGCATCAAACTTTCCAATATTTTCATCACCTCTTTTAATGTGACATCTACTTCCAAATACCTTAAATTACTTCATCACCTCTTTTAATGTGACATCTACTTCCAAATACCTTAAATTACTAGTCCATAACTCAAAAGGAGTCTTTGTGTTGTTGCCTCTAATTTGAACTCTATTAAAAACATAAATAGTAGTGCGTATTTCCACTCTCCAGTACACATTAGGTACATTTGATTCTTTCATCATGGTTCTTGCAACTTCTTGTACAATTTGGTTTTTCCTCTCAAGCACTCCATTCTATTGAGGGGTTCTTAGAGAAAAAAATCATCTTTTTATGCCATGCTCTTCACAAAATGTATTAAATTCACTAGAAGTGAATTATCTACCTTTATCAGATCTCAAACATTTGATTCTTAGGTTCATTTCATTTTCCACTCTTGCTATGAACACTTTAAACCTATCCAGACCCTAATTATTTTCTCTAAAAAAAGCAACCCATGTCATTTGAGAATAATCATCAATAAGGAGCATGAAATACCTATCACCATTCAAGCTTCCTATTCTAGTCAAACCATAGAATTAATTCTAGCATCCTAGTAGTAGATTGTTTTTTTCCTTTTAAACTCCATCTTGTTTTTTTCCCTAACTAAAAACTTCTACAAATAGTATTAGAAGGTTTTTTGATTCTAGGTAGACCTCAAAAAATGTCTCTTGAATAGATTCTACCCAAATTATCAAAGTTTACATGTCCCATTCTTTGGTGCCACAACCAAATTTCATTTACTTGAAATACAAGGCACTGATCATCAACACCCTTAAGCTAATAGATGTTTCCATGAGTTCTCCTTCCTGTAGCAACCATATCTCTAGATCATTTTCTGATTTCACAGGGATTAATCTGAAACACACGTTTAAAAACATTGCTACACATATGTCCAACACTCAAAAGGTTATACCTTAAACCATTTACATAATATACATTATCAGTGTTGTGTATTCCATCAAAACTAATTGTACCTTTCCCATCAATCTTCACTCCTGAATCATCACATAACATGACCAAACCACCATCATACTTTTCAAGTTTAGTAAGCTTACTTTTATCCTAGGTCATCTGATTAGAGCATCCAATGTCAATCATCTAGTAGTATTCATCCTTTCTAGCATGAAAGGCGGTGAACAAAGTACCTTCCATCTCATTCTTTCTTTCTCTAGACCATTATTTCTTGCACATTTTCTAGGGTTAGTAGACATAGATTTATTCTCCAAAGATAAAAATAAGCATTCAATATCATCACCCTCATACTCAGATTCATCATCAGAGATTCTGACTTCTTCTTTAACATAATACAACTTCTTATATTTCTTATCCTTTCTATATTTATCTTTATGATCCTTGTTCTTCTTATGTATAGCTCTATTCATACATGTTTTAGGATAATGACCAATATTTCCACAACTGAAACATTTAAAGGGAAACATATCTTTATACTTATTGGTACCTTTCTTCAACTTCCTGGTAAAATTTTCTTCCAAATCATTAGAACCAACACTATCTGGATCATCATTAGTCTATGCTACTTTAAATGTTGTTTTTGTCTTTTCCTCTTTCTTTCCAAACTTTCCCATCTCAAATGATGTCAAGGTGCAAAATACCTCTTCTTTAGTATACTTCTTAGGATCATACATCTCTTCAATAAGTAAGATCTTATCACTATAACACTTAGGTATGGCTATTAGGATCCTCTCAATTATATCTTCATCAGTTAGTTTTCCCCCTTGATTCCTAACATCATTTTCTACAAGCTCAACCCTTTGGAAATAGCTTGAAAAATCTTCACCTTCTTCCATTTTCAAATTCTCATATATGCGTTTTTCCGTTAGCTTCTTTGTCAATTTCACTCTTCCATTTCCTTCATAGAGATCTTCCAACTTCTTCCAAACTTCATAAGTAGCATCCAAAGAAAGAACTTAGTTCACTCAGTTTTAGATAAAGCACTAAAATAGCATACCTCGCCTTCTCATTTTCCTCATAAGCGGAAACCTCATTTGTAGTAGTATGACCACACGTTAGAGCAACATACTTTGTCTCAATAGCCTTCTAGGTCTTGTAACCAAGAGAAATAATGTATCATCTCATCTGCATTTTCTAGTCACTATAATTGGATCCACCGAATATAGGGATCACCAACTTATGTGCCATTAGATCTTCCTTAAGCGGTTAAGCTCTACACCAAGGAACAAAAGTTTTGATACCAATTGTTAAAAGGTGTAGGAAAACTAAGAGGGGGGGTGATTCAGTTGTCACCAAACTTAAACTCAAAACTTCAACACTTATTAACTTTACAACTACACTATTCTGTTATTAAGTATGAACATGAAATGCAGATAACAGAAATAAAAATCAACACAAAGAACACTAGATTTCATGAGGAAAACCCAATAAGGCTAAAACCATGGTGAGAATTAACTCACAATATAAAGAGATATCAAAATTGAATACAAAGGATCATTGCCTAGAAGAGGACTCACTATCCAGATACAAAGGCTCATTGCCTACAAAAAGGAATCACTCTCCAATAGGGAGGCTCAGTGCCTACAGATACAAAAGAAAATAAAAGATCCACAACAACAATTTAGACACATCCACAACTTTGATGAGAAGATTCCAAAAACCTTCAGCTCACTCCCTTCAACAATCTAACACAATAAAGTATTGTTTCCTCAACTCACTTTCACACAACTTTTTTCTTTACTTGTGGCTTACTTCATTATGTTCATCATCCAATTCTTCACATCTCAATTTGAATTTATACCATCTTCAACCTTAGAAACTTTCTCCAAGGTTGACAACATAAGCTTCATTTCATAAATTCAAATTAGGTCAACAACTCAACATTCTCGTGGTGGAAAGGAATGAGAGTGGACCAATTAAATACTTAACCAAGACCAAAATCCATGTCTCAGATCAACCACATGCTTCCTTAAAAGAAATTAATTCTTCATATAAAGTGTAAACACCAAGTTGACCAAACCTAATGAAAACATAAATGAACATTGAAGTACACGCTTCATAGCAAGAAGATAACACACAGATGATGTAACACGCTTAATCATGCATAAGAACACATCTCAAGTTCCTTCAAACACAAAACTCCTTCCATTAGTCCATTTTCACTATGCAAACATATAAAACAACTCTAAAACTCATATTTCAGATCAACAAACCTCAAAATATTTTCTAGAACCTAGAGAACATTGTTACAAGTCATATTCCAGATCCGCAAGACCTGAAACAAAATAGCGGAGGACTACAAAACAAAAATATTTCTCAAAATCCATTGAAATCCAACTTTGTTAGAATATTTCACCCACTGGTGAACACAAATTTCACACTCCATCAAACCAGAAGTTACAAATTAGTAGATATCACCATCATATCATCAAAAACAATCCTTCAAATCTACACAAGCATAGGATCAACACAGGAGAAATGTGGAGCACATATTGAATCACATTCTGAATACTTACATAGCTCTAACTCCTCTCTTTATTAATTTTCTCAAAAGAACTTTGAAACCCATCATTTCAACACATCAACAAAATCATAAAGATAGCTCCTGAACTATTGATTTTTGGCTCCTATGGACAACTCTTGCTCTTCTAGGGTTTTTCACCTAAAAAGAGAGAAATAAGAGTGAAAATGCTAATGGTTCTTTCAAATAATGTTGTGTGATGTTTTCTAACCTAAATGAGGTTAACTAAATGAAATTGACTGATCTTAATGACTGAAAATGAATGCAAAACTAAGATTTACACTATGTTTGAAAGCACATTATGTTATGCAACAATGAACTAAATGAAGAAAATATGCAAAATAGAAAGGAATGAGTTAAATCAGAGTGCACCTAGGAAAAATATGATGAATCTTGAATGTTGTGGATGTTGGATGAAATCACTAATTTTTCACAGTGAGACTCATTCACCCAGGGTGGTAAATTAGTCCTCTTGGTGAAAAACTGTCAGAAGCAAGTTTCCGTCTGTCAAGATCTAAAATCTAACAAAATTTAGATATTTAGTCCTAAGGTGTGACTCATTCGCCATAGGTGGAGAATCAGTCCTCTCCCAAATTTATGAAAAATTAGAAGATAACTTTTCAACACCATATCTGGAAATCACTCCTTGTCAGGTTGTTGAAGTCAATTCTACAAGAAATAAACAGAAAACCTTCTCCAAACTTGAAATAGTCTTGAGTTGACGTGAAGCACCAGGTTGACTTGTAAACCAATCTTCAACACCAAAAATCTTGTCAAATCTACATACCTAGGTCTACAAACAAACATGCAATAGGGGGAAAATCTTTTAGGGTTAGTGAATAGACACTTTCCTTGGTCAAACCCTACTTTTGGTAATCAAACCTTTAATAAAATAATGAAATGCAAAGGAATGATAAACTAACAACATGCAAATGTTATCAACTTACCAAACTGTTGATGATGCAAGTCTGAATTAATGTCCATGGCTGCTTCAAAGTGCTTGAATAGTGTTTGAAAAGATCTTAAGTGCTTGAATGCTTGAATGAATAGGTGGAACATGATGAATGGGGGTTGAAATGAGGTGAAAATAACTTATTTATACACATTTGTACCTTAATTATCCATTCATACCTCATCACAGGCCAACATCATGTTTTTTTGAATAAAATACCAAGAGGAAATTTAAAATATTTTGAATTTAGGGCCAAGGGGGACTAATTTTCCACCCATGGTGAATGGATCCCACTTAGGACCTGAAAATGTGTGTCAAAAAATATGTTGTATTTAATGTAGTTTGTCAGGATAATACTAAAAAATACACTTAATTAAGCATATAAGATCATAAAGGGGTCATGTAAAGCATGAAAAAGGGATAAATAGTGAAGATGTTCCTAGAAAAGCCTAAAAGCTTATTACAAGACTTTACAACACTTCAAAATAGGACTTGTTGATGAATAAAAAGGTGATTTTCAGGTGAATTGCAATAAAGAGTCTAGAAGAGTGTAGAAATGTCTTAGAACACTTCACAAAACCTTCACAAGACATCATTTTTTGAATTTTAGTACCTAAATAAGCATGTTCAAGCCATGTTGCAACATAAAATCAGAGAAAAATAGTTCCAACACAATGAAACAAGACCTAAAAGGCCATGAAAATGATAAGGGGCCATTTTTCTATGGCACATTTAGCCCCCACTTTAGTGAGAGGATGAGCTTGTTTCAATCTAACACTAAAGTAGCCATGAACATAGAGAGGAGGGTTCAAATGTACTTACGTTAGCAAGATGGAATGACAACAATCAAGAGGGATGATGAAGCCCCTAGGATGAAGATACCATGGCAAACTACACATAAGAACAAATGAACACACAAGTGTTAAGATGAATTGAATGAAGCTTCTAGTTGTGGATTATGTCTAGGTTGATTGTTTGAAAAAGAGAATTTGTACTCACTCTAAGGGAACATAACTCAGAATGGTCCACCGGGTGAGAAGGCCCAAATGTACTCACTCTGGGGCCACAAAACTAGTTGTCCATAGGGTAAGAAAGTCCAAAAGGTAAGATACATATGCTATTCAATATGCATTCATAAACATAAAGGTGGCTATGGGGAAAAGTCATGCCAATAGATGGGCTTCCCTCTCAACTAGGCTAAAGCTACATCCATTGATAACTTTAATAGGGTGCCACATAGAAAAATGATAGGAATAAAAAGAAAGGTACCACAGTCATGCAAGCTGCATTATGCAAGGTGGCAAATTTAGGAATGCAAAAATGTAAAATGAAAAAAATGTAAAATGTAAAAGATGTTCAAAGGAGTCTTGTTTAGTTCATGCAAAGTCAGTCCCTTAAGGAACATTGTATCTAATGTCTCCAAGAGAGGACCAATCAAATAATAATATATTCACAACTTAGGGGATGCAATGCATTGCATAAAGACACCAAGAGGAATGCAATATGCTTAGATAGATCACACTTATGAAGGACATCACACCCAATGTCATCCAAAAAATAACAAATGCATTACGTAAATCACAAGGATGCACTAGGAGCCAAGAATGCAAAATGAATTAATGATAATGTATGCCCCCAAATTTAAAGGAATTACTACACATCGTTTTGTGATAAATTACTTTAAAGTAGAGGAGAAAAGAAAAAAGAAAAAGAAAAAAAGAGATGAGAGCTAACTTGCAAAGCCCTATGCCAAGTCATATGTTTCAAAGTTAGGCTACGTCATGTCAAGGAAAAATGAAAAAAAAAAAGGGAGTCTCCCCTAGAAAAGAAATACCAAACACATAAAGGGATCTATGGATTTGGGGTCAATATGTTCATTGCTGCAATATTTTTTGTGAAAGAGTGTAGAACTATCATCATTCCCAAAAGCACATAGAACTAGAAGAATGACACAAAGAAAGTGAAAACAAAGGAAAATGAAAGTCCATTTTGGGTCAACATGGAAGAAAAATTGTAGTCTCAATGCTTTGCATCATCCCCAAAAGTAAAATACAAGTGAAAAGAAAGAAAATGAAAAGGAAAATGAAAATGAAAAAACTTGTGGGTCAACATGAAGTAGAAATTTTGGTCTCAATTCCTTGCATCATCCCCAAAAGGAGAATACAAAACAAAAAGAGAAAAAGACAAAGACCTTGTGGGCCAATATGGAAGAGACATAGGGCATCTCTATGCTTTGGTCATCCTCAAACGGAGAACAAAAAAAAAAAAGTGAAAAAGACAAGGGCCTTTTGGATCAACATGGAAGAGACATAGGGCATCTCTATACTTTGCGTCATCCCCAAAAGGAGAACACAAAACAAAGAAAAAGAAAAAAAGAAAAGGGCCTTTTTGGTCAACATGGAAGACACATAGGGCATCTCTACGCTTTATGTCATCCCTAAAAGGGAAACACAAAACAAAAATAATCAAAAAAATAATCTACGACATATAGAAGAATAGAGATACGAATAGAAGAAGTGTATGAAGAGAGGGAATATCAAACACACAATACACGGGAAACATGATACACACATGAAAACGAAAATAAAAAGAGAAAAGAAAAAAGGATGGTTAGGTGAATGCAAGTCAACCATCTAACAAGTCATCTACCTCCCAATCATGTTCAGTGTAATGCGAGGGCGGTTGACTGTCCAAAGGACTAATTGCAAACACTAAACCAGGAGTCATACCAGGTTCTTCACTTGGTGGAGAGGATGTACCATTTAGGCTCATTGTAGATGAAAATAAAAAAATTAAACCGTTATGCACTTCTTCATCAATTGATTCTATCATCACATCATCATCATCATCATCATCATCAGGATTAATGACAATAGTAGGATGAAGGGTGATTTATAAGGATGGATGGATCAAAATTTGAGGTTCTTAGAGTAGTTTGTTTTGTTGCGATGTTTGCATTGGACTGTCGTGTAGTAGGTCAAGAGGAGGGTGGTCATCTATTACTTAGGTCAAAGGTAAAGGTTGATTTTCTTTATCTTCTTCTATGTGAGATTGATGAGTAAGGAAACGATGATGATGCCTTCGTTCCCTAGCACCATGGTTATGTTTAATTATATTTTGGAGTTGTTGAGTTGTAAGAGCAGATTGAGTCGTCATAGGTTCTACTTTTGAAGAGGTAAGAACAAAAGAAACCAAAGAGGATGGATCAACCACTTTCTCTTTGGCTTTATACACTTGTTTAAGGCGAGGAGGCATGATAGGAGTGGTTTCATTTTCCCTTGGTCATTTAAACAATGGTGGGGAAGTATCAAGGGGTTGTTGTTTAGGAGGTCGTATGGTTTTCTCAATGTCAGACTCAGGTTGAAGCATTATTTTGTCTATGATAGGAGGTGTGGAAGTGGATGGGGATGAGTTATGAAGAGACAATTCTGCTATCTTTTTGGCTTTAAACTTTTGGTAAGTTATGAAAAATAAGTCCATTCGAGGTGTGATGGGTTCCATAGGTGTAGGCCAAAAGGATTCTAATGAAAAATTACCTTTGGAAGATAAAGGATTAAGGCCACTATGGTGTATGGTGACTATTTCATTGTCATGTGGAAACTTCAAACACTTGTGAACAACTGATGAGACCGCTTTCATTGAGCGAAGCCAAGGGTGGCCTAGCCACAAAAGAAATTGGTTAGATTGTGGAATAATTGAAAATGTTACCTCAAAATTTGTAGATCCTATTTGTAAGGGTAGCATGATTGATCCGATCATAGGGAATGCAAAAGTAGTATGTGTCTTAATCCATGTAGTTGGTTTATTATATTCATCTTGATATAGATCATGTAATACTAGAAACTCCTCTATGATCACATTCTCACCACAAGTGGGATCTATTAATATCCCATTAGTGGGTTTATCATAGATTCTGCTAACTATGTAGAGAGGACCATCAAGAAGCTTTTGTAGTATGTCTTTATCAGAAAAAGTGATATCAATAGACTTCGTGGTCTGGCCCTTATGAGGGATGGTGTCTATCATAGCTACTAGATCCTCCATAAGAATTTCCATAGTAACAGGGGGAGGTGTATCATGTTATTCATTGTTTGTATTGATAATCATTACATCAGTGGTTGAAGGTTCACTAGATTTGACAAATAAGGTAGTATGTTTAGGCATGGGATTAGTGAAAATTTGAAAAGTATGGTTAGGGGGTGTAATGAACTTATTGCCTTGATCATTAACACCCATAATGGACAAATGGCCTAAATCAATAAGGTCTTGAACTAAATGTTTTATATGCTTGCAATGTTCAATGCCATGTCCATTCTAGTGATGAAGATGATAATAAGCATTAGGCTTGAAGGTTGGTGGTAAAGGTTGGCTTGGATCTAGTGGTTGAACATGTGGCAAAGTGAGTAGGTGTTGTCGAATCAATTAGTTCATTATGTTATGATGGGTATCAGGTAGGGGAGTAAACTGTCTCTTCGAGTCCCCATAGGTATAAGGCACTGCTGCTTTAACAACTACCACTTGATTCAGAATGAATTGGGTTGGCTGCAGTTGAGGTTGAGGAGGTAGATTAAACTATAAAAGCCTCTATTTTGTTTGTGGAAGTTTTATGTGTTATGTTGGTTTTGATTGTTGTGTTCAGGTTTGTTAGCTCAGTTAGAAGTGGATTTTGAATCACAACTTGAAACTGAACTATGGGTATGTGTACGATCATGATGGGCCAAAAACTAGTGATATGATGGGAATGTGTAGGGTATGTGGCTGACGATTTTTTTTATACCCAAAATTGATGAAACTAAAAGGGTTGATTCTTAGCTTTCCACCAATATAAATTATGCTTTACTTTGAATTTAATAAATAATTATTATTCATTTTCTATTTGAATTACAACTAAAGTCCTGATTGATAGGCTGATTGAAAGACATATATAGCTTTCAAAAAGTATCACATTTTTTGAATCCAAAACACGTGTCACATTATATGCTTCACATACTATAGGATTAAAAAAAATGAATTTCATGAAGTTTTAACCAATTAAGGTGGTCATACATACAAGTTTTTATATTTTTTAAAAGTTGTAATAAAAAATCATAATTAATTATTTACTTGGAAAAAATTACAAAAAATATGCATCACATCAGGACATGATTCCTCTACTTATATCTTAAATATTATAAAAAAATATTATCATTTTATGGTAGTTAAGGTCATTAGACAAACACCTACTTCTTATTTTTCCCCTAAAATTTAAGTACTACTACATTGAAATTTCAAATTTTCACCAAATATATATATATATATTTTAATAAACCTAGTAGTTTAGAAACTACATATGATTTTCTACAAATTCTATTTTTTACAAATTTTTGAGATAATATAGATAACTTATTCAAAATTTTACATCATGTTTCCTAACTCTGATTTTTCTAAATTTTTTGCCACTTAAGGGCCTATTTTTTCCATGATGATATTGCACATACCGATATGGTATTCACACAAGGTTGTGAATAAATGCATAAATGAAGGGAATTTCATCATTGTTAATTTATCCTGAAGGTTTGTGTGCAATTTTTCAATAAAATATTTTGTAGATGTGCATCAGGAATCTTGACATCAATTTGAGCATACACGGATTGGTATCATGAGATAAAATCCATTACTTTTTCATCTGTGTTTTTTCTACATCACATAAGGTCAGCCATTGTATATTTAGGTGTCACGTGAACTTGAAAGTGACTTATGAAAGCATCCACCAATTCATTGAATGAATAGATGGAATGATTAGGAAAGCTAGAAAACCATTCTAAGGTAGTGTCTTTCAGGGTCCTTGGAAATAGTTTGGCTAATAGTTTATTATCAAGGAAAAAGTCACTACACAAAGATGTATAGGCATTGACATGGTTGACAGGGTCTCCTTTTCCTCCATATTTCTCAAACTGAGGTATTTCTATCCCTTGTGGCATCGGGGTATGTAATATTTCTAAGGATAAGGGGCTACTATAGACATGATATGGTGGAGCGGATTGACCATGACTAATGGTGGAAAGTTGATGTTTCAAGGATGAAATGATGGTAAGGAGTTGTGTAAGAAGGGGATCGGGGTATGTGGGTTGAGGTGGAAGGGAAAATGGTGATGGAGTATAGGTGATATGAGGGGAAGTAAAAGGAATACTATGGGGTGTGAAGGTGGTGGAAGAGACTTACAATGCCACAAGAGAAGTAGGAATGCTAGTGGAAATAAAAAAAGAGGTAGACACATAATTAACCTATTGCATAGTTGTATGGACTTGTATATTGATGTAAGTTGGTATAGATGCTATGGTTAAAGGGGGATGAACTTGAGGTCCTCCTTTGCTTATAGGAATGGTTGCGAATTGGGTATTAGAAGAGACATGTTTATTGTAAATATAAAAAAATTTCTTTATCACTTGCAAGCTATCATCACTTTCAATCAAATGATGAAGATTATCAATAACGGGTATGGTAGTGGTGGAAGTGTTTTCAAGTGACAAGTCTTCTTGTAAATGTGAAAAATCCTCATGAATATTAATGACCTTTTCTTGTGGGACGGAGTTGTTTTGGTTTCAAAAATTCATTGGATGGAAAGGTAAAGGCATAGAAGTGGTATTCTCAAGGCCTAATGCACCATTTTCCATACTAGGAGTAGGAGCTCGTGAGCTCCTAAGGTCCACAATGAAAGTGCTATCACAGGAGGCCATGAGTGTAGAACTTCTTCTCACTAAAATATTATCAACGGGGTACCAAAAACTCATGCAAGTACGACAAAGGAAAGGTGAATGCAAATGAAAAATAATCTAAGAATTAAAAATTCAAATAACATAAATGTTGCTAACTATAACTAAAATCTAACTTCATAAAATAGAAATGCAGACAAATGCCCAAAAAATGCTAAAAATGTTGTTGAACAAGTGCAGAGGGACTGATTCGCCCTGGGTGGCGAATGAGTCCCACTATAATTTTTTTGTGTTTTTAGAATTTTTGAGATGATTTTAATGTTCTATAGAATGTAAAAAGGATGCAAAATGCAGATTTTTTAATTTTTTAATGAGATGCAATGTAAAAATGAAGTATAAATGAAGCTTTCACTAATGGAAGATAAAATGTCCTAAAATGTAAAAACAAAACAATTTACTAATTGAATGTTAATGCAAATGCAAACTAGGATGCAATATGTAAATGAAATAAAAAATGCAAAGTTCTCAAAAGTCAAGCTCACCAAAATGAACAGTTGATTTTTGGCTCCTATGGACAACTCTTGCTCTTCTAGGGTTTTTCACCTAAAAGGAGAGAGATAAGAGAAAAAATGCTAATGGTTCATTCAAATAATGTTATGTATGATGTTGTCTAACCTAAATGTGGTTAACTAAATCTAATTGACTAATCTAAATGAATGAAAATGAATGAAAGACTAAGATTTACACTATTTGAAAATACATTATGTTGTGCAACAATGAACTAAATGAAGAAAATATGCAGAACAAAAAGGAATGAGTTAAATCAGAGTGCGCCTAGGAAAATATGATGAATCTAGAATGTTGTGGATGTTGGCTGAAATTACTAATTTTTCACAGTGGGACTCATTCACCCATGGTGATGAATCAGTCCTCCTCCTAGTGAAAAATTGTTGAAAGTAAGTTTCTGTTTGTCGGAATCTAGAATCTAACAAAATTCATATTTTCAATCCTAAGGTGGGACTCATTTGCAACAGGTGGCGAATCAGTCCTCTCCCAAATTTTTGAAAAATCAGGAGACAACTCTACAATACCAGATCTAGAAATCACTGCTTGTTGGGTTGTCAAAGCCAATTATGTGAGAAATGGACATAAAACCTTCTCCAAGATTGAAATAGACTTGAGTTGACTTGAAGCACCAAGTTGACTTGTAAACCAATCTTCAACACCAAAAAGCTTGTCAAATCTACATACCTAGGTTTGCAAACAAACATGCAATATGGGAAAAATGGTTTAGGGTTAGTGAATAGGGGTTTGCCTTGGTCAAACCCCACTTTTGGTAATCAAACCTTTAATAAAATAATGAAATGCAAAGGAATGATAAACTAACAATATGCAAATTATATCAACTTACCAAACTCATGATGATGCAAATATAAATTAATGTTAATGGTTGCTTCAAAGTGCTCAAATAGTGCTTGAAAAGATGTAATTTAATGCTTGAATTCTTGAATGAATAGGTGGATAATTGAACTTTATGAATGGGGGTTGAAATGAGGTGAAAATCACTTATCTATAAACACTTGTGCCTTAATTATCCATTCATACCTCATCACAGGTTGACATCAAGTGTTTTTGAATAAAATTTTGAAAGGAAATTTAAAATATTTTGAATTTGGGGCCAAGGGGGACTCATTCGCCACCCATGGCGAATGTGTCCCACCTAGGACTTGAAAATGTGTGTTGGGAAATATGTTGTGTTTAATGTTTTTTGTTACGATAATACTCAAAAATACACTTAATTAAGTATATGAGACCATAAAGGGGTCAAATAAAGCATGAAAAAGGGATAAATAATGAAGATGTTCCTAGAAAATTGTGAAACCTTGTTACAAGACTTTACAACACTTCAAAATAGGACTTGTTGATGAATAAAAGGCATTTTTTAGGTGAATTTCAATAAATAGATTCTAGAAGAGTGTAGAAATGTCTTACACCACTTCACAACACCTTCAAAAGACATCGTTCTTTGAATTTTTGTACCTAAATAAGCATGTTCAAACCATGTTGCAACATAAAATTAGAGAAAAATAGTTCCAACACCATGAAACAAGACCTAAAATGCCATGAAAATGAAAAGGGGCCATTTTTCTATGGCACAAATCCATATACTCAACATATCAATAATATCTCAACTATACATGCACAATCTGCAACATACTGAACTGTGTTGACATTAATGACAACATTAATGACAACACCACCAAACTTGCTCATACTTACAACAACTTTGACTATGAAATAATTTTATTTTGTTTTGTTTGAATTGTTTGTTTCCCAAGAAAGTAATTCATCTTACTGAACATAAACATCTCAAACTCTTTTTGCATTTCTTCAAAAAAAAAATTGTATAACATTTCATTTTCTCCAAAGATAATATCATCAACATATACAACTACTATCAATACTTTGTCATTTTTAATTTTGAAATACAAATTGCTATCTATAGTACCTTTGCTAAAACATTGCTAAATCAAGTGTCTTTCCAACCTTGCATACCAATCTCTAGGAGCTTGCTTCAATACATATAAGGCCTTGTTTAATCTATAGACCATATCTAGTTGATCTAACAATTGAAATCCTTCCAATTGTTCCATGTAGACTTCTTCCAACTCACTATTTAGAAATGCAGACTTTACATCCATCTGATAAAATTTAAAATCCTTATGAGTAGCAAATGCCAAAAACATTCTAATACCTTCTATCCTAGCCACCAGAAAAAAAAGTCTTTTGAAAATCCATACCTTCTACTTGTGAGTAACCCTTACACACAAGCCTTGCTCTATTTTTGACCACTTTTCCATTCTCATTCAAAATTTTCCTAAATATCCATTATGATCCAACTATGTTTTTATCTGTCGATCAAGGAACCAATTCCAAAGTTTTATTTTTCTCAATTTACATAAGTTCTTCTTCCATTTATCTCATCCAATTTTCATATTTATGTGCTTCACTTATTGTCTTAGGTTCAACTTTAGAAAGTAAACATAGATTTATTTTAGCAGTAGCAACAACTCTGCTTCTTGTCAATACTCCTTTTCTCTTGTCTCCAATGATTTCATCTTTTGAATGATTTCTTTGCATATATTTAGGTGTCTTTGGGAACACCACTAGAGCTTCTTCTTACTCATTCTTATTTTCTTATTCTTCCATAACTTCTTCTACTTCTCTACAATCAGGTTCATCTGATACATATCCATCAACCTCAATTGAATTCTTCAATGCTTCATCAACCTTGAAATTTGTGCATTCTACAATTTTTCCCAACCTTTCACTATAGCATCTATAATATTTTCTTCTAATGGAGTATCCAAGGAAGATACCCTCATCACATCTTGTATCAAACTTTCCTAAAATTTTGTCATCTCTTCTGATATAACATTTTCTTCCAAATTCATTGAAATACATTACAATAGGAATCTTTCTGTACCACAATTTATAGGGAGTCTTAATATTGTTGTATTTTTATTGAGTTTGATTCAAAACATAAATAATATTTTGAAATGCTTCTCTTTAATAGAATTCTTGTAGACCTACCTCAATAATCATTGATCTACCAGATTCTTGAATGATTTTGTTATTTCTTTCAACTTCATTATGTTAAGGTGTTCTTGAAGCAGATAATTGAATTCTTATTCCATGTGCTTCACAAAACATGTTAAACTTATTGGAGGTGAATTCTCCACCTCTATCAGACATTAAAAATTTTATTTTCATGCCCATTTCATTTTTAACCATAGCTTTGAATGCTTTGAATCTGTCTAATGCATCAAAATTTTCTCTAAGAAAATTAACCCATGTAAATCTAGAGTAATCATCAATCAAAAGCATAAAATACCTATCACCTTGTAGACTTCTCACCCTTGTAGGACCAAAAATATTTGTGTGAATCAAATATAGTAGTCTAGAAGTAGATTGTTCCTTTGACATGAATTTTTTTCTAGATTGCTTTTCAAACTGAAAATCCTTGCAAATAGTATTAATAGGTTTTGTAAACCTTGGCAAATCTCTCACAACTTGTACAACACTAATTCTCATCATATTATCAAAATTCATGTGACACATCCTCTGGTGCCATAACCAGCTATCATTAATCTAAGACATAAAGTAATGTCCATTAGCACCCTTAAGTTGATAAATATTTTCTTCAAACTTTTTCAAGCAAAAATTACTATTCTGGATCCTTTCCTTATTTCACATTTCTCATCCTTGAACACAATATTTTATCCTTTACTACACATCTATCCAAAACTCAAGATACTATGCCTTAAACCATTTACATAGGAGTATGTACAGGATCATCATGGGAAAAATAGGCCCTTAAGTGGCAAAAAAATTAGAAAAATCAGAGTTAGGAAACTTGACATAAAAATTTGAATAAGTTATCTATATTAATTCAAAATTATGTAAAAATAGAATATGTAGAAAATTGAATGTAGTTTCTAAAATACTAGGTTTGTTTTAAAAAAGAAATCTATTTGGTGAAAATTTAAAATTTCAATGTAGTAGTACTTAAATTTTAGGGAAAAATAAGAAGTAGGTGTTTATCGACCACCCTAACCACAATAAAATGATAATATTTTTTATAATATTTTAGATATAAGTAGAGGACTTATGTCCTGATGTGATGCATATTTTTTGTAATTTTTTTCCAAAATAATTAATTATGAATTTTTATTACAACTTTTAAAAATATAAAAAACTCATATGTCGACCACCTTAACTTGGTCAAAACTTCATGAAATTTATTTTTTTTTTTTTAGTCCTATAGTATGTGAAACATAGAATGTGACACATGTTTTGGATTCAAAAATGTGATACCGCTTTGAAAGCTATAGATATTTTTCAATGAATCTATCAATCATGGCTTTAGTCATAATTTGAATAGAAAATGAATAATTACTTATTAAATTCAAAGTAAAGCATAATTTATATTGGTGAAAATTTGAGAATCTCCTTTAAAAACCATTTTCATTTCATCAAATTTGGGTAAAAAAAATTCATCAACTCCATATACCCATCATATTGCCACTTTTTGGCCCATCATGATCCTGTACATACCCATAGTAGACATCATCAATATTATGCTTTCCATCAAAATTGATTGAACCTATCCCACAAATATTAGCACCAATATCATTTCCAAACTTAACTAATCCTCCATCATTATTTTCAAGTTTAACAAACTTACTTTTCTCATTGGTCATGTGATGTGAACAACCACTGTCAACAACCTAGTAATTATTTTCCTATTGAGCATGAAGAGAAAAGATCGCAATATTTTCAACTTTCTCTGGAGTTCTTTGATTCACATATCTTTCAGTATCAGTAGGATTAAATTCATCTTTTATAGCCAAGAGCAAGGATTCATTATCATCAAAATCTCCATAATCAAACTCTTCATCATAAATACCAACATTTTAATTTACATAATATGCTCTCTTGATCATCTTTCCTTTATTTTTTTTTCCTTCTCTTTGTTTATTCCTCTTAGCTCTTTTAGGAAATCTTGAATCATAATGACCAATTCCTCCACAACTAAAACATTTGAAAGTCAACTTGCCTTGATACATATGAGAGCCCTTTTTCATTCTTCTTACAAAGTTAGCTTCCACTTCATCAAAGTTTTCTTCATCTAGATCTTCAACTTTTGTAGCCCTGAAAGTAGTTTCTATATTTGATCCATTTCTTAATCTAGGATTTCTCATTTCAAATGATGTTAGTGTACCCAACAACTAATATTTAGTATAGGTCTTATAATCTACAAAATCCTCAATAGAAAATACCTTTTCACTATATGCATTAGGGAGAGTTTTTGAGAATATTCTTTACTATCCTGGATTCATCCACCATTACACCAAGTCCGAGTCGCATTCCACCTACTAGCTCATCCACTCTCTATACGTAGGATTTAATGTTCTCATATTTAGACATTCACACAATCTTGAATTGTGCCTCCAAAATTTGAAACTTTTCTTCTTTAAACATTTTGTCTTCTTCTTAGATCTTTTCCAATGCATCCCAAACCTCTTTAGTAGTCCTTAGATTTACAACTTTAATTAATTCAAAATGTGGAAGACTATTCTTTAGAATAAATATTTCCTTATTTTTTTCTTTATGTGCCTTGATCTCATTAAAGGGTACTCGGACCATTAGCTGAGGCCGTGTATGGAGTATTATAAGCTTTCTCAACATCATATCCATAGTATTCCAGATATCCTTCCATATTTTCCTTCCAAAAAATTATAGTTAGTGCCATCAACCTTAGGACACTCAATAACTATCTCTTTTTTCATCTCATATCTTCCTTAAGTGGTTATGGTCTACTCCAAGGATCCAAACTATGATACCAATTGTTGAACAAGACAACTAAGAGGGGGGTGAATCAGTTGTAGCAATTTTAACCTTTATTACTTTAACCATAAGTTAGATCAATAACCATTCATAAATCCTTTACTCTACTAGTGTCATTAATCATTAAGTGCAGAAGCAAAAATAGTAAGAAGTAAAATCACACATACAATAACAATAGATTTATGTGGAAAACCCAATGAGGGAAAAACCACAATGAGGATTAGCTCACAATATAAAGAGTTCCAAAATCAAATACAAATGCTCACTACTAAAAAATGACTTCCTTTTCCAAAATAGACTCATTGCCCAATGAGCCTTACCACTCAGAGGAATCATTGCCACAAAATTATAAAGATGATAGAAGTGAACTATTATAGAGAGAAAACTATCTCAATGCAATAGATATTTCCACCACAATTCCCTCTAACACTTGCAAAGTCACATGAAAAGATGTTGGATTCCTTTAGCTCATTTCCTTTAGAACCCTAACATGAAATTCACACCAATCTACTCAAACTCACATCACACACACTATCTCACATCTATCTCACATCTATCTTTCATCTATCTTGTCTTTCATCAACATATTAACTCATATTTATACTGTCTTCAACCTTGCAACTCATCCAAGGTCAGCCACACATCATTTGCATTTTCAAATTCAAATTAGGTTAGTGCCAAAACATTCTATGGTGGAATTAGAATGAGGGTGACCCAAACACCTACTTAATGAGGACCTAAATAAGTCCCAACACTCCTCAATAGGCTTCCATGATCTTCATAAGTAGTGTTTAAGACAAGGTTGGCTAACACTAGTGTAAAACACATAAAACAATTAAGTGCACACATCCTTAGCTTGCTCCAATATTTTTGAACAAAAAATTTCACATGAACTCAACCTCATCAACTTACTCTTAGAATTGTAAGTCATAAAACTAAAGTACAAAGAAATCTCGAGCAACTAATTTTCTCTCGGACCTTAGCCAGACACACCAAACTACACAAACACGACTGGTGAAGATATCTTGCATTGCACAATGATCCAAAGACCCAAATTTTGGATAAAAAAAAACCATGAATAATATGTTAGGAACTCAAAAACATAGAGGAAATATAAAGTTGTGGACAATGATTTTGGATTTCCCACACTGATTTAGCTCCTTATGGGGTTTTTCACCTAAAAGGAGAAAGGGATGAGGTCCAAAATGAATTTTTCTACACTAAAGATCAATATAAATGAGATGTAATATGTCTAATTATGATGTAATGATGCACTGATCTAAAAATACAATGATTCAATGATGCAAAACCTGAGAAATGCAACTTGTTTGAAAACATAGTGTGATATGCAAAAAAGACTAAAAATGCAAGTAGATGATGAAATAACTGAATAGAGCTAGAGAGGTGTAGCTGGAATCTAAAATATAATGTGGAGAGATCTTGGAATCTTAAAAAATTAATTGAAAATATTGACTAGGACACTTACGCCAGGCTGGGCAACTTAGTCCTAGTTTCAAGAAAACTTATTATAATAGGAATTTGCCAAATGGGTATCCAAAAATGCAAAAAACAATTTTCAAGCCTGGCAATAGGACTAATCTGCCAGTAGTGGTGACTTAGTCCACCTACGGATTTTGGGAATTTTAGGATAGGAACTTGTAACCTTAGGTTTGCACTTGCTTTTCTGATAGGTGTTTGCAATTGATTATGCAAAAAACGTGATTAAAAAGTGTCTCCAAGCTTGAATTAGGGTTTTTTTGACTTGATTGACTTTGAATAATTCTTAACCACTTTTCAACACCTATTTCTTTGACAAATTTGCATGTAAAGACACATGCGAAGAGGGAAAAATGGTTAAGGGTTAGAGTATAGGGGTTTGCATTGGTTAAACCCCACTTTGGTAATCAAATCCTAGATAATGAAATGAAATGGAAAGAAAATGATAAATAAAAAACATGCAATGCCATAAACTTATCAACCTCTTGATGTAGAAATTTGAATATATGCAATGAAGTGCTCTAATGGATGATAAGTAATTATGCTTAGAGTGCTTGAATGCTTGAGAACGATTAAGTTATTTGCTTGAGAGAATGCTTGAATCAATAGGTGAATTAGGAGATGAAAAATGAGGGGGAAAAACCTTATTTATACTTTTTCTTACTAAATATCTTGAAAATAACACATCACAGGCCAAACTCAAGTGTTAGAGGATAAAATCTTGCAAGAAATTTGAAATAATTTGAAATTATTCACAAGGGTCCAAGACCTAATGTGAACCTGTTGGCCACATTACAACATTAAATCTAGGAAAAATCAAGCTAAACTCTAGAAGAGAGACTCAAGTGAGCATAAAAATGTCAACAATACATTTTTTGTAGACACAAAAGCACATCCCAAAGCTTGTCTTAGATCACATGGAATACATGCAAACTTTCTTTATTACAATTTTCTCAATATCCTTGACATATACCACCAAAAACCAACTTCCATGAAATAAATGACAACAACAACCAGTTGACAACCACTTAACCATTTGAAATAAATGAAAACAACTTCATACATGCAACATTACGTGCTCTCACTTTTCACTATCTGAACCTATCAAAAACCTGAAGAGGGACTCATATGCCTAGCTAGGCATATTAGTTCCTTATTAGGTTTAAATCTTCATTTTAGTGGTACACTTACTGAATAAGTGGGACACTTTACAAAAAAAAGTGGGACACTTTGCAAAAAAGTGGGACACTTTGTGAAAAAGTGGGACACTTTGTGAAAAAGTGGGACACTTTGTGAACAATTGGGACACTTTGTGAAAAAGTGGGACTTATATGCCCATCTGGGTGAACGATTCCTTGGAGACCTACAAATACCAACTTTTCTAAGTTTTCTAGTGATTTTCTATACTTCCTAGGTTTGTTAGTAACCTATAGTATCAATCTAGAAAGTTTCAGGAAATTCTTTTTTATGCTTCTAGGTCAAAATCATCCATTTAGTATAGTCATTTTTTAATACTTCTGAAATCATTTCAATAGAAAAAACCATCATATCTAAAAATGTTTACACTTCTGAAACTTTGCAATACATGGATAAAAGTACTTTTAACTTTTTTATACTCAATTTTTACAATCATGAAGCTTGCATAATCTTGATAAAAGTGCTTTTCATTTTTGGATACACATTGTTTGAATTTTTTAAGTTTTGCATACATTTGAGATATACATTGTTTACATTCTTGAAGTATTGGATAATATGGTTAGAAGTACTTCTCATTTTTTGTAAAATAATGTTAGTATCTTACCTTTTAAGTATGATAAGAAAAACTTCATCTCTCCCTATTATTTAGTGAAAGCTTGAGTACAATGGATAATCATGACAGTCAAATTTGGTCTTCTCCTAATATCTCTCTTATTTGTGAAAATGATATTTTCATGCTAGAAGATCCAATCATTGAGTTCCATAAGAATCCTATTTTTTTCACTTCCCCTTCTAAGGAAAACATCATTAAACAATAGGATACCATCATTGATAAGCAATAAAACACAACCATAGATGACTCCCCTACTTGTGATGAATTTATTTTAGAGGAACCAACCTTTGAATGTCATGAACATCTAGTTTGTTGCTCTCCTAAAGAATCTCCTACTAGGGAAGATATCATGGTGCAGGAAAATGAGAACATTAACAATAGTGATGTGGTTTCTTTAGATGAAGATGATAAAGTGACAATAGACTCACCTTCACTAATAAATCATAAAAATAGGGATAAGTGTGTTGAGGTTATGAACATTAGGAATCCCTCGAGTCCTCTAATTCTTAGGCCTCCTACAAATCCTTTAACTATTGGACCACCTAAGCCTCAACTTGTAATATATCGACCCTCACAAGATCCTAAAAGGCAACTTAATAATAATAAATTTTCATAAAAATAAAGTTCCAATACCGTTGCTCATACACATAACACTAGAAACAATCTATAACAAAGAAAAACAACTCCAACATCCCTCCCATTACCTCATCATATCTTGCCTAGTGATCCTCTTTTTCCTTTACAAAGTGGAAAGGATTATGACCTTGCTGAGCAACTTAAGAACACTCCTGCTAAGTTATCATTATGTGACCTTATTCAAGCCTCCCCTCATTATCATAAAATGATTCAAAGCACCTTGCACAACAAGTTCCTACATATCCTAAAGTGCAATCAAATGATGTAGCAACCCAAATTCAAGCTATAACTCTGGTCAATTTAGATATTAATTTCCATCAAAATAAATTACCTCCCATGGAAGCAAGAAAGAAAAATGAAGCCTTCATGATAATAGCTATCTTCAATAGGATAGGGATAAATCAAATCCTTGTTGACAATGGATTAGATCTTAATGTTTGTAACATAACCCTTTTACATAAACTCAGCATTGATAAGTCAAGAATTGAACCTGATTCCTTATCAATTTGAGGATTTGACAATGTAGGAAAGGAACTGCTTGGTGTGATCACTTTTCCTATTACTATTTGAAAGGCCACATTACAAACTCCTATCCATGTTATGCGTTATGATCTTTCATACAATCTTCTTTTAGGAAGACCATGGATTCATGAGATGCATGTGGTGCCTTCAACCCTTCATTGTATCATGAAGTATGTCTACAAAAACAAAGTGTATACAATCAAAGTCAAACCTGAAATAGATGGTTATTTGAACATTAAGAAAGGAAAGGAAAATCCTTTGAAAACATTGATGCCAACTATACAAATGTAACCTATGCAAGAGAAATACAAAGAGAAGCATATTGAAGAATTCACAAAGTTACTGGAAGATGATTGGGGTTCCTTCACACCTACATTCATGGGAAAATATAAGAACATAAAAAAAGAGTCTAAAAAGAATAATGAACCAATGGTAGTTTCAGCACAAAATGCAACAGAATCTTCGAAAGCATCCACTTCAACCACTTTAGAAAGAGAAGCAAATTACACAACAAAATTTAATGAAGTTGATTATGAGAATCCACTAAATATAGAAGAAATGAAATGAATTTATGGAAGAGTTCATGAACTTATGACAACTTGGTTATATTAGAAATGGATGTGGTTCTATAGAACAAGGTATTTGTGTCCCCATATAGCCTAACACACAAGAAACCACTAGTGGTCTTGGCTATTTTTCTTTGAAAGAAATGAAAGAGCCAAATAAATCCATGCTTAATATCAATTTCATCACACAAAACACTAACTATTCAAATTTTCTACATTTTACACCTTCCTGTAAAGGAGAGCACACAATATGACAATCTAAAGAGGCTTGTGTAGGTATGACACCTTTTACTAAGCAAGCGATATCTATGTTGAAAAATAAACATCTTCTAATTTTTATCAAGAGAGTATCTTGTCAAGAATCCTCCAAGATCACTTGATATCTCTCTCTCCAAGAACTAAAAGAAAATTTATATCACAAGTTCATTTTGTGCATATGATAGAATCCATGGTCATTCTACTAATGAATGTAAGGCTTTGAGTAATAAAATTAAACATCTTAAGGATTGTGGTGCTCTTCCTTCTAATGAAGCACCTAGTTCCTCTAATTGATACTGATTTTCATGTTTCTCATCAATCATCTCAGCTCATCCCTATCTCGCACTAAGTGGCAGAAAGTGGATTATGTAGCCTTGTCATTTTATGGAACTTGCATTGTCTCTTTTGGCTAGTTGACAACCTTCCATGTATATATAGGAGCAAGCTTGGGATGTGGATGACATTGCTTAAGTTGGCTCACATGTGACATAATTTTCTTTCTATGTTTACAATTACATTTTGGGGGAAACCCTTTATTGATGACGTAGTTTCATTTAGCATATGGCTTTCTAAATAAGCTCTCATGTCTTCTTCTACTTTAAAGTAATTTCTTGTAGCATGGTGTTTAGAAATTTCTTTAAAGTGGGGGCATACATTGGTATTATTCTTTTTCATTTTACAACTCATGTTTCATTGTGTGGTCTTCTTCATGTGACACATCTTTCTCTTTGTGATGACATTGGGCATGATGTCCTTCAATAGCATGATCTCTCTTAGCATATTATATTCCTCTTAGTGGAAATTCCAAGTGAAGCACATTCCCTAAGTTGTGAATCTTCTATTCTTTGATTGGTCCTCTCTTGGAGATATTAGGCATGATATTTCCTAGGTTGAGACCTTACATGAACTAAGAAAAACCCCTTTGAATGTACCTTATTCTATTTCACATTTACAATAACTATTATATGGCCACCTTTCATAACACACTTTGCTTGCCTATGGGGCTATCTTGTTTTCTCATGGGTGTTAGCATACAAAGTTTTTCTTGCATCACGGATCCCATTGTTCATGTTGTGTGGTTCCTTATCAAAGTTAATAGGAGGAATGGCTTTGGTATGGTTAGTATGTATGGAATCTTACCATATACATGACTTTCCCATAGCCACTTTCTTGTTTGTGTGGGTGCATACCGGTCATGTACGAATGTGTCTCACCTTTTTAGGGGCTCACCTAGTGGATAATGGATTCCACTAGCCCTTTTGAGCATGCATTTTATTTGCATAGTGGACATCATGTTCCACTTGTAATTTTTTTTTGGAAAAATAGCTTAGACCTGGTCCATATCAAGTTGAAATTTTTTTTGAGGCTTGTCTACTCCTTTCTTTTTCAGGTTTTCTTTCTTCTTTATGTCTTTGATAGTGTATGTTTGTATCTTGTTGTTGCTTCATACATCATTCACATGTGTGTTCCCTTTTCTGTATGTTGGCTTTCAATAGGATCTTGATCTTAGGGGATTGATCATCCCTCTTGATTTTTGTCATCCTAGCTCACTAGCATTAGTACACATGGACCCCTCTTGATGCGAATTTGTCTACATTAGTGTGAGTTTGACATAAGGTCATCCTCTCACTAAAGTGGGGGCTAAATTTACTATAGAAAAATGTATCCCTTTACATTTTCACACTTTTTTGGGTCCTCCCTATTAAAATTTGGATTATTTATGCCTTAATTGGTCCTATTTTTCATCCACAAGCCTAGTTAAATGCATTTTTCTCAGGATAATCCTAATATTTAATAAATGACAAATCATAATTTAATGTTTTTGGCTATGTGTTCCAAATTTAGGGATTTGGAATCCATATGCCCATCTGGGCATATGGGTCCTCCTTTGGTCTCAAGACATGATTTCAAATGATACATTGAACATAACACTTCTCAAAGTCTGTGTCCAAGTTTTAAGCTTCTGGGACTCATACACCCACCTTGGCATATGAGTATCACTTTAACCTAGGACCTATTTGAATTCAAATTATTGGTGGGATTTTACTATCATTAGAACCAATTTATGAATTTCAACTTGTAGTGTTGTAATTTCAGGAACTTAGGCATAAACAATTATAAATACAAGGTCAATTCATTAAGTTTCTCCTAAGAAGAAGAACAAGCTAGCAAGATTTCAAGTCATCTAATATTTTCAAGAGAGAATTCCTAAGGAATATTTATGTGATCAAGGGAATTCAAGAGTGAATCATCAAGAATTTAGAGCTACATTCAAGAGTCAAGCATCATGTCAAAGTCCTTATGCATCATGTGTGTTTGTGAGCTAACATTTGTGATGTAGGTTTCATGATTCAAACAAGCATTCAAGACAAATTTTTCAAGCATTCAATCAAGACTCAAGATCCACATCCATTGAATCCATTTTACACAAGTTTACAACCTTCATTTCAAGAGCTTGGTGAGTTTCAACATTGCACTGTTCATTCATCATTCCTTCATGCTTTACTATTTCATTTTAAGGTTTAATTACCAAAATAGGGTTTGACCAAGAAAAACCCCTATTCCCTAACAAAACAACATTATTCTCTTTTGATGTGTGTTTGCAAATATAGGTGAATTGGAACTTGAAGATCCTTTGAAGACAAAGTTTCTAAAGTTGTCATCTTCACAGAAACTCATCTACATGCCAGAATTCAAACTTTCGGACTTGAAGATTGGACAAGAAGAAAGATACATAAGATCATTAGAGGCTAAAAAAGTATCAATCAAACTTTAGCAACATGGCTCATACACATAACCTGGTGTATTAGTCCCATATACCCCTTTTTCCATCTTTTTATAAATCGTGATCAGTCACTAGAAGATACCAGATTCTGCCCAAAAGTCTTATAGAAGGAATAAATTTCCCAACCTAGCATATTAGTCCCAATGCAATTCAAGACAACAATTTATAAGGTTTATAGACCTTGTTTCAACCTCTCCACTCCTCCAAGTACTTTTCTATTGCATTTTTTTTATCAATCTTGTTTCATGCTTTCAAATTCTTAGGTCATATAGTGAATTTTCATAGTGCATTCAATTTCCCCTTTTAAAGAATTGTTTAATGGTGAACCCCCATCCAAGTACACTAGGAACCCCCTATCCATCCCTCAATTGAGTGACTTGGTTAAGGGATCTAGGTTTCCTAATGAACTAAAGTGTGAAATAGGTCCAAGTTTCATCTCCCAAAAGGTGGAATACATATTTCCCTTGTGTTTAGTAATAATTTTTGTCCCTCAAAAAGGTGTTTGATGTTGATAGTTGGTCCTTTGCCACTCCTTTCCTTTACTCACATTGATGAAAACCTGGGAATGGTGAGTTGGAAAGTGAAAACAAAACCTCGATGTACAAAAGATAAAATTTCCTTTTTTTGATGTTGTTGAAACAGTTAGAGTGTTGAATATGCATAAAATATAAAAACTATATCATATCACCAGAATAAACTCTACAAGTTAGGCATCTCATTATACTTATTGTCTTAGGCATCATAATATTCCTCTAATTGTTAATTGAATGGCATGAATTTATCTAGTTTATTCCTATATGAGCCATACCTCTTTACTACCTGATTTGTTTCCTTATCAAAATATTCAATGATTTACTGGTGAATGGTAGTTTATCCATGTTAGTTTTCAACAAATCAATATTAAAATCACCACCCTCATAGACTAAAAGGGCCTGTGTAGCAATAACGCTATCCATTTGTGACCTCTAGTGTTCATATGTCATCACTACTCCATTACTATCTAGAGTGTATGGTAGAAGGTGAAGATCACTCTCATCAAATTATTGGAGCTACTCTCATATCTTTTTCTCCATGGGGTCTATCATTCCATTATAATCATTAATTCCCTTTACCATTTTTTATGTGGGGGATATACACTAGTATAGAAACAACAATATGTGACTGAAAAAACTACTTATAAATGACTGAACATGGTCGTCTTGCCAACAATAGTTTATTGCTAGTCATTTATAATGCACCCAAATTGATGACTAAACCATTTTAAGTCATTCAGTTGATCAATTTGGTCATAAATTTAGTCACTCGATTGATCGATTTGGTCATTGGTTTAGTCATCTAAGCGATCAACTTGCTTATTACTTTAGTTGCCTGCTTGATTGATTTGGTCATTGATGTAGTCATTAATTTGATTGATTTGGTAGTGTGTAATTTATTCATTAATTTAGTCATTGAATGTTTTAAATTGGTCACTTATTTAGTCATTTTGTTGTTAATTTAGTTATTGATTGATGTTAACTGGTTACTTATTTAGTCACTTTTATTCATTGATTTTTGTCCATTGGTAGTGTATTTAGTCATGAATTTTAATCATCATTTTGGTAAATTTGGTAGCTTATTTAATTATTTTTGCTCACTAATTTCTATCAACTAATAGGTATATTGATACATTGTTTATTAATTGCATAATAATTATATTTAGTCATATTTATTAACATTGATTTCTATTAGTTGGTAGTATATTTAGTCAATTGGTAGTTTATTTATTTGTTTTTTTCATTGATTTCTACCTAGAAGTTCTAGAAATGAGACAATGCTTTAATTGAGGTTTAAACATATAAAAACATAGAAAAACATAATCAATCCTTCATTTTCACACAATGAAATGACT
This sequence comes from Sequoia sempervirens, assembly GCA_007258455.2. Taxonomy (NCBI): domain Eukaryota; kingdom Viridiplantae; phylum Streptophyta; class Pinopsida; order Cupressales; family Cupressaceae; genus Sequoia; species Sequoia sempervirens. The sequence continues at coordinate 78,409,976 of VDFB02193867.1, read as the reverse complement.
ATTAAGAAGATAAAATGCTAAAATTTTGTTGAGAAAATGTGTTCTTACAACAGATACAAGACAAAAATATGTGTTTTGTTTGAAAAATGTATTGTTACAAAGTGTGTTTCTCAGTGTCATGAATGAGAAAACTAAGTTACAATGCATTTTTTTGGTTATGCAAGATATTGCAATTTTGATGACAATTCTACATTGCAACTTATTTGCAATTGCACATACATGTATGTTGCACTCTCTGTAACTTTTCCTCTTCTCTACACCTCTTTATCTATTATGTATTTACTTCTTTTTTTGCACCCCTATTCTTTGTGTCTACTGCTTACACAACAACATATCCCATCTTCTATAATGCACTAGTTTGAATGAGGAGAACCCAAACAAGAAGAGAGAAAAATAATATAGTGGTTTTACATTATAGGTGCAGTAAGATAGAACATTATTTGTTCTACTCACATAATGTACACCAAAATCAGATTTTCTAGTTTTTGTTTGGGTTCAACTTATTCGGGCTCAATACTTCTCTTTCTACAACTTCACTCTCCACACTCTGCTACTACAAACTCTTCTTTTTCTCTTCTGCACTTATGGCTAACTCACTGTGATTTTTTTCAAATATTTTAGTGGCTATCATACGAAGGTCCCTACTTTCTCTTTCATATGGATATCTCCATTTTTTTTCAGGATGAGGAAGGGGTATGTTACTTGAGACATGCAAAATACATACATTTTCATCTATTGTTCCTTTCAATTTGACTCCACGTACAATAGATAGTGAGTGAATCCACCCAATTCCCACAACAACACCATTATGTAGATCAAACACCTCAATTGTATCCCCTTCTTGGAGTTTATCAATAAATGTTTGCAAAAAAAAACACATTATATTGTTTTTGACAGTTGTATGTAATTTCTTATGTCTTGGAACAAACCACTTTTTGTATGCGATTTTATAAAACACTCTATTACAACTAAGGTCTAAGCTTCCATATTTGAGATATATGTTCTCCCTTAATTCCATAATCTATGTATAATAGCTAATTACACTTCACTAGCATTCTAACATCCAACATCTATCAAATAGGTAATGATTACCCTTATTTACATAATAAAACAACCATTACTTACTTGAATAGTATTTACTTGCATGTCATTTCATAACACTCACTTGGAGTTCAACATGAATACCACTATGAATATCATGTGCATGTTCATCAAATTCATCATCATAACCACTATCAACATCATTGCAGACATTAAGTTGTACAACTATGTAGAGAGTTCTATTGACAGGGCCATTTTATTTTTGTCCTTCTTTCATATAATTGATTTGGATCATGTGGTTTAATCATCATGCAAAAATTAATATAAGTCAAGTAAATAATTTAAAAGCTATAATTTTGTTTTTCCAAAAGGACATTTTAAGCATGAAGAATGACAAAACATTGGGAGAGCTAACTGACAAATATTATATTAATTACAATAACTTCATCACAACTAAGATGACTATGTTGTGCATTCTTGTCCACTTCATCACTATCAATATCAATAGCTCTGTTGACACCCTGAAAGAATTATTGTTTTCCTTTTTCTTTGAAAAAAATTCTCTGCATGTGGTTTAACCATCGTGCAAAAAAATGTACAAAGCATTCAATAGTCAAGTAAAGAATGCAAGCTATAAATTTGTCCAAAAGAAACTGGGTTGGATTCTTCTACGATCGTATTTCAATAATCTACATATTAAGAGGAACTTGTATATAGAACTATCAAAAAATAAGAAATGAGATCAATAGAGCCTCTTACCTCATTTTAATCCATGGATTTATGCTCATTCCATGTAGAAACTATAGGGTTAACAGTTTCAAACAATTATGAAACTTAGCGATTGAGACCTAATATGCAACTCTTTACCTTTTGGTAACCTTTTTCATATGAGTTGAAATTATCCATAGAGGATCCTACTAGGCATTGAATAGATGGTTGTGAAATCTCTATTGACAAACTAGATTTCAACTTCATCCTACTCTTATATTTACTAGCATCTTTTGCTGCCATATAATTGACAATATCTTCTGCACCTGCTTCTCTATTACTATTTTCTACATAAAATATAATGTCAATTTCAACCTATAGTTAGTTCAATAAAAAATAAAAATAAATAACACAATGTAAATTGAACGAAAAATCCATACACTTACTGCAATTTTTTCCATTTTGGCATTCAACCCACCTCAACCAAATGTATATCCAACCCTCACATTATCTCTTGCTCTCTAGCCTCTGTTACTCTTTACCAAATATTCTTCGGAATGCATACTTTCTCTCAATTCCTCCCACTATTTGGGAGATAGACTGCAGTCAAACCTCTCTTTTCCCAAGATTTTTTTTTTTGCACATGTATTTATAATTGTTAATCAAAACTCTCATCCTTTGCTTGTAATATTTCTAGAGATTTTTCCACCTATAGTCTCAAAAGAATTTTCCATTTTTTGTATAACATTTTGCGCAGCTCATGGATCCTACTATGCAAAATTTGATTTGAAAATATCCAAATGGGCCCTACATATTACACCCAACTTGGTGGCCCACTTTTTACCATTTGGCCCAATGGGCTCACCATCTCTCGATACCTCAAGCAAGTATGGCTTCTTGCCTTCTAATTTTCTTTCTTTTGCATTCCTCTCAGTAGATATATACAAATCTTGACTCAATCTTTGTCTTTTAAAAAAATAATCCACATCTATCAAATCACCACTACCAATATTTCTAGTTGATCCACTAGTTGCATCAAAATTTCTAGATGCAACAGGTGCACATTGAGGCACAAAAGATACTTAGGTTGGCCACATTAGGTTTGGCATGAGTAGGTAGATCAATACTGGTCTCCATGGATTCAATATTATTAAACACATCCTTTAAAGTTGAAAGAAGCATATGCAGACCTGTTGTTCCTTTACCCTAATGTTTTTCAATACTCTCTCTTAGGCTTAGTCCTAAGAGATCATCACAATGTTGCACATCACCATGTGCTATATCAGGCTACGAATCACCATGTGCTATATTAGGTTGCACAACACCATGTGCTATATTAGGCTGCACATCACCATCTGCTATACTAGGTTGCACATCATCACAATGATCATTTTCACCAACTACATTTGTTGAATCAAAAAAGCATTGGCTTCTACGAGATGGAAACACTATATCCTTTTCTTCCTTCTTTTTTTCTCCAAAAATTTTTTGCACTCTTTTTGTTGCCTATAAAAAAAAATCATATTATGTATTATATAAATAAATATCTTTCCTGTAAATATTGATTAAATATTATTAAATATATAATATACTACTTAGTGGATTTACAACTTTCCTTTTCAAACTAAGGCTAAAAAATTATTCATTATTCTTTTCCACTTTTTTAGTACACGCACGCTCATATTCTATCTCTGGAATTTGGATATTATGATCACTATCATCTAATTTATGCCTTACATTCCTTGTCTTCATTTCCTAAAGTCCAAATAAACAATAATGCCCAAATCAACAACTTGAATCAGTAAAACTTTATTGAGTTCATAAATTGATAACTATTGACTTTCCAATTTGCTAATAACTGTAAATGGAAACTTAAAATAGAATTCAATTTATAGATTAAAAATAATTTGTAGTCAAAAAACAAGAAGATGTTTAAAATTATAGGTAGCATACAAATTTTCCTTAGGGATGGGTAGGTGCAAGATCATGATGGGCCAAAAAGTGGTGATATGATGGGTATGTGTAGGGTAAGTGGCTGATGATCTTTTTTTATCCAAAATTGATGAAACAAAAAGGGTTTTTAAGAGAGAATCTCATATTTCCACCAATATAAATTATTCTTTACTTTGAATTTAATAAATAATTATTATTCATTTTCTATTTTACTTAAGACTAAAGTCCTGATTGATAGGTTGATTGAAATTTTTTTATCGCTTTCAAATGGTATCACATTTTTTAAATCTAAAAATGTGTCACATTCTATACTTCACATATTATAGGATTAAAAGATTAAAAAATGAATTTCATGAAGTTTTGACCAAGTTAAGGTGGTAGACATACAAGTTTTAATATTTTTTAAAATTTGTAATAAAAAATTCATAATTAATTATTTACTTGCAAAAAAATTACAAAAAAATATACATCACATTAGGACATGAGTCCTCTACTTATAACTAAAATATTAGAAAAAATAATTATCATTTTATTGTGGTTAGAATGGTTAGACAGACACCTTATTTTTTCCTTGAAATTTAAGTACTACTACATTGAAATTTCAAATTTTCACCAAATAGATTTTTTATTTTCTAAATAACCCTAGTAGTTTAGAAACTAAATTCAATTTCCTACATATTATATTCTTACATATTTTTGAAATAATATAGATAACTTATTCAAATTTTTACGTCAAGTTACCTAACTCTAATTTTTCTAAATTTTTCACCACTTAAGGGCCTATTTTTTCCATGATGATTCTGCACATACATGAATATATTCACCAGAGAAGAACTCATAAAAACATAACACAATCAGGATGAAGGAAAAATATAATCTATTTCATTATGATGTGTGTTAGAAGGGTATGTGCAGGATCATCATGGAAAGCAGGGCCCGCCGGGTAACAAAAATGGAAAAATCGGTCTTGAACTTGATTAACAAGGGTGAATAATTATCTATATTATTTCAAAAATATGTGTCTATAATTGTAGCAAATTGAATGTAGTTTCTAAACTACTAGATTTATTAAAAATAAATAAAATCTGTTGGTGAAAGTGATTAAATATGATGTTATGGGTGGGGAAAAAAATAAGTAGTGTCTGTCGTTATAACCATAATAAAATGATATTTTATAATATTTATATATATAATTGGAGGACTCATGTCGAATGTGATGCATATTTGTAATTTTTCCATATAAATAATTAATTATGAGTTTCATGCAACACAAAAATAAAACTTAAACCACTACTAACAATCACTTCTGTAGTATTCTCTTTAATCTATGAATAAACAATCTTTAATTTAATATGATGAATGACTATGAATTGAGACTTGCCATAATTAATAAATAATGTGACTGAGTGGCATAATTTATATTGGTGGAAAGCTGAGAATCTCCTCTAAAAATCCTTTTCATTTCATTAATTTTGGGTAAAAAAAAAAGTCGTCGGCCACATACCCTACAAATACCCATAATATTGCCACTTTTTGGCCCATCATGATCCTGCACATACCCAGAACCTTAAAAATTTTCCTAGTTCCATCATCACAATTAACCTTGAGATCCGTGACCTGAGCCTTGACCCTTTATTCCTTTTTATTTTATAAAAAAAATAACACAATTATAATAGCGAAAAATACAGTCTATTTCCCATCATGTGAGGTGTTAGAAGGGTATGTGCGTGGATCATCATGGAAAAGCAGCCCTTAAGTGGCAAAAAAGTCGTAAAAAATCAAATTTTAGGAAACTTGGATCGAAAATTTTGAATAAGTTATCTATATTATTTCAAAATATGTAATACATAATTTGTAGCAAATTGAATGTAGTTTCTAAACTACTAGGTTTATTTAAAAATAAATAAAATCTATTTGGTGAAAATTTGAAAGTTAAATGCAGTATTACTTAAATTTTAGGGAAAAAATAAGTAGGTGTCTGTCTGACCACCCTAACCATAATAAAATGATAATATTTTTTTATAATATTTTATATATATAATTAGAGGACTCATGTCCAGATGTGATGCATATTTTTTTATAATTTTTTTCCATATAAATAATTAATTATGAGTTTTTTATTACAACTTTTTAAAAATATAAAAACTTGTATGTCTGACCACCTTAACTTGGTCAAAACTACATGAAATTTTATTTTTCTTTTTTTAATCCTATATTATGTGAAACATAGAATGTGATAGATGTTTCAGATTCAAAAAATGTGATACCGTTTGAAAGTTATAGATGTTTTTCACTTAGCCTATCGATTAAGACTTTACTCGTAATTCTAATAGAAAATAAATAATAATTATTTATTAAATTCAAATTAAAGCATAATTTATATTGGTGGAAAGCTGAGAATCTCCTCTAAAAATCCTTTTCATTTCATTAATTTTGGGTAAAAAAAAAAGTCGTCGGCCACATACCCTACAAATACCCATAATATTGCCACTTTTTGGCCCATCATGATCCTGCACATACCCAGAACCTTAAAAATTTTCCTAGTTCCATCATCACAATTAACCTTGAGATCCGTGACCTGAGCCTTGACCCTTTATTCCTTTTTATTTTTTATTGAACATATGATTTTTTATGTTTGACTAACATTGAAAGACCTATACAAAGCCAAAAATTCATCATATATATACATAAGAAAAAACATGTCCTATTAAAAACATTCCAAATCCCTTAACAATCTCTTACCATGATCCTACAATAATAATTTGAATCCTTGGCAGGTTGGTGGTGTGTAATATATAACATGAAGATGTTTACTGCCATACCGTGGAAGTATTATGATGAGGACGCAGTTCGAAAGTATGAGAGAATTTAAATACATCATAAACTACCATACTACAAGAAGGAAAAGGGAAGGGTGTGGTATATTAGACAATAACTCCCATCTCACAAGGAAGATCATAAAGGAATGTGGTAGGGTGGTATGAACTACTATACAATGGAAGGATGTGACAAAGCATGCGGTATGATGGTAACCATTAATGTAAACTACAATATCGTAAGTTAAACAAGTCAAGCTTGCGATATAGAGGTAAGTATCCTACTACCCCATGGTGAAATGTAAAGAAGCATGTGGTATAGCAGTTAATACCCCTCTATCCCATGGTAGTTATAGAAAATGGTGGCGATAAAGCAATATTAAATGCAAGAATTGCATCAACTATCTGATCTTGTAAAATCAATAGTGCAAGTTCAAACTTGAACTATGAACAAAATATTTGGTGTAAGGTTGATATTAATGTTGACATGAATGAGCTTAGAAGCCATTAAGCCAAGAATTTGACATTATCTTTACACTCATTTGCAAAAATTATCATGCAGGGAGCAAGTAGTTTGAGGAGACTAAGCTCTACAACCATCATAACCCAGGTAAATGCATATTACTCTTGTGAATTAAGTTTTATGAGTACAAGATTGTTTGGAATTATGCATTTTAGAAGTATAGGAGAAGTAAGATAGTTAAACTGTGAATTAAGTTTTATGAGTACAAGATTGTTTGGAATTTTGCATTTCAGATACACTAGGAAAAGTAAGATAGTTAGGCATCATGCCTCCCAAGAAGAAAGAACTTAAACCTAAAAAGGACATCATGCCACCCAAGAAGAAATAACTTGAAACTAAAAAGGAAGAATCTAAGGTTAAAAAGAGGTCCTTACACCAGGCTATCATGGATATAATCCCTAAATCAATTAAGAGAGGATTTAAGAATGTTTTTAATGATGTGTCTCACGGTTGTAGAGATGAACTTATCCCTATCTTTGGGTGGGAACTATTCTAATAATTTTATGAAAAAATGGAGAGAAAGATTCCCTTTTCAAATCCATGGGCATTAAATTTGGCCAAGTTAATTTTCCCAATTTTTTTTATAGATGTAGAGTTCATCAAAGTATTGGCTCAGAGTTATCATCCTGCTACTAGGTTTGTGAGATTTCTAGATGGTTCACCATTAGTTGTGTTGACTAAATTGGCCATCATTGAATGTTTTGACCTAAACAAATAAGCCTTGACTAAAATTGATTTGTAAAGAAGTAAAGAAGAATATACTAGATTGATGAAAACCCATAGAAGTGATGAAGTCCCCATTTATAGGAAAAGGGGTGTAAACAATAGGGTGATTCCTCTATCCCCTTCTGCTACTGAACCATTTGAAGTCTCATATTTCTAATTCTATTTCAAGAAAACCTACTTTTCTCTCTTTCAAGTACTTGGGATAGATGAAGAAGAGTGGATAACATTAAGGAAATATTCTTTTTTGTGCCACCTAATATTATACCAGAATAAAGATATATGGAGCAAAATGATGTGTTTGGGTCAAATTGACAAGGGGAATTTGCTGCCAATGCAACTATAGTGTTATACATGGGACAATATATGTAAGAATTCAAATTATGTGATATTCTATGATGAGTTTGCATACAGAATTAAGAGATTTCTTGGCCACCAACCACCATGACTACAGAAACTTGTGCTACAATTGTTAATACATTTGGCTTTGAAACCTGAGCAAGGCCATACTCATAACTTTAGTGATTGGTTTTTTCTACCAAATACAATAATAATCAGGATTTATGGATGACCATAGGCCCCACATATATTGCCAAAGTTTTTCCCCCTTCGATTAGCCTTTTTAGAGTTCATGTGTCAGACTCGATGGATGGAAAAGGATGTCATGAGTAAACAAAGGAAGGGTACATTTCTATCCAATTTGAAAACATGTTGGGAACTATCAATGGGATCAGATACACTTGAAGAGTTGCAAAATTATCTAAAATCAAGGTACTCATTATAGTTTGGAAAGGAAAGAGCTTTTGACCCTGAGGGTCACATGAATTTTGTAAGATGCACCATCCTTACCAAGGATATTGTTACTCACTAGATTGACTATGAAAAAAATGTAATCATATTTTTTTTCACTCCTTAACAAGTATATGATAGGAGGAGAAAATGGGAACTTATGAGAAGGATTGATGAAGAAAGAAATATGAAGCATAGTGATTTCTTCAGTAATTTCCTAGATAAAGGAGATATTTTCAATAGGATTGATATTATAATTAATAAGTTTCATGAATTATATAAGACTATATAAGATATGAGGAGACTTCCTTAATTGTGTCCCAAAAGGTTGAGTGGTATTGTAATTATAGAACCAACTCTAGATATTGTTTCACAATGTCATGCTTCTCTAGGATCACCTCTTGAACAACCACCTTCTAAAAACCAAAAGACACAAGAGATAGAGCCACTTTTTTCCTATGAAATAAGTGAGGAGGTTGGAGATACAGAAGAAGCAGTTAATGTGCTAAGACATTTCAAGGATGATGTTGAAGTGTACCACCTATGATGAAACTAAAGCCCCAAGCCCGGCTAGAGTTGATATTGAGGTACACAGAGGAAGAGAAATGCATGAGGATGACAAGGTAGTTGTAACTTGTAAGTTCTTGGAAGATGATGAATTTATCAAAACCCCAGAATTTAAAGACATTTTGGTTAAGATGAAAAAATATAGTTTGAAGCAAGGGTTGAAATAAATAAGATGGGAGCTAAGGAATCCCATCATGACCAGATAGCAGCCCAAACTTTTAAAGAATTAAGAATTGATAATATTGATGACATCCCACAAGAGGCTAGAGAGATGATTTTGAAAAATAATATCCTTATTATGCCTAGAATGGAATTAAAGAATTTTTTTTACTTGATCAAGTGAGAACATAAGAGGACCCAAAGTTGATTGTTGAGTTTGACTCGGATCAAGGGGTAAGTGGCACAGGGTATAACCCTAAGATTGAAACCCTAGAATTTTGGGCCAAAAAAAGAGTACACAAAAAACAAGGTTTCTAGATGTAGTGTAGGAAATGAAAGGGACAACTATGGTGAAGAAATTAAAGGATACATCTACTCTAAAAGCTACAACCATCACAATGCATTCAACTATGTTCACCCAAGCTATATTTAAGGAGATGGAAGCTAGATTGGGAGAGTATGAAAAGGACCAAAAGTTTTTAAATGATGAAGGAAATAATTTTTTCATGGAAAATGTGAAGTTGAAGGAACAATTGAAAGGAGCAGGTCCCTCACAAAATAAGGAAATAATGTTATACTAGTGTCCTCCTAATCCACCATTTGATATAGAAAGTGCTTCTACTAAACAAGTGAGCATTCTTAGACAAGATATTGAAGAGTTAATGAAACCCAACAATGAGGGTAAGGAAGGAGCAAATAAGAAAATCTGCAATGTTTTAGAGAAGTTCCTCGAGCATAAGATAAATCTAACTGTGAATCAATTGGAAAGTTTGTATGATTGCTACAAATCACTAACACAAGAAATTGATCAGATGAAAACACATCTACCCATACTAGATCTCCTTTTTAAGAACTGACAACCCATACACTACAAATTGGTAACCTTGTGCAAAATATTACAAAGGAGTACTAAGGCTCCTATAGCATTAAAACCTATAGATTAGATGGGAAAAATAGTTATAGATGAATTCCAATATATGCAAGGAGAGGACAAAAATATCAAAACAAGAATAGATTCATTTCATACTCTGAATTAGTGGTTTGTGCCAAAACTATTGAAATATGACCACTTTAAGGACCTCATTGAATGGAAGAGTGAATTTGGCTAGATCGTTCCATAGTGCATCACTCACATACAAAAGGATGGTGAGTTGAGTCTTGATGGGTCTGACTTAATCATGGATGGAGTAATAGCATTGGATGTTGGATATTATAAGTTTATCATGGATGGTAGGGCATTACTAGACAACCGATGGAAGATTCACCTTGCAAATATATTGAAAATTAAAGAATACAAATGACCACATTATTATTATACAATGTACAAGTGGGAGCAGAGGTATATGGGTCCCCCCCTGAATAGTAGGCCTTGGCGTTATCACAGTAGAAGAACCGCACATTCAGATACACTAATATGGAGAAAGGACCTTGAACAGATCTTCAGTGATCACAAATGCCTTACATAGATTAATGGACTATGGTGTCATGACTATTGTGAAATTCATTAGTTATCAACTTTCTCTATTTTATGTCTTAAGAAAAAATAATTTTTAGTCTAGTTTATATGAAGAGGCATGAATTTTGAAAAGATGCCATATTTTGTCATGGTTTGAAGCTTGTTGCTTCTCTTATAAAAGAGAAACCAACACCAAATTTTGATATCATCATTGAATCATAGGAATTTACAGAAACATATATGAGGAGACTTATGTTATATTGTAATATCTATTTGAAGCAATCAATGGAGAAGAAGATTTAATCTGGTGCTCAAATTTTGGTCTCAATTATTTATTGATAATACTGTGTATGATTAGATTTTTTATGTATTTTAGGTTGGAATAAAGGGGTATATTATGAATTGGTATCAATTATTTGTTCATAGTCATCTACATTTCTGATTACATTACTTTGCACATATTTCAAACTCAAATCATTGCTTCACATTGCATAACTAATAACTAGATGCTGATAGAGGAAAAAAAATCAATTACAATATAGTTTTTACAAAGTCAACCTAAGTAGTTATGCAATTACTTCACATTGCATAGCTTATAACTACAAGTAGCTACCAATTGCATTTTCTTTTCATGCATTCCATGAGACCACATTTCTTTGAGGCATTTTTTTAAATAGTTCACTACCTTGTCTATGCTACCACATTTTTCATACATATTGTCTACCAAATAATTTTATCAAACAATTCACTACCTTGTTACTATAGCTAAAAACCTAAAGAAAGTGGTTTCAAACAAGCTATGGATGCTTGGAAAAAATCTATCAAAGCATAATAGTAAGCAATAACATAGACAAGGCAGTGAACTAGTTGAAAAAATTCCTCAAATAAATGTGGTCTCATGGTGATGGAATGCCATGAAAATCCATAACAATTCTCTTGTCACGACATTCATCATGGAATTCCATCACCATGAGACCACATTTCTTTGAGGCACTTTTTCCAAAGCTCATTTCCTTGTCTATGCTACCATATTTTTTATACATGTCTACCAAATAATTTTATCAAACAAATCACTACCTTTCTACTATGGCTAAAAGCCTAAAATAGGTGATTTGAAGAAAGATATGAATGCTTGGAAAAAATATATCAAATAATAATAGTAGGAAACAAGCTATGGTCTCATGGTTTTCTTTAGTGTGAAAATCAATGTGATTTTATTTGCATTTTTTTGGCAACTTTTCTATTTCAAATGGGGAAAAATATTTTTGGTTAGTTTTGTGCATTTTTTTAATTGTAGGATTCTCACAGTTAGTAAAAAAGGTATTTTTCATGAAGGAATGGAAAATATGCATAGATCCTTTGAATTATACCCATACTATACAATGGCATTGAATCATCTAGCAAATAATTTTTTTCTTCACAGGGCAACATTTTCTTGTGGAACAGTTGACTGAGACAACTCTTGTTTCAACTGACCACCCTCTCATGAAATATCATTCATATTATAATCTTGCATGATCTTATCATAGTAAAGGTGATTATGACACCAATGGTTGCTACTACATGGCATCAATCAAGGAAATCCAGAAGCCACAGGATTTTCTGGATAAGTTCAATTGAAGCTAGGAGATCTTAAGAGTTCTCCCTAAAATTTTGAAAAGGTTCTGGAGGTTCACCTTTTGAAGTGTGGGAGCTTAAAATTTGTAGGCCATATATATGCTCAACAAGGGCAGGTAGAGAAGGCTTTGGAAATTTAAAGAAAGGAAACTTGCATAGATCCATGTGATGCCCATCCATTTATCAAGATGGGTGAGTTATTAATATCGATAGACCCCAATGTTGAGCTATCTTAAGAAAATCTAAGTCTACACTAGAGTTGGCTCAACAAACTTTTATGGAGGCATTAGGAAATGGCATTTGGGTTGAATTCATAAATAAAAGCCCTAGTACCAATTATGCAGTTTTTTCTATGTGCTTTAAGGATATGGAATTCTTCCATTGACTAGAAGGTGGTGTTTCACTTGAGTTACCATGGGATAAAGTCACACCATTATTTAATCTTGCTAGTTTTTTTGAACAACTACATGATACTAAAAAAATAAATATTTTATATAAGCCAAAATTGTTCAAGTTTCCTAATTATATGGATGCATATCTACATCAATTGTAGCCATGGCTTAGGCTCGGAATGAGAACCAACTAAGCCTAGAATTGGTTTGGGATGCACTTAAGTTGGATAAAAACTCATCAAATGCTTCATGCATGCTTGGTAACATGGAACTAAAAATAAATGGTTGGCTTAAAGCAAAAGAAACAATTAAAGTAGAACACCAACTTGTCTTGGCTAATGAAGAAAAATGAAAAGTTGATGAAGAACGAAGGACTTAGATGGAAAGGAGAAAGCAAGAGGAAGAACTTTAGTGGGTGATGCAACAAGAGGAGTAATTTGAACATTTGAAGGAATTATGGAAGAGAAAGTGTAAGGAAAGGGATGATGACAATGATGAGGTTGGCCAGTCTGAGAAGAAACAAAAGAAGGAAAATAAGAAAAAGAAGGATAAGGACCACAAGGATTATGATTCTTATATGGACTCAGAACTTGATGTTGTCATGAAAGATGAGGAAAATTATATGAGCGATAAGGCAAAAGATGATGCAAAAAAATTACAAGATCTTCTTGTAGCTACAAGTCTAGAAGACTGATGATGGAAAGAAAAATTCTCTAGTTTCAACAAAATCACTAAGGAGACATGCATACTCTAATTCTGAAGATGATGAACCATTGCAGAAACAAAGTCCGAAAGAAGATGATCCATATAATGATGATCTCTAGGATTTTTTAGATTTAACCAAACCCAACTCCTATTTTTCAAAACAAAAATCACCAAGTCCCATGGGAAATGAAGGATGAGAATTTGAGATTCAACTTGGTTTCATTTCAAAAAGGTGACATTACATTGTACAAGATTTTTTTAACAACAAAATAATTTAATCCACCTATTTGGGACTATTAAATAAAAATAGATCATGAATTAATCTGTTTTCAATTATAGGTTCTTTTGATCTAGAATCTGATAGAAAGATAAAGCATAATACATTTAAGGACACATAGAATGTTCTAAAATAAAGACTGAATAGGTTGCCCATAAAAAACAAGAAAGAGGAAAAATGAAAAGATAACATACATATGATTCATTTGAGGTTTTTGATAAGATCTCATTTAACTATGTCAAATGGATTTGGAAGGGACAAAGCATATTTCATTGACTAAAATTTTGAGGTATCTTATCCATCATCATTGTATGCATCATCTTCTCTTGGAATATATTTCTACAATGAACCAAGCATAGAATTGATTGGGGATGCACTTAAGGTGGATAAAAATCTTCAAATTCTTTATGTGTGCTTGGTGACATGGAACTAAAAACAAATGACTAGATTAAAGAAAAATAAATAATTAAAGTAGCATGCCAGCTTGTCTTGGTTGATGAAGCAAAATGAAAATTTGATGAAGAACTAAGGATTCATATGGAAAGGAGAAAGCAAGAGGAAGAACATCATCAGGTGATGAAACAAGAGGAGCAATTTGAACATGTGAAGGAATTATGGAAGAGTAAGCATAAGGACAGGGATGATGACAATGATGAGGTAGGTCAGTTTAAGATGAAACAAAAGAAGAAAAATAAGAAAGAGAAGAAAGATAAGGACTACAAGGCTTATGATTCTTATATGGATGAACCTGATGTTTTTGTGGAAGATGAGGAAAATTATGAGTGATAAGGCACAAGATGATGTAAAAAATTCCCAAGATCATCTTGTAGTTGCAGGTCTAGAAGACTCTGATGATGGTGAGACAAATTTTCTAGTTTCAACAAAATCACAAAGTTGGCATGCATACTCTGATTCTGAAGATGATGAACCATTGCAGAAATAGATACCAATAGAAGATGATCCATATGATGATGATGTCTAGAATTCTTGAGCTTTAACCAAACCTAGCTTCTATTTTCCAAAAAGAAAATCCCCAAGGCCGATGGGAAATGAATGATGAGTATTTGAGTTCAATAGACTAAAATAGGTTGCCCATAAAATACAAGAAAGAGGAAAAATGAATAGATAACATACATATGATTCATTTGATATTTTTGATAAGATCTCATTTAACTATGTAAAATGAATTTGGAAGGGACAAAGCATATTTGATTGACTAAAATTTTGAGGTAGCCTATCTGTCATCATTGTATGAATCATCTTCTATTGGAATATGTTGAAACTCAAATGCTCATCATTCATTTACCATGGGCATTGGGGATTTTTCTATTGGAAAATAGGAGATAGGTTTGGTTAAAGCTCAAGAAGCCTAGAAACCATCATCATATGCATCATCTTCTCTTGGAATCTGTTTCTGCAATGGGTCATCATCTTCAGAATCAAAGTATGCATATCTCCTTCGTGATTTTTTTCAAACTAGAGAATTTGTCTCACCATCATCAGTCTTCTAGACTTGCAGTTGCAAGAAGAACTTAGGAATTTTCTGCATCATCTTGTACCTTATCACTCATGTAATTTTCCTCATCTTCCATGAAAATATTAGGTTTCTCCATATAAGAATCATAATCCTTGTAGTCCTTGTCCTTCTTTTTCTTCCTTTCCTTCTTTTGTTTCTTCTCAGATTGACTAGCCTCATCACCATCATCATCCTTGTCCTTATGCTTACTCTTCCATAATTCCTTCACACATTCGAATTGCTTCTCTTGTTATATCACCCAATGAAGTTCTTCCTCTTTCTTTCTCCTTTCCATCTGAATCCTTCATTCTTCATCAACTTTTTTGTTTTGTTTCATCAGCCAAGACAGGTTGGTGTGCTACTTTAATTGTTACTTTTTCCTTAAGCAAGTCATTTTTTTTTAGTTCAATGTTTCCAAGCATACATAAAGCATTTGATTAGTTTTTATCCACCTTAAGTGCATCCCCAATCAATTCTAGGCTTGGTGCAATGTAGAAACAAATTCCAAGAGAAGATGATGCATACAATGATGATGGATAAGCTACCTCAAAATTTTAGTCAATCAAATATGCTTTGTCCCTTCCAAATCCATTTGACATAGTTAAATGTGATCTTATCAAAAATCTCAAATGAATCATTTGTATGTTATCTTTTCATTTTTCCTCTTTCTTGTTTTTCATTGGCAACCTATTCTAGTCTTTATTTTAAAACATTTTATGTGTCCTTCAATGTATGATGCTTTATCTTTCTATCAAATTCTTGATTAAAAGAACCTATAATTGAAAATGGATTGATTCATCTATTTTTGTTTTATAGTTTTAAATAAGTGGATTAAATTACTCCATTGTTAAAAAAATCTTGTACAATGTAATGTCCCCTTTTCATAAAGAAACCAAGTTGAAACTAAAATGCTCATTGTTGATTTCCCATGGACCTTGGCAATTTTTCTCTCAAAAACTAAGAGTATAATAATAACTCAAGAGGATATTAATGCCATAAAAGGGGCCACTTAAGTGTTGGCACAAAGACCAAGAAATAGTTATGTTGCAAATGGGGTAGCCATTGTGCTAGCTGAAAGTGGTCAATTTGATATTGCAAAGGAATTTTTTACACAGGTACAAGAAGTTTCTGCAAGAAACATATTTTTTAGATGCCTAATGTGTGGTTAAATCTAGCACATGTTTACTTTTCACACAGACAGCTTGTGCTTGCAGTGAAAATGTTTATGTTTTAAATGGGGCAACCATTGTAAAGTGTTGGCACAGCGACTAGGAAATGTTTATGCTGCAAATGGGGCAGCCATGTGCTAGTTGAAAGGGGTCAATTTGATATTGCAAAGGAAATATTTACACATGTACAAGAAGTTGTTGTAGGAAACATCTTTGTTCAAATGCCTGATGTGTGGGTAAATCTAGGACATGTTTACTTGGCACAAGGATAGTTTGTGCTTGCAATGAAAATGTATCAAAATTGTTTGAGGAAATTCTATTTTGGCATTGACAACCAAATTTTATTATATTTAGCTTGAAAACATTATGAAGCATAACAATGGCAAGATTGTAAAAGAAAATTGTTAAGAGTAGTAGAACATTATTAAGAGCAGTAGATTGTAATGAGAATTTCAATTTTTTGTTTAATGTAATGAGGGTTTCAAATTACATATGAATACATAGTAGAGGGTGTCCCCAAATCTGATTTTTCTATAGAGGGCCTCAATGAACTCAAATTCATTGTAGCAAACTCCAATTTCCTTTCCCTTTCCCACCTTTTCAAAAGTCTCTAAGTCCTCTTTGAACCCTTATTGCCCATGCATGAAGCTGCTATAACTGATCAAAATGACTCATGCCAAGGTAACGAATGAAGTGAGTTCAAGCAAGATGAATGAATCTACAATGAATGAGATGACTAAATCTAGAATGAAACTAAATATTCACGCCAATACACCGCACACATAAATACATTGCACCAATATTTGGCTAAATTGTTTTAAAAAAAAATGTCTATTTTGGATTTGATGGCTAACTATTTAGTTTTTTTAATTTATGTGAATAAATATTTTTTTAGTCAATGAAAAAATTAGTCATTTATTTACTTATTTATAGCTAAGTTGTAGAAAGCAAGTAGAATTTAGTATTTTTTAGTATTTATGACTAACTAAGGAGATACTGGAATGCAGAATTCTAAACTAAAAGTACTAAGAATGAAATCTTAAAATCTTTACTAGCATGCCTATAATAGGTTCTTAGTTTGACACCATCCCCAGAAATGACGCCAAAAATGTAGTGTTCTTTAATTAGCTCAATAACTAGTAATCATGAATTCCTCTACTCAGGGATTGAACATCACAATTGGCAGTCATGACCTACAAAAGAACCTCATTTAATTATCAACCCAGGGATGTAAACTTGAAATGGGACAGCATAAGATATGCACTAATCACCCTTCCAGACATACATGATTCCTAAAATGCCTTATACTAGAATTTAAGTACTGGAAACAAATTTATTGTTTAACTTTACTTGGAAATGAAAAACTCGTAAGATAACCTATTCTGCCTCTAGTGGCTGCAGGAACAGTTGACAACTTTATGTTTCCGCCAGCTATAGGAACAGTCACATTAACTTATATGAAGGAAAATGCAACTATTTTATCTTGCAAAATAAAAGTATGGACAATTTCCTAAGTGCCCCCCCTTAGGTAGTGCCAAAAGCAGACAACAAATTAGGTGAAAATCTTCATAAGCTTTATTGATTTAGTGCAAACAAGTACATGGCACAATCTCTTGGCTGAATTTCTAAAACTGAAAGTGTATTACAAAAGTGATTTTTTCTAGCCCCTTCTCTAAAGGAGAATGGGCTATTTATTTAAAACTGACCCTAACTACTAACCAACCTTCCCTTATAAAATAGGAGGCATTTATTACATTTAACTAACTTAAGTAAAGAGGTGAATGACAATGAAGAACTAAGTCAAATTAGTTGAGAAATCTTAAAGCGCCATCATCCTGGATTCATGCACCACCAAGACAACTGACCTAGATTTCCGGAACACTTTCCCTGCATGGCAGATGAGTTGAAACTGTCTCCTCATCTTTTGCTGTTGAACCAGTCTTTATGGATTTGGTCTTCAATTCTTCAAGTGGAAATTGAATTCCTTTTCTTCAATCATGGTACCTGCAAAATATCTCGCCATCTTTTCTTGAGGAAGAAGGTTAGTTCAACATGTTCATCCTTTAAGACAATCCATTACTTTATTCATTCATTAATTAAGTATTAAACTAAGGCAAACATTGTTTCAGATATGGCTGCAGGAATGTTTATTATCACACAAAACCATAAAGTATTTATCAGACTAATAAAACATTAAAGGTAATAATCACGAGACTTCTTATCACAATATACTCATCATATTTAAGTCATAAAAAGGTCTATATATATCCCATAAACATAATGAATGTTTGTTTTAGCATAATAAAAACAACGAAGTATTTATAAAAGTATGATCAAAATGTGCCAAAGACTTGGCTCATCACTCCCCTCAACCAACTACTTGTTGGACCCTTCAGCAAGTCTAGCATTCTTTCTTCTGGAAAACTCTCTTAGATCTGCAATCAGTTGTTATCCACATTCACCATTCTGGAAACTCTAGAAGTGAGCTCACATTGCCTCCAGCCTATGCCATCTATTATCTTTAGAACTTTTGTTATAAGTGTTGTTATCCCCCTGTATAGCCAATAATGACCATAGGAGAATAGGCGACTGCATAACTAAGGGCAACCAATTCTCCTTTGTTCTGGCATTCTTCATGTACCTCTCTACCCTTCTAGTTGCTGCATACAAGTTATTGGGAGTATGTGGTTTTGCTTTCTTTAATTGAAATGAAAGATGCTCCCATCTATTCTGAATGTGCAAGGTTGAAGCATTAAAATCACTGCTTATAATTTGGGAGTATTGAGAAAATACCTCTTGTCTTAGAGGCTCAATCAGTGGCCTGGCTCTTTCATCTCTCCACAATTTCTTCCAATCAAATTAAATGCCCATTCCATTACTAGATTCATTTCTTACAGACAATGGCATATTTACTTCATCATGCATATGGCTATCAAATTGTTCTCCTCTACTTATTTCATTGGTGATCCAGGAGATTAGAGCACTGATATGAATATCACTGACATAACATAAGGGATTCCATTCCTTATCTTGGGATACAGCCAAATTGTGCAGATAAAATTCACACAGGAGGTTCCTTATGTGCAGAGGTGAATCCCTGTATGCTTCATAAAATTCCTCAGGGGTATCCAAAGAAGGATTCTTACCCTTCCAGACTCTAATTAGTTGGAAGTTCAAATACAGCTCCTTGAGATACATTGCGTGGACAGGTGAAGGTACACGACATTGCATCAGTTGTGGAACCAGCTCTACCATCTGGTTGAGAGTGTCATTCAAGTTAGCAATTTTCAGATTCTTGTTCTGTATTATCCTTTGTAGTCTCTCAATTTCAAGTGCAGAGGCAGTCTGTTGTTGGTGAAGTTCTTGAAAACATGCCATTCCTACAGCAAAGTTTGTGACATGGAGTGATGGTCTATGATTATAGCACACTACAGGTGTCTCCTGTACTTCTTCAAACACATCCACCTTACCTTGCTCTTCTTCTAACAGAAACATAATTGGCTCTTCCTCCTTCTCATCACATTCCATATCTTCTTGTAGCTGCTATGCAATGGTAGCCAAATTATTAAGGCCAGCCCCTTCAGGTGTACTCACAATGTCCTTGATAACAGGTTCTTCTTCTCTTAGTTTAGGACTGGAAGGATTTGAAGGCAGTGTGGCAGGAATAGTATTAAGTGTTTGGAGGGCTACCTGGTTCTGAAGCCTAGAGCTCCTTCTTATGGAAGTAGGAACTTTTTTATGCTTTTTGGTAGGTTTTGCTATAGGAATAGATAAGTTCTCCTTTTTCTTTCTTTTTGCAGGTTCAGGGGTTGCTACATCAGGGGACTTCCCTTTCCTATCCTTGGGAGACAGCTCATGAATTTTGATAGGACCTTGTGCTGGCTGCTTGGAAGTTCTTTCAGAAAGAGGAACATCATCCTGTGAATCAAATGATTCCTGAGGAGAGGACATAGCAGCAGAGGTTTGGCCTGCAGACTGTGAGGTTCATTGTTTAAATGTAAGAGGTTCACCCCTAGGTCCTACATTTTGAATTTTAGGGTTGAATTGGACCGTGAATTCCTTCTAGGTCATTCCTGATGCGTCTTGAACGAATTTTTCAACAAGTAATTTAATAAGGTAGTGGTGAGATACAGAGTTAACCCTACCCTTTTTAAATTCAACAACACTATTGGATAGAAAATTATAAAGAAAGTTGGGAATATTCATCAACAATCCATGGCACAAATAAGACCAAAGTTTGAAGTGATGAGAATGCAGGACTGAAAACCTACCTTCACAAGTTATGTATTTGATGATATACCCTGCCTGTGACACCCAGTCTTGCGGCAGACTCATTCTTTACGCACCTTGCTTATCTACCCGTAGAGGAGGATCATTTGGCTGAGTGAACTCAGCCCTAGCGCTTCTTGCATCTCTTCCTCTGGGAAATGGTTCCTTGACTTGAGGTAATCCCGTTACCTTAGCAATTCTATCAATTGACGCATTGATTGTTATGCCTCTAACTTTTGCTTCCCCATTATGAAATGTCCTTGTGAATTCATCTGCAATGTCTATATTAAAAGTCCCAAGCTTCAGGAAGTAATCGAGCCACCCATATTGCCTGAATAATGGTACATGCAACACATCCTATAGTAGGATGCTATGGTCTATAGGCTCATGCCGAATTGGCTGACCTCCCATTTCTTTTTGTAATCAAATGCATTAAGTAATGCTCACCTGGATTTTCCAAGTAAACTTCTTGTAACCCAATTAATGAACGCTTCTGCAAAACTTCTTGTAACCCAATTAATGGACCCTTCTGCAATTTTACAACACTTTGTCCCTCCCCTCAACCGAAACTTTTGAACCTCTTTTCAAAAGTGATAGAAAAATAGGGAAAACAACGTGATCATACAATCTTTTAGGGAGAGATTAATCATGGATAAACGAAATACATGCAGGTTCATTATTGTAGGAAGGAAAGGTTGTTTGAGGGTTCTTGACAATGATGGGACAAGCTTATGGCAGCGAGAATAAAATGTGGTGAAATAATATCATAGAAAAATGTGCTCAATCGTGCGAATGAGTCGAAGGAAATGGAAACCATATAGAAAATTATTCACGTTAATTAATACTAAATTAAATGCAATAAATAAAGTAACTGAAGCAATCTTAAAGTGAAGTGAAGTATACCTGGAGAGAATCGCCATAATTATCTGATGTGGCCTCCTTCTTCATTGCAATACATGACACAGAGAAACGTGGATGATATGGAAAATGATAGGTGGATGATGTGGAAGAGAGAGAGTGAGTACGTATTATGGATGAAGTGAATGAATGGAATGGGGATCTTATTAGATAACCCCTTTATTATGATTTGGTATGCATGTTTATGCATGGGCCGGGAATTTGAGCCGAGACTCAATTCCTTTGGCTACAGGATCACTACTATCCTGCTTAATTTTGAACTGTCTCATAAATGTTCCTTGTAAATGGGTTTAGAATAGAGCTTGAGGCGATGCCCATTGACTAGTAGCTTGAATTGGACCTCATCAATGGTCCTTAATTGAACAGCACCATTGGTGAATACCTCCTCTATCTCATAGGGACCCAACCATCTAGTTTGTAGTTTTCCTGGACTGTCCTTATATCGTGAGTCATAAATCAGAGCCCAATCTCCTACTTTGAATTTCTTTTCCTTGATGTATTTATCATGCCACCTTATTCTTTGATTTTTTATCATCTCAGTGTACTGTAGGGCATTCTTGCGGAGCTCATCCAGAGCATTAAGCTGCATGACTTTGTCATTTTGTGCATTTGTTAAATCCATGTCCATCTCTAATGTTGTTCTTAGAGTCTTATGTTTGAATTCTATTGGCATCACAACTATTTTACCATACACCATTTCTAAAGGTGTACATCCTGTAGCAGTCTTCCATGTAGTACGGTAGGTCCATATAGCTTCTCATAACCTTGCGGCCCAGTCCTTCCTATGCAAATCTATAGTTTTAGTCAAAGTGGCCTCTATGTCCCTATTGGTGACCTTAACCTAGCCATTGGCCTGGGGATGATAAGGAGTTGATTTCCTGTGCCTTATATTGTATTCATTTACTAAGGCTATGATAAGTGTAGAGGTGAATTGTGCTCCTTGATCTGTCACTATCTCCCTAGGGACACCAAACCTGGTGAATATTTCCTCATAGAGGAATTCAGCGACTTTATTATCCCTAGCATGTTTCATAGGTTTAGCCTCAACCCATTTTGTCACATAATCTGTGCATACAAGGATGTAGGACTTACCATTGGAAGGTGGATCAATTGGTCCTACAAAATCCAGTCCCCATTTGTTGAAGGGTGCAACGACAACTTGTGGAAATAGAGGCATCTCATCAAATCGAGTTGGTTTTCCCATCCTTTGGCATCTGTCACATCTCCTGGTATATTTGGTTGCATCTCTATGCAGAGTTGGCTAATAGTAGCCAGTATTTAAAATTTTCATTGCTATTCTTTTGGCAGAAAAATGTCCACAACATGGCTCATCATGGCTTGCATGCAGTATATCACGAGTCTCCTTCTCTTGTACACATCTCCTCAGAACTTGATCTAGCCCTATATAAAACTTGCAATCTACAATCCAAGAAAAGTTAAATCTTTTCTCTGCTAATAATCTTTTTTCCTTAGGAGAGAATTGAGGAGGAGTTCTTCCTATGGCCAGATAATTTTCTATATCAGTATACCATGGGTGAATAACTTTGATTACAAAAAGGTGCTCATCAGGAAAGTAGTCTTCAATAAGTGCAGAGTCATCTTTCCTTTGAATTCTAGAAAGGAAATCAACAACCACATTGGCTTTACCTGGCTTGTCCACAATTGTAATGTAAAATTTCTGCATCAACAATAACCATCTTGCCAGTCTCCCAGATATTGAGCTTTTGTTCATGAGATACTGGATTGTTGCATGATTAGTGTGGACAAATATCTGATAACTAGTAATGTAATGCTGGAATTTATTGATAGCATAGATGATTGCCAACATTTATTTTTATGTAACAGTGTATTTGAATTCCGCCCCTTGCAATTTTTTTCTTATATAGTAGTGTGCATGTTCTGTTGATCCATCCTTCTACCCTAACACTGCTCCAATGGAATAATCTAATGCATCAGTATGAATATGAAATGGAAGTGACCAATTAGGTCCTTTCAGAATAGGTGCCTGTGTAAGGGCAACTTTTAAATCAAGGAATACTTTTTCACATTCCTCAGTCCAAGAAAAATCTGCATCTTTCTTTAGCAAATTGTATAAGGGGCCTGCTATTTGGCTGAAGTCCTTGATGAATCTTTTGTAGTATCCAACATGGCCAAGAAAGCTCCTTACTTCTTTTTGCTTGGCAAGAAAGGGTAGATTAGAGATGACTTCAATCTTAGCAAGATCAACCTATATTCCTGCAATAGAAATATGGTGACCAAGTACTATTCCCTCCTGCATCATCATGAAGCACTTTTGACTATTCATCAATAGGTTATGATCTTCACATCTCTATAGTATTTTCTCCAAATTGGATTGAGCTTCCTCAAATGTTGTACCATAAGTAGTAAAGTCATCCATATATATTTCCATGCAATCATATGAGATGTCTGAGAAGATACTTATGACTGCCCTCTGGAAAGTTGCAGGTGCATTGCATAGACAAAAAGGAAAAACTAAATAGGCAAATGTTTCCCAAGGGCATGTAAAAGTAGTCTTTTCTTGATCCTCAGGAGCAATCTTAATTTGATTGTACCCACTGAAGCCATCTAAGAATGAGAAGTACTTTTTCCTAGCTAAATTATCTAGAACTTGATCAATGAACGGAAGAGGAAAGTAATCTTTCTTTGTTGCCAAGTTGAGCTCTCTGTAATCTACACATACCCTCCATTTTCCTCCTTTCTTAGGAACAATAACCAATGGGGAAACCCACTAACTATCTGAGATTGGGTAGATAAAGCTAGCTGTTAATATTTTCTACAATTCTTCTTAAACAATTTCTCTCAAAGCTAAATTGATTCTTCTTTGAGTCTGCCTGACAGGTCTGAACTCACTATTAATGTATATGCGATGTGTATAGAGTTTTGGGTCTAAACCCTTCATGCCACCATATTCCCAAGCAAAAGATGACTTATGACTGGTAATCATTTTGATCATAGATTCTTGTTGCTCACTGATGAGGTTTTTATTAATGCTCAAGGTTTTTCCTACAACTACCTCTACTTGGGAGATTAAGTCTACTATAGATACTTTAGACAGAAATGACATGTCTACCTCATGGGGTAGTAAGGTGTGTAAGCAATCAGTTGTTGCAGGATAATGAGATGATGTAGATGGAATAAGAATAGTCTACAAGAAACATGGAATTTTTTCACAATGAAAGTATTCAGTACTATAGTTATTCAGAAGGATATTGGACAATATATCTTCTTCTTCTTCTTGTGCAATGAAAGGCTCTCTAGTAATCATCATTAAATTGGCCATGGAGTTCACTTTCTCCTCTTCTCCCAAATCTAGCCAAACGACCTCTCCAGACTCAAGTTGGGGCAGGGCTGGAGAATAGAGGGTAAGCTTCTTTGTGCTATATCCATCAGATATTGTCATGTTACCCGACCTACAACCAATGCAAGCATCAACAGTAGCTAACCAAGGCCTTCCTAGTATGACAGGGTATCCCCCCAATGATTTCTTTAGAGATAAGACCATAAAGTCAGCAGGGTACTCCCAAGAATCCAAGGTGACTACCAAGTCTTCAACTACCCCATCAGGTTTGACAATTGAGCTATCAACAAGCTGTAATATTGTAGGTGTAGCCCTTAGGTCTAAAATATTAAGTTTTACAACCAAGTCCTTTGTCATGACATTGATAGCTGCACCAAGATCTACTAAATCATTCTTAATTTGCAACCCATTAACATTGAT